>OY743181.1:11569404-12769404 GCA_963555705.1 Ligustrum vulgare
AGTGGCTAGCAGTCTAACACAAACTATGTTAACCATAATAGTGCTCTTGTGGAGAATTAATGAAATGGTCCACATATTGCTAGTATTTCCCAATCTACGTTATTTCAATTGTACAAAAATTCACAATCGTTTCACTTTCTCATTAAAAAGTGACAATCTAAGGCTCTATTCTCTTTGTTGTTTTAAGGTCGTTTTCTGTTTTTATTTTCGAAAACGCCAAAAACACGTTCTCTTTACCATTTTCGAAAACGCATTTTGGAAAATAAAAAAAAATTGTACACAAAACGAAAAACGAGGTTTTTATTTCGACAAAAAATGTCTAAAACGCGGAAAACACGTTTCGGGATTTTTTTTTAAAAAATAATTATCTTAACTTGGAATTAAGCTTAATATAAAGTTTTTATTTTTTTTAGAATTATCCTAACTTGGAACTAAGCCTAAATAAAGATTTTTTTTTTTTTTTTTTTTTGGAAAATTATCCTAACTTGGAACTAAGCTTAAATAAAGTTTTATTGAATTCAATATCAACATTACAAAAAAAAAAAAAAAAAAAAAAAATTAAGTGAGGATTCTTGTTGTTATATTTCAAAAAATGCGCTGATAAATGGACTCTGGTGGTTTTGAAAGAACTTACATTTTCTGGATTTTAATAGAACTAGAACTTTCTCAAATCCCGAACCTGACCAAGCTGTGTTAATATAGACTCTTAATGTTCACATTAGTGTGTTGCATGTAACCATATTTTTAGTGTATTGTGAAAGGAAATTTGAGTTTGAGTCAGTAATATTCTGCAAGCAAATTAATTAAAAATAGTTTAAGTAGTATTCTGCAAAATTTCAAACAGAACGTGTTTTCCACCTTTTCTTTTTCAAAAACAGTTTTCAGAAATGACAAACCAAATGTGTTTTCAGCAAATTTGAAAACAAAAATGAAAACAGGAAGTACAAAACATTTTCGAAAATAAAAACACAAAATAAAATGCCAATAGAATGCCACCTAAGTTTTTGATTTGTGTTTGATAGAAAAAAGTGACATTCTCAATTATATGTCAATTTCAAATATTGTAGAGAAAGTGACAATCCAATGAAAATGTTTTGCTTTGTGTAATTTGTTAAATTAAATTGACGCGGGTAATCAAGAATGAATACTTCAAAATTTGAAGAAAGCGACAATGTGTCAACTTTTGATAAAAAGTGACAACATATCACTTTTTTAGTTAAAAGAAAAGATGATAAAAAGTGACAATGTATCACATTTTTTCTTTTTACATGACATTGAGTCATCTTTTGAATTAGAAGAGAAGGTGATTTAAAAAGAAAAAAATGATAAGTAACATTTTCACTTTTTTTTTAAAAAAAAAAAGTGGCATTATGTCATGTATCTATTAGTGTTTGTAGGTTTGTTTAATTTGTTAGTCAATGTGGATATTGCAACAAGTAAACAAATGACATTCAAGTAAGAAAAAAGTGACAACCCACTAAAAAGTGGCACCATGTCAATTTTTAATTAAAAAAAGGTAAAAAAGTGACATTGCATTTGTGTATTGAGAATGTGTAATGTATATACTAGTATTTTTAGATTTGTGTAATTTGTTAGTGAATAATAAATATTGCAAAAATTTGAAAATCGACCTTCACGTAGAAAAAGAAAGTGACAAATTGTCACTATTTAGCTTTTCCACAAAAAAGTGACAAAGTGCAACTTTTTAGTTAAAAAAAATTGATAAAAAGTTAGTACATTATGCATTTAAAAAAAAAAAAAAAAAAAGTGACACTATGTCACTTTAAAAAAAAAATAAAAAATAATGGCACAATTATTCTAATATTTTGAATAAAATTAACAAGCTGTGAATTTATACTAAAGTTTTAATTTATATTTGATTGATAAAGCAAAATGCATGTCACTTTTTAAAATGAAAATAGTTGCAGTTTTCATATTGAAGTGGTAACAGGCCATTCTATGGCTCCAAGTAACTCTATTGTGCTTCATATGAAACATGGTTTGAAAGTTACTTTTTCAAGGAATAGGTGATGGAGATGGAACAGGTGGGTAGGATGATGACTGATGGGTAGACTTTGATGGTGGTGGAGTATTTTTACTGAATTAGGAGAAAGTGCCGTTGAGGGCCGTGGGTGGGTTAGAAGGTTTTCAACCAGATATATCTGCCTTGAAAGCTTAGCAGAAAAAAAATATGTGGGTTTGCTAAATTATTTACTTCATTATGGTCAAAATCAAGATCCGATTTAACATTAATCGTAACATATCTAAGGGTGTGTTTGATCACCACATTCTCCATGAAAAATGGAAAACATTTTTATACTTTTCACATTTTTAGGTGTTTGATAGCGTTTTTTCATAGAATTGATTTTCCAAATGTTCTTGGTTTGATAGTCCATGTTTTTCATGGAAAATGGTAATTTTTCATCTATTTTTTCACCTTGACTGTTTAATACACTATATTTTCCCAAAAATTGAATTCCATGGTACAACACTTTAAAACATATTTTAGCCTATGTTTCATGAAAAATTGGTTCTAGTGGGTGGTGGTTTTTATTTTTCATGAAAATTGGAAAATCTTGAATTTTTTTTTCTTTTCCAAGCAAGTCTAATCAAATACAGCCTTAGTGTAATTCATTTTTCTACCACTTTGGTGGGAAAAAAGTGACAATGAGTCACTTTTTAGTTAAATAAAAAGTGATAAAAGTAACAATTTTTTTTTTTTTTTTTTAAAAGTGACATTTTGTTTTTTTCACAATTGAAAGGTGACCATTTTTGTCAATCTTTTTATTATTAAAAAAGTGATAAAACATTAAAACCCTCACAAAAAGGTGACATTTAAGTAAAAATAAAAAATTGACACATTGTCATTTTTTTCGACTAAAATATGACATCATATCACTTTTTAGTTAAAAAAGAAAAAGTAAAAAAGTAAACATTGTGTTTGTGAATGAAGAATGTATGATGTATCTACTGATATTTTTGGACTTGTGTAATTTGTTAATCAATGATGAATATTGTAAAAATTGAAAAAGTCAGTAAAAAAAATGACAAATTGTCACATTTTTTCGCTAAATAGTGACAAAGGTTCTTTGTCAGCTATAAGAAAAGGTGATTTGATAAAAAAAAAAAAAAAGTGACACAATTATTATAATATTTTGAATAAAATTAACAAGTTATAAATTTATTTTAAGGTTTTAATTTATGTTTGATTAAAGAAATTAATATACACATCACATTTTTAAAAATATGTGACATTGTGTCATTTTTTTTAAAAAGTGATAAGATTATTCAAAAGGTCACAAAAGTATTAAAAAAATGACACTCAAGATTTACAAAGTATTTTTACTTCCTAAAAATTTCTAAAATGTATTTTTATAATTGGTCCAAAAATAAGGATATTTACGTAAACACCCAAAAAAAAATTCTGGGGCGCTACCCTCAAAACCCCGTTAAGTCTAGGGCCCAATTTCTCCAAAAATAAACTGTTTCAGGCCTAAAAAATCATTGGTACAACAAGACTAAGGACCTCTTTGGTTGCGTGACTTTAATTGGCAAGAAGATAAAAAAGACACAAAAATTAATTTACACAATTTTTTATACTATTTTTTAACAATTTACATTTTCTCTCTCTAATTTTTAACCTCACATCTTACCTAGAAAACATAAATAAATCAATAAAATAATTTACATTCTATTTATTTGTAGTCGAAAAGTGACTAAGAAATATCAATATCTCGTTTTGAACCAATGAACCTTTTTTTAGTTTGTTTATTTTTATATTTTTTTAAAAAGCGAGCTGGCTCATCTCGATTGACCCATGAATTCCATCATGACCCAGAGGATCGAGCTGAACCCGAACATCGACGGACCTCGGCCTATACATCACTCCTACTCAAAACCTCCATGAAATGATATAAATGCATCCTTTAAAAGTTAAATAAAAGATATCGCATCAAACAAAGCATGCAAACAGATGAAAGAGAAAGGATCCAAATAAATGTATACTTTCCAGGATGGTAATTATATTACCACTATATTATTTACTTATTATACCATATTATATATACATTGGGATGACAAAACGAACTATGAAAATCGTGATCTGCGGAGTCTCGCCCCGCATAAATGGATCTATGGGGCGGGTGCAGGGCAAAAAAACTCTGCCCCGATCTAAATGGGGCGGGGACGGTTTTCCCCCGCCCCGTCCAGCCTCGTTTCACCCTGATCTCCAGTTTTAAAAAAAATGAGGCATACTTGACTAATTAACAAATCAATGTCGTGTGAAAATCAACAGATCCTTTACTATTTTTATTCTAAATCTTTATTTTATTCTGCATTTTCTCCATTTTTAGTGAATGGCAAGACAAAATTGTTCATTCAATGGAATGACTTTGAATATAAAAATGAATTATGGAAGTATAAGACAGACAAGAAAGATCAAAGAAAGTAAGTCAATCTCCTAAAGAAAATAATTCAGTTTTCTCTAATGTAGTGTAATTTAGTATATATCTCTCCAATCTACCGTTGTTAGTTGTAGCAGGAAAAACTGCAATGTTATTTTCTTCAAGCAATTTTATTGATAAAGTGTATAATGGCAATAACCAATTTTTTCACTAAGTATGGACCTTTTTGTGTGTGTGTGAAACTCGTAATTTAGTTTTAATTCAAAATAGTTTAGTTTTATGAAACTCGTCACACCTCCGCTAATATAAATGGTTCACTAAATGGGGCGATTTGTCGACCAGACTTGCCTCGCGACCCGCCCTGGTTTGACCCGAGGCACGGGGCGGATATGGGGCAAATTATATGAGACGGAGCGGGGCGTGGAGCACACCGACCTGACCCAACCCGCCCCGTTACCATCCCTATAAATACACAACAAATAAAATAAAATTTTAATAAGTAAATCACCATTAATTTACAGATATGCACATTGTAATTCAATTAAAAAATTAAAAAAGAAAAGACGAAGTACAATGTGCACCACATTTGATTGCCTTCCATCTCTCTTCATTTCAATTATGGAAAATATTCTACCTCTCTCCTCTCAATGAAGGAATTTTTCATGATCATTGAAGCTTTAATTTCAACAACAGGTTTCAAAATCTCAAAATAATGGAAAGAGAAAATCAATTTCATTTTTCCATATTAAAATCGACATATTCATTCGAAAGTGAAGAAACAATGGTACATCGGTATGTTCAGGAATTTACTTTTAGACTCCATTAGGTCATCAATTTCTTTGATATCAATATTTAAATTTTATAACCAAATAACCCCTCAAAATCAGAATCTCCCTTCAAGAATCCAAACAATGAATGCGATAGATTGTTGAAGAAAAGAATTGAAACCCTAGAAGAATAAATGCTCAGGTGAATTTATCCCTTCTTCAATAATGATGTTCCTTTTGCGTTTTGGAGAAACTTTTCGTAAGAAATGAAGTCACAAAATTTTTGTAGTTATGAAATCATCCAGTGATAAACGCGGGTTTCGATAGGTTGCTTGCATCAAATGTTTTGTCATGATTCCTAGTTATGAAATCATTCATTGATGAACATGATTTAGATTATAGGATTATTTGCAAAATTCTTGTCATCGATAATTTGTTTTGGATTTTATGATTTTTAAGAATTTGAATTTATTGCTTTTTTTTTTATAGTCATTAATTATTTTCAAGAAACAATTTTTTACGACATAGATGATGAAACTTGAGGAGGAGGTGGAAGAGAAGAAGAAGGAGGGTTGTGGTGTAGGTAGAAATTAGGAAGAGATTTTCTCAAAAAACAATTGGTTAGATAAATTTGAAATGTTGTTTATGTCATTTTATCAATGTCTATATTTGTAAATAATGATTATTTTAAAAATGTGGTGTGAAAAATAAGTTTTGGGGTGGTAATATAGCCACCCTTCCAAGATAGAGAAAATAATAAAACACAATACAATACAAAGACAGAAAGAGGGGTGAAGGAGAAGGAGAAGGATAAAAAAGAAAATGGTAGAATAAAAATTGAAAAATTCTAGTTATAGTTTATATCAAGCCCCGGTTTGGTAAAAATTAAAATCAGATTTTAATAAATTTTGATAAAAGTTAATGAAATGTGGAGTTTAAAGTTGCAAATCCCATGAAATAAATGGTTGAAATTAATTATTACTTTTGACTTACTTTAAAATTCGGATTAAAATTACTATCAAAGTGAGGCCAAATTTCAATATGAATATATATAACTACAGTCTTGATTCGGTGTCAACCGTTATGGTGCCAGTGGCAGGTGGGGCCATAGCACATTTGTCTGCCATTGACATCATAACGGTGTCAACGATTGACACTATATCTTTTTCATATATGACTAATGGTAACTGTATAGTTTCAAGGTGAGGCTCAACAGCATCACAATTTACAGAAATCTGAAAAAGGCAAAAATGGACTACCCCTCTAGCCTCTGCCATTGGTACGTTCAAATTTCCAACACTTGTTTTGCAGTTCTCCTCCATTCAAAACCACAGGAGATTTGTGAAATATCGATCTCTACAAGTTGACTCTTAAACCCGTAAAAGAACCAAGTTGGTCTCAAACTTTTCTTTCAAAATCGGTCTCTCATGTCGAAAATTGTCCAAGCTTCCATTCGGCAGCTTTTAAATTGATTATAACTAAATAGAATTTTTGTTACTCTCACGATAAAATATATGATTGAAAAATAATTTCGAGAAATCTTAATCTTAATCTTAATATATATATATATATATATATATATACACACACATAGTTTCCACTCAAAAAAACATTCTAAATTTGAATTTTTTTCTAAAAAATAGTATATTAAATATTTTAATAATTATTATTTTACATGTGTCATTAATTGCATTAACACCCGTGCTATGCTATTAATAACATCAAAATGCTATTTTTTCTATTTTATTATTATTCCTTTAATAATTACTGTATTATTTTGAAATCGAAAATATGTACTATGGTTGTCAAATTAAAGGGCGCAGTGAGAATTTTAATGCAAGCTAACAAGTGAGAGCAAATTGTAAATAAATTGTCCGTAAAATCATACAAAAAATCAAAGGTAAAGTTTTATTTTTTATTTTTCCTCAATAGCTAATTCATTTTTAATTATATCATTTTAAGTCATATAATATTATCTATAATTAGTTAACTAAATTCATTTAAGTCATAAATGATTAATTTTTGTTCTCGTTTTTTCTCATCAAATTAAAATAAATAATAATTATACGAATTTCTAAGGCATATCCAATTAAGTTGAATTAATTTTACAAATTTAAGATTTATTCAATTCATTCATCATTTTCACATTTTTTTATTTATTTACTGATTATGTTCATTTTTCTATTTTTCCTTATAAATTTAAATAACTAAAATATGCAAAAATATATTACAAATTTTAATAATTAGTTCATATAATTTCTATTAAACAATTGATCGATCAGTAATTTTTATTAAAATAATAATTTAACAATGTAATGTAAAAGCTTTACTTTTACTTTTTCCAACATCCAATCTTTTTAATTTATCCCATTTAATCTACACATATATAATAATAGGATAACAGTCACTATTTTATTCACATTATTTCTCACTCATTTCCACTCTTTATTTCATTTTACGATTTGAAAGTTGTAAACATTTCAACTTTTAGAAATCAAAAAATCGTAAGCTCAACTCGGTCATCAATTCAAAATTGTAAAGTACAGAATAAGTCACTGATGTGATCCGGGATAGGAGCTCAGTGATCCGGGATAGGAGCTCAAAGGAGAAGTCAAGTCACGGACGACGCAACAACATCCGACATAGGGAAATGAACAATTTCCATGTTGGAAGCTAGTCGGACGACGAGTGGATCAACCTCATTCAAACCATCGAAGAAAATTAAAGAAAATTCAATGTTACAGCCGTAACAAGTAATTCCTCACGGCCG
The DNA here is from genome assembly GCA_963555705.1 of Ligustrum vulgare. NCBI lineage: Eukaryota > Viridiplantae > Streptophyta > Magnoliopsida > Lamiales > Oleaceae > Ligustrum > Ligustrum vulgare. The sequence goes on from OY743181.1 coordinate 11,577,345, forward strand.
TAACTAGCTCACTGTTAAAATTGATAATTCGAGAAACAAAGGATCACGGCCAAAAAGTTAAGATTCACGGCCGTAAAAGAGTCACTGCACAAAAATCAGAATTTGAATTGTTTTGACTTACGGCCGTAAGGAAATATGTCACGGCCGTAAATATGGTTCAGTAACAAGGTTACGGCCGTAAAAGGAAGGGTCACGGCCGTAAAAACATATACGCGTAATTTTAGGGTTTTAATTATTTCCTTATTTTTAGGTAGTTGTTTCCTTGTTTAATTAGAACTCTTAACCTAGATTTTGACCCTATTTATAGGGATGTAATTTTCATTATTCATAGACAACTTTGATAATATAATTGAGAAGCTATCTTACTTTCATATTCTTATTCTTCATTGAATAAAATCCGAATTTGCGAGTTATTCTTGTTTGTTCAAATTCCGGTGAGAATTATTATTGTTTGTGATCAAGAGGTCAATATATCCCAGTGATTGTATTGGTTGCTTGGTTCAATTAATTTTAATTGGATCCATAAATCGTGGTTTCTTGGCGTTCTTGGGTCGATTTCAATATTTTGTGGGTTGCGTAGCTACAATTGCTACGTGGTTTGCATCATCTGGTATCAGAGCTTAGGCTCCAAAAATCAAGGTTATATCTTTATTTTGTTTTCTTGAGTTTTCTATCCAGTTTGATTTTTATGATTATCATCGAGTCCCATAAAAATCATCCATATCTTGTTGAGTTTTTGTTTTTCAGTTTTTTGCGTTCTTCTTGTTCTTGAGTTTGTTGAGTCTTTAATCTGGAAAATCGTTCCAAAAAAATTATCAAAAGTGTTTGTTTTGCTTAATTCTTATCCGAATTAAGTTCCGTTTGTTTTGTCGTGTTCGTTATCGAATTTTCGGATTTTATAAAAAATAAAAAAAAAAAATTATTTTTTTTATTTTTTATTTATTCCGAAAATTCACCCAAAATTCAAAAAAAAAAAAAAAAAAAAAAATTATTTCCATTCAAGAACCACTTTCTTGAATTTTCTTAAATTCTTGATAAATCATTGCCTTCCAAGTCAAATTAAAATTCTTGATATTCTTTACTTTCTATTCAAAGTTCAAGAATCACTTTCTTGGGATTTCTTTAATTCCTGACATTCTCTAAATTTTTTTCTTCCGTTTATTTTTCGAGCAAGAAAATAAATTCCTTCTTGCTAGTTGGTGTCTAGATCATCTATTCTTGAATTTTCTTGAAGTGCCACATAAGGGATGGATTATGATCCGGGTTCGTTGTTCCAAACTAGATGTTATGTGGGTCAAAAGGTGTGCAGTTTGGCAATTGATAGAGAATGCTTCACTAATTTTGCTAATATCAACATGGTTGAAAAATTGGGATTATCTCTAATACCGCACAGTAGACCTTATTGTGTGACGTGGATGAGGGAATTTGGAGAATTCCATGTAACCAAGCAAGTTCTAGTGACTATCACCCGTGGAAAATATATTGATGACGTATTTTGTGATGTAGTGCCTTTAAGGTCTTGTCATATTTTATTGGGAAAATCATGGAGCCGTATGAGGGAAGCAATTTATTATAAAAGTATGCACATATACAGGATTCTTACGAGAGGGAAAACATTCACACTGTATGGGTTAACACTCGAGGAAGCACTAGACGATTCGAGGAAGGTAAAAAAACAGAGTGAGAGGAAAGTTGTAGTGGGATTGCAAGAGGAACCTCGAGATAGGGATGTTGAGAAGAAGGAGGGGAAGCTGAAACTAGAAATGGTTGATCAAATTCCAAGATTTAAGGTAGGAGATGTGGAATTGGGTAATAAGGAGGTGAATGAACAAGAAAATAAAATTGTGGAAGAGGTGACTGAGGATGAAGGTGTGGTTGAAAATAAAAATGTGGAAGAGGTAGTTGAGACTAAAAACTTAAAAGAGGTAGTTGAGCTTGAAAATGTGGAGTTAGAAGAGGTGGATGAGCTTGAGAGAAAAGAAATAGAAGTGATTGAGCAAGAAGTTGCAACAAAGGAAGGAGGTGAAGAGAAAGACCTCGTTGTTAGGGAAGAGGATTTGGAGATGATATACCATGAGTACAAGGATCCCTATCTTGTACTTTGTGAAACTAACATTTCCCACCCTATTTTGCTTAATTCTTTCTTGCAGGTTGAATATACTTGGAGGTTTGAGTCACACCACATTTGGCCAAGGAAGTTCTTATTTCGACTCGTCCTTCCAGTCCAAGTATTCGACTATTGGTTGATCCTATGTAATGGAGGCAAAAATTTTCCTTTTGATCCAAGCGGTGCTCTGAAACACCATGAACCAAGCTATGATTCGGGACGAATCATCTTGAAGAAGGGGAGAATGATGTGATCCGGGATAGGAGCTCAGTGATCCGGGATAGGAGCTCAAAGGAGAAGTCAAGTCACGGACGACGCAACAACATCCGACATAGGGAAATGAACAATTTCCATGTTGGAAGCTAGTCGAGACGACGAGTGGATCAATCTCATTCAAACCATCGAAGAAAATTAAAGAAAATTCAATGTTACGGCCGTAACAAGTAATTCCTCACGGCCGTAACTAGCTCACTGTTAAAATTGATAATTCGAGAAACAAAGGATCACGGCCGTAAAAGTTAAGGTTCACGGCCGTAAAAGAGTCACTGCACAAAAATCAGAATTTGAATTGTTTTGACTTACGGCCGTAAGGAAATATGTCACGGCCGTAAATATGGTTCAGTAACAAGGTTACGTCTGTAAAAGGAAGGGTCACGGCCGTAAAAACATATACGCGTAATTTTAGGGTTTTAATTATTTCCTTATCTTTAGGTAGTTGTTTCCTTGTTTAATTAGAACTCTTAACCTAGATTTTGACCCTATTTATAGGGATGTAATTTTCATTATTCATAGACAACTTTGATAATATAATTGAGAAGCTATCTTACTTTCATATTCTTATTCTTCATTGAATAAAATTCGAACTTGCGAGTTATTCTTGTTTGTTCAAATCCCGGTGAGAATTATTATTGTTTGTGATCAAGAGGTCAATATATCCCAGTGATTGTATTGGTTGCTTGGTTCATTTAATTTTAATTGGATCCGTAAATCGTGATTTCTTGGCGTTCTTGGGTCGATTTCAATATTTTGTGGGTTGCGTAGCTACAATTGCTACGTGGTTTGCATCAGTCATATGTTCATATCTTACTTCGCCTAAATAAATAAAGAAAAATAGAGAATGAACAATTAGATGTTAAAAGAAATATGCAAGTCTCAATTTTAAGTTTTACTTTTTTGATTATTTTTTATTATGTATAAATGCATAATTTATGTCAGATTTTGTACTTTACAATTTATTCAATAAATAATTGTCAATTATATCTTTCATGCATCGTACTGGTGCCATTACTAGTCTATATCTATATCTATATATATATATATATATATAAACAAAGTCATTACCAAAAATAACACACACACTTTCCCGTCAAAATGTACTTGTTAAATTTGGAAAGGTTTTGCCAAAAATACAAGAATTAAAAAAAAAATAAATAATGATTATGATTGCATTTTGGAAAGTGTATGATTGCAAATTTGAATTATACTTTTGAACACCACATGCATTTGTTCCAAAAAAAAAACCATTTTGAGCACTGTTAAATTATATAAATAAAAAATAATGGTAGTTAAAAATTTTTTGTTTAAAAACAAAGAATGTGATGTTTCCGAGGTAAAAATTAGTAATTGAAAAGTAGAAAGAAAAAATATGTGTGATTAAAAAGTATATTAGAAGCGTATTGTTTAAAAATATTTTGTCAAACAGATATGCTTTGTTCCAATTCCAAAAAAAAAAGACAATTTAAAAAAAAAATTAACAAATTTGTTTTTACTTAATAGGATAATTAATTTTAACATAACTATTAATCTTATTATGTACCCTAACTTCTTTTTTTGTGAAAAATGTGAAAAAATTACATCAAAAGCATCATAAGTCTAATTTAAAAAATAAATATATAATTTTCTATTGTTATAAAAAAAAGTATTCAAGATCCGTAATTGAAAATTATTGTTAAATTAATTAAAAAAGTTATTCAAAATTATTCTGCTTAATCATAGTGTAACTAATTTGGTAAAGTAACATTAAATTTTTTCTAAAGATATAAAATTATATTATTAAATGTGTTGAAAAACATTTAAATAACCCGAAAATGTTTTAGTTTAAAGAACGAAAAATGTTTCAGTTTAAAGAACTTAAGAACATTCCTTATATTGTATATTTTTTTTATAAGTTTTCCAATTAGATTATATTAAAAAAAATTAAATAATTAATCCAGAGATTTTCTTTCAAATCGAATAATTTCATACTTGATTGAATATAATTTTTTCGTCATATGTAATGACAATTAACAAGAGTTAGAAGTAATCACTCTAGCGTGTTGGAATGTATTTAAAAAATTCTATGGGTAACTATTAGTATTAAAATTATGTTTAAGCATGTGATCGATTAACTTGCAAAAAGGGTTTATAAACCATTTTATAAACCACATAATTTCTCAAAATAATTTTTAACCACACACATTATTGTATTATTTTGAAGTCGAAAAATATCTAATATAGGCATCAAATCGAATATCTCAACAAGAAGTTTAATGCAATATAACAAGTGAGAGAAAACTGTAAAAACATTATCCGTAAAATCGTTCAAAATATTAAATGTCAAAATTTTACTTTATATTTTTTACTTAATTTTAAATTATATCATGTTCGCTCAAAATAGTGTACCGCGAGCGCACGGGTCGCGTACAAGTAATAAAGTGGACTTTTTGAGTCCAGATTGTCGATCCCACGAGGAATGTATACTCTATTATACTCTAGTTAATTTAATCTTAACAAATGAAACACACAATTAAAAAATGAATTCTTGACAATTCTAAATTAATGAAACTAATGTTAAACCAAATTAAAATAAGGAAAATGAAAGATAAAATAGTTGGGATTCATGATTTCACTTAACTCTCGCTTAAGTAATTTCTCAACACATGCAAATTAATAAATTACTCATTTACAATGTTAAACCCGATTTTCAAAGTTTAGTTAATTACCTCTCTCGAGTGAAATTAACCATAATCAATTGATTTAACCTACTATATCTCTATGTCGATTAAAGTCCAATCAGTTGCATTAACTCTTTGTGAAAATAGCTCAATGGATCATCTAGGGTTTAAGGTATATCTCTATCCTTAACAAGAACCTAAATCATTTGTTATTTGGTCTAAAATGTACAATATCTCTCGATTACCATACACTTCACAAAACATATATTTGGTGATCAATCAAACATATGGAATAATCTCAATAACAAACACATATGAAATAAGCTCAAAATTAATAAAAAAACATTAAAATTACTTAAACTAAGTTAAGCTACATCAATCATCCCAATATAAAACAAGTAGCCCATTATATAAATATTGCACAAAAGTTGAGGTTTATAAAAATATATAAAAAAAAATACAGAAATCAAAGATTAAAAATACAAGATAATGAAATAAATCACTTCTCTTGATTTTTGCCCCAAAACTCCTTGAACTTTGATTTGTATTTCCACTTGACTTCTTGCTTCTTTGATCCAATGAGTGCTAGCAACTTGGAAACAAAAATAAATTACAAACTAAATTACAAAATAAAGTAAAAACAAAGAAAAGAAAAGAAATGAAAGAAGAAGAAAAATGAGAGAAGATGCTAGGGTTTGGAGATAAAAATTGGGATAAAAAGTTATGAACCTTAGCCAAAAAGTGCCATAAAAACCCCCCATTTTCGCGTAGATCCGCGTTCTCAGCATTTGGGCCGAACCGTGTCGCACCGAGTCGGCCCAAATTATTTTTCAAAATTATGACCAGCGATCGCGTGACTGAATGCCTCGTGATCGCGTAGTTAGGCTGAAAACTTTCGGGTTGATTTTTGGCCTGAATTCGCGAACGCGACCTGGTCGAGACACGCGATCGCGTGGTTCACCTGGCAGCTCCGTCCTTCCATGATTTGCAATTGGGTCCTCAAACTTCTGGTCTTCTTCAATTTAGTCCTCGAATTTTGACTTTTATTACAATTATGCCCCTGAAATATTTGCATCTTTAGTCCTCCAACTTTCTGAGATGTTGCAATTTAGTCCCCCGAACTTTTGATTTCTTTCAATTAGGTCATTGAACATCAAAATTGCTCCTTTTTTTTCACTCAATTGCTCTCCAATCTTGTCCATTTTCTTTCCAATTGAGGTTGTACCTAATTGTACAAGATAAACACAATTTATAAGTAGGAATTCGCTCAATTTGTCAATTAAATTGTCTATTTAAAAGCAAATAAGTGCGTAAAACACACTTATCACACCCCCAAACTTGAGTTTTTGCTCGTTTCGAGCAAAATTATCTACTAGTGCAATCAAGTAACGTGAAATATAGATCAACAATGTTAGATAACTTGCAAATTACTCATGAGTGTAAAATTGTATAATCAATTCAAAAGTACGTTTCCAAATAATGCTACCAAAAAGAAGTTTAACTAATTCGATGTTTGATCGGTGTGTGTGTGCGTAGTCACATTCAATTGTCAATTAAGTTTCAAGAATATTGATTAGTAAAGAGGTTTCAAGTCAAAACTACCCACCGTGAGTGGTCAATTCTTTTTTTCTCCCACTCGTGATATTCATCCCCCAATAAATATTCTTCTTTCCTCTCTCTCGGGATGCAATTCTAGATGGTACTCTCAAATCACTCTTTTATTTTTCCACTCTAGTTTGGGTACGTTTTACCGACAATCTAGAAATGCACTGACTCTCCACTAAATGAGTGCTTCAACATTCAAGTTTATACTAAGCAATTCAAACTCACTATTAATCTAAGCCCTTATGCAAGTACAAATGCATGATTTCTAAAAACTAACGTGATGAGTTCTCGTGCCTTCCCCACTCCCTTAAGCTTTCTAATTGACCCATGTAGCGAGCTTTAGGTCGAAAACTCCCCGATTGTTTTAAGATCAAATGGTACTAGGTTTCAAAATACCCCCACGGACTTAATAACTCGAGTCAAAAAGGCTATGAAGCGAGGTAGACTTATTAAGCAAATGCAATGATGATGTGTTTTTTTTTGTGTGAATACCCTACTCATTAAGCTTTCTAATTGACCCATGTAGCGAGCTTTCGGCCGGAGACTCCCAAGTTTCAAACTTAAGGCACCAATTTCAAGATACTCCTACGGGCTTAATTACTCGAGTCAAAAAGGCTTCGAGATAGGGCAATGCAATGCAAGAATTAAAATGGGCTTAGAACTTTAGCATTCGGTCATTACTTAGCTTATACTTGACGAAATACACTTCACACAAAAATTTATTTCCAACATGCATGGAATCACCACATGTCTAGACCGTCTCCTTCACCGGATCGACCACCCCCAAACATGTCTTACAATAGGATCAAGAGATTTAGAGTTTTGGGAAACATTTGATAGGTTGATAAAAATTAAAAATATAAGCTCACAACATAGTTCTTCTACTCCATTAACCTCTTCACCCTTCAACAATTCCCAAACTTCACCAACAATCAATCATGACTATTGTGCTCAAGATAAATATGATCTTGCATGGATAAGCATTTTGTAAAAGTAGACACAAGTAGCATATTGGTCATAAATCATGAATCAATAACAATTTTAAACATCTAAGTAATCCTGGCCGGCAAGGCTATCTAACATGTCAATACAAAATAAGAAATCACCCCAAACTTGAAATGCACATTGTCCTCAATGTGTAAAATAAAATCAAAGTAAGAGGAAAGAAGTTACTAGACATCCCAAGAAGTGGTGGGGCACTAATAAGTAGTCTTGGGCATGTGAACATCTCATTGCAAGCACCAACAATCCACCCCTAAACTTGTGTTGAAGCCCCCAATCAATTTAGCACAATTTTCTCCAATGAGGCATTTCACCGAACACCTTGTGAGCATCCTATAAAAATACAAGAAAAGAGTAGATATTAAATGGTGAATGATCCAAAAATTTAAATCACATTCAACATCTCAATTCTATCTCATCAATCCAATATAATTTGCCCATCCACCTCAACATTAAATCACATTTGAAGATAAAATATACTATGCAACAAGTGATTTAAAAATGAGTTTTAAGCAAATATTTGACTTTGAAAGTTTGATATGAGAATATGCTAGAATTAAATGAGAATGTATTGGAGCTATTTCACACTACCCAACTTGAGGAAAATAAATGTGGAAGATAGAGACTTGGGCCTAACCAACTTATTTGCAATAAAGTAAATAAAATAAAAATAAAGCAAGTAAATGATAGAGAATGAGGTGCCTCCCATTAAGCGCTTATTTTAAAGTCATTAGCTCGACTCTCCGCATAAGCACTTCATGGCACTCTAAACATAGCTTTTGATGCGTTGCTCATTTTGCTTATTTTGACTTTGCTCCACTCTTCATTGATTCGAAATACTTGCACCTTTCCCCTTCCAAAGTCATGGGACTTGCCTATTCCATCTAATTCAAACTCAACTAAATAGACTTGCACCTCCTCAAGTGGCTTAATCACAAAATCAATTATTGGACAATCAATGAAGTTGAGAGAATTTGATTTGATCTCTTCCTCATTAATTGCCACTTCCTCATTTGATTCATGTGTGATTAAATTGTCATTCTCTTCAAGCTCATCTTCTTTAGTTGATGTCTCCTCGGATTGAATGACCGATCCAAAATTTGAATTCATGGGCAACGAAAAGTTTTTCCTATTAATTTCCAAGAGTGGATTATACTCCCACATTCGAAAACCTTCCCAATACATGGCATCTCCCATAGACATATCATCTTCATCCAATTTGGCAAGCTCATTGTAATACTTTGCAAGTACCTTCTCATTCAATAGTGGAGGACCATCTCCCAGAAGAGTGATGTCATCATCCCAATCATCCGGTATACAATCTCCCATGAGCATGTAACTCACATCCGAAGTGTCAATTGCTTGTTTTCGGCATTTCAAATATTGTCTAAACCCAATAAGTTTCGACGTAAGCAAACTATTTCCCGAATACAAACATTGTCCATTACAATGCATCTTGTAACAAATTTCACAACTTGAATATTCTTCAAGTATGTATTCATCACCCATGTTGAGATTGTTCATTGCAATTGCTTTCCTATTTTTCCAATGTTAGAATCAAATATGCGTAGAAAGAAAACCAAACATTAGAAAGATTAGAATAGTGGTGGTTAACCAAAGGTAACAAAATAAAACATAAAACAAAAATAATTACAAATTTTTAAAAGTCAAATAAACTAAAGTATTATCAAAGTAAAAACATTCCCCCAGCAACGGCGCCAAAAACTTGTTCGCTCAAAATAGTGTACCGCGAGCGCACGGGTCGCGTACAAGTAATAAAGTGGACTTTTTGAGTCCAGATTGTCGATCCCACGAGGAATGTATACTCTATTATACTCTAGTTAATTTAATCTTAATAAATGAAACACACAATTAAAAGATGAATTTTTGACAATTCTAAATTAACGAAACTATTGTTAAACCAAATTAAAATAAGGAAACTGAAAGATAAAATAGTTGGGATTCATGATTTCACTTAACTCTCGCTTAAGTAATTTCTCAACACATGCAAATTAATAAATTACTCATTTACAATGTTAGACCCGATTTTTCAAGTTTAGCTAATTACTTCTCTCGATTGAAATTAACCCTAATCAATTGGTTTAACCTACTATATCTCTATGTCGATTAAAACTCAATCAATTGCATTAACTCTTTGTGAAAATAGCTCAATGGATCATCTAGGGTTTAAGGTATATCTCTATTCTTAACAAGAACCTAGAGCATTTGTTATTTGGTCTAAAATGCACAATATCTCTCGATTACCATACACTTCAGAAAACATATATTTGGTGATCAATCAAACACATGGAATAATCTCAATAACAAATACACATGAAATAAACTCAAAATTAATAAACAAACATTAAAATTACTTAAACTAAGTTAAGCTACATCAATCATCCCAACATAAAACAACTAGCCCATTGTATAAATATTGTACAAAAGTTGAGGTTTACAAAAATACATCACAAAATATAGAAATCAAAGATTAAAAATACAAGATAATGAAATAATTCACTTCCCTTGATTTTTGTCCCATAATTCCTTGAACTTTGATTTGTATTTCCATTTGACTTCTTGCTTCTTTAATCCAATGGGTGCTAGCAACTTGGAAACAAAAATAAACTACAAACTAAATTACAAAATAAAACAAAAACAAAAACAAAGAAAAGAAAGAAGAAGAAAAATGGGAGAAGAGGCTAAGGTTTGGAGATAAAAATTGGGACAAAAAGTTATGAACCCTAGCCAAAAAGTGCCCTAAAAACTCCCCATTTTCGCGTAAATCTACGTTCTCAGCATTTGGGACGAACCGGGGTCGCATCGGGTCGGCCCAAATTATTTTTCAAAATTATGACCATGCGATCGCGTGGCTGAATGCCTCGTGATCGCGTGGTTAGGCTGAAAACTCTCGGGTTGATTTTTGGCCTGAATTCGCGAACGCAACCTGGTCGAGGCCCGCGATCGCGTGGTTCACCTGGCAGCTCCGTCCTTCCATGATTTGCAATTGGGTCCTCCAATTTCTGGTCTTCTTCAATTTAGTCCTCGAATTTTGACTTTTATTACAACTATGCCCCTGAAATATTTGCATCTTTTATCCTCCAACTTTCTGAGATGTTGCAATTGAGTCCCCGAACTTTTGATTTCTTTCAATTAGGTCATTGAACATCAAAATTGCTCCTTTTTCGCTCAATTGCTCTTCAATCTTATCCATTTTCTTTCCAATTGAGGTTGAACCTAATTGTACAAGATAAACACAATTTATAAGTGGAAATTCGCTCAATTTGTCAATTTAAAAGCAAAATAATAAGTTATATAATACTCCATGTTCAGAAAACTTGAAATGATTCGACCTGAAAGAGGCAATAGGTCAAGGGTCAGAAGATTGAATCGTGTTGAATCGGGATCGAATTGATTTTAAGTAAAAAATAAATAATTATTTCAAATATCAGAAAATTTTCTAAAAAAAATTATTTTACAAATAAAACGACATTTACTCATTTGGAGTAAAATTAAATAAACAAAAAATAAAACAATTTTATTTACCAATTCAAAGCAAATATAAATTTATGGTTGTTAATTTTATTTCAAAATAATTTAATATATAAAGAAAAGTTAAAAATAACTTATTTTAAAAAAAAAGTTTAACAAACAAATAAATAGTAAATAAAACTATTTTTTTAAAAAGACAAACAATTTGATATGCAACATTTACAAAACTATTTTTTTAAAAAGACAAAACAAATAAATAGTAAATAAAAATATTTTTTTAAAAAGACAAACAATTTTAAAAATAACTTATTTTAAAAAAAGAAAATAGTAATCAAAATAGTTTTATTTAAAAAAAAAATAACTTATTTTAAAAAAGAAAGTTTAACAAACAAATAAATAAATAGTAAATAAAACTATTTTTTTAAACGACGAACAATTTTAAAAAGAAAAAAAATCATATAATGATCATAATTTCTTATTTTTTATTAGTTTTGTAAATGTTGCATATCCTATTTTGATTACTTTTTAGTTTAAGTTTTTGATCAAAATCACTATCACAACTATATTCCCGTGCATCGCACATGTGAAAATACTAGTACTAGTACTAGTACTAGTATATATAAAGTAGAATAGTACTCACCAAAATACACACATAGTTTTCCGCCAAAAAACTTTCTAAATTTGAAATTTTTTGCTAAAAAATAGTATATTAAATATTTTAGCAATTATTATTTTACATGTGTCATTAATTGAATTGGCATGATGGCATCTATACTATGCTATTAATTAATAATATCAAAATATTATTTTTATTGTATTATTTTGAAATTGAAAAATATGTAATATATGTGTCAAATTAAAGATCACAGTGAGAAGTTTAATACAAGCTAACAAATGAGCAAATTGTAAATATATTTTCTGTAAAATCATATCAAAAATTAATATTATTATTATTATTATTATTATTATTATTATTATTATTATTATTATATTTATTATTTTTATTTATCTATATTATATATTACTAAAACGGAACAACCGTCAAAAATTTTTCCGCCCATTTTCAGTTTCTATTTCTGGATTTATTTTATTTTTTTTAAATTTTTTTTTCAATTGAATTTCTCGAATTGGGAAATAAGTTGTCAATCAATGAAGGCATTTGATGTGGAGAAGTGTGTAATTAGTCATGCAATTTGGAATGTGAATAAGCATTTTTACTGCATGTCTTGAATTCAAAGTCCCAATCTTGCATGTTTTTTCGGCCCATTCATATTCTATAATTCTTTCTCTCAACAATTTAAATTTTTCCTACAATAATAAATAATTGTTGTCATATTTTTGCGTTAAAGAACAAAAATGTTTAGGCGTATACCTCCATTCTAATTTACTGGATTAAAATGTGCTATCATTCATTAATAATCCTTTAAATATGAAAATTAATTAATATGTTTTTTTTTTATTTTTAAACTTTGTTTTTTATAATTATTGTATTATTTTGAAATAGAAAAATATGTAATATCGATATCAAATCGAAAAATTTCAATGAAAAGTTTAATTCAAGCTAACAAGTGATAGAAAATAGTATATATATTGATCGTAAAATTGACTCAAAGATCAAAGGTAAAAGTTTTATTTTATATCTTTTTACTTTTCTTCAATATTCCATATATTATAAATTATATCATTTAAGTTCTATAATACTATCAATAACTTGTTAACTAAATTCAATTTAATCATAGATGATTAATTTCAATTTGAGTTTTTTTTTCTTATAAAATTAAAACAAATAATAAATATACGAATTTTCGAATTAAATTAAATTAAGTTATGTTAATTTTTAAAACTTAAGATTTCGATAAATTTATTCATCATTTTGACATTATTTTTATTTATTTACTGATTATGTTCATAGTCCATTTTTTATTATAAACTTAAATAACTACAATATACAGAATATATATATATATATATTACATATTTTAACAAATAGTTCATATAATATTTATTAAACAATTGATCATTAATAAAATTCATTTAACAATATTTAATAAAATTAATGATTATTTTTTTAGGAAAACGTTTGAAATTAATAATTAATGCTTGAAAAATCAAAATATACAAAAAAGTTATCTTACATCTTTTTTGGGAAAAATATGATAAAAAACAATATATAAAAAGAAAAGTGTGTGCCAATGTTTGGCCTTTTAAAAATTTTTAACACGTTTTTCTTTATTTTTTCAACCACACATTTATCAATAAAAAATTATTCTCCATAGACTCAAAAAAGATTCACCACATTTTAACAACTCAATCTCCTGAAAATCATTATTCATTTCAAATAAACTTTTTTAAGCAACATCAAATAGAGGCATAGATAATAGGCTCATTATAAATGTTTTATTTATATTTTCATTAATAATTTTCTTTTTTTAATTTCACTGACATAAAATTAAATATATGCATATAGTCAATTAAATGCATCACATTTAAAAAGAAAAAAAATAATTATGCAGAGACCTCTTGGGTTGAATTTCACTTTTTTGCATCACAAATATTTAGGTTGCATCACATTTGAAAAGAAAAAAAATTAATTATGCAAAGGCCTCTTGGGTTAATTTCACTTTTTTGTATCACAAATATTTAGGTTGATTTTCACTTTCGTACATCGTCAATATTGTTTAATTTGTTACATTCATTTAAATATAGGACATCATATATTTAATTTGTTGCAATTACTTTATTTTATGTAAATTATAATATTTTGAGGGTTATTATTTTTATTTATGGTAGTCAAAACTGTTTTGACAATTTTTTTTATTCATATTATGCAAATATTGCATTATGTAATTTAAATTTGAGCAATTATTTAAAATATATTTTGTCTATAATAACTTTAGCGCATCATATAGGTGTGGACAACCATAAAATGTACAAACAATTTAGCTGATGTTTGATACTCATTATTTCAAACCTCATTTTTTTCATAACTTTTTTCAACCACACATTGTATCAATAAACTAATCCATACATAAATCCAAAAATATTTCTTATTTTTTAACCATGCAATATTTTCCAAAATTTACTATTAAAAATCACATTATTTTGAAGTAATGAATCTCATACATGGACATAGTATTTTAAGAGGGTTTCCAAAATTTTATAAGAATTCTAATCCATTTTTACTTTGAGCATTTATTGACAGTTTAATTATTAATTAAAGCAAATTGTGTGTTCAAACTTCTTTTTTCTATTTTGAAATGATATTAATATTAAAATAATTCATACTGCTCTTCCGTGCAACGCACGGGTGTGATACTAGTATATATAAAAATAGAATAGCTATCACCAAAATACACACATAGTTTCCCGCCAAAAAAGATTTCTATATTTGGAAATTTTTTGCTAAAAAATAGTGTATTAAATATTTTATCAATTATTATTTAATACGTGTTATTAATTGCATTGGCATCCGTGTTATTCTATTAATAATATCAAAATGTTATTTTTAATAATTTTATTATTATTCATTTAATAATTATTGTATTATTTTGAAATCGAAAAATTTGTAATATGGATGTCAAATTAAAGATCACACTGAGAAGTTTGATGCAAGCTAACAAGTAAAAGCAAATTATAAATATGAATAAAGAAATTGTCAGTATGAAGAAAGAAGAATCAATTCATGTAACAATATTTATTAAAATTAATGATTATTTTTTAGAAAAATACTTGAAATTAATAATTAATGATAAAAAAATCAAATTATACCAAAAAGTCTATTTTTCACATTATTTTTATTTATTTACTGATTCTGCTCAATTTCTATTTTTCATTGTAAATTTAAATAACTAAAATATGCAAAAATATATTATAGATTTTGACAATTAATTCATATAATTTCTATTAAACAATTGATCGATTAGTAATCTTTATTAATATAATAATGTAACAATTTGAATAAAGAAACTGTTAGTATGAAGAAAGGAGAATAAATTAATGTAACAATATTTATTAAAATTAATGATTAATTTTTTAGAAAAACACTTGACATTAATAATTAATGCTTATCCTACACCTCTTTTAGGGAAGAATATGATGAAGAACAATATATGAAAAGAAAAGCGTCGATCGAAAAGAGAATATGTAAGTTGAGTTTTACATATGTTATGTATAAGCCTAATATTGTAGTTCAAAAGTTTTTTTTTAAAAAAAAAAAATTATTTATTGAACGTTAATTACAGAAATGGAGTTGATATATTCATGGTACAATCTCTAAAACACTTAATTCATGTACTGTTTTCCCGTAAAGAAAGAAATCAATTCCACGGTTTACAATTTTATTAAAATATTAAAAAAATAATTATATGCTGTAAAAAATAGTAAAACTTTATTTCTTAATTTTATTAACATATATATAGACAAAAAGACTCACTATATATATATATATATATATATATATATATATATATATATATATATATATATATATATATATATATTTTTTTTTTTTTCATTAATAATTTTTTTATTGACATATAATTAACATATAATTAAATATACATTTAATTATGTTTAATTAAATGCATCTCATTTAAAATTATTAATCATGTTGATGATCTCTTGAGTTGAATTTCACGTTTGTGCATCACAAATCTCGAGGTTGATTTTCACTTTCATGCATCGTTGATATTGTTTAATTTGTTACATTTATTTATATATAGGACCGCATGCATTTATTTTGTTACAATTACTTTATTTTATGTAAATTATAATATCTTGAAGGCTATAATTTTTATTCATGTTAGTCAAAAATATTTGAAGAAATTTTTTATTTATTATAACATATATTTGAAAATTTGCATTATTTAATTTAAATTTGAGCAATTTTTTAAATATATTTTGTATATAACAACATTCGTGTATCACACGTGTGTGAACAACTACAAACTGTACAAATAATGTATTATTTAAAGAGGTTTTCCAAAATTGATGACAATTGTAATTTATTTTTATTTTGAGCATTCATTGACAATCTGTACCATTAATCAAAGTAAATTATGTGTTCAATTTTTTTCCTATTTTGTAATGATATTTACAATTAAATCATTTCATATTGTACTTCCGTGCAAAACACGAGTGTGATACTAGTGTATATACGTAGTTAAAATGTGTATTTTAAATTGTCACGTAATATCCACTAGTCTAATTTTATGAAACTAGATTTCGTTTCTTAGTTTATGATATACCCAAAAGGCCAAAATCTCGAAGTAAGACATTTCAGGGCTGATTATATAAGTGTTGGATATTGGTTAATAAATCGAGAATTGAAAATCGATTAAAGTGATCGTGTCGATTTCGGCCAAATACTCAAAAGCTCGACTAAATCCGTTTAGGCAAAATTGTTTGCCAGTTCGTCGCTTCGGGGCGCACAAAATTGAAGGGTATATTTGACATTTCGAAAACCAATATCGAATGAATGAGAAATTACGAAAAAGGACGAAAATCAGGTCAAAATGTTTGACTGTGCGACCGCACGGTTGGTAATCCGTGCGACCACACGTCAATTTCATTTTCGGGTTTTTTAAGTTAAACCGTGCGACCGCACGGTCTATAACCGTGCGGCCGCACGGTTGCCCGGCCAAAAGACACCTTTTCGTAAATGTGCATGGTTTGGAAATGGTGCATGGTTTGGGCCTCAACCACTTCGTCCACACCCTTTCATGGTCTATATATAGGACCTTTTGGATGTCCTATTCCTCTCTTTTTGATATGCAAAACATCTCAACATTCTCACTTCTCTCCAAAATCAAATCATTTCATTTGTTTTGATATTCTTTCATTGCATCATTTGGAGTACATAAGACAAATTTGGTTCGTTGTACTTGTGTTTTGGAGTGCTAAAAACACAAGTGAAGCCGTTGTATCTTGGGAGTCGATTGCTTTTATCCGTGAGCACCGTTGCGGGGCAAATTCGACTTAAGGACAAAGAGTTCAACTCTTACCTCGACTTTGTCCTTATTCTTCTTCTTCTTATTTGTGTTTTTCATTACCGTTACTCTGTCCAAATTTCGGTTTGGATTTACAAACTTTCAATATTTGACGTCACTATTCACAAATCCACCCAACAATAAGAATAATAGGGATTAGGGCAATAGATTAAAGAGAAATGGTGAAATTTTCCCTTGTTCCATGCCACGAACAAAAATTTATCCGTAAATTTGAAATCGTCGGAAGCCTTAATAGACTTGTTCTTATCTGATGACTCGTGATAAACTTTCCTCTTATTGGAACATATATACCTGAAACACATATGCTAACATTTGTCATGTAATATAAGAGCATTTTCAATGCATTCCGTGAACTGAGGCTGACGTGATAATAAAATAAACGGACTTCTAGAGAGCATGGATAAATAGATAAAGAAGTCAAAAATTTATTCTCCAATGGTTCCTTCTACATTTAAATAATATTGATTATGTGGCATTATTTTTATTTAAAATTAAAATTAAAATTAATTACTATGCATAAATTGAGTCTTATCTGCGGGATTTCTCATTGTATAAAGAGTCCAAATAGAAATAACTTGTATCATAAAACCTGATTAGTTAACGTCCTTATTTATAATAATTAAATAATTAAAAAATAAAATTTAATACTGAGTCAGCATGTCTCACAGAGCGTCTAGATGTAGACGCTCCACCCCACAATGTCTATTTTTTTTACCGCTACGTCAGCCTAACATCCTAATCCATGTTGTACATTGGAGAGGGATTTTTATCATATTCCGTCTATTTGCTGATCTATCATGTGTATTTCCTCAATCCATAGAATGCATTGGAGATGCTCTAATGTCACCTTTTATTAGTATGTATAATTATTTGTACCGAGATAAGAGAAATGAAGATTTGAGTGAATTTTTAGATATTGAGAATTCAATCCAATTCAGAATAATAGAACTGTACATATTACATCAGTATAAATAACAGTAGGAATATTCTAGAAGATGATCCCTAGCCGGATCAATGTGATAAGTATATGACTATAAAACTAATTCCTAACAGACGAATAAATATTAAATATACATACACCAGTTTAAGTAATCATAGAGGAAGGAGAAGAAATGTGTGTGGTCACGTGAGAGGCGTGTGTGTAACTTAAGGATAAAGCACATTTTATAAGAAAATTTAATATGTCAAAGCACGGTTCTTCAAATTCAATAAACTGATTTCTCCTTCTTCTTGTTTTTCAGGTATTCCCGTCTCTTCTCATTCTCCCCCTCAAACTGGAAAGAATTCTTTTTACGCCTAGTTTGCTGTGTAATTCTACAAATCTTGAATATCCAAGGCTCTTCATCAAGAGGTCTACTATCTGATCTCCGGTAGGTATGTATTTAACTTCCAATTTCTTTTCTGAAATCTTCTCTCTGATGAAGTGCACGTCTATTTCTACATGCTTTATCTTTGAGTGAAAAACTGGATTAGAAGCTAGGGCCTTTACACTGATATTGTCGCACCATAGAATAGGTATTGAGATTTCTTTAAAATACAATTCTTTGAATAAGGATTGATTCCAAGAAATTTAAGCAGTACCCATAGCTAGAGAACATTATTCTGATTCTACACTTGAGCGAGCAACCACTTGTTGTTTCTTTGAACACCATGAAATGAGTGAATCTCCTAAGTAAATGCAGTGGGCTGCTATAGAATTCCTGTCATCTGGACACGATGCCTAATCCGCATCTGTGTATCCATTGATGTGCAGGTGTTCACTCCTTTTTATCCACAAACCAAGATCATGTGTTTCTGATAGGTATCTGAATACATACTTCAGTGCATACCAATTTTCTGAAGTAGGTGCTTGCAGGAATTGACTAAGCTTATTAACAATATAAGCTGGGTCTGGTTTGGTTAGAGCCAAGTACTACAGACTACCCACTGCACTCCTGTTGGTAGATGGATTCTTCAATAATTCTCCCCCTTCCTTAGACAATGTTTTACCAACTATACATGGAGTTGCACAGCCTTTCAAGTTCTTCATGTTGAACTTAGTTAATAAGTTCTTAATGTACCTGGATTGAGATAAGTGAAGACCAGCATCATGTCTAGAAACTTCAATTCCCAAGAAGTTATGCAGGTCACCTATATCTTTGAGAGCAAACTTTCCATTTAAATCCTTGATGAGCTTATGTATTGAATCTCTGTTATTCCCAGTCACTACCGTGTCATCTACATAGATGAGTACAAATATGATATCATTTTCAGACTGAGAGAAAAACAATGAGGTATCTGACTTTTCCTGCTTGAAATTCCATCCCATTAAATTTCCTTTTAGCTTGCCATACCAAGCCCTTAGAGCTTGTTTAAGTCCATAAATAGCTTTGTTAAGTCTGCAAAAATGTGTTGGGTTTTGCTGGCTTACTAAACCTTCAGGCTGCACCATAAACACCTCCTCATCAAGATCCTCGTTTAGGAAAGCATTGTTTACTTCGATCTGTCTAATAATCTGATCTTTTGCCACAACAATGGTGAGGATTATCCTTAGATTAGAAGACTTAATCACTGGACTAAACATTTCTGAATAGTCTAATCCTGGAGTCTGATGGAAGCCTTTTACCACTAACCTGGCTTTGTATCTGTGAACAGCACCATTTGAGTCTCTTTTTATTTTTAAAACCCATCAATTTCCAGCAACATTTAGCCTATCAGAATAGGGGACCAAACTCCAAGTGTTATTCTTAAGTAAAGCTTGAAATTCCTCATTCATAGCTTGATTCCATACAAAACTTTGGATAGCCGAAGCTACTGTTGTAGGTTCATTTTCATCCAAGCTTTCTGTGAGATGTATTTTTTGTTTGAATACACTGCTTTTCCTCTTGTCATCATTGAATGTCCAGGCACTCTTCTGTCAGATTATTGGTCAATCTAATCTATATCTCAACTGAGTGTCTTCACATCTCATTGTAGAATTTTCTTTGCCTTCTGAATTTTCACTGCCTTCTGTGTTTTCAAAGTTTTCTTCAGAAAATTGTGCTTTTCCACCTACATCAGACATTTGTGGAGAATCCTACTCATTTGAATTTACCTCTAGATTTTGCAAAGTGACTAGAGAAGGCACTTCGTTTACTTCCAGTTGGGGACCTTGTGAATGAGTTAGATCCTCTGAAAAATTCTGTGGTGATATAAAAAGATAAGGTAACTGAGAATGATTGACAATGATAGAATGTGAGATTGGAGTCTTATTGGTAAGGGAATTCATTTTCATTAAATACAGACATGTCTAGAGATATAGATTCTTATCGTGAGATTTAGACATTTGAAACCTTTATGTGAGTCACTATAACCAAGAAACACGCATTTAGTGGAATGAAATTGAAATTTATGAGTATGATAAGGTCTCAAGTAAGGATAACATGCACAACCAAATATTCTGAGTGAATTGTAATCAACTTTCCTTCCAAAAAGTTTGGTAAAGGGATTGGAATGGTCTATGACAAGGGTTGGAGTTCTGTTTATGAGATAGGTTGATGTTTGGAAAGCATCCCACCAATATTTAAGTGGCATTTTTGCTTGAGCCAGTAAGGTAAGTCCCATTTCTATTATGTGACAATGTTTTCTTCCTAGCCTTGCATTTTGGACAAAAGTGTAAGGGCATGAATGTGTGAATTCTATTCCTGACTTGGTAGTAAAGTTGGTAAAGGATATGAATTCTCCCCCCAATCGGATTGTAGTATTTTGATCTTTCTATCCAATCTATTTTCAACCAAAGTTTTGAACTTAATAAAATGACCAAGAGCCTCTGACTTTGTTTTCATAGGATAGATCCAAGAAAATATGCTAAAATTGTTTGTAAAGACAATATAATATTTGAATTGTGATGTTGATAGTATTGGGGCAGGACTCCAAACATCAGTGTTGATCACTTCAACTAGGAATTTAGCTTGGAATGTAGATCTTTTGACAGCCATGGGAGTCTCTGTAAGATTGCCTCCAAATGGTTTTGTGAAGTTTGTTCCCATAGATGGTGTTGCAATACTAGCAACAGACGAAGTTTGGGAGGCAGAGGTTTGAGTTTCCATTCTATGGCTCTAATACCAAATGAAGATTTGAGTGAAATTTTAGATATTGAGAATTCAATCCAATTCAGAATAATAGAGCTATACAGATTACATCAATATAAATAACAGTAGGAATATTCTAGAAGATGATCCCTAATCGGATCAATGTGATAAGTATGACTATAAAACTAATTCCTAACAGTCAAATAAATATACATACATCAGGTGTAAGTAATCACAGAGGATGGAGAAGAAGTGTGTGTGTTCACGTGAGAGACATGTGAGTAACTTAAGGATAAATCTCATTTTATAAGAAACGTAATATGTCAAAGCACGTTTCTTCAATAAACTGATTTCTCCTTCTTTTGGCTTTTCAGGTATTCTCGTCTCTTCTCATTTAGCTGCTTAGAGCATCTCCCGTGCTAACATGTATGGTGCGCTAAAAAGTGATGCTACATCATAAAGTGGACATTATAAATTAAAAAGAATAAAAATTTTCCAATACATGCTTAATGGAACAATATTCATATGACACGCACTAATAAATAAAGACACATTCTAAGTGAACGTCTAGATATATATAGATGGTCATTCATACTTGCTGACTCGGCAATATTTCATTTATATATCATCATTTTATTTGAAAAACATGATCTTTCCAAATATTTTGTCGAGGTTAATGATAAATATTGATACTTTTATTTATTATTATTTTAGAACAATAATAATACAAAAGTCATATATTTCTTTTAGACGTGATTCATTGGAGATGAAATTTGATTTCGACCTTCTAATCCTTCAATATTAATATTACACAGGTTAGACGACTTTCAACCTAAGTGCCATAAAATTTAAAATAGACTGAATCCATTGAAGATGCTCTTAATAGAGAATGAGATGGATGGGCAAGAAGTAACTGGATTTTTTTTTCCAGCAAGGCAACCATCTGGTTGGAGTTTTAGGGTTTTGGGGACATGGGCATGCTCTATAAAAAAAATACTCTAAAATAAATAAATAAATAAATAATCTCTCTTTGTTAAAAGTTTTTTTGCACAAAAAATGTGATATTTTTAGGTAAAATATGCGGTTAAGAAACGATGTTAAAAAATATGTATGGTTAAAAAATTATTTGGAGAAATATTTTATTTAAAAACTTTTTTAAAAATAAATTTGTCAAACAGAGGCTTAGGCCCTGTTCTCTTTGCTGTTTTGAGGTCGTTTTCTGTTTTTATTTTCGAAAACGCTAAAAACGCGTTCTATTTACCATTTTCGAAAACGCATTTTGGAAAAAAAAAAAAAAAAAAAAAAATTTGTACACAAAACGCAAAACTCCCGAAACCTCGTTTTGGGCGTTTTGTGTGTATTTCGACAAAAAAATGTCTAAAACGCGGAAAACGCATTTTGAGAATTTTTTTTTTTTTAAATTATCTTAATTTGGAACTAAGCTTAATATAAAGTTTAATTTTTTTTATTTATTTATTATTTTTTTTTAGAATTATCCTAACTTGGAACTAAGCCTAAATAAAAAAAAAAAATTTTTTTGGAGAATTATCCTAAATTGGAACTAAGCTTAAATAAAGTTTTATTGAATTCAATATCAACATTACAAAAAAAAATTAAGTGACAATTTTTGTTGTTATATTTCAAAAAATGCACTGATAAATGGACTCTGGTGGTTTTGAAAGAAATTGCATTTTCTGGATTTTAATAGAACTAGAGATTTCCCAAATTTCGAACTTGACCATGCTGTGTTAATATAGACTTTTAATGCTCACATTAGTGTGTTGCATGTAACCATATTTTCAGTGTATTGTGAAAAAAAATTTGAGTTTGAGTCAGTAGTATTCTGCAAGCAAATTAATTAAAAATAGTTTATATAGTATTCTGCAAAATTTCAAACAGAACGTATTTTTCAGCTTTTTATTTTCAAAAACAATTTTCGAAAATGACAAACTAAACGCGTTTTCAGCAAATTTGAAAACAAAAATAAAAATACAAAATAAAATACAAACAGAACGTCACCTTAGTTTCTCTAGTATCTGTTCATTTCAGAAGCGAGTTTCAAGATTATGACAAAGAATAATAATATTTTACTTTAGTGTAAAGCACCACATTATCAAATTAATAATAGAATAATATTATTCATCACGACATTGAATCTCTTAAATTTAGGTATTTGAAATCATTTAAAAAGCTCAATCACTTAATTGACACTCAAACAGTAGTCTACGAATCTCTTAAATTTTGGTATTTGAGATAATTTACAATCACTCAATTGACACTCAACAGTCTAGATACATTGTATTACTCAACTAAATAATGTTACTCGTTAAAATTCTAAGACTATGATCCGAATTAATTGAGAAGAAAAGTTTATTGGAAATTTGGATTATAGTATTGTTAATAAGCAAGTGAAAGTGGTAGAAATCCTGGATTAATTAACAAGAGTAATTTGCATTATTTGGGTTAAAATCAAGTTTTTGTTATCAAAATGAAAAGTAGTTGTAGTAGTACAGAATTCAATCAATCCTGTAACACAAGGAAGGCACCATCCATAATACATACAGGTGGCATTAGCAGATAGTAGCAGCCATGAGGCACCTTCCCTCCCCCTCCACCATTCCCCTTGTTGGGACCATGAATATTTTAATTTTGCTTAATTCCAAGCCCAAACCTCATGTCCAAGTGAGGTTCCAACCCAAAACCAATTGGTAATGGGTGGAGTAGCCCACTTGGGTTATATGGTGGTTTATTTCCTTCCTCACAACAGATGTGGGATTGTTTGCATCCCAACAATCCCTCCCTCAAACAAGGCCCACGAGGTACACCTAGCCTATCTGGCCCTCCCTCAAGATAAATTCCGTCACATCTCCTCATGCCCAGAGAGATCACCATTCACCTAGATAATCCACCATAGCCGCTGCACACTATGTTACCATAGATCTTTTCATCTCGTGAGAAATTACAGGAATTCTTTATCTTGATGCTCATCATCTCGATTCAATAGTCATTGTTAGGGAGTCACATCCACTCGATTGTGCGTCCACCAGACAATCTTTCCGGCTCTGATACCACTGTTGGGACCATGAATATTTTAATTTTGCTCAATCCCAAGCCCAAACCCCATGCCCAAGTGAGGTTCCAACCCAAAACCAATTGGTTATGGGTGGAGTAGCCCACTTGGGTTATATGGTGGTTTATTTCCTTCCTCACAACAGATGTTGGATTGTTTGCATCCCAACACCCCCCTCCCCTCCCCTCCCCTCCTTGGTAATAGTATAAGTTTTGCAGGCGTCTCTCTCTCTCTCTCTCTCTCTCTCTCTCTCTCTCTCTCACACACACACACACACACACACACACAACATAAACATGGTGGGGTCTCTAAATTTCTCACTGTCTAAAACCCAGTTTTTAATTTTCAGCGATAAATTGATGAATTTCAGTTTGATGAATGGATTTTGTTTCAGTTGGAGAATTCATCAGAGCTTCCCCGGTGGCTTTTGGCCCTTTTGACAGACAAGTTCTTCAACGCCTGCTTAATTAATGAGGGTGTTAAGAAGAATGAAAAGAATGTCTTTTGCTTGGACTGCTGTGAAGGTCTTTGTCCTCACTGCCTCCCTTTTCATCGCTCTCACCGCCTCTTACAGGTTCATTTTTCTTAATTCGCCTATAAAATAATTAATAATCCCACATTTTCTTTTCTATTATCATTTTACAATTTGCAGGTGCAAATTTATGTACAAAAATTCCACAAACTCTTCAAATACTGCAATCTTATAAATTGTGGGCTGATTTGTAGATAAGAAGATATGTTTATCATGATGTTATATGACTAGGGGATGCTGAGAAATTGATGGATTGTGGTCATGTTCAAGTAGTGGTTACTTGTGTAATGAAATGGAATGAATTGAAGCATTATTATTCTTGTAATGCGTTTCTTCAACTTTTTCTGCGGTCATATACTACAAACAGCGCAAAAGTCGTGTCTCTAAATCAAAGGCCACAGACAAGACCATCCAGGTTCTCTGGAAATCTCTGCATCACCTGTGACAGAGCCCTGCAAGACTCGTACCTCTTCTGCTCTCTGTGGTGCAAGGTCCATAAATTTCTGTCACGCTTTCTCTCTCTTTCACACACACACCAAAAATAGAAAATTTCTTGAATTTTCATAATCCATCAATTTATTTATTTATTTATTATTTTTTGAATTTCCCAGCTTCAACATGTAATGAGAACCAGTAGCAAGCTCTCAAAGTATATTCGCAAGTATGAGCTAATTGCGTGGCTAGAACCGGGATTGGAAGATGGCCAAATGACTCCTGACTCGGTGCTTGAACCGACCGATTCAGTAAGAACCGAATCTGGTTCTGGCAGCGGCGGTGCTGCCGCCTTGGACTGCTTTATTCTTTCATGTACGGCCACGACTGAGGTCGTGAGGAAGAAGAGGAGCAGTACGTCCGGGTTCCCGTCCGCAGTTCGATATGAAAGCTCAGATGAGGCAATAATGAACCGGAGGAAGGGTACCCCACACCGGTCTCCACTTTATTGACTAGTGATGGAAGAGTATGGAAGATGTAGTGGGAAATTGATGACATAATTGGTATTTTCTTTTTGTTTCAAGGATAATTTAGGATGAAAACGCCCTTAATTAGGGATGACAGTAATACCCAAGGACCCGATACCCGTTGGGGACCCGATATAAACGGGCATTGATTACCCGACGAAATGGGTTTGTGGGTCGGGTATGGAGGTTAGTTTAAACATCCGACATGGGTATGGGTCGGGTGTGGGTTTTGCTACAAGACCCGCACCCGATCCGTATACCCGTTAATTCACCAAAAAAAAAAAAAAAAAAACCTAACTTTAGAACCCATTTTGTTTACTTACTTTACTTACACTGCACAACATCACAAGACAGCAGAAGCTGCAGAACTTGAGAACCGGCTCTCATCAGTCATCACTCACACTCTCTATCAAAAGTCAGAAACACTGAATAGACACATGCTTTCTCAAGTCTCAACCTTTACTCTCTCTCGGACTCTCGATCAAAGGCAGAACCCTAGCCGCTCCTTCTCTCCCGCAGCTCCGCAGCCTCCGCTCGACTATCCTTCTTCTTCTTCTTCCTTAAGGCGGTGAACTACACGTAACAAGACCATAAATAGAGATTGATTCGTGGATTTTCAGCTGAGATAATGAGGTTAGTTCAAAATATTTTCCCCTTTACGTTTTTCCTCACAGAATCTTCCACCTTAACCTGCCGGAAAACACAAACTTTGATCTGTATTATTATATCTTACGCTCACCGGACTTGGGTGGTTTCCTGGTAGATTTGTCTTGTTTGCTAAATGCACTGCAAAACCCACATGCAGAAACCTTTGGAGACGGTGGCTCTATAGGTAGAGACACCCTTCCGATTCGGTATCCCCGTCCTCCGTCGATGGATCGGTTTCTCTCTCTCGAATTTTTAATTTTATTTTCTCTAGAGATTTCTTGAATGAGAATTGTGAATATATGTATATAGAGAGAGAGTCAGAGAGACCACATTTGCAATGGTTTGGTTTGAACTTTGAATTTAGGGTCGTTTGCTAGAATGCAATTTTGGTGGAAATTTCTAATTCAGTTTGATGGGTTTCTTTTTCTAATTCATTTTTTTGTCTTTTAATTTTAGTAGAGAAGTAATGATTGTTTGAAGATGTCTACTGCACCGATATCTCAGTCAGTTGAACCACTTGAACAAGATTTTGAAGCTTCACCAGTTGGTAACTCTCCTCCAAACTTGACTCCAGTTACAATTGATTTGTGTGGTGATGAAGTAGGTAATAAACAAGAACATGTGAAAAGGAGATGTTATTCTGAGGTTTGGAATCATTTTAAAAAACAAAAAATTGGAGATTTAGATAAGGCTACATGTAATTACTGTAAAAAACATTTGTCGGGTGCGAGCAAACATGGGACAAGTCATTTGCATGATCATGTGAAGATATGTCCTCATCGAAATCAACCTAAGCTTAATCAATTTATGTTGAATCCTGTAAAAGAAGGTGGAAATGTGTCTCTAGGAAATTATTGTTTTGATCAAGATAAGGCACGTAAAGAATTGGGCAATATGATTATTTTGCATGAGTACCCCCTTTCTATGGTTGAACATGTTGGTTTTAGACGGTTTACGAGTACAATTCAACCATTATTCAAACATATTTCTCATAATACCATAAAAAAAGACATTTTCAAGATCTATGATTACGAGAAATGTAAGATAATGCAAGTGTTGGAGAAGAACAAAAGTAGAATTTCCATTACCACTGACTTGTGGACTTCTAATAAAAAAAAAAGGATTCATGGTTGTCACTGCACATTTCATAGACAGCGCTTGGAGACTTCAAAGCCGAGTAATCAGGTAATTGTTAAAAATATCAAGCTTCACTTATGATTGGTTCTTGATCATTTTGTTATTAATCGATTTATTTCTTTTTATTACAGGTTCATATATGTTCCTTGCCCGCACACGGCCGATATGCTTTCAACAACATTGATGGATTGCTTTCTAGATTGGAATCTCGATCGTAAGCTTTGTACTTTGACTGTTGATAACTGTACTACTAATGATGCGATGATCTTCTATATGCTAGATAAGCTACCTAATCAGGAAATGTTGTTAGGTGGGAAATATTTTCATATGCGTTGTTGTGCCCACATTTTAAACTTGATAGTGAAAGATGGCTTAGATATCATTAGCTCAAGTGTAGAAAAAATCCGTGATAGTATTGCTTTCTGGAGTGCAACACCAAAAAGAGTAGAGACTTTTGAAACTTGTGCACGTCAATTGAATCACTTTAATGGTAAAAAGCTAATACTTGATTGCAAGACTCGATGGAATTCAACATACTTGATGCTTCACACTGCTTTAGTGTATAAAGATGTTTTTCCTCGCCTCAATCAAAGATTATCCAACTATAGATGTGTGCCTAGTGAGGAGGATTGGGTATTGGCAAAAGAGATATGTGAGAGGTTGGAGGTGTTTTATGATGTGACTCAAATTTTTTCTGGAACTAAATACCCTACCGCCAATCTTTTTTTCCCAAATGTTTGTGATATAAAATTGTCAATATATGAATGGCTTGAATCTTCTTGTGCTCAAATCAAATTAATGGCTGCAAGCATGATAGGGAAATTTGAGAAGTATTGGGATGTGATTCATGGTATGTTGGCTGTTGCGACGGTGTTGGATCCTAGGTATAAAATGAAGCTTGTTGAGTTCTATTTTCCCAAAATTTTTGAGGGTGAAGCTTGTCTCATTGAGATTGAGAATGTTAGACAAATTTGTCATAACTTGGTAAAGGAATACAAAACACCAAAACATGAAAATGTTCCTACTTTTTCAGCTTCATCTACCTACGATGAGCCATTAGTTGATACAAGAAAGAAGTCCCGAATGGTCAGTTTTGATGCATTTGTAAGCACCACCACTAATGTTGATAGTGCAAAAACAGAGTTTGATCTTTTCTTAGAGGAGCCTGTGTTGCCTAGATCGGATGATTTTGATATTTTAGCATGGTGGAAGTTAAATGGACTCAAATACCCTACTTTGCAAAAAGTATAGCAAGAGACATTTTAGCCATTCCAGTATCAACTGTTGGTTCAGAATCAGCATTTAGTACTGGTGGCAGATTTGTAAGTCCACATCGGAATAGACTTCACCCAAACACTCTAGAGGCATTGATGTGTGCACAAGATTGGTTATGGGCTAACGTTCATGGTATGATAATTATCTATGTTCTATATTTTTATTTTCATATTTAATTTAATTCATTAGAATCGCTACTGAATAATTTTATTTTATTGTCACTTATTAGAAAAATCTTCACCGTCTTCATACTTTGGAAGTTGTCACAGATTCAGTGAAGAAGAAGTTGAGGGAGAGGTAATTCATTTTATCATTTACTTAAATGAAAGTTCACTCCAAAATGGGTTTATTGTTTCATTTTTACTTGCTAATTTTATAAATTATAATATGCAATTTCTCACTCATTAAACAGGAAGGATGCAATGAAGGCAGTATATAATTTTTGAACATCGAGACACTTGAATGCTTGTTTTTTGAGGAATCTATGATATCATGGTTCATGGATTCATGGAAGTATATAGTTTTGGATAAATACAATACTTTTTGGAGCATGCTTATTTTTGGACAATTGAAGCTGTCATGTTGCTATACTTCTGTATTTCATTTTGAAACTTTTTGTTGAGTAGCAGGTCATTCATTGTCAAGTTGTATAATTCATGAAAAGCTTACAATTTGATACTTCAATTGTATTTTATTAATGTTGAGCAGGATGCAATGGAAGCAAGTTCTTACTAGTTTTTATATATTATATATACATACCATGCCATTTTTACGCACAGCAACATCAACATGTGTTTCAAAAAAAAATTAATTAATCAATTAAATAAAAATAGGTAATGGGTTTGAAATGGGTATTGAAGTATACCCGCCCCCGACCCGTCCCCGACCCGCCATTCTTGAATGGGTATATGGGTAGGGTATGGATATTGTAAATTTTTAGTGGGTAGGGTATGAGTTTGGCAAACCCGACCCATACCCGACCCATTGCCATCACTACCCTTAATTTAGGACAAAACCACCCCCCCGCCCACCCACATTTTGTAGACTACCACCTCTTCCATAGAATTGGCTATTTTCAGCTTGTTCCGCGAAAAAAATGAACTATCGCTAACAATTAATGGGTTCAGACAATGTGTAAGGAACAAAAATTTTTTGAGACAAAATTTCAACAATGATTATTTTATTTATGAAGATTACAACTTTATAACAAAATGTCACAAAGGACTACCAACACACGAAAATGCAAAGCAAACAAATCTTTCGAGAAATTTAAACATGAATGAAGTTACATAGTTCTCTATTTTGAGAGTTATTAATTAGATTCTTGTCTTTATGTTCTCCTTTTCCTTTTATACTTCATTAGCAGTTTTTCTTCAATCGCTCAAAAACCGTTCATCGCCAAGTAACTACCTACTTTCTTCATGATAGATGACTTGTCAA
This sequence comes from Ligustrum vulgare, assembly GCA_963555705.1. NCBI lineage: Eukaryota > Viridiplantae > Streptophyta > Magnoliopsida > Lamiales > Oleaceae > Ligustrum > Ligustrum vulgare. The sequence continues at coordinate 11,607,602 of OY743181.1, forward strand.
AAATCGTTGAATTAACTACTGCCATTATATCCATTATTCAACTGCTTATAACCGGTAATTTTTTATGGTGTGATGTGATAATACCCATTACATATCTAATAACCGTTGTTTTAAATGATGATGGGTTGTTTCATTCGCTTAGGCCTTGGGCCTCTTCTAGATTTGAGCAATGCTGGACTTTTGTCAAATAATTTTGTTTTGGACCTTTACATGACTCCTTTTGAACCCATTCTTTGGACTCCTACGTTGGGCCTCATTTTTGCATGTTTTATAATCCAAAATGCTAATTTTTTATGCTGTAAATATTATTTTATATTGGTGAATGGCAATCGTACTCCTGTAATCCTAAACATTATTACTTTGTATATCCATATTTTCTCCTATATATATGGGCCTCTGGTTTATAATAAAGCACATAAGTTTATCGTTGTCTCTACTTTTCTCTCTTTTTCTCTCTAATTTATTACATGTTATCACCACGAATCTCTATCAAATTGAGTTAGAAGATAATATTTTTTTAAGTATAATCATCTGTCATGTGAACCAAAATTAATTTGGTGACACGTGAATTATTTTTATATACATGTACATCTTAACGATGTCGAATCTTGTTGTTAATTCAAGTTCCATACGTTTGTATTCAATTCATTGATTTATGTGTATTATTGTTGTGTATATTCTTGTTCCACGTTTTTTTATAAATAAGCATAATTGAAGTAAATCCAAATTCTGGCTATAATTATGCACGCAAATTGATTCCACGTTGATTATTGTGTTGTTAATTCATATAACCGATTCTGATTGTCGCACTATTAATTCAAATAATTGATTCTGATTATGCACACAAATTAAAGTGCAATCTGAAGTTTTTGCAAATTTTTTTTGGGACTTCAATTAAAAGTTCATGTCTATGTGAGTTTAATTTATATAATATTGTTATTGTTGATTTTTTTTATCATTTAAATTAATATTTCATTACGTTGTTGCTTTTGGAGTAGTGCAACTGTATAATTAATATTCCAGAAGAATATTAATATTGTTAACCACAAAATCCAGCTGGACCTTGGACCAACACGTCTCAACTCCTCCCTCTTGAACACGGGGATCTCCTGCGCACTGTGACAAACAATCAGTTTGCAAAGGGGGACGAGGTGGCTCCCGTTTGCACTCCGATGCTAAAGTCAGCGCCCATTTCAAGCAGATATAAATTGAGTGCGGGAAATATAAATGTGTAAAAGAGAGAAAAGGGAGTGTGAATAAAATATTTAATCAAGAGTATGAAATTGCTAACCCTCTACCAGGCGGGAGGAGTACTCTATTTATAGGAAAATTTATAATCTTGGATGACGACACGTGGTAGACTTTACACGTATATTTACCTAGCGGTTGGAGAGGAAAATCTTGTTTTTTGACTGTAATCATTGCTACGTTTGGTAGGGGATGGGCGCCTGTCACTTTTGGTAAAGGCGGTGTCACATCTCTGACTTCATCCGTTGTCCCATCACTCATTTGTGATGTCACCGTAAAGCACCTCGGCTAAACGTAAAGCACGTCGGCTAAACGTAAATCAGTTCTGTAAAAAGAGTTCACGTGCTATTCTACCTCGGTAGTTGGCCCAAGGTGATGCCCTAGACTTTAATCGTGGGCTAATGTCCATTGGGCCCCTATTGGGCCTTCGCTGGTGGTTCAATGTACTGTGTTTTTGGGCACGATCTCAACAAATATGACTATCATAAATAATTTGTTGGTACTCCTGAAGAAGCACGAAATTATAATATTCCAGAAAGAATATTATTTGCTCCAGAAGAATATAAATTATAATTGTCAATATTTCAGAAGAATATTGACCTATTATTGAAGAAATAATAGAAAAATATAATATGCTCCTGAAGTAGCACAATAATATATTAATATTCCAGAAGAATATTAATCATAAAATTGTTCATTACAAATTTATTGACGTTATTGATTTATTGTGTTGTTGCTCCTGGAGTAGCACAATAGTATGTATGTATATATATATATATTTCAGAAGAACATTAATTATAGATATGTCAATTACAAGTATTATTGTTATTATTGATTTAAATTGATAATTTCATTATGTTGTTGCTCCTGAAATAGCACAACAGATAATTAATATTCCAAAAGAATAATAGCCATATAGTTTTCTATTATAAATAATTTGTTGTTGCTCCTGAAGTAGCACAACATTATAATTAATATTCTAGAAGAATATTATTTGCTCATGAATGACATAAATTATAATTTTCAATATTTCAGAGAATATTGATTTATTATTTTTTGAAGAATCGAAATAAGTTCATTAGCGGAAGAAGACATGTCTTGTTCCAGCACATTAATTTTCATTCTAAAAGGTACTGGAAATTTGTCATTGTCTCTTTTTGTCAATATCAATTATATTTGTATATATCATTTGTGACGCACAAGATTAGCCTAAAATCTTGGAATCAAAATCAGCAAAGATTGGATAATCATGTTCACAGTTTATTTGTAGTATACCTCTTTGTTTATGTTAATCCAATATTCTTTAATCTTTAGATTTTATCTTTGTCTTGTAACCTAAGTAATATCATGTATATATAAGATTACTTGCTCGTGAAGAGCATTATATTACAATTTCAATATTCCAGAAGAATATTGACTCAATATTCCTGAAGAAGCACAATTTAAAATATGTTTTAAACGAATATGATGTTGGTGTTCTCGAAGAAATACAACCCACATTAGATAAATATTCCAGAAGAATATTTTATCATCACTCGTGTAGAGCATAAATATTGTTAGTTCAAAAGGTAGAACAAATCATTAATATCAATATTCCTGAAGAATATTATTTGCTCTTGGAGAGCATAATTTGTCAATATTGACTTATTATTCTTGAAGAGTTACAATTTTAGAAATATAATTATTCTAGAAGAATAATTTGTTATTTTTGCTCATAACTAGCATAATTGATATTAATTATTGTTATAATTGAATGAACTCTGAATTTATATTCCAGGAGAATATTGCATTATTACTACGTTTCAATATTTTAGAAGAATATTATTTTATTGCTCATGTAATAAATATTGTATTCTCATTCTCAAAGAAATTAGAATTTATTAATAATCTAGAAGATTATTATGATGTAGAATAATATATTGTTGTGATGATTCCTGAATAATCATAATTTTATCTCATATGAAATATTATAACGGAATATAATTTGCTCTTGAAGAGCCCAATATTATGAGATATGTTATTAATTTGATATTTTGGGACAATATTTTTTTGTTACTCCTGAAGATTAACAACTTTATTTTATGATAAATATTAAATTTATTATGTTACTTGTTCACGAATAACATAGTTTCTTTTTCTACTTAAAGTAAAGGTTTTTTATTCTATTAACTTTGAATTTCCATAAAAGAGTGGTATAGTTATTCGATCTTACCATATCGTTTTGATTATACCAACTTACAAAAATATTTGTTTGAATGTATGCTTTAAATTCAATAATAAAGTACAATATTCCAGAAGAATATTGTATCACTATTATAGAAAAAGAAACAATCTAAATCAATGTTCCATAAGAATATTGATCTAAATCGATATTCCAGTAGAATATTTCACATTAGAAATATCTCATTTGAGGTAGAAGAATATTTCGTTTTTGCTCTTGAAGAAGATTATTTCACAAGGATCTCGAAACCCTACAAAAAATACAAATGAGAATTTTACAATTGAATAAACTCTCTTAACAAATGATATTATCAAATCAAGTATCTTGAGAGTTTTAGGATAACACTTCAATAGATAGTAAATATTTAAAGTTCAAGTATTTATGAAAACTTTGATAAATGATATATAATAGTTTTGCTTGAATCAAAGTTTTTCAACCAATGATCTCTCTTTCCAAATAATACTTAGTTAAGTATGAAGAGAGATATACACTTCGATAAGTGTTTGGTGATGAATAACTCAATAAATGATCAATAATAAAGTAAGAGTAATGAGTTTTCTTCAAAATAGAATTCTTAATAAAAATATGAAAAGTTTTTTATCAATCAAGAAATTCTTCGTAATAAATGAAATAGAATGTAAAACAAAGTAAGCTCAATGATTTTCAAGTAAATATTCTCTCTTAATTGCTCTTGTGGTTGTTAGAATTGAATGCAAGAGAAATGACTATTTATATATCAAGAAAAGGAGCTGTAGGAACTTGTGGTCGATCATTTCAATGCTTTCGGTCGACCGAAATTTTAAACTAGCCGTTACACTATTTGAGCCGTTGGATTTTCGGTTGAGCAAACTATTTCGGTCGATCATATTTTTGGTTGACCGAAATAGCTGAATTTGGAATTTTTATTTTTATATCAAAAAGTTCATTTTCCAAAAACTATTTCATGTTATGATTTGAAAATTCATTTTTATGCAAGTAATGATTTTAAAAATATTTTTGAGCTTTATGATTTTGCTAAAAATTGATGAGTCGATACATTTACAAAATAGTTGAAATTTTTCAACATAAATTTTCTAAACTTTAATCTTCGTTTTCGACGATCTTGTTCACTTCAAATCTCTTTTTGATTGCTTTGAACTTCAATAGATGACGATTTTGATCTCGGAGTATTCAAATGACATATATTTGATAAAACTCAAGAATCGAAACCATTAGTAATACAAGAGATCTCGTTTGTTATAATCAAAACAATATACACGTGAATAATCATAGGTCAACACTCATTTCACATTGAATAAAGATTAATATGTTGTTGCTTCCGAAGAAGTACAACAATTATAAATAATATTACCTGCCCTTGAAAAAGCATGATATTACAATTTCAATATTACAGAAGAGTATTCACATATTCATTTTGAATGAGCAATAAAAACCTGCTTTCGAAGTATTATATGTTTCGAAGAATATATCATTTAAGTTCATGTTTATCCATGTTTAACCTCGAAAGAAAACATATAATTAATGTCATAAGGACATTGATTTTGTTTAATTACTTGAATGATATATGATTATATAATGTTTAATCATTGAATTATATCTTATATTGAACCAAAAGTTCAATTTGATTTTATTATTTGGCATGACCAGTTGGACCATCACTGGATCAATAATGATGCGAAATTAGAATGGATACTCAATGAAGAACCAGAAGATTCTTCAATTCAATCATATATGATGTTTGTTCTCTTTCATGAAATTTTTTGACTATCATTAGCTAAAATAAGGATTAAATTTCCTATATTTCTGAAAATAATTAGGGTGATAAATGGGACCCCATCACCCTCCACGTTGATCATCTAAATATTATTTGTATCTAATAGATTTGATACATATACTAAATGATTGCATGGTGTTCGCAACCTAAAGTTTACGAAATTATTGTTCAAATTTTAAATTATGAACATAATCTTCAGATTATATAATCAAGAATGTGTCTTGATAATGCTAGTGGACATGAATCTCAACATTTTAATAAATGTTAGTTGGGATGTCGATAAATGGTTTAACATTTTTACTTGTTAAACGCCTCCAATTAATTTAATTAAGAACAAAATACTTCCCTTTTTGTTTAGGGAATTCTATTATGCATCATGCCAATATCATAGTTCTCCATGTTATAATTGACTTATGGTTAGAGCCTAATTTTTTCATCTAATTTTTTTAATAGTGTAATTGATCCACCATAATGCACTGAAATAGAAAATAAATAATGTTGAGAACAATGCGTGGTCTGAACATATATCCAAAATGGGTGATATTTTACAACGCCAAAAAATGTTTGTCAATTTGATGGACAATTCTTCTCAACATTAGGGGGAAGATTAGTGGCTTAAAATCATACACATGCATCATATTATGCTATGTTTATATCCTTGCAATTGATAATACGAACCAGAAGTTCGATTGAAAATATGAACGAAATGTTCAAAGATAATATAATTACAAGATGCAATATATATAAGAGATTGATAAAATCTCATCTATTAGCTACAGATACTCTATCTCATATTGATATATGACACGCCTGAAGCGTAGCAATATCTGATTCAAATAAAGATCTCCAAATAAATAAAAATAGAGCAAATGATTATGATTGTCTTATTGAGGAAACATATATTCATGAGAAAGTATTTATTAACATAATTAATTGTAACTCTCCAGAAGAGGTTCAAGTATTTGAAATATTGAAAAATTGAGATCTCTATAGTTATATCTTGTGGGGGAAGAAATCGAATTGAGATGATAATTGTGTCAGTACACTTTATAAAGCACTTATGCAAAAGCAAATTGTGAAGCTAGCAGTATCATAATAAGAATGATAGCGAGGATAATAAAAGAAAATATGTCAAAAAAATCGACATAAAAATAGTTGGCAAAAGTATGCATTCATACTAAATTAAACTTACTATAAAACCTGAAGTTTTGGGACTTGAAGTCCAAACACTTAAAAGTGTAAAGCCAATAAAATACCTATAGGTATAGTCGTAATACACGACTGGTTGCGCAACGAATGTTTCAAAGATCTGGTACAGATGCAATATTTTATTTGCTTGACAATTGCATAATAAGTGCCAATAAATATATAATTATTAGAAATGTAAATAATGAAAGATGATTGACTCTAATTACTAGTTTGCACTCTTTGATGTACCAATGAGTGATATCAAAATGTATGATCATCAACTCAGTACATTGGGAGTATTCTTTGAAGTACCAATGAGTGAGATTAAAAAGGGTAATCAATACCTCGGTACTTTGAAATTACGGTGAAATAATTAGAGAAAATTTATTTGAAATATAGGAATAGTTACCTATATAATGTTTCACGACTTAAATTTGATGGTAGCAATTTGACTATTGCAATGTGAAACATATACTATGCCTAAAACATACAATATAATCCTCGAAGGATTAAATATGTTTGAAAAAAATAATTCAAGTTTTTAAGAAACTTGTTTTATCGAAGTATACAGATACTTTGAGATCTGAATATTTAATATGTCTTGAAAAGATTCAATTTGTAATTGAATGTGATTGGTAGTATAAAATTAGATTACATGAAGAATGGTACATATAACTCTATATGACAGAGTGTTGAAATTGAGATGTACCATTATTGTGAATAATATTTGAAAATCGTGGAAATTGATTTTCAAATTCAAATTTATGGTTAATTATTCACCTGAAGTGAATAAGTTAATTGTTCATTGAAGTGAATAAGCCACTTCCAAATTTTAGAACTGCATTAAATGTATTGATAATATTGATTATAGAATATGACTCAATGCAGCATGTTCAAATGATTGAAAATATTTTATAGTTCTTCATGTTCAAAGTAATAATTGAATTTATATTCGAAGAACAAATAATATGAGATATGCGCCATTTATATAAGGTTGGTGAAGATATTCGATATTGCATTGATTAACAATTGAAATAATTATATGCAATATCAAAATAATTGTAATGTTCCCATGAAGGGGAGCTAATATGCACTACACTCTTTTTTCCTTAACCGAGGTTTTGTCTCACGAGATTTTCCTGGCAAGGTTTTTAATGAGGTAGTTGTTATCAATGTCTATTGATATACTATCATATACGAGACTCCTGAAGAGATCAAGATATGGATGATTCAATAGAGATTGAATCAGAGGGAATAACTATATGGATTATTCAATACAGATTGAATCAGATGGGAGTAGCTGTACTCTTTTTCATTCGTTCAGGTTTTTTTCCCACTAGATTTTTCTGACAAGGTTTTAACGAGGCAGCATCAACATACTTCAAAATTTTAAACAAATTCACTCAAGTGACAATGAAGCTGATTAATCTACAAAAGCACTACCAACATCTACATTCAAGAAACCAGTTCACAAGATTGGGATACATCGTCTCGATGTTTTGCAGCGATCAACACTAGGGGAGTAGTTGTACTCTTTTTCCTTTGTCAAAGTTGTCACATTGGATTTTTCTGGCGAGGTTTTAACGAGGCAGCATTCATCTTACTACTCCAAGAATAACTGTACTCTTTTACCTTCATTTGATATTTTTGTCTCATTGGGTTTTTTATCAAATAAGGTTTTAATAAGGCAGATATTTTGTAATATGTCATTCAAGGGGGAATGTTGTAAATATTATCTTATATTGGTGAATGATAATTGTACCCCTATAACCCTAAACTTTATTACTTTATATATCCATATTCTCTCCTACATATATGGGCTCTGGTTTATAATAAAGCACACAAGTTTATCAGTATCTCTATTTTTCTCTATTTTTCTCTCTAATTTATGACATTTTATTTATTTATTTATTTTTCTGTCCCCATTTTTCCTTTAAAGAACTGAGTCTTTTCTTGCAAAAACGTCAGTCTCATTTTCTGTTACATTGGGATAATTGAATTCTTGTCATAAAGTATTAAATCACGACCCCAGATGAAACCGAAGGAAACAAACATTAAGAAATTAATATACATACAAATCTATGTACAAAAACTTACATATACACATACAGAAAATATGTGAAACTGAGCGCTCATCCATTGATGACCGTTCATTCATTATGATCTTCGGCTTTACCTTTGATCGGTTTCCAGTAGATCTCTTCCATCTTCTTGGCCATTACATACCCAGCATTAACCATATTTTTGACATTGGGTACATTGGATAAAGTTTTGAACAAGTCAAAATCAATTGAAAATATAAATGGAATAAACAGAATTAGGATGATAAGTATCTCTCACTTTGGTAAACTTGTTTATAATCAAAGAAACATTTTTCCAAAATCGTTTTTTATCATACATATTTCTTCAAATCATTTTTCAATTATATACTTTACCTTGAAAATATATATAACATTTTTTTAATAAATAAAATCTTCTACCAAACAAAGGACAAGATTGAAGTTCATAAAATGTAGTATTAGGTTCTCAAAAATATATATTCTTATATATGTTCAATCAATTAATCAAGAAGGAGAAGCAAAAAAAAAAAGAGGCAACCCTAAAAATAATTTTTCACTACAATCAATCACAATACACAAGCCTATATATACAATAGGTTTCTAAATGAACAAGACAATCTAAACTAAGAAAACTATAATTATAATAAAATATACTATGATTAGGAAACTAATCATGCTAATTAGAATAATAAGAATAAAGTAATTATTCTAACATCCCCGCAAACTCACGATTCTATAGCAAGAAGAACGAGAGTTTGTCAAATAAGAATCGAAAACGACGAGTCTGATGAGACTTGGTGAAGAAATCTGAACGCTACAACAAGAAAGAGACAAAACGTAAGCAATAGAATAATAAGAATAAACTAATTATTCTAACATCTCCTGTAAACTCACAATGCTATAGCAAGAACAACGAGAGTTTGTCAAGTAAGAATCGAAAGTGGTGAGTTGGATGCGACTTGGTGAAGAAGCTGCAACGAGAAAGAAACAAAAGGTAAGTAATAGTCTCATGCTGAAGATGATGACGAACAAGGTGACAGTCAATCTTAATGTACGTACTTCGTGCAATTATGTAACATAAAATTTTGTGAGATCTGTATGACATTTAGCGATGGCAATAGGTAGGGTATATGCTGGATTTGGGAAACACATACCCTACTCATTACAGATTAATAAAAATATCAAAATGAAGTAAAAATATAGCAATAATTTTTTGGTCTTGGGACGAGCAGTAGGCTGTGATTAACTAATTATAGACTATTAAAAAAGTTTTAGCCTGTTAAATATAATATTTTTTTAAAGAAAATTAATGGGTATATGGGTAGGATATGAGTTTTTCTACAATACACACCCAACCCATACCCATGTCGGGTTTTTAAATTTACACTCATACCCTACCCATAAACCAATTTAGTTAGGTAATCTCCGCCCATTTGTGTCGAGTACCTATCGGGTTTCGAGTTCTTGGATATTATTGTCATCCCTAATGACACTCCTATTATCACAATACGTAGGGGTGGGAGAGGAAAGAAGAACACCCATACATGCAAGTAGCCAATGTAATCACACAATCTCAATAGTAATGGAGGTTATAACCCGATATTCTACTTCAATAGATGAACGAGAAACTATTGTTTTCTTCTTACTTTTCTAGGAGATAAGAGAGTCATCCAAAAATATACAGAAGCTAGTAGTAGACTTAAGATCAGTTGGGTTACCAGCCAAATCTGCATCAGAGTAAGCATGAAGCTCTATGGAGGAGGTCAACTGGAGTAAAAGACTCTGAAAACAAGAGCCACAGAGATAGCGCATGTAACGACCCGGGTTTCACTTAATGGTTGTCCCTACTGTTAGATCGACGACGTTCTGTCCTCACTGTACCAACATAAATCTTTTCAGAATGCTTTGTACTCGCTCTCACGCTCCCCGAGAAAACTTTTCAGGGGGTCACCCATCATAGAATTGCTCCAAGCTAAGCACGCTTAACTGTGGAGTTTCTAACAATGAACCTCCAAAAAAGAAGGTGCACCTTATTGGTATGAATAGTACCTATCAAATCTTTTAAACTTTCCCAACTTAGGTGTTACAACCACCATCGGTTAGACTCGCGACGTCCTCATCGCGCTTAAACCAGCTGAGGATCCGTTGCCAGGTGTTGGGATCTTAGAGGTGGCTCCCGCTCTATGGCGTAGCACTTTGTCCCGCATAGCACTTAGTTCCCGATTTTCGGCTGGCAGCCGGCTCTGATACCATTTGTAATGAGTCGGGTCCCACTTAAGGTTGTCTCGACTGTTAGATTGACGATGTACTGTCCCCACTGTACTAACATGAATTTTTTCAGCATGTTTTGTCATCACTCGCACGCTTCCTGAGAAAACTTCCCAAGGGATCACCCATCATAGAATTGCTCCAAGCTAAGAACGCTTAACTGTCTAGTTTCTAACAATGGACTTCCAAAAAAGAAGGTGCACCTTGTTGGTATGAATAGTACCTATCAAATCTTTTAAACTTTCCTGACCTAGGTGTTACAGCACAAGATCCGAACAACAGCTGCCTAGTGAACCATGGTAGGGGTTGAATCAAACTGAATAACAACATACACAACATAAGCAATGCCAGGCCGAGTGATGGTAAGATTAACAAGAGAACCAAAAATAGTGCAATATAAAGTGGGATCAGATAATGGTTCACCATCAGAAGGTGTATAACGAACATTAATCTCGATAGGAGTATCAGTTGTCTTAGTATCAGTAAGACAAGCACGCTCAATTATATCGATAGCATATTTAGACTGGGAGAGCATATAGTCTCTAGGAGAAGAAGCAATTTTAATCCCCATAAAGTAGGACAAGGGACCCAATCCTTCATTTCAAAAAGACGAGCTAATTCAGATTTTAAATCAGTTGTCCTAGCAACAACATCAACATAAAGAGAATACAACCAATGTGAGTACATCTATAGAACAAAGCGGAATCATGATGGCTAGATGTGTGTGTGTGTGTGTGTGAGAGAGAGAGAGAGAGAGAGAGAGAGAGAGAGAGAGAGAGAGAGAGAGAACAATTGTAGAGAACTTCTCAAACCAGGCACGATATGCTTGTTTGAAACCATATAGAGCCTTCTTAAGTTTGCAAACAAATCCAGTAGGATGAGGAACACCAATTGGAGGAACGATATAAAAATTTTCTTGAAGATTCCTGTTCAAGAAAGTATTTTTAACATCCATTTGAAAGAGACTCCATTTTAAAAGCATATTTTGAAAGTCATTATATTTTTTGAAGTGCAAGTTTGTAGTTTTTTATGATCTTTTCAGAGTAGTACATAAAAACTTAGTTTTGTCTAGAATGGTATGTCAGAAATTAGACGAAAGTTGACCCTTTAAAAAAATACATTATTAAGGGACCATTTTAAAAATAGGAAATCTTTTTAAGTTTAAGTGTTGATTATTTTTTTTGGTAAGATGTGTATTTGTAAATGAGTTTTAAATAATGGTACAAAACATGGGCATATCATTCTTCAATCCCTTTGCAAAAAGAAGTGCATATAAATATATAATTTAACATATAAACTATTATTGAATAAAGAAATCAACAAAATCAGGTCCCAACACGATTAAGAGCTTGTTTGACATGAGTTTTTCAATTGAATATTTTTGGGAGGATGTATTAAAAAAACATAAATAAATTTGTAAATCGACATGAAAATACTCCACCTCCCAAATCACCAACAGGACGACGGAACAAGAAAGGGCCGCTCAACCCACTTGCTCCATTGTCATCCTTAACTATCGTGGGAGCCTTTACGCATGTGATAGGAAAGTAAGATAACAAAGAAGAGAAAGAGAAGATGTCATTATTTGCACAAGTCGCTTCTATGGGTACTGGTCCATTGTCCATGCCAATCATCAAGTCGTAAAAATCTAGCTTCAAAATATCCATTCCAAAAATTGGCCACTAATTTCAAATTTCCATGCACTATAATATACCAAGAAAATAGTGAGAGCTTGTTTAAGACTTGTGATTTCATCTTAAAAGGTTAATCTTATTAAGAGGAGTAACTCAAGTCTTTTTTAAATTGATCAATGTTTACATTTTTATTCGATGTAGGATCTTATCCTTTAATATCACTCATCAAGATAGTAGCTCAATTGAGCATATCAATCTTTGAATTGGTGTGCTCATTTTTTGAGTCTTAATCGGATCGCATTGCTCGTTGGAGCTTACTGGACTCTGATACCATATTAAGATTTGAGATTCTATCTTAAAAAGTCAACATTATTAAGAGGAATAACACAAACCTTTTTAAATTAGTCAATGTTTACATCTTTATTCGATATGAGATTTTATCCCGAAGCTTGCAATTTATTTACCTAATAAGAAAATGTTTGGTTCAAATGCTAATTCTCTTCTAATTTTACTAAACATCATATTTTTCAAATTTCATTCGTGTCTCCTCCCACGGTATTCCATGCCCTCCAGCTACTCCCTTTGCCCCGAAAAAGACCACCAAGTGTCCAAGAGATACCCTGAAGTTGGGTGTTTAGGGTGACTGATTAGGGCTGGTTCATGAGGTGATTGGAGCAACACCTAGCAGCAAATGTTGTGCCCTGTTGGAGGGTTTGGCCAATCTTGAAGCTGCATTCTGTTTATGAACTGCAATCAAAGCCAATGTATTAAGCATTGCGAACTTAAGAAATATCAGTTGCTCTAGACATCAATTCTTGTGGCAATAAAAGGGCCCAAAGGCTTTGTGAGCGAATAAGTTGCTAGCGGCAATACGACTTCTTGCTCCTCTATGTACTTGCATTTGTAATAGTATTGCAAAGTAAACGGAAAAATTCCTTGTAAATAGTTGCTTGTTAGTCGTTGAATTGTCCAGTACATTTTTTTCAAAAGTAAAAGACGCTTAGGCGGGATTTTCAGGTCTCCAACTAAACCTAATAGAGGAGTTGGAATACTCATAGGAAAAAGTTATATGTATACATTATCTTAAATACTAGAGACATGAACGGTGTAATGATTGTTTTGTCCCTCCATCACATGTGTAAACTAGTTTGTACATAGCAAGCTCCATGCTCCTGTCATGTTTATCATTTGTAAATAAAGTACACTGTACACATAGGGAAGGGACTTAAACCTCACTTCAAGAGTTACGATTACAGGAGTTGAGGAAAATCTGGCTAAGAAGCTCATAAACGTGGAGATACTACTATCTCCATTACAAAAGCGGGAAAAGTTATTAATAGCGTAAAAAGAGTAAACAAGGAGATATAATGTGGAAATACAATTGTTAGGTAAATGTGTTACCAAATTAACCCCCTTTTGACGATGATGAAAAATCGAGGCCCGTTTTAACTTCAGGCTTTTATAAGCCAATATTGAAGATCAGTTAAGTCCACACCACAATTGTTTGTAGCACACTTGGTCGGGTATCTTGAGGGAGTCAACCCAATTGGGATTGGTCTCGATACTCGACTTTGGAGATAATATCGGAAAAAGGAGATAAAACCGATCAAAACTTATCTTTATCTATTTATCCTCGGTTGGTTATTATTATCAAGAATTATCTCTTTGATATGCCTCATCCGTTCTCCCCGATCTCCTCCATTCTGTTTCGGCTCTTCACCTATAAAAGGGCAGAACCCAGCCCTGCTTCCAGTGTGCGTTTCTGTGTGAAATCATACATGCTTCCTTCGTGCCTTCTTCGTGAATCTTCAGCGTTCTTCGTGATCTTTGTGGGCTGCCTATCTTCGTGATCGGTTTCGGTTTGTGATTACCAGTACTTCCTTCGTGGTTGTACAAATCTCCAAGCTGTGGTGTTGCACTTGTGGTGTTGGAATGATTTTCTGAGCCAAAATCAAAAAGGGGAAAAATCCAAATCTATAACCTAGTTTCTTCCTCATTTGTTTTAGTGTAATTATTTCTTGTTATTAATTGAATTAATCATTGCATTTGTTGCTTTGCAGGTTCCTTTGAAGACTACAACAATTAAAGAAACAACGCTTATATTTCCTCGACAATATACTGAATAGGCGACAGTTCACCCCCTTCAGATTGGAGAAAATGTATAGCCATCATATAGTCTACTTTCACCCATATATGCCTCTTATTCGGAACTTAAAAAATCTTTAGGGATGTTAAGACTACCTGTTTTGTTTCAAGAGTAGTGCAATAACAATATTCAAAGAATGCAAAATCAGGTTTACCTCTATGGTCTCGAAGGATTCCTCCACCTGAACCATTTCCTGGATTGCCTTTGCAGCTGCCCTCTGTGTTCAATTTCCACTCCCCAACATCTAGTTTCAGTCAAGAAAATAATTTGTGGTGTTTTTGCTTTATTTTACTCGATTTAAATCCCATTGCAGCAACTAAAAATCTGAACAAAAGTATTAAAATTGTGTACTATTTGTCGGTGACAGAGGCGATCCTTGATTTGATCATGGGAACTAGTAAAGGGATTCTATTAGCAATACAACTGAACTCCCGCTCAATGTTCACACTAAAATTGGCTCCACAGGATAAGGAGAAGTAAAATGTTAGGAGGATGGAGTGCAGTGACGGATCCAGAAACTTTGTTCAGCCAGGGCGGGCCAGGACGGTCATCCAGAAATTTTGTCCAGCTCGGACGAACATCAGTCAAATAACTTTATTTTTTAAATCGAAACCCAAAAAATGCCAAAAATTTTAACTATTTTTTTTTCCAGACGGATCCAGCACGGGCGAGCGCGTTGGCTCGCCATGTGCTGGCTCCGTCAGTGATGGAGAGCCCATTTATAAGAAATGAGCTAAGAAAAAACTTTAAATAATCTGAAGATGGAAATCTGAACTGTATGTGCCACATGAATTTTATTTCTTGCTGTAAAATGAATGGAATGTGCACTACAAGAAAAATGAGCGAAAAAGACGAAAAATTAGAGACGACACGAAAAGTCGTCTCTATTGGTCGACAAGTTGTCTCTATTAGTTGGCAACTAATAGAGACGACATCATAATGTCTTCTCTATTGGTAAAATGAATGGAATGTGCATGAATTACATATATAGAGTTACAAAGAATCTTCACTAACTAATTCAGTTACAATCCAGCTGAAAATAAATAAATAAATGAAGCTTCTAGATTGCTGCCTTCCTTGCCATAACCGTGCCTAACCATAATTGGTGCTGCTAATGCCTTCCAATAGCCCCCCGCAAGATGGAGAGTAGATATCGTCTGCTCCCATCTTGGCCAAGTGAAAATGAAGTGCTGCAGAAGAAACTCCTTTGATCAGAATGTCAGCAACCTGAAGTTTACCATCAATATGTGTTGTGACAATGCTTCCGTCTTGGACGTTGTCCCGAATTAGGTGGCAAGTTCAATATGTTTGGTTCTCTCGTGAAAAACAGGGTTCGAAGCAATATGAATTGTTGATTTATTGTCACAATACATGGTGGCTGCACGTTGATGTTTAATCTATAAGTCATGAAGTAAATATTTCATCCAAGTTAGCTCACAACAAAGGTTTGCCATTGCTCTATATTCTGCTTCCGCTGAAGACCTAGACACAACTCCTTGCTTTTTAGATTTCCATGATACTAAAGATGATCAAATGAAGACACAATAGCCACTTACAGACCTCCTAGTGTCCTGGAAAGCTCCCCAGTCTGAGTCACAGTAACCAATGTGCTTCAAATCTGAACTTGCAAAGTAAAGTAGACCTTGGCCTGGAGCCTTCTTAATGTATCTTAGGACTTTGTATGCTGTATTAAGATGAGGAACTTTAGGGCATTTCATGAACTGACTTAACAGTTGGACTGGATAAGAAAGATCTGGTCTTGTTATGATCAAGTATAATAACCTTCCAATTAATCTCCTATAAATCGATGGATCATGAATAGGGTCTCCTCTGTCTTTGGAAAGCTTGAGGTTTTGATCAAGAGGAATGCTAACCGATTTTGCTCCAATTTTCCCTGAATCTGTTAAAATATCAAGTGCGTATTTCCTTTGGAAAATATAGATACCTCTATCTGATCTTGCCACTTCAATCCCCAGGAAAAACTTGAGCTGTCCCAGATCCTTGATCTTGAATTTGTCATGTAAGGATGCTTTCAGACAATTCACAGATTCAATGCAATCAGTAGCCACTATTATATCATTAACATATATCAAAATTGCAGTAAAGGAATGTTCAGTGACTTTTGTAAATAAACTATAATCAGCTTTTGATTGTGTAAATCCTTGTTCGATAATAAAGCTAGAAAACTTAGAATACCATTGCCTTGAGGCTTTTTTGAGGCCATATAAGCTGTTTTTTAACTTACAAACTTTCAAGTCATTCTGATTTGGATAACCTGGAGGCATCTCAATGTAAACTTCTTCATTTAGATCTCCATGTAAGAAGGCATTGTACACGTCAAATTGGAACAAATTCCATTTCTTGACAGCCGCCACTACTAATAAGGTTCTCACAGAAACAAGCTTTGCCACGAGAGAAAAAGTTTCATGATAATCAAGCCCCTCTTGTTGAGTATAGCCCTTGGCTACCAATCTAGCTTTGTACCTTTCCACCGTTCCATCAGCATTAAACTTAACTTTATAAACCCATTTACCTCATATAGCTTCTTTACTAGAAGGCAAGTCAATGACATCCCAAGTATCATTCAACTCAAGGGCATTTATCTCTTTTTTCATAGCATTACACCACTCTGGAGATCTTACTGCTTCTTTAAAGGTTTTGGGCTCCATATATTCATTGATGGAAATACTAAAGGCTTTATGTTTTGATGAGAGTTTATGGTAAGATAAAGATGCTTCAAGAGGGAAAGGATTACCTGGAGGAATGATGACCTTGTGCTTGTTCAATTCCTGTGAATGGGGAAGAAAAGTTTCATGTTGACAAATGAAATCTTGCAAGTGTATAGGAGTGCTTTTTATTCTGCTGGATCTTCGAAGCAAGAGTTGGTTCTGTGGTGATTGATTGATAGTTCTTTCACTTTGAGGTGACTGACTGGTAGCTCTTTCAGAGGATGAAGGTTCAGTTGTTTCAATATTGATGTTTGGTGATGGAAATGTGTTTGATGTTACTATAGGTGATGGAGGAGTCATTATTTCAGGATGATCGGTGATTCTGGTCAGATCATTGTGATCTGAACTGATTATTTCAATATCAGAAGAGGTAATGATAGGAATTTGAGCAATGGGAGTTTGAGAGGAATTTGGTGTACAACCATTGATGTTGGGGTTTTGTTTGTAAGGGAACACGTTCTCATGAAAAATTACATTCCTAGATATGAAAATTTTGTTTGTTTCCAGCTCCATCAGTTTGTATCCCTTAATCCCAAAAGGATACCCCAAAAATATGCATTTCCTAGCTCCAGAATCAAACTTGTGTCTTCCATTCTCTAAGGTAGTGGCAAAGGCAAGGCAGCCAAAAACTCTAAGATGATTGTAGTTTGGTTTGGTTTTGAACAAAATCTCAAAAGGTGTTTTGTGGTTTAAAAGAGGTGTGGGGGTTCTGTTTATGAGGTACAGGGCTGTGAGTACACAATCACTCCAATATTTTAATGGTATTTCACTTTGAAATATTAATGCTCTTGCCACGTTTAGAATATGTTGATGTTTCCTTTCAACTATGCCATTTTTCTGTGGAGTTTCTACACAAGTTCTTTGATGAATTATTCCTCTTTGTGAATAAAATTGTTTCATGTCAAATTCCCCTCCATTATCAGACCTAATTACTTTGATTTTAGCTTCAAATTGTGTTTCCACCATAGAATAAAAGTTTTGTATATTTTCTCTAACTTCAGATTTGAGTTTGAGCATATATACCCAAGTACATCTACTAAAATCATCAACAATACTCTAGAAATATCGAAATCCATTATAACTCATCTCATTACATGGTCCCCAAATATCACAATGCACTAAATCAAAACACTTAACTGATTTATGCTGACTGATAGGAAAGTGTGGTTTGTGAAGCTTGGCTAAGGGATAGATAACACAAGGAATTTTGCTACGTTTTGAAGCATGATTTTCAAAATCAAATTTAGGATATATGGAATGTCCTAACCTATAGTGCCAAAGATCAAAGTCATTATTGAAGACAATGGTTGTTGATGCAGGATTTTTGTGTGGTTTAGATTTAAATTTTGTGACTAAAGTTGAGGGTGAGACTTCTTTTTGTAGAAGATGATATAGGTATTGCTTCACTTCACCCATTCCAGTCGTTGTCCAAGTCATAAGGTCCTGGATAAAGCAAAAATCAGAGAGAAAAATGAGACAACAATTTAAATTTTGTGCTAACTTTCTGGCTAACACTAAGTTGAAAGAAAATGAGGGTACACAGAGAACATCATCAAGGATTAAAGACGAGGAGAATTTTATAGTTCCTATATGAGTGACAGGAACAACTTTGCCATTGGGTAATGTAACAGAATTAGATACTTTAGCTCTAACTGAGGTATATAGGGAGGCAGAACAAATCATGTGATCTGTTGCCCCTGTGTCTAAAATCTAAGGAATGGTTGAAAGATTGGCTGTTTTAGTGCTATAAGTTGAGAGAAAAAGAGATATACCAGAGATTTTTGGTATGTTACCATCATTGGAATGGTGATCAATATCAGTCTGAGCATGATTTGCAGAAGGAGCATAGATCTGTGTCCGAGGACCTTGTGGTTTGAGTAATGCCATGAGTTGAGCATATTTCTCTTAAGTCAAATGCATATGTGGTTTGTCATTTCCCTGCTCTTGGCCAGAAGTCATAAGAGTACTTGTCTGATTAGTAAAAGATCCTGAAGGTTTATTGATCCCAGCTGATCTGTAATTCTGTGGATATCCATTTAGCTTGAAGCATTTGTCTACTGAATGACCTGGCATTTGGCAATAGGTACACGATGTTTTGCTTGGATTAGCATTTAAACATCTCTCAAAGGAGTGTCCTGCCATTTTACAGTGAGTACAGTAGTACTTGGCCTTCCTCTGAGCGTATGAATTCTTTTCCCCATCTCTGTAACTACCTTTTGTCAAAAGTGCCATGGTTTGCCCAACATTTCCATCTGATGAGATCTGCCTTCCCTTCTCCTCTTGTTGTATAACAGAATAAACCTCATTTAGACTAGGGAAAGGCTTAACCAGCAATATTTGACCCTTAAGAGCTTTGTAAGAATCATTTAATCCTATCAAAAATTTCATTACCTAGTCTCTTTGCTGATTCTCTATCACAGACCTTAGACCTCCACACGAACAATTTGGAATAGATTCATAATTGACTAACTAATCCAGCAGAGTTTTGAATTTGGAAAAGTACACACTTACAGTATCCTGATTTTGGACCAAAGTTGATATGCTTTGCTAGATCTCGTATATCCTTGGTGTATTTTGTTGTGCAAACCGTTGTTCAAGCTCCGGCCAAAGTTCACGAGCTGTTTCTACATAAATTGTACTGCATTTATCAACCGTCATGGTGTTTTGCAGCCAGGTAATAACTATGTCATTGCACCGCAACCAATGCTCCATCAAGGGACTATTTGGATCTGATGGTTCAGTGATGCTACCAACAACAAAACCTAGTTTATTTTTGATTCTGAGAGCCCTCTTCATCGATCTAGCCCAGGCGTGATAGTTCCCTGCATCCAACAAGTGTGTCACCAACATGGCTCCAGTGCCGTCAATATTACCAATATAGTAAGGACTATTTGGTGAAGTTAGATTGAGAATGAGGCTGCAGTCTGACTTGTAACATCAACATCTGCTTCATTGCTTTGGTTTTGATTTGGAGGATCAATAGGATTTATACTTTTAGTACTCATCTTATTACTTTCAGTACTCATCTTATGGCTTTGATACCATATAAGAAATGGGCTAAGAAAAAACTTTGAATAAAATGAAGATGGAAATTTGAACTGTATGTGCCACACGAATTTTATTTCTTGCTGTAAAATGAATGGAATGTGAATTACGTATATAGAGTTACAAAGAATCTTCACTAACTAATTCAGTTACAATCAAGTTGAAAATAAAGAAAATAAAATAAATAAATGAAGCTTCTAGATTGCTGCCTTCCTTTCCAGAACCGTGCCTAACCATAACCGGTGCTGCTAATGCCTTCCAATACCATTATTGTAAGAAATAGGCGGCTTCTCTGACTTGGATTGGAAGAAAGGGCTTCGCTTTTCGATTTTTTTTAGGTCGGTTTGGATGAGCGTAGGCAAGTTCAGGAATCGCTATCGCCTTTGGGGGTGATACACTACTCTGTTTTAACCCCAATGGGATGTCAGTAATAGTGGTGAGCAGACATCTTAATCCTTTCTTCGTGTTTGATTATATCCTCATGAAATTTTCTAATGTTGATTAGATTATCTCCAAGTGGATTTCCAAAACTTGAGGAGTATTGCAATACACACTATTGAATAACAAACAACATTTTCACTTTATTTTATTCCTTAAGGAACATTCTTTCAACATAGAATGGAAAATAAATTCCTCTCATGACAGGTTCAACAGTTAGATAGGTTGTAGACGAAAAACCTCTCAGAGTTTACTCTATCCTTCCACCAGTTTTATACGGACAATATCCAAACTGATTAGTTCATAATGTTAAAGCACATCTTACATGAGGGGATGAAAACACTGATCGGTCAAAAAAAAAAAGAAAAAAAGAAAGAAGAAGAAGAAGAAACCCCAAAAATTTGAATGTGGGATTAAAACAATAGTCGTGCTACCAGTACAAGCATACAGATGCACATGTGGCATGCATCTGTTGGTCGGTTTGATTCCAACCGACTGTAGGTATCTGTACAAGCAGCATTTTTCAGAAAACAAAATTCTCAAAAGGAAAAAAAGATCAATATGTACATGTCAGCTCAAATTACCGAGAAACAAATACACTAGGATCTTTTATAACCATAAGACAAAGCCTCTATATGGTAAACCATTTATCAACTGTTGTTTATATATATTGTTTATAAATAGTGACGTGTCAACGTTTTGTTGATCCATTTTTTTTAAAGTAAAATATGGTGGGCAAAAAATTTTTACTGGTCAAAATTGTTGAGTTTTAAAGAAAAAAAAATAGCCAAGGAAATATTGTTATATGATTATTTGTAAACAAAACTTATAAACATTTTTTACTAAACGAAGGCAAAATTATCATTGGAACCACCTCTTGAGCTACTTGGAGCCTTGTTTCTTGTCATCAGTTGGATTAGAATTGTTTTGCATAAATTTGGATCTATATTGTTCGATCAACATATCAAGTTTATCCACTACATCTCTTCCCAATGGATCGTCATTTTTTTTTACCTCTTTTCCTTGGATTACTGTCTTCTTTGGGTTGTTTAGTTAGATCTTGGAATCATCTTATTTTTCTTTTCATGTTTGTGCATTCCACCTGTTGCTGCTCATGTGCACTTACCAATGATTCTCCAATTGCAGTTCCTTCGATATCTTTGTTCTTCGATTCACCTCCCTTCTTACTATAGAAATTATTTAACCTCTTATCGACTTTTGATTTCTGCTTTCTAGGATTGTCATTTTGTTGCAAATCCTCAACATCATCATCATAAGGTACCTTCTTCTGAGCTTGAAGTTTTTCTTTACGAAGCTCCAGTGTCTGGACATTATCTAAAGCAAACTCCACAATTGGGCGACGTTCAGAACCAAAAGTATCTACAAATCATTGTGTTAGAATAATTAGTTTATTCTAATTAGCATAATTAGTTTATTATAATTATAGCTTTCCTAGTTTAGATTTTATTATGTTTATCAAGAGATCTATTGTATATATAGTTTTGAGTATTGTGATTAATTCAGTGGTTGACAATTCGTTTTAGGGTTGCCTCACGTCTCCCTTTTTTCTTTCTTTCTTCTTCTTTTCTTTCTTCTTGATTAATTGGTATATATATATATCATTGGGTTTTCTACATGGTATCAGAACCATTTGAATCAGATTGTTGTTGAAAAACGAAATAATTGCGCCGTTTTTTCTTCCTCGCCTCAAAACCCTAAATCTTCAATGTTTTCAGGATTTTCGAGGCACCTACAGTAGGTATTTCGACGAACAAAGACCATATTCTGAATCAGCAGACGTCAGCGCTTCCACCAGAGAGGCGCGTGTGGTGTCACGCGCCGGTTTGAGGAGGCGCGTGAGACGATTCTCCGGACACTGCGACGGCGCGTGAGGGCACGTGGGGAAGTTTCTGGAGACGCGGATGACGGAAAAGTGATCGACTTTTCATTTTCTACCTTTCCATGGTGTTGGTTTGAATTTATCTACTTGTTTTATACACTACTCCGCTTCACTTTGTTGGTTAGTATCGTTTTCTTTCGCTTATGATGACATCTGATGATTCTCTTCAAGCTATTAATGTGAGTTTGGATGGTAAAAATTATGCTTACTGGATTCATGTTATGAAACACTTTCTTAAGTGTAAAAAGATGTGGGGTTATGTAAGTGGAACAATTAACAAACTGAGAACCAATGATGCAAATTATGCAACTGTGTTAGATACCTGGGATTCAAACAATTCAAAAATTCTTACGTGGATAAATAATTCTGTTGAACATAGTATTGGTACAAAGTTGGCTAAGTATGAAACAGCAAAGGAGGTTTGGGACAATTTACAGAAGTTGTACACTAAATTTAATTTTGCAAAGGGATATCAGTTAGAGATTGACATTTGGGCATTGCAACAAAAGAATATGAGCATTCTAGATTTTTATACTGCTATGAAATTAATTTGAGATGAGTTAGCTCTTACTGAACCAGCATGATTGAAAGCATGTGAGGATTATACTACCTATAGAGAGAAGCAACGACTAGTTCAGCTTTTTATGGCACTTCGTAGTGATTTTGAGGGGCTCAGAGGTTCTATTTTGCATCGTACTCCCCTTCCATCTGTTGATTCAGTTGTTAGTAAACTTGTACTGAGGAGACACTGTTGAAATCTCTTACTGAAGATGTATCTCTTTCACATTCTGGGACTTCTATTTTAGTTGTACCATCTACACAGAATCGAACCAAAGGACTTGTATGGGTCCCAAATGATGTTTGTAGTTTCTGTAGACAAAAGAGACATTGGAAGGCTCAATGTCCTAAATTATTGAAGTCGCAGTAGCAGAGTTATTACTCATCACCACAGCAGTCTTATAGATCCAATGCTCACACAGCAGCGGTTGTTCCATCTGTTGGCTCCTCTATACTTGGTCCACCACCCTCATCTGATTCCCGGTTGACTGATCTTAGTGAGCAGTTTCAGATGTTTTTAGCCTCGCAGCTACGTGCCATGTCTACCTCTACTCATGTAGGTTTGTTCTCTCAGAATTCTTCAGGTAAACTTTCCTCATGGATTTTTGAGTCGGGTGCTTCCAAGCATATGTCTTCTAACTCATCACTTTTTGACTCTTTATACCTTCTACGTCGTCTACATCTGTTATGACTGCTGATGGCTCCCCGTTGTCTTTAGCAGGCGTTGGTTCTGTTCTTACTTCTAAACTATCTCTTTCAGATGTCAATTGTGTTCCTGGTCTTACTTTAAATCTTATCTCTGTTGGTCAATTATGTGATTCTGGACATTCTGTTCACTTTACTTCTACTTCCTGTTATGTACAGGATCCGCAGTCTCGAAAGCTGATTGGGATAGGCCATAGGCAAAGAGGAGGACTTTATGTTCTGGATAGTCTGAGACCAGCGCATGTTGCAGCCTCTAATATTAATTTATCATTGTTTCACTTGAATTCTTCCTCTTCTAATTTTTATTTATGGCATTCTGGCCTTGGACATGTATCTGCTAGTCGTTTAAAATTTTTAGCTTCTAAAGGTTGTTTAGGATACTTGAAACATCATGACATTTTTTATTGTAATGGTTGCAAACTTGCTAAATTCTCTGCTTTACCTTTTCCTTGTAATGTTTCTTCTTCTATTGCATCATTTGATCTTGTGCACTCAGATGTGTGGGGCCCTGCTCCTATTTCTACTAAAAGAGGGTCTCGATATTATGTTTCCTTTATTGATGATTGTAGTCGTTACTGTTGGGTATATCTTATGAAGCAACGTTCTAATTTTCTTTCTATTTATCATTCATTCAGAGCACTCATTAAAACTCAACATTCTGCTAACATTAAATGTTTTAGATGTGATTTGGATGGGGAATATGTCTCTACTGATTTTCATGAGTTGCTTGCTCTTGATGGTACAAATCATCAAACTTCATGTACTGATACTCCTCAACATAATGGTGTTGTTGAATGTAAGCATAGACACATTGTTAAAATTGCTCGTTTCCTTCTTCTATCTGCCAAGGTACCTAGTGAATTTTGGGGATATGTTGTTCTCACCGCTGTCTATTTGATTAATAGGATACCATCTTCTCACACATCTGGTTTATCACAATTTCAATTTTTGTTTAGTTATTCTCTTGATTACTCTCTCTTAAAAGTCTTTGGGTGCACTTGTTTTGTTCTTCGACCCACAGCAGAACGTAGTAAATTAACTCAACAGAACGTAGTAAATTAACTCCACGTTCAGCTATTTGTATCTTCTTAGGATATGGTGAGGGACAAAAAGGTTATCGATGTTTTGATCATGTTAGTCACAAGTTATATGTCTCTCGTAATGTTGTGTTTCTTGAACACATTCCGTTCTTTTCTATTACTGATAATACTTCTCACATGACTACATTAGACCTCATTTGTATTGATCCATTCACCGACGACATTGATAGACCACCTACATCCACCCCTACTATCTCTTCTCCGTCTTAATCACATGCTACAGGTACACATGCGCCATCTCAAAATGTCATTCCTTCTCCTATGGCTCCCCAAGCACCATCTGAGGCTAAGAATCCGCCGTCTCCCCCTCCTCGATATCTTCAGCGTTTACGTAAGTCTACTCACTTACCTGATTTTGATTATTCTTGTTACTCTGAATTCTTTTGTTGTTTCTTGTCTTCCATTCATAAGCTTTCTGAACCTTCCTCCTATAAAGAAACAGCTTCAGATCCTTTTTGGAAACAGGCTATGACTGATGAACTTTCTGCTCTACATAAGACAGACACTTGGGAATTAGCTTCCTACCACTGGTTAAACATGCTATTGGATCTCGTTGGGTCTATAAAATAAAGATTAAATCTGATGGTTCAGTTGAGCGTTATAAGGGTCGAATGGTTGCTAAGGGATTTTCTCAACAGTATGGCTTGGATTATGAGGAGACATTTGCTCCTGTTGTAAAAATGACTATTGTACGTACACTTATCGTAGTTGCTTCTGTTCGTCATGGAGTCTCTCTCAAATGGATGTTAAAAATGCATTCTTGAATGGAAATCTTCAAGAAGATGTTTATATGGTTCCTCCACCTGGTGTTCCTCATCGTCCTGGATTTGTTTGCAAACTCAAGAAAGCTTTATATGATCTCAAACAAGCACCTCGTGCTTGGTTTGAGAGGTTCTCTATAGTTGTTCTTTCTCTTGGTTTTACATCTAGCCATCATGATTCCGCCTTGTTCTGCAGGTGTACTCCCGTTGGTCGTATTCTCCTTCTGTTGTATGTTGATGACATGATCATTACTGGTGATGATGTTGTGGGGATAACTGATCTCAACTCTTAATTGACTCGTCTTTTTGAAATGAAGGATTTGGGTCCCTTATCCTACTTTCTAGGGATTGAGGTTGCTTCTTCTCCTAGAGGTTATATGCTCTCTCAGTCTAAATATGCCTCAGATGTCATTGAGCGTGCTCGTCTTACTGATACTAAGACAGCTGATACTCCTATTGAGACTAATGTTCGTTACTCACCTTCTGATGGTGAACCATTAACTGATCCTGATTTATATCGCACTATTGTTGGTTCCCTTGTTTATCTTACCATCACTAGGCCTGATGTTCGCTAAAATCGTATACCGCAAGTGCACGGTTCGAGTTCAAGTAGTAAAGTGAACTAGAGAAGTCCGGGTTATCGTACCCACGAGGATTGATTGATTTGTAACTAAAGTTATTGATTTCATAATAAAAGAAAAGTCAAGTAATATAAAAATATGGTTTGGTGGTGAATTACTATCTAAGTGACACAAATAAGAAACATGGCAATATGTAAACTAATCAACTAAAGGAAATAGATAACAACATGAAACTTAGAATAAAACTAATTAATCTAAATACTTTGATGAAAATATAAACTTGATAATTGAAACAAGTTACATAACATAAAACAAAGTGAATTTAGTTTTCATAACTATACTAATTTCTTCTTTTCAAATCAATTAGTGATAGTTAATTAATCAACAAAATTACATGGGAAATTTTAAATTCACCTAACTTGTGTAGTAAATTCTAATGACAACTTAAAATAGTAACAAACATTTAAAAGATACAAAAACCTAAAACAACATTAATAATCATAAACATGTAAACATAAATCCCCAAAATCTAGAAACTACTTAAAATGCTTAAATAACCATAACTTAATTAAAAATTCCAACACAATAACATTAATCCATAATAAACTAACAACAACATTTAACAAATAACATCAACTTTTGAATAATACTTAAAACAAAGATTAAAAACAAGATAATAAAGAAAACTCCCATTTTTGTAAAGTTCTTGAAGTGAAAACCCAAGAATCCTTCACTTTGAACAAAGTTTCTTCACCACCCATTAATATCTCCAACAACCCAAGCTTAAAATATTAAATGCACAAAAAATAAATGACATTCTTGATGAAAATGTGAGAAAATAACAATATTCAAAAGTTTAAATAACAACAAAATACTTAAATATAAGAAAACATTACTAAATCAAAAAAACATTACTTGTAGATTGCATTAAATGAGTAAAATGTTAAGAAAAAAATACAAGAGAAATGAAAAAGAGGCAAGACTTACTTGGGTCAACCTAAAAATCTGATTTTTTCTATTTATAATACCCCAAAATCTTCCAAAACCCTAAAAAAAAGGCAAAGATCCGCGAAATTCAGCTTCTGGGCCGAACCGGGTCGGCCGGGTTGACCCGGTCCGGCCCGAAAAATATTTTATTTTATTTTCTGTTTTGCAACCGCGCAATCGCGAGGTTTAAATTTCGGGGCCAGCTTGGCCTCGGGTCTGTTTCGAGGTCCAAGTCGCGTTCGCGACTTGGTTCGAGCCACACGATCGCGTAGCTCAGCTAAATGATGGTTTTGCAGCTAAGTCAATTCCGTAATTGCCATCAAGTCCTCCATCTTTTAATCTGGAGCAATTTAGTCCCCAAATTTTCAGATTTCTTTCAAATATGTCCTTCTAAAATTGCACTTTTGGCCCTTCAACTTTTGAAATCTTTCAATTTGGTCCCTTTTTTAATTGCGTGGCTTGTCCAAAACTTCCCGGAGGTGACAAAATGGTCCCCAAACTTCCAATTTCAGCGTAATTTGCACTTCTTTTGTGGTTTTTCGCCTCAAACTTGGATATTAACCTATTTAAACACAAAATATGCATAAATTAGTAGATATTTGCTCAAGATATTCCAAAATATGCTAATTTAAAGGTATAAAAAGTGTATAAAAATGCACTTAACAAATACCCTCAAACTTAAACTCTTGCTCGTCTCGAGCAAGAATATCTACTAACACAAAAAGCAAATGAATGAATGATGAACAATGCTAGATGACTTGTAAATTCTTTCTTGAGTGTAAAATTGCATGATTAATTCACAATTGTGTTTTCAAAATAATGCTACAAAAAGAAGTTGAGCTTATCTAATGTTTGATCGGTGTGTGTGTGTATAGTCACTTCCAATTATCACTAAGGTTCAAAGAAACATTGTAGGAAGGATAAATTTTAAAATAATACTATCCACCCTTAGTGTTCAATTTCATTCCTTCCCCTCTCGTGACATTCATCACCCCCATATTATTTCTTTTCTCTCCCGAAACGCAATCCTAGGGATGACTCTCAATTCACACATTTCTTTTTCCACTAAAGCTTGGTTATGACTTGCCAGCAATCTCAACAATCTAGATATGCAGTGACTCTCCACTAGATGAGTGTTTCAACATTAAAGTTTATACCAAGCAATTCAAACCCACTATTAATCTAAGCCCTTATGCAAATACAAATGCATGATTTCTACAAACTAATGTGATGATTGCTCGTGACTTCCTCACTCCTTTAAGCTTTCTAATTGACCCATGTAGCGAGCTTTAGGTCGGTAACTCCCCGATTGTTTTAAGATCAAAGGGTACCAGATTTCAAAATACCCCTACGGACTTACTAACTCGAGTCAAAAAGGTTACGAAGTAAGGTAGACTTATTAAGCAAATGCAATGATGATGATGTGATTTTTTTTTTATTTTTTATTTTTACAAGTGTGTGTGTGTGTGTGTGTACCCTACTCATTAAGCTTTCTAATTTACCTATGTAGCGAGCTTTAGGCCGATGACTCCCAAGTTTCAAACTTAAGGCACCAAGTTTCAAGATAATCCTACGGGTTTAATTACTCGAGTAAAAAAGGCTACGAGATAGGGCAATGCAATAATTAAAATGGGCTTAGATCTTTAGCATTTGGTCATCACTTAGCTTATACTAACATCAACAACACTCCACACAAATTTAGATCAAGCATGCATGGAATCACTACACATCTAGACCGTCTCCTTTACCGGCTCGACCACCCCCAAACTTGTCTCACAAAGGATTAAGAGATTAATAGCATAGAGAGGGAATTGGATAGGTTGATAAAAATTGAAGATACAAGCTCACAACCTAATTTTTCTACTTCACAAATTTTTCCAACCTTCAATGGATTCCAAATCTCAACAACAATTAGTTATGACTATTGTGCTCAAGAGAACTCAGGATCACTCATAGATAAGCAATTTATAAAAATAGGCACAAGTAGCATATTCGATCATGATTCATGAATTAATCAGCAATTTCAAACATCAAATCATTTGAGCCGACAAGGCTATCTAGCATGTCAATATCCACAACAAAATGAACAAAATCAAACATCACAATATCTTAAGCCGGCAAGGCTATCTAACATGATAAAATGCAAAATGAAGTCAACACCCCCAAACTTGAATTACACATTGTCCTCAATGTGAAAATAGAAACAATATGTAAAGAAGATAAGAGGTAGTGAAACTTCCCTGATTCAATGCTTGGTTGTGACGTTGAAATTGACCTAAGCTTTCGTTGAATGTAGTTCACCCCCAAACTTGTTGAGGACAATGTCACTTAGGATTTTCAAAAAATTGTTACCTACAAAAGTTTGACAATTAATTAAAAAGGAAGTAAAGAAGTATAGTAAATAAATACAAGTAACTCAAAAGAGAAGAAATTTGGGTTGCCTCCCAAAAAGCGTTTGGTTAAAGTCATAAGCTCGACTTTTGGATTGTTCATCCGGAAGCATTGAGGAGAAATGATGACTTTTCCTCCAGGGGTTCTCCTTCCAAGAATGGTTTCAACCTTTGCCCGTTGACCTTGAAATATCCCTTGTCAGATGATATAGCTCAATAGCTCCATGGGGAAAGATTTGAGAAATTGTGGATGGCCCCCACCAACGAGATCGAAGCTTTTCGGGGAATAATCGAAGTCGGGAGTTGAATAGAAGAACTTGTTGCCCAACTTTGAAGTCTCTCTTCACAATGTGGTTATCATGCCATTTCTTGGTCCTCTCCTTATAGATGCGAGCATTTTCATATGAGTTGAGGCGAAATTCATCCAGTTCATTAAGTTGAAGCAACCTCTTCTCACCAATTAATTTTTCATCAAAGTTTAATGCCCGTGTAGCCCAAAATACTCGATGTTCAAGTTCAACGGGGAGATGACATGATTTTCCAAAAACAAGACAAAATGGAGACATACCAATAGGAGTTTTGAATGCGGTTCGGTAAGCCCATAATGCATCATCTAGCTTCCTCGACCAATCTTTCCTTGATGTATTCACCGTCATCTCAAGAATTCTTTTCAACTCTTGATTTGAGATCTCCACTTGGCCACTTGTTTGGGGATGGTAAGGTGTGGCTACTCGGTGCTTCACTCCATACTTTGACAAAAGTGAGTCAAGGAGGCGATTGCAAAAGTGTTTGCCTCCATCACTAATGATGAGTGGGGGGGTTCCAAAGCGTGTAAAAAATGTTCTTCTTGAGAAAATTGACCACCACCCGAGCATCATTATTGGGTAATGCCACCGCCTCTACCCATTTAGAAACATAATCCACCGCCACCAAAATATATTGATTTGAGAACGAGGATGGAAATGGCCCCATGAAATCAATTCCCCAAACATCAAAAATTTCCACTTCCAAGATTGAAGTCAATGGCATTTCATTACGCCGAGAGATATTCCCACTCCTTTGGCATCTATCACATTTGGATACTAAGGTATAAGCATCCTTGAACAAAGTTGGCCAATAGAATCCCGATTGAAGAACCTTTGAGGCGGTTTTGAAAGCTCCAAAGTGACCCCCATAAGGTGATGAATGACACTTATCAAGAATTGCTTCCATTTCTTCCTCGGGAACACATCTTCTAATGATTTGGTCCGACCCCCTCTTGAATAAATATGGCTCATCCCAAAAATAATGTTTCACATCGGCAAAGAATTTCTTCTTTTGTTGATAAGAGAAATCCGGGGGAAGAATACCACTTACAAGGAAATTCACGAAGTCCGCATACCATGGTGCTTCGAACACTTGGAGAAGATGTTTGGCATGCAATAGTTGTTCATCCGGAAAGGCTTCATTGATTTCCTCTACTCCCACTTCTTCAGGTTGATCCATCCTAGATAGATGATAGGCCACAAGATTATCCGCACCCTTTTTATCACGGATTTCCAAATCAAATTCTTGCAAGAGAAGGACCCATCTAATCAATCTTGGCTTCGCATCCTTCTTAGCAAGCAAGTATTTTAGAGCGGAGTGATCGATATAGACAATTACCTTTGAGCCGATGAGATAAGATCGAAATTTGTCAAAGGAAAAGACCACGGCAAGCATCTCTTTCTCGGTTGTGGCATAATTCAATTGAGCATCACTCAATGTTCGGCTTGCATAGTAGATCACATGCAACAATTTACCTCTCCTTTGCCCCAAAACCGCTCCCACGACATAATCACTAGCATCGTACATGAGCTCAAATGCTAAGCTCCAATCCGGGACCACAATAATAGGAGCCGAGATAAGCCTCTCCTTAAGAGTGTTGAAAGACAATAGACACTCTTAAGAGAAATGAAAAGTGTTGTTCTTCTCAAGTTGAGAATAAAGAGGCTTAGTGATTTTAGAGAAATCCTTGATGAATCTCCTATAGAAGCTCGCATGCCCCCAAGAAACTCCTTATGCCTTTCACAGAAGTAGGAGGAGGCAATTTCTCAATAACTTGTATTTTGGATTTATCAACCTCAATCCCCCCCTTTTGAAATCCGGTGGCCAAGTACAATGCCCTCTCTTACCATAAAATGGCATTTCTCCCAATTAAGTACTAAATTGGTCTCTTCACATCTTTTCAATACTAAATCAAGATTATTCAAGCATTCATTGAAAGAAGAACCAAAAAGTGAAAAATCATCCATAAATACCTCGATGAATTTTTCCACCATTTCGGAGAATATGGCCATCATACAATGTTGAAAAGTAGCCGGTGCATTGCAAAGACCAAACGGCATCCTCCTATAAGCAAAAGTCCCATATGGACATGTGAATGTGGTCTTCTCTTGATCTTCGGGGGCTATTAAAATTTGATTGTAGCCCGAGTATCCATCCAAGAAATAATAATGAGAATGCCCCACCAATCTCTCAAGCATTTGGTCAATAAAGGGGAGAGGAAAGTGATCTTTTCGAGTGGCATTGTTCAATTTTCGGTAGTCAATGCACACTCTCCATCCCGTCACGGGCCTTGTAGGAATAAGCTCGTTGTTCTCATTTTCAACCACCGTGACACCTCCTTTATTTGGAACACATTGGACGGGACTCACCCATGCACTATCCGAGATTGGATAGATAATTCCCGCATCCAACCACTTCAATACCTCGACTTTCACCACTTCTTTCATGTTTGGATTTAGACGGCGTTGGTGCTCCACTGTTGGTTTGAAGTCATCCTCCATGAGGATTTTATGCATGCACAAGGTAGGGCTAATACCTTTGATATCCGCCATAATCCATCCAATAGCCATTTTATGCATTTTCAACACCTCAAGTAGTTTTTCTTCCTCCACTTCATCCAACAAATTCGAGATAATAATGGGAACAGTAGAAGAGTCACCCAAGTATGCATACCTCAAATGTGATGGAAGAGGTTTGAGCTCAAGAGTTGGGGCTTGTTGAATGGAGGGTAGTGAAGGAGAAGAGCTCTCTCCCAACTCTTCAAAGTATGGCCTCTTCTTAAAGGGATAAAATTTGGAAGCATCCAAGTGTTGTGACATCCTTCTGATGTCCAAATCATCCCCTCCCTCAGTGGTTATGGAGTGAGCAATGCAAGTCTCAAGGGGGTCCTTAGATGACCCATAGATGAATGATGTAGCCACCTCTTGATCAATGATGTCTATTCGGGAGCATAAATTTACCTCGGCGGGGTACTTGATGGATTTCATGATGTCGAATGTGATTTGCTCATCTTGAACCATCAATATCAATTTGCCTCCTTGCACATCTATTAAAGCCCGACCGATTGCTAGGAAGGGTCTTCCCAAGATGATTGGGATATCAAGGTCTTCCTCCATATCAAGAATGATAAAATCGGCAGGGAAAATGAATTTGTCCACCTTGATTAGCACATCCTCAACAATACCATGCGGATGCTTAATAGAACGATCGGCCAATTGCAATGAAACTGTGGTTGGCTTCACCTCTCCCATGCTCAATCTCCTGAAAATAGACAAAGGCATTAAAT
This sequence comes from Ligustrum vulgare, assembly GCA_963555705.1. Taxonomy (NCBI): domain Eukaryota; kingdom Viridiplantae; phylum Streptophyta; class Magnoliopsida; order Lamiales; family Oleaceae; genus Ligustrum; species Ligustrum vulgare. Next base: position 11,640,927 of record OY743181.1, read on the forward strand.
TAATACTAGCACCAAGATCACATAATGCTTTTCCAAAAGTTAAATCACCAATAGTACAAGGAATAGTAAAACTCCCTGAATCTTTAATTTTTGGAGGCAATTTATTTTGTAGTATGGCACTACATCCTTCCGTGAGCATCACAGTTTCATGATTTTCTAGCCTCCTTTTGTTTGAAAGGATGTCTTTCATAAACTTTGCATAGCTAGGCATTTGTGCTAATGCATCGGCAAAGTGTATGTTGATGTGAAGTTTCTTGAAGACTTCAAGAAATTTACCAAACTGTGCATCCACCTTGTGATTTTGGAGTCTTTGAGGAAAAGGAATGGGAGGCACATAAGCTTTCACTGGAGTATGAACCTTTGTTGAGGTCTCCCCACTTTCCTTTAATGTTGCATCATTTTCATTCGCCTCCTCAACATGCTCATTACCTTTTTCTTTCACCTCGGGTTGTGCCACATGTTGCTTTACCGTGATTTCCGGTAATTGAATTTCACTTCTTGTAGTAATGGCTTGCACATTTTCCTTTGGATTGATCTCGGTATTGCTTGGCAAGGCTCCTTGTTATCTCTTCGTCATCATTTTTGCCAATTGCCCAACTTGAGTCTCAAGATTTTTGATAGAAGCCGCTTGATTTTGGAGAATAGTATTGGTCTTGTTCATGAATTGCATGAGTATCTCCTCAATGGAAGGCTTCTTCTCTTGGGGTGGTGGAGGTTGAACAAAACCGGGAGGTTGAACAAAATTGGGAGGCTTTACTTGATTTTGATTGTTGGACCAAGAAAAATTCGGATGATTCCTCCAACCCGGATTGTATGTGTTGGAGTAAGGATTGCCTTGTGGTCGGTTGAAATTTTGAGCATAATTCACTTGCTCGTTTGAAGTAGAAGCCATTTTGAGCATGGGACATTCCTCAACCTTGTGTGTTGCTCCACATACATCACAAATAGAAATAGGAGGGTAGATTGCTTTTACCGTATGTTGAGAAGACAAATCATCACACTTCTTGAATAGAAGGTCCATCTTTGCCGATAAAGCCGCATATGCATCCACTTCATGAATTCCCGCGGCTCTCTTTGGTACCATGCGGTTGGTTGGCCAAGTAGAATTGTGAGTAACCATCCTCTCAAAGAGCTCAATTGCCTCATTAGGTGATTTTGTAGAGACAGCTCCATTGGAGGCCGAATCAACCGTCACTCGACTAGATGGATTCATAGCAAGATAGAAATATTGAACTTGCATTTGCTTGGTGAACCCATGATTTGGACATTTCCTCAACATCTCCTTGAATCTTTCCCATGCCTCATAGAAACATTCGGTGTCAAGTTGTCGAAATGTGGATATATCACTCTTCAATTTAGCCACTTTTGATGGAGGAAAGTATTTTGTAGTGAACTTTTGAGCAAGATCATCCCACGTTGTAATACTTCCAACCGGGTTGGCATCTAACCATTCACGAGCTCCATCTCTAAGGGTATGTGGAAATAACCGCATGTTGATAGCCTCCATGCTAATTCTCGGATAATAAAAGTTACTACACATCTCCAAAAACCACGAGATGTGAGTAAATGGATTCTCCTCGGTCATTCCATAGAATTGTAGATGCCCCTTGAAGAGATTTATCACATCCGGCTTTAGATGAAAGTCCGGACGTCCAAATGGGGGATATGTGATGCTTCCTCGATTTTGAGTGATGAGAGAGACCATGAATTGTCTCATTGGTCTATCATCTTCATCAATAGCGGGATTGGCACCGCCTTGATTGTTGTCCCCCATATTGTCTTGTATTCTTTGTTGTTCAACTTGTTCTCTTCTTTCCCTAATCCTCCTCCTAAAAGTTCGTTCGGGTTCGGGATCAATTGGAAGAACGTCCCAAGTCGGACGTTGTTGCATAAATAAGGCAAGAGTACCTAGAAAATAAAAATAAAAAGAATAAAGAGATGAGAATGAGAAGACAATTTAATTAACAAAAATCAATGCATTTAGTACAAATAAAATCAATCCCCGGAAACGGCACCAAAAACTTGTTCGCTAAAATCGTATACCGTAAGTGCACGATTCGCGTTCAAGTAGTAAAGTGGACTAGAGAAGTCCGGGTTATCATACCCACGAGGATTGATTGATTTGTAACTAAAGTTATTGATTTCATTATAAAAGAAAAGTCAAGTAACATAAAAATATGGTTTGGTGGTGAATTACTATCTAAGTGACACAAATAAGAAACATGGCAATACGTAAACTAATCAACTAAAGGAAATAGATAACAACATGAAACTTAGAATAAAACTAATTAATCTAAATACTTTGATGAAAATATAAACTTGATAATTGAAACAAGTTACATAACAAAAAACAAAGTGAATTTAGTTTTCATAACTATACTAATTTCTTCTTTACAAATCAATTAGTGATAGTTAATTAATCAACAAAATTACATGGGAAATTTTAAATTCACCTAACTTGTGTAGTAAATTCCAATGACAACTTAAAATAGTAACAAACATTTAAAAGTTACAAAAACCTAAAACAACATTAATAATCATAAACATGTAAACATAAATCCCTAAAATCTAGAAACTACTTAAAATGCTTAAATAACCATAACTTAATTAAAAATTCCAACACAATAACATTAATCCACAATAAACTAACAACAACATTTAACAAATAACATCAACATATGAATAATACTTAAAACAAAGATTAAAAACAAGATAATAAAGAAAACTCCTCTTTTTGTAAAGTTCTTCAAGTGAAAACCCAAGAATCCTTCACTTTGAACAAAGTTTCTTCACCACCCATTAATATCTTCAACAACCCAAGCATAAAACATTAAATGCACAAGAAATAAATGACATTCTTGATGAAAATGTAAGAAAATAACAATATTCAAAAGTTTAAACAACAGCAAAATACTTAAATATAAGAAACATTACTAAATCATAAAAACATTACTTGTAGATTACATTAAATGAGTAAAATGTTAAGAAAAAAATACAAGAGAAATGAAAAAGAGGCAATACTTACTTGGGTCAACCTAAAAATCTGATTTTTTTCTATAATACCCCAAAATCATCCAAAACCCTAAAAAAAAGGCAAAGATCCGCGAAATTCAGCTTCTGGGCCGAACCGGGTCGGCCAGGTTGACCCGGTCCGGCCCGGAAAATTTTTTTTTTTTTTTTTTTTTTTTTTTGCAACCGCGCGATCGCGCGGTTTAAATTTCGGGGCCAGCTTGGCCTCGTGTCTGTTTCGCGACTTGGTTCGAGCCACGGGACCGCGTGGCTCAGCTAAAGGATGGTTTTGCAGCTAAGTCCATTCCGTAATTGCCATCAAGTCCTCCATCTTTTAATCTCGAGCAATTTAGTCCCCAAATTTTCAGATTTCTTTCAAATAGGTCCTTCTAAAATTGCACTTTTGACCCTTCAACTTTTGTAACAAAATGGTTCCCAAACTTCCAATTTCAGCGTAATTTGCACTTCTTTTTTGGTTTTTGGCCTCAAACTTGGATATTAACCTATTTAAATACAAAATATGCATAAATTAGGAGATATTTGCTCAAGATGTTCCAAAATATTCTAATTTAAAGGTATAAAAATTGTATAAAAATGCACTTAAAAAGTCTGTTTGTTTCAGTACCTACCATGGTTCACTGGGCAGCGGTTGTTCGGATCTTGCGATATCTCCGTGACTCTTGTTTTCAGAGTCTTTTATTCCCGTCGACCTCCTCCTTTGAGATTCGTGCTTACTCCGATGCAAATTGGGCTGGGAACCCAACTGATCATAAGTCCACTACTGGTTTCTGTGTATTTTTAGGTGATTCTCTTATCTCTTGGAAAAGTAAGAAGCAATCGATAGTTTCTCGCTCATTTACTGAAGCAGAATATCGCGCCATGGCCTCCACTACTACTGAGATTGTGCGGTTGCGTTGGCTACTTGCAGATATGGGTGTTCACCTTTCCTCTCCCACCCCCTTGTATTGTGATAATAAGAGTTTCATACAAATCTCACACAATTCTGTGTTCAATGAGCGCACGAAGCACATTGAGATTGACTGTTATCTTGTTCGTCATCATCTTCAGCATGGGACTATTTCCTTACCTTTTGTCTCTTCCTCGTTACAGCTAGCAGACTTTTTCACAAAGTCCCATCTGACTCACCGCTTTTGATTCTTACTTGACAAACTCTCGCTACTTCTTGCTATAGCATCATGAGTTTGCGGGGGGGTGTTAGAATAATTAGTTTATTCTACTTAGCATAATTAGTTTATTATAATTGTAGTTTTCCTAATTATAGATTTCCTAGTTTAGATTGTTTTATGTTTATCAAGAGACCTATTGTATATATAGTTTTGAGTATTGTGATTAATTCAGTTGTTGACAATTCGTTTTAGGGTTGCCTCACGTCTCTCTTTTTTCTTTCTTTCTTCTTGATTAATTGGTTGAACATATATATATATATATATATATATATATATGTCATTGGGGTTTCTACACATTGAACCAGCACACAAGTGGTTAATCTGCTTCTACAAAACACAGTACAAAATATTTTGCTTTTCTATCGCAGGAAAATCATTCAAGTAAACCTTACTCCAAGATTTACGTTGGTGAAATGCTCACAATTTCTGATAAGAGAAAGTGTGATATATATTTGAATAAACACCTTACCTAGATTATTTTTAAGAACTCTAAGAGCCACAAGTGCGTGTTGATGCTCGTTAACTCTAAAAAGGCTACTTACGAGGACGACTTTTTTTTGCCTCACTTTCCTTTCTTATCCTTTAATAACTTCAACTGCACATGCATCATAAGGTTTTATAAAATGTAGAAATGCCTAAGGAAAAAAATATATACATGCGTAAGAAAAGCAAATCTGACCTGACGAATTGTATGTTTATGCTTTATAGCTTGAGAAGTAATTGCATCTGCACAAAGTCTCTTATGATTGTTTTCTTTCATCGATTTTGGCACATTGTATATGATAAGCCTTGTCTTTGATACATGAAAGTTCGGAGATTGAAGCTTAGTCATCTTTTCCTCGTGTAACTTGTGGAATAATTCAACAGGAAATAATTAAGCAAGATTTCAAAAAGTTCAAGAAACAGAAGCACAATATTCAAGCGCTACAAGAGAAAGAAAGAAAAAAAGAAAAAAACTTATACAACATGCAAAAGGCAATATTTGTTAATTGCATGTTGCTAAAAGGGGTATTCAGTAGTTACATGTTATCATTGATTCATTTATTTGACATTTAGCTAGTGAATATTGCTAATATTAAAATTTTGCAACGTTTATTGGGCATTGCAAAAAGATTTATCTTTTGCAACATTCATTGTACGTTGCAGTGTTGCAAAAAGATTTATCTTTAGCAACGTTCATTGTGGATTGCGAAAGGGCCCTTTTGCAACATTCGCGTAAATGTTGCTAAAGGTTACCTTTTTGCATAGAGGTATCAATTCAAGTGGCCAGGTCGGCCTGTCAAAATATGAACCCGGTAACGACATGCGTGAGAAAAGTCCGCCCGCTCCAAGTTTACGGGTTGGTTCAGGTCGGCCCACAAATTTTGAACTATAGCTCAGACCCCCTGCTAGCCCATCTGAGTCGAGCTCATGAGGGTCGCAGTTTGTTCCGATTTGGCGCGTATGAATAAAAATATAAAATTTTCCATATTTATAGAAAAATATTTTTTATGAAATTTCTAAGTACGAAATGAATAAAATGATAAATTCATATTTATACAAAGAAATGTTTACACAGAATTCAAATTTATATCTTATGTTACGTAAATTATTTTTAACTTTGCAAAGTTAAATACAACATAAACAAATGATAACTAAATGCATTCCTTATTACTACTATCAAATATTTATAGCTTAAGTACATCCCAACTAGGTTGACACATATTTTATTATAATTTATAGTTTAAATACATCTAAACTAGGTTATCAACTATTTAACTATAATTTAGCCTCCATTTGGGAACCGGTGTTATTCCAAGCAAGTGTTTTAATCAACACGTTTTTCCAATCCACTTTTTAACCACCCACATAGCCTCAAACCACTTTTTAATCGCAAATACTTAGAAAATACAAATAACGCTATCTCCAACTACTATAATAGTTACCGAACAGAGGCTTAGTTGTTCAAATTTTAAATTTTTTTAAAAATTTTTCACGGGCCAGTGGGTTGACCGGGGCCCGTGAATGTGTGAACAAAAAAACCCACGCGTCACAATTTCTTGACTCATGAACTACCCACTGAGGTCACGGGTCGATCCGAGCGAGTTTTCACGGGTCTAATTGACCCACCCGTCTTGACACCTTTAGTCCTCTACTTTCGTACATGTTGGAAAATGGTGCCCTTTTGCAATGCGCTATGAACGTTACTAAAGGGCTTAATTGGAGAAAAAAATTATATTACTTAAAATTATGGGACTCAACTTACAATTTACTTTATACATGACAACATGCTCGATCACGCACATTTTGTCTACGTGGTCACATGAGCTTTCGTCTACTCATACATATACATGACAATATGCTCGAGAATAGTAGACCTTAATCACCCTAATTTCGTCCCTAATCTCATTATTCCACATCAAAACTCTACTAAATTCTTTAGAGATCGATTGGTGCTAAATTTAAGATTGAAGATTCTTCTACAACATGATAAACTAGGTGATGAATTTCAATTATTCTTGTTGTGATTTATCTTTAATTATGTTTATAGGCTAGTTAATTATGTTAGAATTGTGATGAAGATTTACTTTTCGGACTTTATGTATTGATTTATAGTTTAATTTATATAATTCATGGGTTTGAGCAATTAATTTGTACTTTTATTATTACACAATTCTTTCACCAATTATGGTATGATTGTTGTAGCGTTTCTTAAGTTCAAGAGATTGACATTACTTTATGCATGTTTTAATTGTTACAAGGTTCGATAAGGGATAGACTCCTATGCTTTGTATTAACTTCAATCGTGTTCACAAAATGTTAATATTTTTCTATATGTTCGTATTCGTCATATAGATATATTCGGATCATGTAGGAAAATGTGTTAATTCTTGTCCGAGGGAGTCTTTAAAAAATTAGGAATATGAATTTTCAAAATCCCATAAATTGTAGTTAAACATTTAAAATCAAGGCATGAATGATGGAAGTAAAACAGATTCTCAACTCTAGCATTTTTTTCTCATTATTTACATTATTCAAAATTTTCTATTTTCATTCGTTAGTTTAATTCAAAATTCCAAATTCAAATCAAATTTCTATAGTTCTGGTTAAAGTTACTAATCTAAAATAATAAGTTTACTCAATCCTTGTACATAGAAACGATACACTCCACTTTATTGTAGATGTGGACAAAATAACCGAATCAAACCAAACCAAACCAAGCGGTTTGGTTCGGTTCTACATCGAAAAAATAATGGTTTGGTTCTCAGACAAAGATTTTAAATTATAAATCTAAATTCTAACTCTAATTCATTTCTCTTCATTTCAATTATAGACACACATTCATACTACTTTACTTGTACTCCTTAGTCATCATAGACGGCGTTGATGTTTATTTTTTAAAATTTATGTATATATAAACCTCAGCTCAATTCGTCAATTCTCAGGAGTTAAACCAATTTCAGGTTGAAAATTTCATCCCTAACTCACACGGTGTCACGGTAGAATGGACAGAGTCAGACCTTCATCGTAACCTATAACTATAAGTCTAAACGGCATTTATGTTCGATTCTCTAAGTTTTGACGAGTCAGCGAGTTTCCTTCAGACGGGTCTCTTCTTCTTTGATTTAGAATAACATGTTACTTTTTCTAAACTTTTGTTTTGTTAACTAAAAATTTCATTTTCTAGTTAGTAATGATGTAGATGAATTTTAATGAAAAAACAGATATAAACAAGTTTTAATTTGTATTTATTATTTAAAAACTCAAGTAATGGTTCCTGATGAGATTCGAAGCGCGGAAGAAACGCCGGAAAGTTCCGAACCCAGGTTGTGGTTCACGACGCGATGGCTCGATGATGCGGAATAAAGAACCAAGACTTTTGAAACGCCACAAGGAATTGCCCAATCTCCTTAATAAGTTTCTGGTTTTGAACGCCACAAATATTCTCAAGAAATATTTGATAAGTTCGGTATTTGAACGCCACAAGAAATATTCTTGATAAGTTCGAAAAACATAGGAATCCACCTATAACTTTTATTGAATCCTCAATAAAAACTGTTTATATCAAAATCGAAGTCTATTACAATGAATGGAAAAAACGTATAAATAAGCAAAATAAAACCCTAGTCGCTAATTTACTAAAAATAGAATTCTAATTAGACAAAAATTCTCAAATAGGCAAACAAAGTATCTTCTTGTTATCCAAATCAATCATTAGATATTTGCAAGTTGGTCCCTCATGTTTAATTGCTCTTCAGTCCTTCAACTTCCAATTGTAATAATATAGTCCCCATACTTTGAAATCTTATCAATTTGCTCATTTCAACTCTCAATTCCTTAAATTGGATCCTCCAACTTCTTATTTCTTTACTTTGGCACATTGCATCTTTCCCTATTGATGTCATTAGCCTCTCGATTGTCCAATTTATCTCCAATTAGCATCCAAATGTACATTTTTTCATCAATTGCTCAATTATCATGATTTGAGATATTTTCTGAAAAGTAAACAAGTAACTGCAAATTAGATAGTAATTATTCTAAAACAACAAGATAATATTCTAATTTAGACATACAAATAAGTGTATAAAATACATTTATCACATTTGCATATACAAGTAAATAAACAAACTTCAGTCAATTATTTAATACAGTGTCTTCAACCAATAAACTGTGAGCACGATGGATAAGAAGAGAAGTTGAGAAAGATCATGCTGGACTCTCTTCAACATACGCGAGCCCTATTTACTTCAAGCTTCTGTGCTTGGGGATAATTTTTATGGAGAAATTACAAAAATAAAGTTTCAAGTATTGTCTCTCATTCATCCCAAGTTTTTAGAGGCTTAAACAAAAGATTTTTTTAGTGTAATATATAGTCTTTATGGTGAAGAGAAAGCTAATCATCACCGCTCAGACTTTCACAATGTTACCTACTCCTACCTTGTGTTGCAAGATAAAGTAAAGGCCCAGATCGAGAGTGATATTGATGGGATTGGCATGGGCAACTGCATGCAGAACACCGAGGTAGACTTCCTATCACCTACTGGAACATCTTCATCTGGATCGCGCACACCACAGGTCCCTTTAGTCACTACGCCAGCTGCATCACACACAAGCCCCCACCTTGAGATTAGAGACACCTGCTTTTCATCCATCTAGTAGTGGTCCTTCACCTAGGCGATCTCATTTCACCAGACGAGTTCGTTCGTTGATGAGTGATTGAGATCATTTACCGTTGATGAGATGTGGTTAAAATGTTGTAAATCCCATAAAATGTGTAGTTGAAATTAATTTTTAACTTTGACTTCAAATTAAAACAAATTTTAATTAGAACTAAATAGGGGCTTAATAATGATGGTATTGGGTAAGAGTTTAGGGTATTAATTCTAATTGTCCTGTATTGAATATGAAAATCAATGAAATATCAAGTGTAAAACGTCATAAAATATTAATTCAAAAATTAATCTACATTAATGTAATCTAATGTTATTGTAAAAGTAATTGTATTGTATTGTATTGTATGTAAATGTGAATTAAAATTTGTAAAATATTTTTTCACGTGGCCTATGAAAATAAGTCACAAATTAATGAAATTGTAACATTTTAGATTAAATGTCACATGGTTATTGCATTCATAATATACACATTCTAGACTATAACAATCTAATTTTATAAATCCTAAATGTAGTTTTTTTGTAATTATAATAATATTTATTAAATCACGAAGTAAAATTTATAACATGATCTTTTTTAAAAAATCTAAAATAAAAACTATAATAATAAACATGTACAAAACTTGAAGAATTATTGTGAAGAGCAGCAAAATAACAAAAATAAATAAAAGAGTGCTAAATGTGAATTAAAATATTAAAATATTTTTCTCATGTAACCTATCACCTATGAAAATGAAAATCGGGAATTGAAGAAATTGTATCCTTATGGATTGAATTTCACGTGATTATTAAATTCATTATATATACAATGTAAAAAGTTGAATTTAAATACAATTCGATTTTTAAAATTTTGTATGTAATATTTTTAAGTATTATTTAATATATTATAGTCATAATAATGTTTTATCAAATGACGAAGTAATTTTTCTTTTCTTAATAATAATAATAATAATAATAATAATAATAATAATAATAATAATAATAATAATAATAATAATAATAATACAAAATTGTAAATTGTTAGATAATAAATAATTTATAGTATATTAATATGAAGTTATATTATAACATTACAATTGTTAGATAATAAATTAATTTTTTATTTTATTAAGTAAGGAGGTACAGCAAATGTTGAGTATAACTAAATATATAAGGATAAAATAGGAAACTAAAATTTGTTCACTCATCCCAAATTGATATTATATTTTAAGTATTATATTAATATATTATAGTAATAATAATATTTATTAAATGACGAAGTAATTTTTTTCGTTTCTTTAATACTAAATAAATGAATAATATAATAATATGAAATAATATTACTAAGTTATAAATTGTTAGTTAATAAACTAATTTAATAATAAATAAATAAAAAGTATAATATTATGAAATTATATTATAATAATGTAAACAATTAATTAATATTTAATGAAATTAAATAAGAGGTGAGAATATATATATTGGGTATATAGATAAATATATTGGGGTAAAATAGGAAATTAAAAGTTTTTCTTTCATCCCACTTTTAATAATATACTAGTTTGTCATATACGTGGTATGGCAAGATAATTGAATATACATACATATATACATTTTTTATATTTTACGGTTGAAAATATGTTTTATTCAATCAAAATTATCTTAGCTTGTATAATAGTGTATATTATTATTATTATTATTATTATTATTTTTGAACACACACACACAAACATATATTTTTCCAGTAAAGACTGAAAATATTATAATTAAAGTTAAATACATTTTTAGTTTACAATGTTAATATTTGTAATTACATATTATGTCTATCGTCCAAATTAAAATTGTTAAGGACAATAAGAAAATTCAAATAAATCATAAGAATTAAAGTCTTTTGTAACAATTTTATTCTAAAAATAATAAGATTTTAATAATAAGGTTTAATAAAGAAAGAAAAAAGTTTTATAAGATACTTTTGGTAATAAAGTTTTAGATTTGAGGTTTTTCATTGCCTAGTAATTATTGTTTTTATTTTTATTTTTATTTTATAATTTACTTACATAGTCCACGACTATATATAGTGTATATTGTTAATACATAAAATTCTAAACTTGATGATATTATTAATTTAAAAGTCTATATTATCATAAAGGATAGAGATGGCAAAAAACCCCAACTCGACCCGACCTGAACCCGACCGGTACCGGCTCCTAAGGGGGCGAAAAATACCTGCCCCGCGAGTTGACGGGGCAGGTTCGGGTCAAGTTTTAGCGACCCGAGCAGGGCGGATATGGGTTTTGGTCGTCCCGATCCAAACTCACCCCGATTATATAAAATAATATATTAAAGAAAAACAATAAAAAAGATGGAAAAAAAAATTAAATTGGTCGGTAAGCGAGGCAGCAGAGCCGACCCGCCTTGAACCCGCCCCCGCCCCGACCCGACTCTCGGGTCACGAGGCGGGTTTGGGTTTAATAAAATTTCGAAGGGGCGGGGCGTGGGAGACCCGGTCCGAACCCGACCTGTTGCCATCACTAATAAAGAATAATGTTTAATTCATATAATTTCCTCAACATTTCTAAAGCCTACAATATTTTGAAATTTCAAATTATATTAAAATGAAAATATTGTGGGGCGAGATTTAAATTTTTTCTATTCAAGATCGTAATTTTAAAATATTTACATCTTAATTCCCAAACTATATTAAATTTATCAATATATCAATATTCAAAAAAAAAAAAAAAAAGTCATAGCCTATACAATAAAGAGCATTCATACTATCAATACTTTTGTTGTACCACTATTATTAGATTTTAACTTTAATTTATTTTAAAATTTTCATATTTTTACTAACTTATTTCTTAATATTAATCAAACATGATACAAATGTAAAATCAATGAAATTCTAATCAATTGATCAATGAAATTCTGATAAATTGGTTATTATGATTCTATCAATAGTTATAACTTACTGAAATATCTTAATATTCCCTCATATATCGTTCAAAAATGTCACTGTATTTCGCTTAGCAACTTGTTGAGAACACTTACTGAACTCATTGAAACCAAAATTTTCAAATTATCCTTTTTTGTAAGTGTGTAGCTTGAAGTTATCTTGAGGCCAAAGGACTTAATAAAATTTACTTACAATAATATAGCACTATATTTACTCATGTATCATCGTTAATTTTTCACAAATTTATATTATTCTTCTTAAAAAATAATAACTTATTTTTTTTTCGAACTAAATTCCCAGACCAAGATTTAACTAAACAACTATTTAAAATATATATACACCTATTAAAAAAACACAGTTGATGAAATCCTGATTAAATATATAAAAAGAAAAACTGATTAATTGATAACTTAATTAAATAAGCAAGTTTCTTGAACAAAAATAAAATAATATAAACATAGATGAGTTACATATAAATTTCAATGAAAATTGAGATAATATACATGCAAAATGAGCCATCATATGTATATGCCGAAAGCAACAATATAAATAAAGTAAATAAAATTTTGTTCATTGGGGTTGCACTTAGATATAATATAATTGAAATGTATTAATTATTATGGGAGAAATTTCAAAATAAAAATAAAAATAATTTACTATTTAAAAGTCCAGAGAAAATTCTGACACTTTAAATGATACTTTATAAGTAAAAGAAATTTTAATCTATAACTCAACTTATACATCAAAATTACCGTAAATGAAAGAAGATAAATAATGAAAAATACATATTAGATATTACAATTCCATGACACTTTATCTATGTTAAATAATAATGGTTAATAAAGGATGTAAGCAAAATAATTATATGAATGAGATTATGGATAACAATTTAACATGGAGAATCTTTTAAGCTCCTTCTATTCTCTCTTAATTATAAAATTTCAGTTTCTTTTTTTTTTTTTTTATTATTATTGTTATTATTTTGCGTAATAACGTATATGCGAATGGAATATTAAGAGTTTTTTCCTCCTTACTTAATTGTAAACCTCAATTTTTATTTCTTGTAAATTGTTGAAAAGGGATTAATATGGATGGTAGTAATAAGTACAAAATGATATTATTGACTATAAAGAGAAATATATAAGGACAAAATAGAAAATCAAAAGTTTATCACCCACTCATACATTTTAGATATTGCAGATTGTAGATAGACTAGTATTTTGCCCGTGCTTTGCACAATTTTTTATTTTTTGCAATAATAATGTTAATATTTTATAAATAGGACTATATTTATGTACATGTTGAAGGAAAAATATGTAGATGTTTAAAAAGACATCATGGAGAAACTGAATGTTATTTAAATTTTTTTTTTAAAAAAAATGGAATGAAAAGCAGATACGTGATTACAAATTATGGAATACTTCCTTGAATACAATATTTGTCATTAAATCACTTTAATTGTCATCCTTGTTGCAGATCAAAACTTTTTAATCCTTGCGATTTGTAACTCTTGAAACAGCAACGTATAGTTGAATGTGGCTTAAAACTAGTTTCTTTTTAAAAAAATGGAAATTAGAAAGCAATTGACCTTGACTTTTATTGATTTTCATTGCATATATGAGAAAATTAGAGGAAATTATCTTCGATTAAATTTGAAAAGCAGTCTTGGATCAGACGAGGTTAGTGACATTTATTATCAATTACTTTTCATACTTGTAAGTGTGTATATATATATATATATATAAGCACGTAAAAATCAAATAGTCAAAATATTTAGCATTTTAATTTGTGAAATAGTTATATATGATATCTGTCATCAATGACTTTTTAAAATCTCTAATATTTTCTTGAACTGTATTTAGCCAGAGTAATTAACAATTAAACTAAATATAATCTCAATTCATTGGAATTTATGAAAAAGTATTTACAAAATTGCAACAATATATAAAAAGTAATAAACAAATCTCAAAAACTTATGGGAAGATAAATGTATATATCTTTAAGTATTAGTATACTATATAATAGATTGACGACTATAGATTCTAAATTACCACCGCAAAAATATCGATTTCATTTTTTATCACATCTATCAAAATAAAACTTTTAAGCTGTGTTTGATTTCTAAGGTAGAAAATATTTTCTATAAGTCAAATTTTTCAATCAAATATCAAACAAATACAAAACGTGGAAAATATTTTTTAGGCAAAAATAAGGTACCTATCCTTACATTTAATATTTGATGTGATTTTAGAGACGATGTATTTACTGTTGGCTTTCACTTGTGAATTGTATAAAAGTTTTTGTTAAGATCTTCGATTTGACACCGATAATACATATTTTTCAATTTTCAAAATAATAGTATAATTATCAAAAATATGAATAAAACTATAAGCATTAAAAAAATAAACATATATTTTCTATATTTTGCAATATTTATTTATTTAGTTCAAATATGATTTTAAATTTTTTAAATTGTAATTTTATCAATATATAAATTCTTATATAATTATGATTTTGAGTTTATTAATTAAAATTTTATAACTATAAAATAATTATACATTTTAACCTTAAAGTAATAATTTAAAAATTGAAACAATTAGTTTGACCCAAATTTCTTACTAATTTTCATTTAATACAAACTTTTATTTATTACCAACTTTTACATTTAATATTGTGACAATTATATATATATATGACAAATAAATATCGGATTACAATTCCAGGACACTTTTATCCATGTTAAATAATAATGGTTAATAAAGGATGTAAGCAAAATAATTATATGAATGAGATTATGGATAGCAATTAAACATGGAGAATCTTTTAAGCTCCTTTTATTCTCTCTTAATTATAAATTTTCAGTTTATTTTTTATTTTTTATATATATTTTTTGTATTAACGTATAGGCGAATGGAATATTAAGAGTTTTTTTCTCCTCTCTCAATTGTAAAGTTCAGTTTTTATATACTGTAAATTGATGAAAATGGATTAATTAATATGGATGGTAATAATACGTACAAAAGGATATTATTGACTATAAAGAGAAATATATATGGACAAAATAGGAAATCAAAAGTTTCTAGTCTATCCATACTTTTTAGATATTGTAGATGTAGATGTAGATGTAGTTGTAGATTACTTTTCATGTTATTTTGTTTATGTGCTGGGATAATTAACGTTATTTGTAATAATACTTAATAATAATTCATGTGACTCTTGATAATGATCACTGCATTTTACAATAAAATTGTTATGCATTTTAATTTACCAATATCATTACTCATCATAATCTATCTAAGTACTAACCCATCAATTATTCGACAATCGGACATGATGGAGACTCAAAAGCTTGTCCCACCTTATGACTTTTGTCTTTTCTTAATAGAAATTAAAATTAATGACCAATTCAATCCAAAATTCAAGTGCCATCAAAGACAAAATTTAACAATTCAATTACAGGTTGTCCTGGCGGTGGCTAAGCTTATACATGGTTTCTTTAAGTTTTCCATTTTACTTCTAAAATACCTACGAACCATATTAAATTGCCTGAGCAATAGAAAAAAAGATAGGCTACACCGGCCATGTATTCCAAAAAAAGACGCATGCATGAAAATGTCAAACCCTAATTTGCTTTTCAATTGAAAACATATATAATTAAATTTGTATGTTTATAACTTTCCATCTTATTTTTCGCAGCTGTTGATCCCGTGATCTGGATGAGGCGGTCCTATTTTATTGATTTAATTCAGCCAAAAAAAAAAGCAGTAATTATGTATGCATACTTTATAATTTTATACAGAAAGAACTAAAAAACATTATTATTTAGACGAGGGATTATACATGTCTTGATGAACATATAATTGTGTTACACGGTATTCTTTACTACGGTTTAGTTAGTTAAGCCGTCAGGACGGAGCCAAGGGGTGGTCAGCCAGGCCCTGGCCCACCCCAATTTTGAATTTTTCAGTAGAAAATCATGAAGATATTTAAAAAAAAAAAACATTAATGCTGGCCCACCCCCAAAATTTCCCCAAAATTTGAGGCTAGCTCCGCCCTGTAAGGTATATTTCACATTGGATAAAAGATGAATAAAGTTCTAAATTATAACTCAAATGAACCATCAAAATTCAAAATCAGTTCATAAACAAGTTACCATCTCGTTAGGCATACTCCCACATCAAATAAAAATAAATTAATGCACATTTGAGTTACTTCTTTTAACAAGAAATAATGCTTTTTTAGATAAATATATAGGATTAGAACTCAAAATGTACAAAATGAACAACTAGAGCATCCACACAATGGACTAGCTAAATTTAACTAGCCACATGATCAAAAAACCAAATGTCAAGTGACACATATACATGTTAAAATTAACCTTTAACTTTTGCTACAATGAATATGTTAATATCTAACTAAGTTCAAGAATATAATAAATATTTATTTTTAAAATTAATAGCAGAATTTATATATTAATATGGTAATCGTATTGATGATTTCATTAAATTATATAATATAAAATCAAAAAAAAGTATTATTTTATTTATCGACATTAAAAAATTTAAAGAAGAAAAGAAAAAATAATCAGATTTTAGTGAAAATTTTCAACATAAATTGCCATGTCATCAATTAACTCATCCATGGTGGACGCTCTTATCTATCTAAAAAACTCACAAAATTAACATTCCGTGACGACAAGCCATCTTATGTACCAAATTCCATACAATTAAGGGTCTGCTCGCTAACGAAAGTTTTTCTCCCCTCCTCAAACTCTGCTTCAACAACACATTTTTATAGGGCGCATCACTTTTCACACTTTTTAACCACAAATTGTTCACACAAAAGAAATAAAATAAAAAATAAAAAAACCAATTACCAAACATGCTCTAAAATATAATAGGCAAACTTTAGTATAGTGAAAAGGGTTGTATATAGGATTGGACATTTTTATCCGGAACCAGTGGAACAAGATCGAAACCGTATAGAACAAGTCGGTTCGGTGCAGATTTTGGGACCATACATCGAGAATCGATCGGTTCCGATTCTTGAAACTGCCTAAGAACCATCAGTGAATTTGATTCTTTTGGTTCTCAAATTTGACTCTTAAGAACCAATATATTTTTAATTCAATCTTTTGTAATAATTAATTTTTCTTGTTATTTTCAAAGTGGTTAGTCATCAAGTGTTGGGAAATAAAACAACGGGATATCTATTCACAAAAATTAATTTTGTGATTTGGATCATCCCATCGCAGGAATTCACTATTTTATGTATTTGACTAGATTATATAATTTTAAACAAATAAGAGTCAAGTAATCATTACCCTTGTAGCATGCTTTGACAATTATCCGTGTTGCTCTTGATTCCACCAATTTCCAAACCTTCAAATTTTTCTTGGTGTTCTCCAACAGAGGCTATACAAGTATGTGGTCACTTTTCTCTGGGTTTAGGTTACACTAAAGTTAGGGTTTTAATCAAGAGGATAAAATACACACTACACACTTTAGTGTGTGTCCCGCTCACAAGTGTATTAGGTTAAGAAAAATAGTCTTAAAAAACTATTTATAACTTCTTTACCCTCTAAAAAACCCTACCAACCCTAATACTATAACCCAGGTCTATTTCTACACAGCCTAATACAAGTTATAAGCCTGTATATACCTGTTATATTGAAGCCACCAAAGGAACCTGATCGAACCCAATTAAACTAAGCTCCAATAAATTAATTCTGATCTGGTCAACTCTTGACCAGTCAAAATAATTTATTAATCACGTTCTATTCCACTAAAAGAACGAGACTGTACTCTTAGTAAAATTGTAATTACTGAAGCAATAACCAATAATTATATCCTCTGACTTACCGCCCTTACATGTTACCCCCGTCGATCAATTCGAACATTCGAAGTAAGGTTAAATGACCAAAATACCCTTATTTGAATATTCATAAATTCTCAACTCTCATCTTCTATCTGACAGTTCTATGTGATCGCATCACATCATAGAATTCAACAATCACTGTCGAATTACTGAGCTCAGATTTAACTATCCACTAGAAGAACCAGTGAGATCGTGATCATACCTAAAGGTGACGGATTCCATAACACGAATATATGTTCCTCGTTGTTTACTTTAATTCCTAAAGTATCGAGATATTGACAAACAATTTGATCTCACCCATTAATACCTCAAAGAACTTCAAGTTAGTAATCGAAGTTCATT
The DNA here is from genome assembly GCA_963555705.1 of Ligustrum vulgare. Classification (NCBI taxonomy): domain Eukaryota; kingdom Viridiplantae; phylum Streptophyta; class Magnoliopsida; order Lamiales; family Oleaceae; genus Ligustrum; species Ligustrum vulgare. Next base: position 11,659,424 of record OY743181.1, read on the forward strand.
ATCCAATTAGGATTAAGGTTCCATGTACGATAGTCAAGTGAAACTAAATTTGTATGGTCAATATCACAAATCAATTTCACGTGGTCCCGTTCAATACGTATTAAATGTACTCTCAATTTCATTTTCAAAATCAAATATAGAATTTAATAAAATCGAGACGATTAAAATGTCCATATTTATTTACTGATCACGAACAATGATTTTAGATCGAATTACAAATTGAATATTTCTGTACTTAACAACTTAAACACTCAATTAGTAATATCGAATCGATCTATGGACTAATGCAATCTCAAAATAATATAATCAAAGATTTAATCAAAATAATATTTTATTCCAAAATGTCACGAGTACAAATAAATTAACTCGATGGGCATACACTATCCAACAATTCTCCCACTTGCCCTAGAGTAAATGAGACATGTTAAGTACACCCATATTTTCAATATGACCCTCAAAACTTTTAACTGGTAAGCTTTTGGTAAAGGGGTCTGCAAGATTTTCTGCTGATGCTATCTTGCACATTGTCACATCTCCCCGTTGAACGATTTCTCTAACCAAGTGGTATTTACGCTCAATGTGTTTTCCACGCTGATGGTTGCGGGGCTCTTTTGCATTGGCCACTGCTCCACTGTTATCACAGTATAGAGTAATGGCCTGAAATGCAGATGGAACCACCTCAAGGTCCAGTAAGAATTTCTTCAACCATACTGCCTCTTTGGCTGCTTCACAAGCTGCCACATTTTCTGCCTCCATGGTGGAATCAGCAATGCGTGATTGCTTGATACTCCTCCAAACAATGGCACCGCCACCCAGTGTGAACACCGATCCAAATCTAGATTTTCGAGAGTCCCTATCAGCTTGAAAATTAGAATCAGTGTAACCCGTTGGCACCAAATCTGGATTTGAATAAACCAACATATAATCTCGAGTTCTGCGAAGATACTTGAGTATATGCTTTACAGATGTCCAGTGCTTTGGTCCAAGATTTGACTGATATCTACTGACAATCCCAACAGCATAACAGATATCTGGGCGAGTACATAGTATAGCATATATGAGACTTCCTACAGCTGAGGCATAAGGAACCTGTTTCATGTGTTCCACTTCACTAGGAGTTTTAGGACAATGCTCCCGTAACAAGTGAATTCCATGTCTGAAAGGCGTTTGACCTTTGAAATTTTGCATTGTGAACCTCACCACAATCTTGTCTATATATGAAGCTTGGGATAGCGCAATTCTCCTGTTCTTCCTATCCCGAAGGATCTGGATACCTAGAACATAATTGGCTTCTCCCAAGACCTTCACATCAAACTGTTGTGCCAACCAGTTTTTAACTGATGTTAATGTTCCTATATCATTCTCAATGAGCAGGATGTCATCTACATATAGTATGAGAAAAATTACCTTGTTGTCTCTAATTTTCTTATAAACACAAGGCTCATTAAGATTCTGATCAAAACCATAACCTTTTACAGCTTGATCAAATCTGATATTTCAGGACCTAGACGCCTGCTTAAGTCCATAAATAGACCTACGGAGTTTGCATACTTTATGCTCTTGACCCTTTTGGATAAAACCGTCTGGTTGCATCATATAGATGCTTTTGTCAAGATTCCCATTAAGGAATGCTGTCTTGACGTCCATTTGCCATGCCTCATAATCAAAATGAGCTACAATGGATAAGAGGATCCGAGTAGACTTAAGCATGGCCACATGTGAGAAAGTTTCCTCATAATCGATACCTTCTCTTTGGGTGAAACCCTTAGCGACCAGTCTAGATTTAAAGGTCTCTACCTTTCCATCTACCCCTCTTTTTCTCTTGTAGACCCATTTGCATTCTATGGGTTTTACACCATTAGGTGCATCTACAAGATCCTCGATAGAGTTAGTGTACATGGATTTCATTTCTGAGTCCATGGTACTCCTCCAATGGTCAGCGTCTACATCCTCCACAACTCCTTTATACGAGTTAGGATCCTCCTCTTGTTCAGTAGAGACTAGCTCGAAAGACTCTCCATAGAGCAAGTATCTGGAGGGTGGTCTAATGACTCTCTCACTATGTCTATGATGAGGAGGCTCCTGGTTGATTGGAATTTGTATCTGTTCTACCACCACCTCTCTGGTGTCAAGTCCCTTGTTTCCAACTTCAATACCAAGTGGTAATGCAATGGGGACTTGATCCTCCTCCAAGTTACGTGCCAGTGATCCAGCAGACATGGAAGGTATAACCTCCACTTGTCTCCTACTGAATTCAGGTACCGTAACTGGTGGGGACTTGAATTCATCCTGAGTAGGTTTGATAAGTGTTATATTAACGTTTATTTTATACACTTATATCCTTGAATACGCCATAATGTGATTCTATCTAAGTATTATTAATGCATTTTATGTTTTATATTGTATAGGATCATAAAAGAAGAGAAAAGAAGAAAAAAGGACCAAAATGCACTCAAAACTGAAGTTTGGGGACTTAGATGCAAATACGCTTACGGCCGTAAGGGAATAAAGTCACGGCCATAAAAGTATGATGAACCAAGAAGAAAATAAGCAGAAACACGTTTACGGCCGTAAAGGAGGATTTACGGCCGTAACCTTCAAAAAGAGAAAAATAAGCAGAAACATCTTTACGGCCGTAAATTCAATTTGCGAGAAATATGCAGAAACTCATTTACGGCCGTAAGTCTCCAGTCAAAATTTCCATATTTTAATTCTTTCCATAATTTTGGGATTTCTTGCTCCCAAAGCTAGGGTATGAAATTGAAGCTATAAAAAGGGAACTTCATGACAAGAAAAAGGGATTATTATTATTTTGGAAGAGGCGCGGCTTTCTGGAAAAATTGAAGAAAAATTAGGCAATTCGAGAAAGTGAATCAAGAAAGAAAATTTCAGCATTCTTCATGGCTTTGAGCGGCTAAGTTCTCTACCTAGTTCAAAGGGGACATTGTAATTTAATTCTTTTGTTCATCACTTTTCCAAACTAGTAACGTAGTTCTAATTTCTTTATTTTGATTTGTTGGATTCTTATACGTTTTCTTTAATTAAACCAATGCAATTCTTTATTTGATTAAGGCCTTGTCATTTAATTTGTTGTATTGATATTTGCTAATTTGAATGATTGGATCCGTAATCGTCTTGTTGTTCAAATCATAGTAGCAAGTGGAAATTTAATAATTTTCATAGAGAATTCCAACTTAGGTTAATTGTCACGAGCTTGTGTGATTGATAACCTAATTCACCATAATTCTTCTCAACCATTATATAGTTGTTGTCTTAAATCTAAAGAGCTTATTTTAGGTTATTCAATGGCTAATGTTTGATTAGAGAGCTTGTTCTAATTGAATGCACTTAAGGAAGAATCGGAATAGTTAGAGCTTATTAACTATTTACGGGTGATAAATCAAAGAAGAAATTGAATTCGCGTTGCTTGGAAAGTGATAACATTGTGATGAAATACAACTGAACCTGAGAACTAGGGTTTGCAAATAATTGACTTTTATTTTATCTAATTTACGTTTTTATTTTATTTTCACGTTATTTACAATACTTGAAATCGAAAACCCCCCCATCTATTCTAATTGACAAGCACTACTTTAGTTCCCGTTTCTCGTGGGATCGACTCTTACTTCAGGTATTACAATCAAATCTGATAAATTGTGAGTAGGATATTTATTTATTATTTTGGTGCATTGTGACATGCATCAAGGTTCAATGTGGATTACTGGAGTTGATGAACTGGGAACTTTTCCCTTCATCTCTTCGAAAAGAACCTTGCTCTTTGATTCAAGTTCTTCTATATACTTGTCCTCTAAGAAAGTTGCATTTGTACTCACAAAAACTTTCTTATCTTGAGGACTATAGAAGTAATATCCTCTTGTTCCCTTTGGATATCCTACAAAAATGCATACTTGTTATCTTGATTCCATCTTTTCCACCTTTCCCTTAAGCACGTGTGCAGAACATCCCCATATCCGTATATCTGCCAGATTAGGCTTTTGCTCATTCCACAATTCCAGGGGTGTCTTAGGGATAGATTTAGATGGAACCATGTTAAGCAAGTATATTGCAGTTTGTAGAGCATATCCCCAAAAGGATGTTGTAAGAGTTGAGAAGCCTAGCATTGATCTGACCATGTCCAACAAGGTCCTGTTTCTCCTTTCAGATACATCATTATGTTGGGGAGTACCTGGTGTACTTAAATGGGATACAATCCCATTTTCTGATAGATATGACCTAAAGTCAGGGGATAGATCTGATCGAAGTGTTTTAATGTTCTTACCTAATTACTTCTCCGCTTCAGTCCTGAATTCTTTGAACTTTTCAAAAGCTTCAGACTTACGTGCTATTAGGAAAACATAACCATATCTAGAGTAATCATTAGTAAAGGTGATGAAGTACTCATACCCACCTCTAGCTTGGACATTAATTGGTCCACATACATCAGAGTGTACTAATTCCAAGACTTCTTTGGCCATATACCCCTTTGAAGTAAAAGGTCTCTTGGTCATTTTTCCTTCCAGACAGGATTTGTAGATTGGTAGAGATTCCACTTTTAAGTCACCCAAAGGGCCATCCCTTACAAGTCTTTGAATCCTATTTAGGTTAACATGACCGAGTCTTAGGTACCATAAATAAGTTTCATTAGTAGGAGATAACTTAATGCTTTTGTTAGATGCAATGTGATATAGAGAGCTATCAGCAGGTTTCAAAGTATACAAATTGTTAAACATATGTCCCTCACAAATTAAAACATTATTCATAACAATTTTCACCGTCAAACGGGTGAAATAAACAGAATAACCTTGTTTAAAAAGTAATGCAACCGAAATCAAATTTCGAGTAATATCCAGGACATAATAACAATTATTCAAAACCAAATATTTATTATTAAAATAAAGATAAACTTCTCCAACAGCTCTCGCAAAAACCACTGCTCCTATGACCCTTAAAGTATGCTCCCCTTCACTGAGTTGTTTGGTTACTTGGAACCCCTGCAATGAATTGAAAACATGATTAGTGACTCCAGAATCTACTATCTAAGTATATGTAGAATCAACCATTAAAAAAGACTCAATATAAGATAACTCACCATTACCTTGCTTTTTGGAAGCTAGGTATCCCTCGCAGTTCATCTCCCAGTGACCTTTCTGTCCACAATGAAAGCATTCCCCCTTTGGCTTACCATCTGTCTTTGCGTTCTTAACCTGATGCCGTGGTCCCTTCTTGTTAGACTTCTTCCTCTTGTTGCCTCCTTTTCCTTTCGGCTTGGAAGAGGATGGTCCAGTAGAAGCAACAGCCAGCATATCATTGGCCCTGGTCTTAAGAACTGTCTAAGCTTTCTGAAGCTCCTGCATCAATTCGGTCAGTGACATATCCAGCTTGTTCATGTTATAACTAACCTTGAACCGAGAGAACATCTCTAGAAGAGTCTCTAAAGCCATGTCGACCTGTGTCTCCGAATTGATTTCAGCCCCCAAAACCTCAGCCACGTTAAACTGACCAATCAATGCAATCATATGATCTCTAACGGGCGTATCAGGTTTCATGCGCATGTTCATAATGGACCTAATGGCAGCTTGACGGGCCTGACGACCTTGATGTTTGAACATATGCTGAAGGCTCTCCATAACCAGAGCAGCAGTTTCCATATTCTGATGTTTCTGCTGCAAAACATTTGAGATAGAACCCAAAATATAGCAGCAGGCCATCTCATCAGAATGGATCCACTTCTCATATGCGGCATTCTGTTCGGGTGTGGAAGTCCGAGTAGGTGCATTGGGATAGGGTTCAGTTAGCACAAATTTATGCTTCTCAGCTGTGAGAACAATAATCAAATTACGTTTCCAATCAATAAAATTTTCTCCAACCAGTTGATTTTTAGTTAAGATAATGGACAATGAATTTCCAGACATTTTTCTGAAATAAAATAAAATAAAGAAAATGAGCTATGCATTCGATAATTTCATATATGATGCATGAATAAAAAATTATGTACAAGTAGACCCAAAACTACTATAATATGACGACAACCTAAAACCCCAAAATCTTAAACACATTTCTCTATAGAAGAAATAAATGTGATTTATGGTTAGGCTGTGACCCTCCCACTAAAATCAATATATCTAGCATCTCATGCAAAATTAATTTTTATTGTCGTTAAAATTTGGTCATCATTGACATCGTTTGGATATTCTATAGGAAGTCCACACGATGTTTTTGATTTAAGTGTTACCCTTATCTTGATGATTTTCAAGTACCAAATTAATTACGTTACCTATAGGGTAATCATGATTAATTCACACTTAAAAAATCACCACCTAATTGGGCTCAAACCAGTAATCAAAACAGTGCATCCCTCCTATAAGGAGACTAAATAAATTAGCACGAGGCATGCACAAATTTTTTACTAATTGGCTAACAAGGGAGGCTGTGGGTTCAAAAATTTGCACCCTCACTCACTTAATATTTTTAAACTACTAGGTTTTCATTTAATAATTACATAATCAATTTTAACTTTTAAAATCAATTTAATAATTATCAAAATTATTTTCTAATCTAACATTTATAAAAGAAAATAAAATATAAAACCATGCATGACAGTATAGTTCTAGAGCGGTATTTATGCAATCTGTATGACATGTTAGCAAATGACATTCATCCACGATTCAATTAAAGCAATAATAAAATGCAATAATAAAATAAACAAGAACATGATTTATGGCCAAAACCTAGACACAAAAATACAAATTAATTAAAGATTACATTGAGTCACCACCCGGCTCAATTCTTCAATTTCCATTTGCATGTGTCCAGCCCATTACTCGAACTCTTCAAATAATATTACTGAGCCCAAGGTGAACACCAGCCCAACTGGAATTAACAGCCTAAGTGTAGAGGCCCATTTCCTTCTTTCTTCCTGCAAGGTTACTGTGTAACAAACAGTGAACCACAAAATTTCAGCTGCCAACTGTAGAAGTGCCATCGTCGGAAAACGCTTGGGATCGCGTCACCACAACACCAGTCTCAGTGTACCTCAACCACCACCGCCATCAAGGTGGTATAAACCATTGATGGCATCAGCGACAGCACCATGGTGGTGCTGCCCATCTCCCGCAGCGCTGCACAGGCAACGACACTTGTGGGTGCCACTGCCGCCGCGATCCCGGTGAGATCACAACGCCAAAGGTACCGCGATCAACCACCCATCGCAACGGCAGCACCCGGGTGCTGCCGATTGTTTGCAGCGACATATGTAGGTTCCACTATCGCCGCAATCGAACCAAGATACCAGCGCCAAAAGCGCCGCCATAGACTGCCAATCAAAGCGGTAGCACCCACGAGTCCTGTCGACTGCCTGCATGCCGTTCATGGTTGATTTCCAGAAATTGCAAGTCAAGTCCTTCATGTGTTAAGGAAGATGAATTTAAGTCTTTATTTCGAAATTGCTGCAGAAGTCCTCCATGTTCCAGTTTTGATGGATTCGGTCTTCAGATTTTGATTACAACAAAAATATAATTGAAAAAATAATTTCTAATTCTATTTTGCAATAAATCAAAATCAAAGAGAGTAACATGGAGTCGTAATACACCCCCTTTGTTACAAGACTCGATAAAAAAATACATGATTTACACAAAATAATCTAAGGCCATAAATCAATTCAATGAAATATCATTCAACCAATAACAAATCAAATCACATAAAATCTACACCGCTCCACTAACACATGCATAACAAAATCATTTAATCTAAATACATAAAATAGTATCAAAAACCTGGTTGTGATACCATTGTTGGGAAATAATACAACCGGATATCTAATCACAAAAATTAATTTCTTATTATTTGGATCATCCCATCGCAGGAATTCACTATTTTATGTATTTAACTAGATTATATAATTTTGAACAGATAAGAGTCAAGTAATCATTACCCTTGTAGCGTACTTTGACAATTATCCGTGTAGCTCTTGATTCCACTAATCTCCAAACCTTCAAGTTTTCCTTGGTGTTCTCCAACAGACGCTATACAAGTATGTGGTCACTTTTCTCTGGGTTTAGGTTACACTAGGGTTAGGGTTTTAATCAAGAGGATAAAATACACACTACACACTTTAGTGTGTGTCCCGCCCACAAGTGTATTAGGTTAAGAAAAATAGTCTTAGAAGACTATTTATAATTTCTTTACCCTCTAAAAAACCCTACCAACCCTAATACTATAACCCACGTCAATTTCTGCACGGCCCAATACAAGTTATAAGCCTGTATATACCTGTTATATTGAAGCCACCAAAGGAACCTGATCCGATCCAATTAAACTAAGCTCCAATAAATTAATTCTGATCTGGTCAACTCTTGACCAGTCAAAATAATTTACTAATCACGTTCTATTCCACTAAAAGAACGAGACTGTACTCTTAGTAAAATTGTAATTACTGAAGCAATAACCAATAATTATATCCTCTGACTTACTGCGCTTACATGTTACCCCCGTCGATCAACTCGAACATTCGAAGTAAGGTTAAATGACCAAAATACCCTTATCTGAATATTCATAAATTCTCAACTCTCATCTTCTATCTGACAGTTCTATGTGATCGCATCACATCATAGAATTCAACAATCGCTGTCGAATTACTGAGCTCAGATTTAACTATCCACTAGAAGAACCAGTGAGATCGTGATCATACCTAAATGTGACGGATTCCATAACACGAATATATGTTCCTCGTTGTTTACTTTAATTCCTAAAGTATCGAGATATTGACAAACAATTTGATCTCACCCATTAATACCTCAAAGAACTTCAAGTTAGTAATCGAAGTTCATTATCCAATTAGGATTAAGGTTCCATGTACGATAGTCAAGTGAAACTAAATTTGTATGGTCAATATCACAAATCAATTTCACGTGGTCCAGTTCAATACGTATCAAATGTACTCTCAATTTCATTTTCAAAATCAAAGATAGATTTTAATAAAATCGAGACGATTAAAATGTCCATATTTATTTACTGATCATGAACAATGATTTTAGATCGAATTACAAATTGAATCTTTCTGTATTTAACAACTTAAACACTCAATTAGTAATATCGAATCGATCTATGGACTAATGCAAGCTAAAAATAATATAATCAAAGATTTAATCAAAATAATATTTTATTCCAAAATGTCACGAGTACAAATAAATTAACTCGACGGGCATACACTATCCAACAATCAAGATCTTCTCACTGAAGATTATTGAAGGTAATCAGATTATATATATATTGTTTTATGAATTTTATTAACATTGGACCCAGATTTTACAATTTATTGAGCGGGAAATAGTTTAGTTTTTCATCTTTATTATTTGATCTTAAGTTTTGGGTTGAGTTTTTGTTTGTTACCTTGTTTAACTGATTTTTGTATTGTTAAATTTAAAAAATAAAAAATAAAAAAATCACAAGTGATTCATAATTTATTTTATCTATTTCTAATTGACTATTAGTTTTATACTACTTTATTTTTACAAATTTTCAATATAAAGAACCAAATCAGATTGAATTAGAACGGATTGGTTCGATCCCAATTCGGTACAATAGTTCAATATAGAACCGATGGCTCAATTTCTAAGATTCTTATTGATCCTTGGTTCAATTAGATTCCGAATGGAATCTTACCAAACCAAACAATACTGCGCCCACTCCTAGTTGTATAGAACAAAACTAGGTTCTAATTATGTATGAAATTAAGCAAGTTTTTGGAAAATTTATTTATACACAATTTTAAAGCATCTTCAGTGCTACATTCTATTTTAAATGTCCTATTAACATGATGATGAGATGGAGGTAACAAAATTGATGTGACATCATCTATTGTAGAACAATGTCTAACATAATATTTATTTGTAGACAATGTGATGAACACCTTCCCCATTTTACTCTATTTCTTAAAATTTCTTCTCTCTCTCTCTTACCATATTATCTTTCCAATAATGCTGGTTGTACAACCTAGTTCAAAAGCTAGGTAACAATTTGATCTAAATGTCCTAAATGCCCCTTCACTTAACCACAAATTCCAATCATACTAGCCACTTGTAGTCATTGCCCTAAATTCCAAACATTCCAGCCCACTTGCGTCAATTCTCTGCAGCTTTGAGAAAAATCAAAATCTCTTCCCCTAGTAGCCTTGACGAAATTTACAAAGCCAAAATGGATAAAACTTGAGAATAAATTTTTTCTTTAGATCTACTGTTGGTGTGGTCCGTTGAAGGTGGAAAAGGTATCAAAGACGTTGACGGAGACGGTGACGGAGATTCTCGTGCAGTTGTCTGTGGAGTCTATAGTAGTTCAATTGTTGTTAGAGATTAGGGCTAGGGTGAGGATCTGGTTTTCGAATACCCATCAAGTGAATCCCTTAATTTCTTGTTGAATAACTGTGAGCTTGATTTCTGGTTAGGGCCCTATTGAAACAACGTAAATTGAATGATCTTTGTATGTTTTTAACTTCCGTTTCAAATTTTTGTTCTTCGTTTATGAAATTTACCCTCAATGTCTCAAATTTACAATTAGAGGTGAGCGTGGGTTGGGTTGGGTCAATTTTTACCCAACCCAAACCCAATCCAACTATGAGTTTAAATCCAACCCAACCAAGTTTCAGTCGGGTTAGACTGTTTGGGCTTTGGCCCAACTGGTAAAAAATCTTGAAAAAGAAAAAATTCATGAATCGATCATTAACTCAAATCAATTATGTACTGTACGATAACCCCAAATACGATAAATTGAACACTTGCTAATAAAATTAAAATATGATCAATCAATATTTAAATAAGTTAAGTTTCATCAAAAAAAAAAAAAGATTTTTTAGTCGGGTTAGGTTGGATTTTTCATCCAACCCACAACCTAACTAAAAATTTTAAACAAAACCCGAACTTAACCCAATTTTCATGAAAAATCAACCCAAATCGATCAGGTCGGGTCAGGTCGGTTTTAGCGGGTTCGTTCGGTTAATACCTACCTCTATTTACAATCTATGTTGGGTATAAATTCACATTCAAAGAAAGAAAACAGCAAAGGTTAATTGAGTTCAGGCCTTCATTTTCAATAGTCCTTCACAATAAAGTCTTTTCCAAGATCCGTTTAATCTAGTTGCAATATATTTCCTTCCTTTGTCATCTTCTACTGTGTTTGCATATTAGTTTGTTTATTTTATTTTCATCTTTCATGACCCTACTTTCATGTCATCACTATCTTCAGTTTTCCGAAATGGAGAGAACATCTTGAAGAAATTTAGCCTTCCAGATCTTCTTAGGAGTCCCGTTGAAGGTGGTTGATTGTTAATGTTTGTTAATTTCTTCAATTATGATGTTACTAGGTTCATGGCATTGGTTTTTAATCCCGTACATTGATTGTATTTGCAATTTTTGTCTAAAATTCTTTCGGTTGTGGCTCTATATTCTCGGTTTTAGAGTATGCATTGTTATTTGGTTTGTGATGTGGAAAAAAAAACATTGCCAAAATATGTCTATTACATTTGTGAAAATTTTGTTTGGTGAATTGTGATCATTGGAAATGAGATTGATGTTTGGAAAATCGAGTGTGTAGATGAAAGACTATTTTATTTTAAAACCTGGAATAAGTTCAACTTATTGGTATTGATCAACACTATTTGAGAATTTTAAAGAACTCGTAATGAGGGGAAATAATTATGGAATATGTCATAATTTTAGACAAAAGGGACACTACTCATATGATTGTCCTATGAAGAGGCATTGTATGATATGTGGACAGGGATTTGTACAACTATTTGAGGAGGAGAAAATGAAGGAAAACCATGGAAGGATCTTCTAGTTTTGTAGCCGAATGAAACTGTCTGTAGTTCGATTAGCATGACGCGTCCTCAAACAATGTGCATGAAGTGACAAAAAATGGAGAAGAAGCACTTACATTTTTTTGCGCCCACTCAAAATGTGTGCACAAATATCTGATGAAGACGATATAGAAATAAATGTGATAACGTTTCGCAAGAATAAACAATGTGCGTGAGTGACAAAAAATGGAGAAGAAGCACTTACGTTTTGTCGCGTCCACTCAAAATGTGTGCACAGATATCTGATGAAGACTATGTAGAAATAAATGTGATAACGTTTCGCAAGAATAAACAAAGTCGGAAAGAGAAAGGGAAAGAAAAGTTACTAGATCAATAGGTGTAGGACATTTGTGAAGTTCGACAACCAATTATGTTCTTGTAAATTATACATATCAAGCATTGATCCCCAACCCATTTCGAACTCTTTTGGAATTTGAGTTTCATAGACCAATTCATGTTACAGTATGCACTATGGATCCCTTATGAGTGTGATAGCCAAATTTTTCAGGAAGGTTCTTCATGATATGCCACAGACACCACCTGTGCTTACTGTTTGAAAACACAATTTGAATTGTGTTTTGTATGGCCTTATCTTGATCAATAATGATGGCAAGTGGGGCTAAGCCATCCATAAAGTCAAGCCATGACCTAAAAATCCAAATGAAAGTCTCAATTTCTTCATTGGATATCAAACCATAATCAAGTAATGTTGATTTCCCATGGTGGTTGACACCTACAAATGAGCGAAGGGCATATCATACCTATTTGTTAGGTACGTGGTATCGAATATCACAACATCCTCGAATTCGATATATGCAAGTCTAGACCTTTTATTAGCCCAAAAAAATTCCTCAAATGTGCTTCATTGTCCAAATCCAAGCTAAAGAAGAAACCAGGACAGTTTGTTTGCATTCTCAAAAAATATACTTGTATTGCAGCTGCATCACCTTCTCAATGTCTTAAACGTCAAACTTTATCAATATAGTTTCTATAGTCATTTTCTATAAATGAAAACTTCTCATATCCACCAGCCAAGTTGAGACTCTTATACATTGGAATTCTAACTTTGTCGTTTAACTCAAGCTTCCGTTTAACTTATCCATTCAATTGTCGATTACATCGATACAGTCTCGATTTTGTTGGACTAGTTCTTGTTATCCTAAGACTAACTAACCAATAGGGGATGAATTGGTTTATAAAACTTTTTCGATAAATAATCTCAAATTTAAAACCACTAGGTACAAGTATAAACATTTAGAGTTGTAAGCGTAAATTAACTATCAATGTAGAATTCTATAAAGATGTGAACTTAATTGATAAAGCAAGTATAGCACTTAGAAATAGTATTGCACAATATAGATTAATCGAATATAGTAAGTGCTATGTAAGTAAGTAAACAGGATAAGATGATACAAACGATATTTAAGGAGGTTCAATCAAACAACTTGATCAATGTCCTTTGTTACCAAGCTCTCCGTTACGAGCAAGACAAAATCCACTATAATGGTAACTTACAATAAGGAGTACCAAATCCTTAGGTAGCTTACAATAAGGAGCACATATCCTTAAGTGACTTACAATAAGGAACACTTATCCTTATGTGACTTACAATAAGGAGTACTAACCCTTAGGTGACTTACAACAAGGAGCACATATCCTTAACAATAATCGATTTTTCACAAGGATCTCGAAACCACCAAATATGATGAATTGAATTTCAATTGAAATAACTCTCTTGACAAATGATATACTTAAATTAAGACTCAAGAGAGTTAGACTAACACTTCAATAGATAGTAATGAATTAAGCTCGAGTGTTAGAGAAAAACTTTGATACAAATGATAATGAAAAGTTCAATGCAATCAAACAAAGTTTTTCAAAGAATATAATATCTTGTCAAATGATTGAATCAAGTTAAGTACCAAGAGAGGCTAACACTTGAATAATTAACAACAACTTAAGCTCAAAGTATTTAGGCAATAGAATTTTGATGAATTAAATGATAATGAAAATTATAACATAAATAATCAAAGTTCTTCAATAGAAATTCTCTCTTTTAAAAGATTAATATAAGTTTAGAACAAAGAGAGACTTACACTTCAATTCTAGTATAATGTGAACATGTTAAAGAAGTTTAAACAATAAAATAGCAAGAATCTTAACAAAAACTTTTATGAATTTAATAAAACAAAGTTTAGATCAATCAAAGTTTCTAATAGAGATATATGAATATAAATCAAGTAAGAATAATGAGTTTTCACAAGAAATTTTTCTTTCAAATTTTTTTTCGTTGTTCAAACTGAAAGCAAAATAGATGGTTATTTATTGATCAAGAAAATGAAATTTAGCAACTTTTGGCTGATCAATTTAGGACGTTCAGTCGATCAAAAGATGAATATAGCCGTTATACATTTCAAACCGTTGGAATTTCAATTGATTAAAAATGACATTTCGGTTGACCAATTTCGGTCGACCAGAAACTTTTGGTTGACCGAAATATACGAATTTGGGAAATTTTAATTCTGTCAACATTTGTGTTTAGCTAAAATTCTTTTCATATTTTTAAGTCAGAATATATTTTTATGCAAGTGATGAATTTTCAAGTAAGTGTCTTGATGCATAAAAACCATTTTCGAGCTCGTTATATTTCATCGCTAAAGATTGAGAGCGTTATACCTTTACATAGGTTAAATCAACTTGAGTTTGAACTCTAATCTTGTATGGTTAAATTCTTGATCTCAATGTTATGCTTCCAACTTTAATCTTGATCATGAATTTTTTTTTTATTCTTCTTTGATCTTCTTTGCATTTCATGTGCTTGATCATATAATTTCGATTTATATTTTCGAGAGACGATTTGAACATTGAATGCTTTGAAGATTTATCATTACGTGAAGCACTTGAAGCACAATTGTTAATAGCACAGTATAATCTTATTTGTTATAATCAAAATAATAATGTTAAGTTAACCATATGTCAACCGTTCTGTGGTTATGGTCCATATGGAGCTTGGTAACACACCAATTGCCATGTAAATATGAGTAAACTATCATTTTTGCCTTACATCCTATTTGAATTGTGGGATAAGGATTCAAAGAATTTCTTGTAGAACTGACTCTCTTACCTTTTTTACTACAAGCAAATGTCATATTCATTAGAACCCTGTCTGTTTTTTTTTTTTTTAAATTTCTTTTTCGTACAAAGAACCCGACATTGTAAGCATACTACATGTGAAATGCAAAAGCTTCATCATATGATGTAAATTTCATCCCAACCTCTGGCACAATCCCACTAACCTCAACTGCAAGATCTTCGTTTACTCCAACCCAATTATCTAGTGTTATCTCATCTACTTCCACACCATCATCACCAGCAACTAAGGCGTCGACATCAAAAACTTGAGATTCATTTCCTTTTCAATGTCCTCAACTTTTAGAGCAATCAAAATATATATTCACCAAAACCAGGAGATTTTCCACAATGCACATTCATAGGTGTTAAGTCCTTCACAATCTGATTTAAGGTTTATTAAGCTATTGAGTTGTTCCCTGATTATATACCCACTCTCTTAATCCCACCATTACATAACATATAAAGCTTAAATGTGTGTGCATAACCAAGTATGTTTAAAGCTAGCCTAATAAGATTGATTTTTTTTGCAAAATAAGTTCTTTTTTTCCCCAATTAAACAAACGTTTATATGCTTTCCCTCCCAACAATAAAAACAGGATGAATAAGCTTCATGGAAATGATGATGTACTTACCAAGGCCCGACATTGCAGTAGAATCATATCTTAGTTTGGTTAGAAACAAGAATCCTGTGTAGCCCGAATCGTAGTCGAAGTCCCATGTCTTTCGCAGTTTGAGGAGACTTGGTGGCAGGCTGTCGATTGGAAGCTGGTTTTCGGTGCGATGGCTAGTCGGTAGGTTGTTGGAATATTTTGAGATGGAACAAAATAGATTAAATGTTTTCTTTTATGCAAACCAAAAAAACTCTCGGTCACCTCTTTTTTGGTACTCGAGTTATGGCTACCTCTGACATTGTGGAGTAGGTCGTCGGTAACGCAGTTAGCAAAGAGGTGGAGATACCATTCAGTTGTTGGATAAAAATTGTGCATAATTTTATTCTTTTAAGAAAAAAATATGTGCATGCAAAGACGATTAAATAACAACTTACACTTGCAAAATATCGAATAAATTTTGACTTACCGAAATCAAGATACACATATATAATTTTGATTTACTAACATGGAGAAATTAGAAGGAGATAAAATAAAGCGAGGTATGCGAGTACAAATCTCCTTAAAGACGGATTTCCCTCCTACACTGGTGCTAACAGAATCAAATGGATGTCCATCTCCCAAGATACAACGCTTCTTTCAAAAGTAATATAGGACATTATTAATTTTGTCAGGCGAACCAATGCTTGACTATACTCTTTAAGAACAGAATTGACATCGAACAATAAATATCGAATACGAAATTGAAATTATCTTGACAGAATTTGGAAAAAGAAAGAATTAGAAATCAATTATATGGAATTGATTTGGAGTGAATAAAATGGAATTAGGAGGGTCCAATTTATAGATTTTAATGTGTCTCTTCGAATAATCGCATATTTTTGCACAAATTCATGTCAATCATTAGATCGCACCATTTCATGATTGATAGTGTAGATTGCATCTTATCAAAATGACTCTTTATTATACATCTTTTGCTTTTTGAAGAGTCGCATCCAATCAACTCACCTATTGGAGACTTATTTTAATTCGTCGCACCCAATCAACTCACATATTGGAGACTTATTTCAATTCACACATTAATCACCCTTAAATTCCAACATCAGTGAGATGAAGAGGAAAGAGAATAAGATGTAGAGGAAAGTGGGTTTATGAAATTTTACGGTATGTAGGAAGTGAGAAGTAAACTTTTAGTTCATTATCTTCCCAATTATGTCACGAGAAATTACAATTGTCGACTACATTGTTTTCATTTTAAATTGTACAACTAGCATTAGACATGACAAAAAAAATTCGACTCGCTCGAATTCGAATGGGGTGAAAAAAACCTGCCATGTGGATCGTCGGGGCGGGTTCAAGCAACCCGAGCGGGTAATTTAAAAAATTATATAGAAAAGAAAAAGGAAAAAATACAGAAAAATAAAAAGGGGGGCGACGGGGTTGACCTACCTCAAAATTCGTGGGGCGGGACAAAAGTTTAGTATAAAAAATATTTCGTGGGACAGGACACGGGTAGGGAGTACCCAACTCGAACCCACTATATTGTCATCACTAACCAGGATTATTGTTATCATTTTAGAAGATGTTTTATATTGAATACTGTGTTCGGCATCAATAAAAATAATTTTTTTTCAAAGTAAAATATGTAATTAAAAATTGGGAACAGAAAATGAAACCTTTCTCGTGTATTGGGTTTCTTGGAAAGTTGGGTTCCTTGAGGAAAGAGAAAAGAACATATCATCCCTTTTAGGCTTTTAGCCAGTAGAGAGAGAGAGAGAGAGAGAGAGAGAGAGAGAGAGAGAGAGAGAGAGAGAGAGAGAGAGAGAGAGAGAGAGAGAGAGAGAGAGAGAGAGAGAGAGAGAGAGAGAGAGAGAGAGAGAGAGAGAGAGAGAGTTGTGATTATATTAATATAATAATTATTTATATAAAATTATGAATAGAAATGAGAAGTGGGGTACAAGTAAAGAGTATTTGAGTTGGGTTCACTTTCCACTTCATTGAAGAAGTTGTTAGCGCCCATCACATGGAGGAAGAGGATGGAAATAAAAAATGTTTTCTTCAAGACAAAACCAAACCATGTTTTTGCTAAAGTGTTGTTTTGAAACCTAAGTATGTCCTCCTCGGTTTCATTCTTGTCTGGAATTTTATATCTGCCTTACGGACATGCAAAAAGAGTTTAATGAATTATTGAGATTTCACATTAATCTTATTAAGAAATAGTAATTCAAATATTATTATTTTGAAATAATATGGGAGGACGTCAAAATTTAATATTTATTGTTGCTTTCTAATTACAACATTAATAATCAATTATGCCTAAAATTTGTACGATTTCACTTTAAAAAACACTCGAGAATTTTTACAATCGCTCCATTTCTTCCTTCCCTCTACACCCATTTTTAAATTTGGTCCAATTTAATGGAATTACGGTCCACTCTCCAATGTCAAATTAAATATTGACAGTGAATAGGTAAACAATTCTATTTTCTATCCTAAACATTCATAA
This sequence comes from Ligustrum vulgare, assembly GCA_963555705.1. Classification (NCBI taxonomy): domain Eukaryota; kingdom Viridiplantae; phylum Streptophyta; class Magnoliopsida; order Lamiales; family Oleaceae; genus Ligustrum; species Ligustrum vulgare. The sequence goes on from OY743181.1 coordinate 11,677,518, forward strand.
ATTCACGCCGATCACACAATTTAGATACGAGAAAGACAAACTTTGATTGAATAATACAATTTTGAATTAAGGACTTGTGCCCAAAAAAAAAAAAAAAAAAATCATCGAATAATGAGAAATTTTTTAAACATAAATTCTCCAAAAATATTATCTAAAATCACATCATTTCCTTAATAATGAAGGTCAAACGGGGCCACAATAATTATCAAATGTTCATATGGGCCACATTAAAAAAAAGTAGGAGAAGTTGCACTGATACTGACTAATGAAACCTGTTTTTGCATATTGACACATCAAATATTTTCATTGTGGATATGACATCTTGAAACAAATAAATTGTAAAAAATCCATTCTAAAAATAATATATATATTGTATTTAATTTTATCTTCAAATGAGAAAATGTTGCTTTATTTCTAAAATAACTTTTTTTTTTAGAAAATTTTGTGATGCTTGAAACAATAATTATTTTTTTAATTAAAATCGATTTGACCCCTATTCGACCTGATTCAACATTCGACCCTTAATATGTTGCCTTTTTTGGATCGAACCGATTTTAGGTTTTCTGAATACTGAGTATTATATAATTTAAAATGAATAAGATATTAAGAAAAAGTAAAAAATATATAATAAACTTTTACATTTAATCTTTGTGACTTTTTACGGACAAAGTGTTTATAGTTTGCTCTCACTTGTTATATTGTATTAAACTTTTCGTTAATTGTCATTGCATATGTCGCAATCAAAGTATATTTTTAATAAAAAAAATTAGTTAATTTGATTTCGAACAAAATATATTTTAACATTTGATGAAGTTCATTTTTTAATGTATTGCTTAGATATAATTTTATAGAATTTTTAATAGTGTTTTCCAAATTAAAACATTTTCATTGCAAAAATAAATAAATAAAATCGAGAATAATATAAATGAACATTGTATTTAAAAAAAATTATATATATATATATATATATATATATATATATATATATATATATATATATATATATATATTCAATCAAGTATGAAATTATTCGATCTGAAAGAAAAATATATTCAATCAAGTATGAGATTATTTGATTTGGAAGAAAATTTCTGGATTAGTCATTTAGTTTTTTTTCTACATAAATCTAATTGGAAATTTATAAAAAAATATAAAATATAAAGAATGTTTTTAAGTTCTTTAAACAAAAACATTTTTCTTTCTTTAAACTAAAATATTTTCGGGTTATTTAAATGTTTTTCAACACATTTTATAATATAATTTTATATATTGCTGAAAATAATTTAATACTATTTTACCAAATTAGTTATACTATGATTAAGTAGAATATTCTTGAATAATTTTTTTATAAATTTAATAAAATTTCTAAATTATGGATTTTAAATACATTTTTATAACAATCAAAAATTATTTATTTATTTTTTAATTTAGATTTATGATGTTTTTTATGTAAATTTTTCACCTTTTTTTTCATAAAAAAAAAAAAGAATAAAAGAAAAAGAATAAAGTATCTCTGTTTAACAATTGAAAACACGCTTGTTTTTTAAAGAAAAATAAAAAAATAATTTCAAATTGTCCTTTTTTGAATTGGAACGAAACATCTCTATTTGACAAAATGTTTTTGAACAACACATTATTAAACTACTCTTTAATCACACATATTTTTCTCTCAATTTTTTAACCACTAATTTTTATCTTGAAAACATCATATTCTTTATTTAAAAATAAATAAATAACTACCATAAAAGTGTAATTCAGATTTGTAATTATTATACTTTGGAGTTTGTATTGTTCAATCATTACATTTTGAAATTGTTCCAATTTTCATTGTACTTTAATGGGTCTTTCTTTCTTTTTTTCTTTTTATTTATTTTTTTATTATTTAGGGTATTTTTTGGCAAAAATTTTCCAAATTTAGCAAATAATTTTAGGCGGGAAAGTGTGTGTATTTTTTATGATGACTACTTTATTTTTATATATAGATAGATTATTATTTTGTATAAAGAAGATAATACAAGCCGGTTATCCTAAATTAAAGCAACCGATTTGGGATTCATTTGAAACACAATATAATGCATTTGAGCTACGACGTAAAAAGGAAATTAATGGATCAAAGTCGATCAAATTCCAAAAACTGTTATGCCAAAAAGATGGAATCATTAATCTGGACCGTCAATCTTGGTTTGCCACAGATGATCGTGTCTATTGAATTTGTCTACTCGATCAATTTCAAAAACCACCAGGACATCTGAAGCTACACAATCTTTGTTTGTTCAGTTATTCACTGTGAGTCTGTGAGCTTTTTTTGTCAAATGAGTTTAAAAACATATTTTTTTTACAATTCAATTCTTCAAATCAATTTAGTCACACATTTTATATCTTCACTTTTTAACAACATATTTTATTTCGAAAACTTAAAAAATACTTTTAAATACAAAATTGTTAATAAACAAAGAAAAACAATTAATTTCAGTCTTATCTCTCCATAGCGCGTCTTATATCTATGCCCCTATTATAAAAGTTAAAATCAGATTTTAGTATATACTGATAAAAGTTGATGGAATGTATTTTTGAAAAGTTGTGATATCTATATTTCTTTTTAGTAGATTTTGATAAAAGTTGATGGAATATGTGATTGATAAAAATCGATGGAATGTGTTGTTGAAGCCGTCGAACGCTATGTAAGCCTTCGTTTGGTAAGCTTGTTTATAAACAAGTTTAGAGTTAATTACAGATTTAGTCCCAAATCTTTCAAAAAATTTACAAATACATCCAAACATTTGATTTTTAGCACCATACATTTCAACGTACCATTTATTAGCAACATTAGTGCATCACCTCGTGCGACGCACAAATTTGACTATTTCTAATATAATTATTAATTACTTGAATCGATGAATAATATTTGTTACATTTGTATATATACACTAATTTCAGCAGGAAAATTGTTAATAATAAGCATGTTGTTTTAAAATACCGTACAATTTGTCGACGAATTGATATCTTCTGTCAAATTAGGTTAATGCTCAGCATATCGTTTGTATGATATAACATTATATCCGACATTTTTTTGAACTGCGCTTGAAGCTAACCAGCTCGAACCAAAACATTGTTTCTACACGAATGTTGTCTATTAGTTAATAAATTGTTAACTTGACAAAATATATATATATATATATATATATATATGAATAAAAATAGAAATTGAATACATACCATTTTATATATATTAAGAATAAAATATAGATGAAGATGCTGCTTAATTTATCAATAGCAATATTTTCCCCCCTTTGGGATAGTATTAATTTTAAATTAAAATGATATTCAATATTAATTATTCGTGACTTAATTACGATGCGCAACTCTTTATCTGGAATTGAAATTAGGATATGAATATTAAGTATGAAAATAAACCACAAAGTAAGAAAATTGGATTTAGTAGCAAGAAGATTCTTCAAAATTATTTTATTATCAATCACTTTCCTTTATAAACTGTTTATTCTCAATAGATGAGCGAGTCTCCAAATAATTTTTAGCATAAATTTTCTTAAAAAATGATTTATTTACACAAATTCTAGTACATTTATTTATATCCAAATTTATTAATTTGATTCTTTCATTTCCAATATAATACATTTACATAAAATACAACATTTATTTATATTCAAATATATTAATTTAATTTTTCATTTTCAATGTAAAACATTTATATAAAACATATTTATTACAATTCTTACTAAATATGTAATAAATATTAAATTTTCTATAAGAAATTATTTAGAATATAGAAATGCATTTTTGGCGGGGAATCTATATACACACATATAGATATAGATTAGTCCAATTTTGTCAAAAGTGAAGGGTAAGATTAAAATGGAAAAGTCACTTAAAAATCCAAAAATAGTAGAGTTCATTACAGATTTAGTCATCAACATTTGATTTTTGGCATCTTATCCATCTAACATTTTGTTTATTAGCCATTAGAACCGAATCCTTTAATTTTGATAGATAACTGACCTAAAAATTCAAACATTTTAAAAAATTACAATACACCGTCGTCATTACTTTTGAATTAAATACAACTATTTTAATTTTAACAAAAACAAGCTGGACTGATAGATATGCGTTTCTCAGACTCTATTTCAAGGCACTTTCAATTATTCAATAGTAGTATTTCCATTTTTTAATGCTTGTGTGTATAATTATGAGTATAATGTATTTCAATTTTATGAATTGATAATTTGTGTTAATTGAAAAGTGATGACGGTGTAATGTAATTTTTTTAATGTTTGAATTTTTGGTGATTTTTTAATAATGTATTTCATCACTTCTCCATAATTTAATGTGACAGTGCACATAGGTTAGTGACCAAGTGAAGGATAATCTATCGTAATGGATGTAATCTGCTAATAAACAAAATGTCAGAGAGTTACGATACAAAAAATCAAAGATTGAGGACTAAATTTGAAATCAACCTTTTTTTTAATTAAAAAGGGAGTAGTAGTACTAATAATTAATAAATGATCGTAGGGAGTGTATGATGTCAAAAATTAAAAGTTTGGATATATTTGCAATTTTTTGAAAGATTGAAGATAAAATCTGCAATTAACCCACAAGTTCATAAACAGACCTATTTTTACTTAGAAAATATAATATTATTTATTAGAAGAAAAAAAAAGTATTATAATTATTTGCACTTAAATATATAGAGAGAGAGAGGATGAAGGTGACATTTTTAGTGTTGAACACATCAATGGCAGAAAACAGAAGGCAGACGGAGTACTCGGTGGACTAGAGAAGCACCACCACCACCACTACCTTTCCTCCCTCGAAAAACTGCTTTACCCATCCTGTGGTTGGTACATTTATCCACAAAGACAAAGTTAAGAACATTAAAATTTATACATGCAGGTAATATTATTAAGTAGAGTTTGTGAATCGCAGTTAATTTTTTTTTAAAGAGTTTTTTGATTTTTTTTTACATACTTATTTTGGGTTGACAAGGATTTTGTGGATTTGGTTGTCAGGTGAAGGGGATGCCCTTAAACTTAGATTTTGAGGGGAAGGGGGTGCTGGATTTAGAGCTGCTTGTCAATATATCATCTTGTTGGGGAAGAAATAATTTCAAGGAGAATTGCTTTTTGAATAGTTTTAGTGAACCTACATCAGTCCTGGATACTGTTAGGAGTCCAAGCGGGCTAACATCGTCGTCAACGCTGTCTTCGCCTTTAGGCGGTGCCGGCAGCACAGCTGGTGGTGGTGGTGGGGCTGGTTCTACTGACGCCGTGGCGGCGGTTTCAGGGAATTACACCAATTTAAGTTCCAAATGGAGGCAAGACTCCACTGCCACCAGCTCAAATGCCGGAACGGATTGTGAGCTTGTCCCTGTTCCTCCGTCTCTGCAGATCGGCGACATCTCTGCCGCCACCACCGCGACTGCTAACACGGAAAAATGTTCAATGGACGAGTGGGAGAGCGTATTGTCTGAATCTGTTTCTGCCTCCCCTAGCCAAGCGCAGTCCATTCTACGGTGGATCATGGGGGATGTGGAGGACCCTTCAATGGGCAGCCTGAACAAGGTCCTCCAAATCGGTAGTGGCCCGCCGGAGGCGGCGGCGGACTTTGAGTTCAATGGTGGATTTGGGGCTGTGGATCAAACGTTTGGTGCAGACCCAGTTGGCCTATTTGGTGCAAATTTTATCTCCCCCCCAGTTCCTACCTCTATGCACAATTTTAATTTCGCCATGAATAGATCCAGCAACCCATCTTCAAATCTGCCTAATAGCGTGTTCCCTTCAGTGCCTAACAATCTTGGAGTATTTGATTCTCCACAGATGCTGATAAACCAAAACCAATCCCAACACCCACCGAACCCCTCATTTTTCATGCCATTATCATATACCCAGCAACCGGAACAGAATCTATTCATGCCCCCACAGGCGAAAAGGCACAACCCTGGCGGGGCTATCGGTGTAAGTCTTGAGCCGCCGGGCGGCCAAATCCCCAAAGGTCCCTTTTTGGATACTGGGCAAGAGCTGTTAATGCCAAGACAACAACTGTATAATTACCAGCAGCCACCACCTGACGGCCTTTCTCAGCAGCTTCAGTTACTCCCTCATTATCTACAAAGGCCGGCAGCAGCAATGGGATCAGGCCCAGACCCAAAAATGGAGGGGGATGAATTTGAACATTGCCCTCAACAACAGCAACAGGCGATAATTGACCAGCTATACAAGGCTGCCGAGTTGGTCCAGACTGGAAATCCGGCACTCGCGCAAGGGATATTGGCGCGGCTCAATCACCAGCTCTCTCCCATTGGTAAGCCTTTCTATAGGGCTGCTTTCTTTTGCAAGGAAGCATTGCAACTTCTCCTTCATGCTAACAAAAACACCAACTCCTCTACTGTCACTGCATCTCCGTTTAGTCTCATATTTAAGATTAGTGCCTACAAAGCCTTTTCGGAGATCTCCCCCGTCATACAATTTGCCAATTTTACTTGCAACCAAGCCCTCCTTGAAGTGCTGGAAGGATTTGATAGAATTCATATTGTAGATTTTGATATTGGCGGGTATGGTGGGCAATGGGCCTCACTGATGCAGGAGCTTGCATTAAGGAGTGGTGGTGCACCGTCCCTGAAAATTACTTCATTTGCCTCATCCTCAACCCATGACCAATTAGAGCTCGGCCTTACTAGGGAGAATCTAATTCAGTTTGCTTATGAAATCAATATTGCATTTGAGTTTGTGATTATAAGCATTGATTCTTTGAATTCTAGTTCATGGTCTATGCCTTTTCTTGTATCGGAGAATGAAGCGGCTGCGGTGAATCTCCCGGTTGGTTCTCTTGCAAGTTACCAGTTGTCAATACCTTTGGTTCTTCGTTTTGTTAAGCAGCTTTCACCGAAAATCGTGGTTTCTGTGGACAGGGGATGTGATAGGACTGATTTACCATTTCCCAACCACATAATTCATGCACTTCAATCTTATTCTAACTTGCTTGAGTCCCTAGATGCTGCCAATGTGAATATGGATGCACTGGAGAAGATTGAAAGATTCTTGCTCCGACCGGGAATTGAAAAAATTGTAATGGGCCGTTTTCGATCATCTGAAAAGACGCAGCATTGGAGGACTCTGTTTTTATCATCCGGGTTCTCCCCTATAAGTTTTAGCAATTTCACAGAATCACAAGCGGAGTGTCTCGTGAAAAGGACTCCTGTTCGAGGATTCGAAGTCGAGAAAAGGCAATCTTCACTTGTTCTTTGCTGGCAACGGAAGGAACTGATCTCCGCATCCGCTTGGCGATGCTGAAAGATGTTAGTAGATTTCTCAATTCTTCCTTATTGTGAATGTACCTTTAAAGTCATAATCCCTTGAACACTTCTTGCACTTTGACTCCCCTTTGCTAATTGTATTTGTGGTTTAGACATATTTTTACCGCCTTTTGAAATGAACCAGGCATTTTAGTACTGGATGTTCAAATATTGTTTCTCGTTGAGATGTGATATTATTATTACTATGCTCTCACACTTTTGAAAGGTGTAATTCATTGTTGAATATTTGTCTTTTAACTGTACAGATACATTTTGTTATGCTGAAATTCTAGTCGGTTGATCTTCATATTCCATGGTATGCCTTGGATTCATCTTAGATATATCACGAATCCAGATTTTGTCATGTTTATATATATTCCGAGGCGGTGGAAGTATATTCTCATGCGTATTCTAATTACAAATCTCTGTATGTCATCGTTCCATTTTTTTTTTTTTATTTGACTCAGGTGTCCAACATCGCACGGCTAATCCTGAGAAAGAGCGGTCTTTGTTTCTTCCATTTCTTGCTTTATAGTAATAGGTTTTAGCGATGAAGATTGCATCTCTTGCCAACAATTTTTTTTATTAGGTCTTCTTGAAATTTACTTTGTGCTCTATGGTTTACATAAATTTTGCTCCCTTTCCCGTGACGGGATTTACATAAATTTTCTCCCCTTCCCGTGATGGGGAGGGGAGCAAAATCCCTACCCCTCACAAAACCCGACCCTCATAGCCGTAGGTGGTGGGTGGCAGTGGGTCTCACCTCCATTCCCCCCCACCGGGGATTTTGCTCCACTCTCCGTCTCGGGAGGGGAGCAAAATTGTGGTTTACATTTGATTTCTGGTAAAGTATTAGCTGATTGTTGTGTACTTTTGTTGCATCTATCATTGTCCTAAGAAACAAGATCCCAGGTTTTACTGTTTCTTTTAACTATACATTTTTCTTATCCCAAGTGAGAGTAGGCAATAGAAATAATAATACAAGAACACCAGGATTTATGCAGAAACCCTGGACAAGAAAAATCATGAGCAGAAGAGGAAAGAATTTACTACATCAAAATGAATACGGAAGAGGAGCGTTTTGGACGTTTACTCTTGAACATATGACGAAATCCTAGAATACATCATGTATATATGTATATGTATATGTGCAAGAATAATAAAATAGGCACCCCAAACAAAATCAGATCGTTCGATTCGCTAGCACCATAGGACCCTCGAAAATTCTTATAATTTTAGTATCACACCATATATCGCACCATGAACCCATATTCTAACACTAGGATTAGAGTATTCTGGGAATCTTATTTAAAATACATTATGTATGGATTAAAATTGATCTAGTGTCAACTAATGGCACAATAGTGTGGCCAACCAAGACACAAGCACTGGGCCGCTTGTGTTTTGGTTGACACAATAATGTGTGTCCTTGATTGACATTAGATCAAAACCGATGTATGGATATGGTAATAGTTTGAGTTAGCTAATTAAGTCTATATTTGAATCATGTTTATAAATACTCAATTTTTTTTTTTTTTTTTTTTATCTATAAATTTCAAGTTACCCGTCAGTACTATTTACTTTTATAGTCACTTATTTTTATCTATTTGTAATTTAGACCGGTTAGAAGCACTTCCAAACATGTTACTCAATTGATCCATCTTGTTCGTGGAATGTAGTGTCTTAAGATTGGGTTTTTGTATGTTGGAACAAAAATTCCATTTATTAACCTTGTAACATTACACTGTCTTTTTCAATAATCAGCTAATTAAATTATTGTGATGGCAACATCATGGTATTAGTGCTAATTGGTTTGTTAATAATTGTTGTTTATGTGTTTTCTTAGTCCACCACGTTATTATGCATGACATTATTTGTACTACAATACATTGAATTTGCTGCTGTTAAGGGTTTAATTAATTAATTATCAAAACACATGGGTCCGACTTGTACTATAATTATTTGTTTAAACCTATATCGGCTCCTTGGAACTTGTGATATTAATTTATGATTTGAGCGTCCTACCAATTTATAAATTTTGTTTAGGGTTAATAGCACAAAACGTCCATATCTTTGACATGTATTGTACAAAACGTCTCAACGTTTTGATTTTTTACGCTAAACGTCCCAACATTTACATTTTCTTGTTAGAGACATCATTTTCGTCAAATTTAACATCAACATTTAACACATGTAAGGAAATTTTCGTCAAAATCAAAAGCAGCACATTCATATTTAGTTAATTGGCACAAAACGTCCCTACGTTTGACACTCATTGTGGAAAAACGTCCCTACGTTCAATTTTTTTGACGAATAACGTCCATACATTTAATTTTTTGACGAATAATGTCCTTACCTTTATATTTTCTTACTGATTAGTCCCCAGATTTTACTTTTCTTTTAATTTAGTCATTCCGTATTTGATTTAAAGGTCGTTTGTCTTTAAACGTGTATAACTTTTGATCTACAACTCCAAATTGCACTCTTTTTTTTTTGCGTTGAACTCCAAATTCAACCACCTTTCTTATGATGTATCATGTGCTCATTTATTAAAAATTTCGTTTTGACTTTTGTATAGTAGATACTTATTTTGTTAGGGCATCATTGATAACTAAATTGATTTATGTAAATTTTATTGAAACAGTGAAATTTTAATTTTAGTGTGTGTTCGGCGGTCAGCGGAATTTATAAATTTGATTTATTTGACTTTTTTATTTTTTTTAAGGTAAAATGTTTAGTTAAAAATTGGTATGTTTAGTCCCTGTTTGAGTCATATTATAATCTCAAATCAATTTTTGAACAACATACATTTTCTCTCTTCAAATTAGTTTTTAACAATTGGAGAAAGAAATTGTGTGTTGTTCAAAAAGTGATTTGAGATTATAATATGGCTCAAATAGGGACTAAACATACCAATTTTTAACTAAACATTTTACCTTAAAAAGGTCAAATAAATCTAATTTATAAATTCCGCTAACCGCCGAACATACACTAAAATTAAAATTTCACTGTTTCAATAAAATTTACAGAAATCAATTTACGTTAATCAATGATGCCCTAACAAAATAAGTATCTACTATACAAAAGTCAAAACGAAATGTTTAATAAATGAGCACATGATACATCATAAGAAAGTTGGTTGAATTTGGAGTTCAACGCAAAAAATGGAGTGCAATTCGGAGTTGTAGATCAAAAGTTATACCCGTTTAAAGACAATGACCTTTAAATCAAAATATGAAATGACTAAATTAAAAGAAAGTAAAATTTGGGGACTAATCAGCAAGAAAATCTAAAAGTATGGATGTTATTCGCCAAAAAAATGAACGTAGGGACGTTTTTCCACAATGAGTGTCAAACGTATGGACGTTTTGTGTCAATTACCTAAATATGAATGTGCAGCTTTTGATTTTGACGAAAATGCCCTTGCATGTGTTAAATGTTGTGGTTAAATTTGTTGGAAATGATGTCTCCAACAAGAAACTGTAAAAGTTTGGACGTTTAGCGTCAAAAATTACAACGTTGGGGCGCTTTACACAATACATATCAAAGGTAGGGACGTTTTGTGGTATTAACCCTTTTGTTTATAAACGAATACGTAACAATATTTTATTGCACAATTTTCTTAAAAATCGATAGTTTTGATTGATTGAAGATTTTCACTCGTCATTTATGACTTTTTAATCATATGAATTAATTAAATGTTGACACGTCACCATTTATAAATAAAATTTATAAACAAATTTTTACCAAACAGAGGAATTAACCATTCATTTGATAAGCTGTTTATAAACAAATTGATAAAAAAAAACACATTTTTTTTAAATTACCTTTTAACCATAAATATTTTTTCAAATTACTTTTCAATCATATATTTTATTTAAATAACATCATATTCTTTATTTATAAATAGATTTTTTTACCAAACAGAACATGAAATCATAATTTTAAAGGATGAGACCCACCCTCCTACTTTGCATGCATGAGAAGGGATAGGGGAAGGGGGTGGGGTAAGATAATTGAAGGGCTAATGAAATGTTTTTGTTCTTTCAAATACAAAGAGAATAGTGAAATGTGTAAATTTTATTTTATATTATAAATTCACATTAAATTTTACGAAATTTGGAGTTTTAAATTTGCATAGTAAATGAATAGAACAAACTAAGAAAAGTTCTCTGTGATATGTTTATTTAAAAAAAAAAAAGTTGAAAGTCAACTTTAGGCGTCCCCACCATCCTATCTTAGGGATTAATGGAGGATGTAAACTTCAGGTTATGTCCTAAGTTGATCAGGGTCTCGATATCACCTACTGAACTGACAAAGTGCATAGCAAATTCGAACATGCGACCCCTGTTGAGAAAAACCTTTCTCGAAGTGAAATATCTGCTTTGTTGTTGTAAACATAAAAAATAAAATCAAAGAATCAAAAAGATAATAAAATTAATGGAGGAAAATAAGGACTTGAATTGCAAATAATGCTATCCTAAAAACTAAATTTGCGCTTCTCGTAAAGAAAATGCTAAAGGGCCTCCAAGCAAATTGTTTTAGAGGATTTCAAGTCTCAAACCAAATATCAAATAGTACAATTGAAAACTTAGAAACAAGAAGAGCAAAGAAAAAAATTCTAAGTATGAAGAACAAGAATTTGAGGGTGATAATCTTATGTTGTAAAATATTAATTATATCCCTATTTATAGAATTCTATCACTCATGTTCGTTGTTCACACAATTCTTAACAAAAGAGTGTAAAATGTTGATGAAAAGGTGAACGCAAAAATCTGGAACAATTTGTCTAACGGTAAAAAAATTTAACCGTGTGACCGCGTGCCTATAAGTTCATTGCGGTAGCGTGGTTCTATTACTGTCCTGTCCGGTCCACTTGGTCCGTCCGGTTCGATCCAATTGGTCTGTTGGTCCGGTTTTGCACTTTTTGGATCGGTTCTTGCACTTTTTGGACCGGTTCTCATCATTTTAATCCGATTTTTGCATTTTTCCATCTTTACACTTTGATATTTATATTTGAACAACATTTTTATAGTAATTCCCCACTTGTTCAAATATAGAAACTCAATTTAGAGTCATAAACAATGCCACGCATAAGATAAGGTATCTTTCGATTTGAACATTATATTAGTGCTAACATTGCAAAGTAATATTGAGATCCCAGTTAGCCTTAGCTTTGAACCAGTTATCCCTTATGATATTACCGGCGACATCGCACATGTGAACATTCTTGCTCCATATATTCCACACAAATTTACTTTGGCACGTTAATGACCTTACGTCCATCTGAGTTCATGAACTTTTCAGAAAGCAACTCCAACTTTCCTTGAAGTGGCACCACTTCTAAGTTTATATGGGAGAAATTCTTACAGTGTCTTGGTAACTTTTAAAAACACTTGTACTAAGTACTGAATTTCTTTAAGATTTATTCAACCTTCCAAAACAATTACCCCAACACTTGCATCCTTAGGATATAGCTTTTAAATTATATACCGAGTGATTTAACAATTCACTTATTGAATGACTTGTTGTTACCCTTTAAACCCGTGAATTACTCATTTCGTAATGAGAGGTAGGGTTTCCGTCATTGGTGAATATTATAATAGGAGTTTAAGCCCCATCTTACTCGATGTTTGTCTTACTAACTCTTTGGTAAGTGGTTTTGTGAATGGATCAGCCAAATATTCACTTGATCTTGCACAAGTGAAATTATTACATTCTTTATTAATCTTCTTATGTAATCATGTCTAAGACTCATATGCCCAGACTTTCCATTGTAGACTTCGTTATAAGCCCTTGCTAGAGTAACTTGACTATCGCATTATATAGATATCGAAGACTCATTCTTCGTATCTAATGGTACTTCATAAAGAAGATCTTTAAGCTACTCTGCTTCTTTTTCAGTTTCAGCTAATGCCACAAACTCGGATTCCATTGTGGAATGCGTAATCGTTGTTTGTTTCTTTGATCTCCAAGAAACAACACCTCCTCCATGTGTAAACAACCATCCCGAGGTTGATTTATTTTCACCAGCACTTGATATCCAACTTGCATCGGTATATCCTTCAAGTATAGCTCGAAATTTGGAATATTGGAGTCCAAGGTTTTTATGTTCTCTTTAAATAACCAAGAACTCTTCCAATGTTTTCCAATGCTCAACACTTGGATTGCTAGTAAACCTTCTAAGTTTACTTACGGTAAATGCAATGTCCGATCTTGTGCATTGAACAACATACATTAGGCTCCCAATTTGCACTTGCATATTCGAGTTTCCCAATAGCCCTTCCAACATTCTTCACAAGTTTAATACTTGAATCGAATGGAGTATTTGCCTCTTTAATGTTCAAGTGTTTGAACTTTTCAATCACATTCTCAATATAATGTGATTGCATACCCCAAATCACTCTTGATCACTTTTATACCCAATATGGTATCTAATTGACCAAGATCTTTTATTTTGAATGTTGACGATAGAAACCTCTTTTTTTCTTTTATACCATCGATGTGATTATTTATAATCAACATGTCATCCACATATAAACATACAAATATAACAAGTTTATCACAATTTCTGATATATAAACATTTATCTACCATATTATGTGAAAAACCAAAAACACATAATTGCATTATCAAATTTCACATGCCATTTTTTATGAGCTAGTTTTAAACCATAAAATGATTTAACAAGTTTACAAACCTTATTTTCATTACGCAGAAGAATAAAGCCTTCCGGTTGTTTCATGTATATTTCTTCATATAACTCTCCATTTAAAAATGCAATCTTAATATCCATTTGATGCACATATAAATCATATATAGAAGATAACGCAAATAAAATTCTAATAGTAGTAATTCTGGCTGCAAGTGCATAAATGTCAAAATAATCAATTCCTTCTTTTTGTTGAAAATCTTTAGCAACTAATCTTGCTTTATAAGTTTGAATTGAGCCATCGGTATTATATTTCATTCGAAATACCCACTTGCAACCAATGGCTTTTGATCCAGTCGGTAATTTAATAATCTTCCAAGTATTGTTGGACATTATAGAATCAATATCATCATTGATAGCATCTTTCCAAAATGAGCTATCTCTAGAAGTCATTGCTTATTTATAACTTTTAGGATCACTATCAATTTGAATAACATATGAAATTGTTCTTACTATATCTTCCTTACATGCTTCAACCAAGTATAGGGAAATTCTTTGAGAATCAATATCATTGTGTCCTAACACCTTCTCTTCACGAGATCTCTTGCTTCTTCGGGTTCACTAGTTTCAATTACATCTTGAGAAGATGTTTCTAGAGATTTATTAGAAGCGGGAAATTTTCATTGAATTTTGAGGAATATCATCAACGCTTAATGAATTCTCAAAAAATTTAACATCTCATGATTCTATAATTACATTGAATATTAGATCAAATAGCCTATATGCTTTACTATTTATTGCATATCCAACAAAGGTACTTTTGATCCCTCTTGGTCATAGTTTTTTCCTATTAGGATTGATATTTTTATAATAGGCTAAACACCCACACACTTTAAAATATCCAATGTTAGGTTTTCTATCTTTCCATAATTCGTAAGGTGAACCTTTAAGTTACTTAGAAGAAATTCTATTATTTATGTGACACGCGGTAAGTAAGGCTTCTCCTCATAAATTATTAGGCAATTTAGACCTTGTTAGTATAACATTTATCATCTCAACTAAGGTCCTATTTTTCCTTTCTGCTAGGCTATTTTGTTCTGGTGTTCTAGATGCACTACATTGATGTATAATACCATGTTCTTCACAAAAAATATCAAATTCTTTAGAA
The DNA here is from genome assembly GCA_963555705.1 of Ligustrum vulgare. Classification (NCBI taxonomy): domain Eukaryota; kingdom Viridiplantae; phylum Streptophyta; class Magnoliopsida; order Lamiales; family Oleaceae; genus Ligustrum; species Ligustrum vulgare. The sequence continues at coordinate 11,692,647 of OY743181.1, forward strand.
AAGTATTCTCCACCTCTATCACTTCTAAGGACTTTAATCCTTTTAATTTTCTACTTCACTTTTATATGCTTTAAACATATGAAATGCCCCATTTTTATCTTTCATCAAATAAACATAACAAAATCTAGATAAATCATCAATGAAAGTGATGAAATATTTATTACCACCTGTAGTTAACATACCATTGATTACACAAATATCGGTATGTACTAAGTCAAGAATGTTGGATGATCTTTCTACACTTTGAAAAGGTTTTTTAATCATTTTTTATTTAGTGTAAATTTCACATTTATCATTCTTTGTAAATTCATAAGATAGCATGTCATTTCTAATCATTCTATGCAAAGTAGAATATCCAATGTGCCATAATCTATCATCCCATAAATTTAAAGAACACACGAAGTAAGAAGAATTTATATTATTGATAGTGTTGTCAATAGTACACAATTTGACAATTCCATTAGTAGAATAGCCTTTTCCAATAAAGAAATCATTGCGGGACAATACAAGTTTTCCCGATTCAAAAATACATTTTATGCCCTATTTTCCCAACAAATCACCACTGACAAGGTTTCTATTCATATTCGGCACATGTAAGACATTTGTAAGTGTAACAACTTTTTCGAATGTGAATTGAATATCAATATTTCCTTTGCCTATGACTTTGGAACAATGTTCATTCCCCATTTGAATTTGTTGACCATCATCAATTTCTTGATAGGTCTTGTAAAGAGATTTGTCATAGCAAACATGAACGGTAGCGCATGTATCATACCACCATCCCAGAATTTTTCCTTTGACATAGTTTACCTCGCTTATAGTTGCAACGATTTCATCCTTGTCAATGTAATTAACATTGCCTCCAATTTTGCTTTGTTTTCTATGACTGCAATCTTTCGCAAAGCGGTCGAATTTTCCACACACAAAGCATTCTCCCTTGAGCTTCTTTTTGAATTTGTTGTTGTTGTCCTTAGTAAACTTTCTTTTGTTTACTTTGGTCAATTTGTTATTCTCCAAGGCATCGGCTTTGGAAGTGCTAATATGAGAATTTTCAATCACATCTCTTGCCCTCGACTTTTCATCAATTCGGAGATGTTTTTGAATTTGCTCCATTGAAAATTTTTCGGAGTTGTGAACAATTTTATTCATATATCCTCTCCAGGTAGAAGGCAATTTTGCAATAATTGCTCCTACTTGAAATAATTCCGGAATTTCTATCTTCATCATTTTAAGTTTATTGACAATCACTTGCAACTCATGCACTTAGGGTAATAAAGGAACATTTTTCAAAAATTTGAAATCAAAATACCTTGTAATTAGGAATTTAGTAGTACCTTCCTCTTCAGCCTTGTATTTGTTTTCAAGTGCATTCCATATCTCTTTTACAGATTTTGTGTTGGTGTACAAGCCATAGAGACGATCCAATAGCGCATTTAGAATGTGACCACGACATATAAGTTCATCTTCTTCTCGCTTCTTTCATTCAATCCTTGCTTGTTCCGTGTCTTTGTCAGAAGATTCCGGTAGAACTTCCAAATTAGGATCAAGAATGTAGAAATTTTTAGCTCCGTTAATAGGAACTTTATTTTGTCTTGCCACCTTGTGAAGTTTGTACCATCAAAGCGATCCAACCGTACCAAGTCTTGATTCATCAACTTGATTGTAGCCATAGTTGTGTCTCCTTCGGTTTCCATATCAATCTTTAGCTTTTAGATTGTTGAGAAAAATCCTTTCTCGAAGTGAAATATCCGCTTTGTTGTTGTTGACACAAAACTGATAATAAGATTAATGGAGTTGAGAAAATTCCTTTCTCGAAGTGAAATATCCGCTTTGTTGTTGTTGACACAAAACTGAAATCAAAGAATCAAGAAGATAATAAAATTAATGGAGGGAAATAAGGACTTGAATCGTAAAGAATGTTATCCTAAAAGCTAAATTTGCGCCATCTGGTAAAGAGAATGGTAAATGGCCTCCTGCAAATTGCTTTAGCGAATTTCAAGTCTCAAACCAAGTATCAAATAATACAATTGAAAACTTGGAAACAAGAAACAAAAAGAGCAATGAAAAAAATTCTAAGTATGAAGAACAAGAATTTTTTGACTTAGTTCTTGCACTTTTTGGAACGGTTCTCATCGTTTTAATCCTGTTTTTGCACTTTTCAATTTTTATACTTTGATATTTATATTTGAACAACATTTTTATAATAACCTCTACACAGTTAGTGTCTGTGGATCCTCAATATCTGTCGATTGGAATGTGCCTACATACACTTGGTGCTTCCTGGTCTGTAGTGTGTTGGTTTCTTTTTTGAGTGTGATTAACTCTTTCATATCAAGTCTTTGTGACAATTAAGATTCTACAAGAACTTGATTGAAAAGGGATTTGGAGGAGAATTTGACTATTGGGAATAAAAGCATTCAAGCCAAAACATTGTAGAAATTTTGAGACTAATATAATGTGTCAAATATGCTTTTATTTCTTTAATGGTTCTTTTTTATTGAAAAAATGAAAAATGGGTGGAAGGAAAATAATTTTTGGGGAATTGAGTTGTCTAGAAAATATTTTCTAAGAGTTGATAATTTACATGTGTTTGATTGATTTAAGGGTCCGATTAATTGTGATTGTGAAATTCAAGTGGAAAGAAAACGAATTCTAGAGAATTTAATTTTTGTGAACTTATTTTCCTGGAAATTGAAAATTAAGGTGTTTGATAGCGATGTTGGAATTTGAGTGAAAAGAAAACGAATTCCAAGTTTTGGAGTTTGATTAATAATATTTTTCATGTAATTTAATTGGTGAAAAATATCATTTAATAAATAAATAATATGAAAATAGATGAAAATGGTGAAATCTGAGCTATATTGTAAGACTTATAAATTAGAATGACTAAATTGCAACTATTCAGAATTTGAATCGAAACAGAGAAGAAGATTGAGTTTGACCATTGATCAATTAGACCCAATTGAAAGTTGAATGATCAAATTAGAAGAAACAAAATTACAAAATTAGGCCAATTAGAAAGTTGAGCACCAAAATGTAAATAATAATAATAATAATAATAATAATAATAATAATAATAATAATAATAATAATAATAAAAAAGTGAATTCCATTTTACCAATAAAACGAATTCCTACCACTTTTGTAAGAATCCAAATTTCTTAAAAACAAAAGAATTGAGCTTGATGCGATTCAAATAAGAAAAAAGTTTTATATGAAAAATTTTGTCAATCAAACAAATTCCAGTGAGAATTGAAAAACGAATTTCATTTTCATGAAATTTTTTGTGTAATCAAACAGGACCAAATTATCAAAGTAGAAAATGTGAAAAATTTCCAACTTTTAATGTTTGATTGACATTATAATTCATGCAAACTAAAAAAAAAACTTGAAAAAATCGTATATAAAAAAAAGGAAAAAAGAAAAAGTGGTTGACAAATTTTTTACAAAAAAAAAAAAAAATCACTTGCCTAGAAGATGGAAAAGATTTTCTCAACCTGGATACGAGAAACCATTTTCCACTAATTTAAGAAAGACTAATTCTATGAAGACATTGTTTAGGAACATTTTTAATTGATATTATGACATGTCACACTTTTATTGGAAGGTGAAAAAGTAAATGGTGGGATAATTATTTTTACCATCCAATGAATGTTTGACATGTTACAAAGTCCCCTAAAAATGTTCCAAAATAATGTCTTACTAAAATTATTGTAAAAATTGGGGTCACGTATCTAGAAGTTGGAAAGATTTTGTCTTGAAAATGTTTCTATCAAACACTTTAAAAAAAAAAAAAAAAAAGGCTAAATAATTTTCATCTTTCGATGAAACACGTCTTAACTTTTCACGCTTTGATAGATAAATGAAATAAAAAGTTAAATCCACGTTATATTCTGTATAGGCTCAAGTTCACTTTAACCTTTACACTACACGTTGTCCTACAATTCCTTCAATCACTAATTAGTAATTACTTATGTCAAATTAATCAATCAATTTGTCTAATCTATATCCACCTCAATTGAGGCATCCCAAAAGAAAAATAAACAATAAAAATAAATCTACTTTAATATTTCCAAATTACCTCGTCCACTGCTTTTTAAATTCAAAATAAATAAATGAAATGATGGAAAGTGATGACTTATAGTTGATTTTCTTGATCATGTAAAATGAAATTAATTTCGAGGGATTGAGCTTCAAGCCTTAAGAGTCGAAGCAAAGCTCGTTACTCTTCGTTCTCTTCCTAGAAGTCGACTCCTCTTCTTTAGACTCGAACCTCATGCAGTTTTCTAACAGAAAATATATGTATTCAAATTGTGATAAATCATTTTTAGTTTTTTAGATAAAAGACCAACTAGAGATCAACTTCATCTAAATATTTTTTTCTTCTAACAATAATTAATTCTTGTATTGATTATATTAAAGAAGACCAAGCTTACGTTATCTTCTCAATGATTTAATTATTTCTTGTTGCCTTCAAATGATTCAGTTCCCACACACTAAAGATATTAAAGTTTTTTACTATTAAAAATTAATTATTTAATGTAGTAAGAACACCTAAATCATAATAAATTCCCCTTTTCAATTAGAATAACAAAAAAACAAGCAAAAAATGTTTTACAATAAACTAGGTCTTCAACTACAGGACAATTATTTTACAAAAATATTTATTTAACTATATGTCTTGAATCACATGGGTTGTCCCCACGTAACGATAGAAACCCTAGTAATTGATTAAGTACTTTAAGCAAATTGCATTTTTCAAATATATTTTAAGCATTAAAGAAAAATTTAGACCTGAAAGGCTGACTATCTAATTAAAAAAGATGAATTAATTCAGAATCATTAACCAAATGTAACAATCATATCTATACATGGATCTGAGGAAACTAATTAAGGTTGTTAAGTTTAATTTTGCTAATTGAAAACTCATATTATGCATTTAATTATTAAAAACAGTATGTAAAATTAATTTTATTATATAAAATGAAATAAAATAAAATGTACGATTTTTTGCAATTTTTGTAATCTAGTATTTTAGTTAAGACCGTTAATTATGGGATGAACGTTGGTTAAGATTCCGAATTAGGGCATAATAGAAGCAGGGTTCTTTAGAATGAATTAAACAATATTTATTACGAGCTGGTATTTAGGGGCGGAGGAGACCGGCGGAGCTATGTGTTTATGGGAGAGCTTTTCAAAGTCCAAAAGCACTTTTTCTTAAAATTATAGATGTTTACTTAAAATTAATAAGTGCTTTTCCTACTACTAATAATAATAATAATAATAATAATAATAAGTGCTTATTGTTGGATTAAATAGTACGGTGGAAATGACGAATAAACAAAAGATTGCAACAAAGAAAAGAAATGATTTACACAACTTTATAAATCAAACAAAATGAATGGTTCGAATACGATTCGAGATCGTTGTCATCAAACAATATTTTTCGTCATAGGGTGAGTACTAGAAAGCCTCGAAACAAATTTGATGAATGAGTAATCAAAATCAAAACTAGTTCAAATTTGAGTAATTAAAAAACTGAATAAGAACATGAAGAACACTTTGACAATGAAGTTTGATCTTTGATTTTGGATCAAGAGATGTTATTGATAAGTTATATATTGTATTTGTCTTTCCCAATATCTCTATTTATAATATTACAAGTTCCATGCATAAATGGGTACAAAAGTTAAGTGAAAAGGCACCAAACGAATCAAGATGTGCCTAAAATTTTCAAATCCAACGACTACTCTTGTGGCCTGGGCGGCCACCTAGACTAATTTGGGACAGCCTTCCAGGGTTGCTTTTCAAGCAACTCCTCCTTCATTAAAATCATAACAACCCCCACTTGTTCAAACATATAATGAGCACAGACTCATTTTAACGACGCTTATGCATACAATATGTATAGTTCAATTAGAATCCGAACTTAGTGTAGATTCCACAAAGTAACATCGAAAGCCTAGATAACATGATAGCATTGAACCTGTTATTTCTAGTGATGATATCGATGAAGTCACACACAGAAACACCATGTGTTCCAAGTTCATCTCAATCTTGTTTAGTGCTCTTATGACTTGGTGCTACTCCAGTTCGTGATTTTGTAAGAAAGAAACTCCATCTTTCTATTGAGGGAGCATCACCTCGAAGTTCATATGGATAAAGTTCTTGCAGTATCTTTGTCACTTTTAGTGACACTTGATGCAATGATCTGAACTTTATTAAGAGTTATATAAACTCATCCCTCCTATCATAATCAGGACTTACAACCTATGATAGGGTATTATTGAAAGTATAAGTGCTGAAAGCAATCCACTTATCGAATGCCTTGTTGTTATCTTTTGAACATGAGGTATACTTGTTAGTATAGTCCGGTAAGGTTGTCGTCATTGGCAGATTTTAATTATAGGGTTTCAACCCCATCATAATAGTTGTTGACCCTACTAAATCCCTTGTGAGCGGTTTAGTTAGTGGATCAGCCAAGTTCATTCGTTTTCACATAGGGAAGTGAAATAATTCCATCTTTAATTAATTTCCTCACATAGTCATGTTTTAGACTCATATGTCTAAACTTTCCATTATACCCTTCATTGCATGTTTTTGATAAAGTGACTTGATTATCATGTGGACCTGGTAAACAAAACATCAGGATATCATGTGGACCCTGACTCAAACCCAGATTTGTGGGAGAGCAGCGAAGTCGCTACTGAAATCTGAGGAGTTGATTTGGCTGGGGCCTCGGCGAAGTTCAGGATGCCAGAAGGGGTCCATTTAGTGCATCATACGCCTTCTTGCCGACCATGCAGTCCTCCTTCAGGCCAAGCGGCCATATGTTACGATGCTCTATCCTGCGGTATGAGGTTCCCTATGCACCCTTTCTTCAGGGCCTTGCTTAGGAGCTATAACTTGTGTCCCTACCAGTTGGCACCTAACTTCTGGACACAGGCCGTGGGCACTTGGCTAGTGTGGCAAGAGGTCAACCCCGACCATCCCATCTCACTACACATTATTCATACTTTGTATACTCTGAAGAAGTCAGTGAGAAGGGAGAGGGACGTGAGGGCAGATGTGAAAGACTGGTATTATTTGTCTCCTAGAGGCTCATATCCTCCCATCATTACTGGCCAACCTACCTCTATAAAGAACTGGAGGAATCAGTGGTTCTGGGTGGTTGGAGAGTGGCAGAGTTCTCATGTGAACCCTAGTCCAGAAATTTCAGTTCCCCGAACTCTTTCCCTTCCTAATGAGTCTTGTGTTTGTTTTAGTGTCCTTAAGTGTCATGTGTCGCTTGTTTTTTATTCTCCATTCATCTTTATTTACTGGTTTTTAACATGTTTCCGATTTGTGACAGGGGACACTTTTGCCCGCCTACTTCCTGACGCGGATTTAGCGGCCGTTAGGCGTCTATTCGCTTACAAGGGCACCTTCCAGGGGGTTATTCAACAAAACAAACTATTCGTCAAACACGGTCTTATGCGAGCCATGGGTGAGTTTGCTTTGTTATTTCCTTTATGTCTCATGTCCCCATTGTTTATAGCCTCATTTTTACTTCTTTTCTGGTTAGGTTCCAAAGAATTCCCAAAGATTTCGCTGAAGGGTCTCATGTCTAAGAAGATCCCTCATGCTCTGCGTCACGGCAGCGAAATTGAGAAAAAGCAGAAAGTAGTGCTTGCCAATCTGCAAGTTGGGGTGGCCAAAGAGGTGTCGGAGGCGTCCACAGTCCAACTTCAGGGTCCTCTTCCCGCACTGATGCCACCACCCAACCTGTTACCAGTGGGTCCCCAACAGCCCAACATGGAAAGGGAGGCAGATCATGCAAGAGGCATTGCCAAAGGGAAGGGGAAAAGGTCGAATAGAGGCGGATCCAAGAGGGACAAGGAGACCAAGGATGCCTCGGTGCCACCTTCCTTGCCCGAGGACACATTTGAGCATGCGCCTGAGGATGAGCCTGCCCCCTTGAAGAGTCTTAAAAGAGGCAAAGGCAAGGAGTCCACTTCTGTTCCTCCGCTACCAGTGATTGAAGATCTGGAGGACGAGCCGTCTGTACCCATTCCAGGATTGGCTTATGAAGTGACACCGGAGGGGGCAGAAGAACTCAAACATATTAAAATCAGCATTCTCCCCAAAGATGTCACTTTCAGCCCTTTACTATTTGACTACCCCAGTTCTCCTCCAGCCCGGGCCGCATTTATCACTGAGCAATTTTGGACGGAGGGCTGGTCCACTTTCTCCTCTAGTGTCGTCCGTCCCGGAAGCTGCTCGCCGCCTATCGACGAGGTGGAATCGTCCGTGGAGGAGGCGCAGAGGGACAAGAAGAATGCTGAGACTGCTCTCCGGCATGCGGACAACATGTTGAAAGAGATAAATGATCTAAAGACCCAGCTGTCCATAGCCCGGAAGTCCTCCTCCGAGGAGAGGGCCAATTCCAAGCGTCTCCAGGAGGATAACAATAAGTTGAGACACGACCTCCAGGCCTCTGAGTCAGACGTGGTGGTTTTGTGCAAGAAACTGGATGATTCCAACCGTGCACAATCTATCACGTCTGAGGCCTTGGCTGCTGCTAATGCAGCCAAGTTGAAGCTGGAAGCTGAGGTAGCAGCTGTAAATGAAAAACTGGGGAGGGAGTTGGAGGCGAAGGCAGAAGAGGACCTTGCCTCTTTGGAGAAGCATATGCAAACGAGGATCACTGAAGTCCTGGAGAAGACTGTCATGACACGGGTGGAGAATGCTTTAAGTACCAGGGTGCCTGAGGCTGATCAGAACTTCAAAGACACTTTTGAAGAGACCCCAGAGTATGAGGCTATGCAGAGGGTTTTTGGGAATTTAGGGGCTAGGATGACTTTGGGGGACGTGAAGGAAGCTTTTCCGACCTTGGACTTGTCCTCCATCGAAACTTTATACCCCGAACCTCAAGATGCTCCTGTGGATCCTCTGGATGCATCTGGCAAGGGCTCTTCAGAAGATGTCCTTCCTCCGCAATAATCCTCTTCTGCATTTGCTTTATTGTTGGTTGTTTGTTTTGTTGTTTTTTTTTTTTTTTGTGGCGCCAATGGTGCTTCATACTGTAAATGTCTTGATTTTATGAATGAAATAACCTATTCATATTTTGCCTGTAAATGTATCATTTCGAACTGTTTACACCTGAATGCTTCTAAGCGCAGATGCCTTGTAATTGTATGACGATGTAAAACGCACTTGAATTGTATGATAATATGTGGAAAATTGTAAATGTCTAGTCCCTCAGATCTAACTAGCTTAATGCATCCACGTTTGTTGGTTAGATATGATTTTGACCAACTTTGGAGCAGTTTCACCTTATGCCCTACAACATTTATATTTACAAATTTGTATGAACTCATGTTGCTGGCGTGAACATCTTCAATGTGTAAATTCGCCGGAGTCCTTCGTTTTTAACAAAGTTCATGCCCAGCGAAGGCGTGTGGTTTTTGCAACCAAAATAATATAGGAACTTTTATGTTATGTCTTCTACGCTTATTTACACAGTACTTAGTATACATATGTCTTGCAAACACTTTGTCTGAATGTACGTATGAAAGTATCAAACATTTCGCTGAAGCGCTTACCACTTCGCACAAAAAAGCGCTCTGTATGTATGAACTAACTTAATGCATCCACGTTTGCTGATTATATCTGACTCTGATCGAGAGTTCCAGTTTATATGCCAACATTCGACTAAATATGAATGCTTCTGAACGCAAATGCCTTTCAAACAAATGCCTTAAGAAAATGCCTCTTAAACGTATCGCGTATTGCAGGGTTAATGATTGTAGTCCCGCAGATCTGAGTGGTTTGAGGCATTTATGTTTACCAATTAGATCTGATTTTGACAAACATTTGAACGTATACAAGTCACCCTTTGTTAGATCTGCATACACAGTTTTGGTCGTACTAACACTTTTACGGTGTTAACACACTCAACTCTTAAGCAGTGATCGCCGTGTGGGCTTTACAAGAGTCCCTTGTTTTTAACAATTTTCATGCATAGCGTGAACGTAGGGTGTTATGATCAAAATGATTTTGGAACTTGCGCTTATCTATCATGTTTATCTAATTTAGAAACTGGCATAATCTTCAACGTAGCTCACCCATGATTTTATGAAATCACATGATAATGCTGCAATCATAAAAGAGGAATTTGGTTTATTGAAAATAACGACGAAGGTGGTCCGTGTTCCAAGGATTACATAGAGGTACTCCAGATAGGTCCTCAATCATATACGTTCCGGGTACCACCTCGGCAAGGACTTTGTAAGGGCCTTCCCAGTTAGGACCTAAAGTCCCTACTCCTGGTTCCTGTGTTGAAGGAAGAACCTTTTTGAGGACCAAGTCCCCAATATTAAAGCGTCGACTTTTCACTCTTTTGTTGTAGTATCGAGCCATTTCTTATGGTATCTGGTCATTATCACTTGGGAATCGTTCCGTTTTTCCATGAGGAAATCCAAACTGGCCCTTTGTGCTTCTTCATTTCTCACTTCGTCGTAATTAGTTTGCCGGAGCGAAGGGATCCCAATCTCAACGGGGCAAACCGCCTCGGCTCTATATGCCAATGAGAAAGGTGTTTCTCCAGTAGAGGTGTGCGAGGTGGTTCGAAGCGCCCATAGCACTTGCGTGAGTTGATCTACCCATACGCCCTTTTTGGATTCCAACTTCCTTTTTAGGGTATTTTTTATGGTCTTGTTCACAGCTTCGACCTGTCCGTTAGCCTGTGGGTGATGTGGAGATGAGAACAGTTTTCTAATACCCAAATCGTCGCACAACTCATCTACACTTCTGTTTTTAAACTGTTTGGCATTGTCACTAACCAGGGAGTGGGGTATTCCAAACCGGCATATGACGTTCTTCCAAATGAACTTGGTGGTGTTGGCCTCGGTGATTTTCATCAGTGGTTCCGCTTCGACCCACTTGGTGAAATAGTCAATTGCCACTACCGCAAAGCAATTATTACCAGCACTCTTAGGCATAGGACCGATAATATCAACCCCCCACTTTGCAAAAGGCCAAGGGCTAGTCACCACAGTAAGCTTGTGATGCGGCCGATGCGGTATGGTTGCATGTCTTTGGCATTTATCGCACTTGCGCACGAAGCCATGGGAGTCCTTTCGCATAGTGGGCCAAAAATATCCCTGTTTGAGGGCTTTCCGAGCTAGCGATAACGCCCCGACATGGTTGTCACATATGCCCTCATGGATTTCTCTCGTTACATACCATCTTTCCTCTGGCCCCACACATCTCAGTAACGGGGAGGTGTAACTGTTCGCTAAAAATAGTGTACCGCAAGCGCACGGGTCGCGTACAAGTAATAAAGTGGACTTTTTGAGTCCGGATTGTCGATCCCACGAGGAATGTTTACTTTAGATTATACAACTTTAATTAATTTAATTCTAACAATAAAAGAAACACACAATTAAAAGTTGGTTTTGGAAAATTCTAAATTAAAGAAACTAATTTGAAATCAAATTAAAATAAGGAAAATGGAAAATAAAATAGTTGGGATTCATGATTTCACTTAACTCTCGCTTAAGTAATTTCTCAACACATGCAAATTAATAAATTACCCATTTACAATGTTAGACCCGATTTTCCAAGCTTAGCCAATTACCTCTCTCGAGTGAAATCAACCCTAATCAATTGGTCTAACCTACTATATCTCTATGTCGATTAAGGCTCAATCAATTGCATTAACTCTTTGTGAAAATAGCTCAATGGATCATCTAGGGTTTAAGGTATATCTCTATCCTTAACAAGAACCTAGAGCATTTGTTATTTGGTCTAAAATGCATAATATCTCTCGATTATCATACACTTCACAAAACATATATTTGGTGATCAATCAAACACATGTAATAATCTCAATAACAAACACACATGAAATAAGCTCAAAATTAATAAACAAACATTAAAATTACTTAAACTAAGTTAAGCTACATCAATCATCCCAACATAAAACAACTAGCCCATTGTATAAATATTGTACAAAAGTTGAGGTTTACAAAAATACATCACAAAATATAGAAATCAAAGATTAAAAATACAAGAATGAAATAAATCACTTCCCTTGATTTTTGCTCCAAAATTCCTTGAACTTTGTTTTGAATCTTCACCTCACTTCTTGATTCCTTGCTTCAATGGTGACTAGAACTTGGACACAAAACTAAACTACAAACTAAAATTACAAACAAAACAAAAATAAAGAAAAGAAAAGAAAAGAAAAGAGAGAAAAATGGAAGGGGGCTAGGGTTTTTTGGTTGAATAATGGATGATGTCTCTCTAACCCTACTAAAAAACTCCCAAATATACCCAAAAATCGCGTAGACCCGCGAAAAACAGCATATGGGCCGAACCGGGTCGTACCGGGTCGGCCCAGATTTTTGCCCAAATTTTTGGCCACGCGATCGCGTGGCTGAATGCCTCGCGATCGCGTGGTTAACTTGAAAACTCTCGGGTTGGAATTTTGGCTCATCTCGCGATCGCTACCTGTGCTTAACCACGCGATCGCGTGGTTCAGCTGACTGAGTGTTTGTGGTCTGGTCCTTCAATTAATTGGCATCCAGGTCCTCCAACTTCTGGTCCTCTACAATTTAGTCCTCGAATTTGACTTTTATCACAAATATGCCCTCGAAATATTTGCATCTTTAGTCCTCCAACTTTCTGGGATGTTGCAATTAAGTCCCCGAACTTTTGATTTCTTTCAATTAGGTCCTTAGACATCGAAATTGCTCTTCTTTTAGCTCAATTGCTCTCCAATCTTGTCTATTTTCTTTCCAATTGAGTTTGTACCTAATTGTACAAGATAAACACAATTTATAAGTAGATATTTGCTCAATTTGTCAATTAAATTGTCTATTTAAAAGCACAATAAGTGTGTAAAATGCACACTTATCAGTAACTCCGTTTATAAAGTAGGTCATCCAAGAGCACAAAATTCGCAGTATATTTTTGCAATTTTCGAGCTGCCTATGGCTCGTTCGGCACTGTCTGGTGCTTCAAATACGCGATCAAGGGATTCATCCAGGATCCCTCTTCTTCTACTGCCAAAATCTCCGGTCCTGGCTCAATAGAAGAAGTTAGCAAGCGCTCAACTGGGATTAGATTATGTAGCTCTGAATCACTGCTGGTTGCTAGTTTGGACAAAGCATCGGCGTTGGAATTTTCTGTTCTGGGGATGTGCTGTAACTCCATTTTTTCGAAATGCACAGCCAAATTTTTTACTTTCTTCAAATAAGCGACCATAGAAGGTTCTTTGGAAGAAAATTGCCCATTGAATTGACTTACAACGAGCTGCGAATCTCTATTCGCCACTATGGACTTAATCTTCAGAGCTTTTGCAAGTCTTAGCCCAGCTAATAACGCCTCGTGCTCAGCAACATTGTTTGAGGCTTTGAATTCAAGGCGAACCGCACTGTGTAGTTTAAATCCCTCTGGGCTTATTAGCAATATTCCCGCACCGGATCGTCCCTCAGCCGAGGACCCATCAACGAACAATTTCCACTCTAAACTGTCATCTGTGTTATCAACCATCTCGACCTCCGGTGGATGTGTGAATTCGACTATGAAGTCAGCCAACGCTTGACCCTTTACAGCGGTCCGAGGCGCATAATGTAGGTCGAACTGGCTGATTTCTATCGCCCATTTCAGTAACCTCCCAGATACGTCTGGTGTTTGCAACACTTGTCTCATGGGAAAGTTGGTGAGCACGTGTATGGAGTGTGCCTGAAAGTAGGGACGAAGTTTGCGAGAGGCTGTGAGTAACGAGAGAGCAAGTTTCTCCATATCTGGGTAGCGTTTCTCTGCATCCAGCATGGCTTTGCTCACATAATATACTGGTAACTGATTCCGATCCTCCTCTCTGACCAACACTAAGCTAACAGCCTCTTTGGACACATCCAAATACAGGTAGAGAGGCTCGCCAGCCTTTGGCTTCAATAGCAATGGGGGCCGTCCCAAAGATGCTTTCAGGTCGGCGAAAGCCTGCTCACATTCCAGTGTCCATTGTAATCGCTTTCCCCCTTTTAGGACCTTGAAAAACGACAATCATTTGTCAGTGGATTTGGAGACGAAACGATTCAAGGCCGCAATTCTCCCCGTTAAGCTTTGCACTTCTTTCGGATTTCGAGGTGATTGCATGTTTAACAAAGCATTGATTTTGTTGGGATTAGCTTCGATTCCCCTCTTATTCACCATGAATCCAAGAAAATTTCCAAATGCCACCCCAAATGCACACTTCGCTGGGTTGAGCTTCATTCGATATTTCCTCATAACATCGAAGGCCTTTGACAAATGGCGGTTATGATCCGCGGCAACCATGCTTTTGGCCAGCATGTCATCGACATACACCTCCATGGTGCTTCCTAATTGTTCTGAAAACATGCGATTTAGCAGCCTCTGATAGGTAGCTCCCGCATTTTTCAACCCGAATGGCATAGCTTTGTAGCAATAGAGTCCTCTATATGTTATAAACGAAGTATGCTCCTCGTCCGATTCACACATGGGGATCTGACTGTACCCGGAGTAGGCATCCATGAAGCTCAGCAATTCATGCCATGCTGTGGAGTCAACCAACTGATCGATCCGGGGCAGTGGAAAACTGTCTTTTGGACATGCCTGGTTCAAGTTTGAAAAATCAATACATACCCTCAGTTTCCCATTATGTTTTGGTACCAAAACAGGGTTTGATACCCACTTCGGATAGCGGGACTCTCTGATGAAGCCACTTTTCAATAGCTTCATAACCTCATCTTTCAAGGCCTCATACTTGTCGGGACTCATAGGTCTTCTCATTTGCCTATGCCCAGGGCTTCGGGGATCAATCTGGAGTCTGTGACAGGCCTCTTTAGGATCGATCCCAATCATGTCACCATGCTTCCATGCGAATACATCGAGATTTTCAAATAAGAAGCTCTTCAATTGATTTTTGTATTCAATTGGTGAATCCAATCCGATCTGCAATTCCTTGATTGGATCAAATGGGTCTACACCGAAGCATTCTAGCTTTTCGGCCGGGGTGGAGCAATTGTCTCCTACCATTATTGGGTCCAGATCTTCCAAATCTTCTTCTAGTGTCATCGTGACGTCCTTATTTCCAGAAGGCCCTTCACCCAATCTTTCAGGGTCTGGAGCAGCCTCGGCCATGGCTACATCACTAATCATGTTCAAGCTTCGATCTTGAAAATTTCGGATTGCGTTCGTGTAAAAGGCCTGCGACTCAGTTTGCCTACCTCTTACAGTCGCAACGCCATGCTCTGTGGGGAACCTCATGCAAATGTATTTCGTATGCGTTGCAGCCCCCAAGTCAATGAGATCTGGTCTCCCAATTGAACCATGATAGGAGGAGATTTTGTCCACCACCAAAAATTCCACGAGGATTCTGGAAATAGTTGGTGCTTTCCCTACCTCAGTTATTAGGGTTATGGACCCTCTGGGGGTTATGCTGTCTCCCGTGAATCCATATATCGGATCTGGGACTGGAATGAGTGGAGTATTGATCCTCATTTTTTTGAAAGTTACCCTGTAAATCACATTTACCGAGGCACCATCATCTACCATCATCCGCGACAATCCATTCCGGGCCACCACTACCCTTATAACCAATGCATCATTGTGTGGGAAGTGTACTCCAATGGCATCGTCTTGGGTGAATGTAATAGGTTCTGTCCAAGGCATCCCTACAGGATGTGAATGGATATGGTAATTTACGTTGGAGGGCTACTTGGCCTCTCTGATATACGGTATACCTCTTTTGGGAGTTGTTTGTACTCCCACCTG
The DNA here is from genome assembly GCA_963555705.1 of Ligustrum vulgare. Taxonomy (NCBI): domain Eukaryota; kingdom Viridiplantae; phylum Streptophyta; class Magnoliopsida; order Lamiales; family Oleaceae; genus Ligustrum; species Ligustrum vulgare. The sequence continues at coordinate 11,708,430 of OY743181.1, forward strand.
GGTGGAGGCCTTCTAGTATTGTATCGATTTCACGGATAGGGAGGTCGGTCACAGGCATAGGTGGCTCCCGTGTGTCTTTAGCATGCGCCGAGGCGGTATCCTGGCCCTTGTTCCTGTCTCTTTGACGATTATCAACCCTTTCTTTAGTTGAGTTCTTCCAAGGAGCCCTTCTGTCAGCTCGGTTGAACTTCGAGCCACTGGATTTTTGGGTTCTCCCCGTGTCGGGGGAGAAGTCACTTCCCCTTCTCCCCTGCGCCTTTTGGTCAGCTAACATGTGGATTTTCCTGCAATCCTCTGTTGCGTGACCGTAATATCTGTGGTAGGCGCAGTAAGCCCCAATCATGGGCTGTTTTTCACTTCGGCTACTTTCCATCTTTCCTTGAGTCGTGGGGGGATTCTGAGAATGAGTGTTGGAATGCAAGTGGGGGATAGCTTCCGTGATTTCTGCTGCATAACTAGACCCTATCCCCGGAAACAGACGCGGCGCTCCACCTCGGTTACCACCGACCCTATCCTTGTTTCCTCCTTTCTTGAGATTTGCTTCATTGGAATACCCAAGGTTGTATCTCCCTTGGGGGTGATTATCTCTGGCCCTAGCCATTTCTTCCGATACAATTTCCTCTTTCATCAGGTCTACTAGAGCATTGTAATCCCTTGGTTTCCTGCTCCGGACATCCCTCCAGAACATACTGGTCATATCTAGCCCTCATTTCAAAGCGGAAAACATCTTTGCTTCTGTTATATTTTCACAGATGTGCATCTCTTCAGTAAACCGAGCTAGATAACTCTTCAGAGATTCGTCCCTTCCTTGCCTCAGATCCTGAATGCGTTGGAGTGGGAGCTGGCCAGGCCTGGAGGAAACAAAGTCATTTTTAAAAGACGTTTTCATATCTCTCCAACTGTGGATGCTGCCAGGAGGGAGTTTTTTATACCATCGTATGGCACTTCCCTCAAAGGTTAAAGCAAAGGCTTTACATTTCAGTACCGAGGTGGCTCCGGCTATTTCCATGCTGGCTCGGTAATTTAACAGGTGATCGTCAGGGTCACCTCGGCCAGAATATTTTGCTATCTCTGGCATTTCGAAATCATGAGGCACGAGGCATCTGCGGAGGCCCTCCGTGAAGGGACTTATTTCCTCTTCGTCGTCCAGCTCGTATAAAGGCAGTTCACTGTTCTCGTCGTGGCCGGAATGCATTGGACCATGGTATTGGTCATAGAGCGGCGGAGCATACTCCTGCCTTTGTGGTGGCAAGACACGGCCGTAGTTTGGCCTTTCGTGGGTTGGTAGCTCGTTGCAAGATTTTGTCCGAGCTGCTTCTGCTCTTCTCTCCTGCCTATTCCTAAGCTCATGTGTTGGGGCCAACCTTTCTGCTCCCGTACCATGTTGGTCCCTATGTATCTGACCCTACGACACGGCTTCTTCAGCACGTCACTCCCGCCTATTTCTAGGCTCTGTTGCATTGTGCCGACCTGGATCTGTTTGCCCCCGTCGCTGGCCCCTGAATAACCTTCCTAATAACCTTCCTATTTTGCGGGAGAAGCCTCCCTGTGTCTAGCTAGGAGTAAGTTTTGTTCCTCATGTGCTTCAAGCTCCGGGCCTTCCTCGTAGAAGGGCACAGATTCCACCTCGACATATGCTTGTGGATCTTGGTAATAATACGAGACAGTGGCCGGATCGGATGGTGAGTAATGTGGCTGTGGATATTGCTGAGGCGTCATAGGTTCGTTCATAACATACCCTCTGGCTATGTAGGCATTCATCGTAGCGGTCTGTTCTATCTGCTGCTTCTGCATTTCCAGCATTTGGACCGCCGTGCGAGTCATGTCCCACAACATGAGGCGATTACGGTGCCGGCGTGGTGGGTTAGGTTGCGCCACTCCCTCATTGGCGTTCTCATGAGGTCCTTGAGGAATCTCCTCCTCGCTGTGCTGGCCATTCCTACCCCTACGGGGGTTAACATCGTCATCGCTTTCGTTCATGTTTCAGAGAGATTTCTTGATTTTAGTTTATCTTTCAAGTATAGATAGACTTCTATCTCAATGCTCCGAGCCTTTTTCAAGGTTGTTAAACTTATGTTTCAAAGTCTTAAGCCTTTTTCAAGGTGAATAAACTTATGTTTCAAAGCTTTTTAGCCTTTTTCAAGGTGAATAAACTTATATTTCAAAGCTCCACACCTTTTTCAAGGGTGTTAAACTTATGTTTCAAAGTCTTAAGCCTTTTCAAGGTCACCGAACTTATATTTCAAAGCTCCACACCTTTTTCAAGGGTGTTAAACTTATGTTTCAAAGTCTTAAGCCTTTTTCAAGGTCACCGAACTTATATTTCAAAGCTCCACACCTTTTTCAAGGGTGTTAAACTTATGTTTCAAAGTCCTTGCAGTTCTCCGCTCTTTTGCAAGAGGTTACTCGCCCCCTTTTCAAGACTTCCTTTCTGTGTGTGGCTTTTCATCATGTGTTTTCGTGGTTAGCAGTATGGTTTCCCACAGACGGAGCCAAAATATTGACCACAAAATTCGGCTGGACCTTTGACCAACACGTCTCAGTTCCTCCCTCTTGAATACGTGGATCTCCTGCACACTGTGACAAACAATCAGTTTGCAAAGGGGGCCGAGGTGGCTCTCGTTTGTACTCCGATGCCAAAGTCAGTACTCATTTTGGGTGAATATATGTTGGGTGCGGGAGATATAAATGTGTAAAAGAGAGAAAAGGGAGTGAGAGAAATAAATATTTAGTTAAGGGTATCAAATTGCTAACCCCTTATTAGGCGGGAGGAGTGCCATATTTATAGGAGAATTCTTCGTCTCGGATCATGACATGTGGCATACTTTACACTTGTCTTCACCCTAGCTCTCGGAAGTGACAGCCTTGCTTTTTGACTGTAATCATTGCTTCATTTCGTAGGGGATGGACGTCTGTCACATCTTGGTAAAGGCATTGTCCCATCTCTCTTCTGGTCAACGCCATAAAGCGCCCCGGCTGAGTATAAAGCACATCGGTCAGACGTAAACCAGGTCGGCTAAAGAGGTTTGCTTGACGTACCACCTCGGCATTTGACCCAAGGTGATAGTTTAGACCTTAACCATGGGTCAAGGTCCATTGGGCCTTAGTTGGGCCCCTGCTAGTGGGTCACTGTACCTTTCTTTGGGCTTGAATTCAACACTTACAACTCCAGCTAAAGGAGTATGTTGTAAATGATCACCTGCAGAAGGATAAACAAGAATGATTTCAAAAGGTAGAGAATCTAGATCCAAGTTTATGATGACATGTACTAAGATGAAAGGTTTAGGTAGGGTTTATGCTAAGCAAGTTGGGCTAGTTCCTTCAACAACAATTGGGTTAGTTGGCCTTAGAAATGACACATAATCAAAATATGAGCTAGAAGAATGGATTTCTTCAACATTTGGTTGAATTTTGCTTGGGACAGTATGCTAAGTTCTATAGTTAAAGAATGGGTAGTACTTTGATTTGAACTCACATGGGAAATTTCTTCCTCTTGCTACTTCCCAGAATCATAGTAGGATCCTCAAAAATGAGAGAAATTATATCTTCGGCCCATTCCACTTCCTCCCCTAATGCAGCTTGAGTTTGGGAAATTTCAAGGCTTGGGATTGGCGTTTCCATTGGCTACCATTTCTAAGAAATACAAAACATAAATTAGGATACAAGCGTGTTAAAAGGAGATAAGGAAAATGCAAAGATGGAATTTGTATTAGATGCCTCCTAACCAAGTGTTGATAAGCCTCGAAGTAAAAACTGTCATTTGGTTCTGGGATAAGCCTTTTTGGGCACTTGAAGCTTTGCCCTTGACAGTAGTTGAAGCCAGTCCAACGGCTTGGGAAGAGATCGCACTCTTAGATGTAGTTATCTTCTTGGGTGCAGAAGCGCTCCCAATTTCCAAGGCAGGACTAGTTTTTAGGGGAGGATTGGTTCTGGAAGGCCTTAGAGGAACAAGACTCAATGAATGGGACACTTGATGGGAATAGACCTGGGCAAAAGAACCTGAACCAGTGGTTCAGTTCGGTTTGGTTTGGTTCCGGTTCTGTTCTTTCAAAATTTTAAACGGTTCTGGTTCTAAAAATCAAGAACCATTCAGTTCCGGTTCTGGTTCGGTTCTTGGTTCAGAACCAAAACCAGAATCTATAGTACAAGACACTATTTTTTTTTTTATATTTTAAAAATATAAATTTAAAAAAAATTAAAAAATCATCAATTCTTAATCTTAATGCATGTTATCCAGTTCATTAGTCATTACCAATTACCTAACAACTATTGACTCATTCATTATTACAATAACTATAAGCAAAACAAGTAATAAACAAAAAACCATAGATCAAAAATCATTTTTTTTTCACTAGTTCTATCATTCAGCTTCAATCCTTCAGCTGTCAGTTCTTCAAGAATCAATAAATAATAAATCTTCACTCTTCATTTGACAATCAGTTGCTATTTGTTTTCAAAGATTTACTGAACTTGTGCGACTTTCCCTAAAAAGGTGGAGAACTACGAGCAGAAATTGAAGAATATTTAGAATGAGCACATACACGCGGATGAGAATATATGTTAAGGTCTGGAAGAGAGTAAATATTTTGATGTCAATGAAAAATATGACTATTGTATTCACATATTGATCAAGGTCGATGACCTTATCGTCTTACGACTCTTACCAACCGGAATCTACCATTGCTTTATTACTTAAGTTTGAAAATTTTAATTTAGGAAATCGGAACCAAAACCAGAACTAGAACTAGAACCAAATGAATCGAATGATTCAGTTCGATTCCTCTCTTACAAAAAGATCAAACGGTTCTTTTTTCAAAAGAACCATCGGTTCTTGGTTCGGTTCCCTGAGAACTAGAACCATATGAAACCACGCCCACCACTAGATGGGAATCTCACCTTAACAGATGACCATAATGTATCAAATATTGGATGGGTGGATGAAAAGAATTGAAAAAACAAAAAGAACGACTTTGCCAAAGTGTTGGCATAAGTCTGCCCATTCCTAGCCTCACCGGCATTCAATGTGAGGAAATGATTATTGAAATAAAGGTTGATGGCATGGAAAAAGTAGGATGACCAAGCTTTCACTAGGTCGAATTGGCGGGTTGTAAATTTGGGAGAATACACTTTGAATCCCGCTTGGAATTAGTGCCAACCAAAAAGTCATGAAATAACTCACGCTAACCAGGAATTGAGACCAACACAAAATAGAATGGTCATTAGAAGGAATTTGTACAAAAGTAGGACACTAACTCTTCGGAAAAGAAAAGAAAGAAGACAATGACTCCTGGGTGTAAAAGTAAGTGAAAATATCTCTAGGAGTTTAGCTAACTGGATCCATTTTGCTTGTCTATGGTCCATAGGAGGCAAAAGGGCAAGGGATGCTAGTAGATCCAAAATGGGAAAATATGCCCTAAGCCAAAGTTGGGCAAGCTATAGAGGACATAAACCAGAAGGAGAAATCCTGGAGAAAGACCATGCTTCTATAAATGGCGGCCAAAGTAAAAGAGCATAAATTTGAAGTCTTACCATCTGCTATTTCACAGGAAAGAGAAAAATATCCTATAGTTGGTTTGCAATTAAGGACGCACCAATAACGAATGAACACTACTCGTTCGGTGTTAGAAGGGGTATAGTTGTCATGTTGGAGAAGTGCAACAAAAGATTTATAAGACGAGAAAAACATCTTATCAATGATGGGAGGCCTTGATGCAAAAGTAAGATTGAGGGAAATGATTCTGACAGTAGAAGAGAGATTGGTCAAAGCTCCAATATCACAAAGAGTAAAGGTAATGAGACCAAGAGGGAAGATGAACATGTTAGACTCAACAGAATAAAAACTCAGAGTGATTAGAAAGAGAGAAGGATCAAAAGAAGGAGTTTAGGTTGAAATCTCAAGGAAGTCCAGAATACTTACCTTCATGAACATTTCCTTGGAAGGTGTATGAGCAACCGTATGCTTAGGCATTTTTAGAAGAACGAATTTTCCGTTGGCTACATCATGATTGAACTTTGAGTAGTGATGACAAAAAAATCATTCGAACTCAAGACCCGGGAGAACCACCCAAAATAATTGGGTTCACGGGGCGGGTTCTCCGCCCTGTTCTCATCCCAAACTCTCCAATATATTAAAAAATAAAAAATATAATATGGGTAATAATGGGGTGGCAATGTCACATTGCCCTGACACAGAGCGCTCACAGGTCTAGAGCAGGGCAGGTTTGCCCCAAAATTGATCCATTAACATCCCTAACTTTGAAAGAAAATTGGACCCAAAGCCAATGGAGTTGAAAATGGAAGAGCATGTAAATTTGAGAATATTTGGGCTTGATAAGCCCTACCAACAGCATCTTCATCAGTAAAAGTGGGGTCCAAACAGAGATGGCAAGTGTTGGTACTCAAAGGGAACAAATTATCGATGGTGAAAAATGGCTCTTCTAACAAGTCTTGGTAATCTCTGAAGGTAGAGGTGTTTGATGAAGCCATTATCATAAAAGTATAATGGGAAAGGACGAGGCCTTGAAGAAAACATAGGGATTGAGTATAAACAACGCAGAACTGTAAAGAGATAAGAACACGATATTTGAACTTAACGTGGGAAAAAACCTAACATGGAAAACCCATGTGCCCGCATCCTGCGGACAAAAATCAATCACTATTTTGAGAAAAGTTTTTTACACAGATCAATCTAAGTTAGAAGATAAATCTACGCATAGACTTATTAAACACCCAAGAAATAAATCACTCTCTGACCCTTCTATGGCATGTAGTATGAGCTGGTGTCCCACCATTCTTCAGTAGCTTTCTTTGATACTGCAACAATCTTCAGCAACATGAACTCCCGTTCGATCTCGATCTAAACCTCCCGTTTGATCTTCATGCTAAAAGTCTTTTCTTTCTCTCAGTGATTGATAAACTCCTCCAGGAGAACTGAAGTCACAATAATGTAGAAACCGTGTATAATTAGTGCACCACACGAATTTTGGTTTCTAAACTTCGTCAAAGAAAACCGTCCCAGTTTCTCTTATTTAAATGCAATTAGATTACTTGTCCATCAAGAATCCTAATTGCACAAGATCTCTATTACCTACAATTAAATCAAGAATAATTAGAGATAAGGTAAGGTAACTATAAATTAAAGAATCTTACCATAAATGACGATAAGGTAAAATAATCAAAGTTGTTTACAAATATTACCATAAGTGAAGATAAGGTAAGATAATCAAAGATTTTTACAAATCTTACCATAAGTAATAAATACAAACTTGGACTTCAAGAAATGATCCAAGATTTTCGGCCATCAAGATTTTCGGCCAATCAAGATATTATTAATCTTGAATCCTTATCAAGAGTGATAAGTGATAGAATTCTAAGTTAAGTAAAATATTATCACAATATTTCTTGATCCTTATCGTAAAAGATAAGTAACAAACATTATCTCTAAATATTAAATAATTATCACAAACATATAGGGGATAAAAATAATATTACGTCCAAGAAATAATTAAGTCTTATTAAGTTTACTTAAATTACATAAGTTTAATTAAATTAAAAATATATAGAAAATTAGAAAATGTCAACTTAAATAAGTTAACATAAGTATAAGGGCATTTAATGCAGCCTACAATTAAAGGAAGTTGAAGTAGGGGTGGACAGAAAAACCAAACCAAACCATAAATTGAAGATTGTTTTACTAATGGAACCAATTGATTTTTTTTTAAAGATATGGAACCAAACCGCTCGATTCTGGTTTGGTCTGGTTTGGTTTGGTTCTGGGACCATTATTTGAATTTTTAAATAATAAATGCAAATTAAAACCTGTTTATATCATCTTCTTCATTAGAATCCATCTACATTATTACTAAATAGAAAATGAGATTTTTAATTATCAAAACAAAATTTTAGAAAAAGTAACATGTTATTGTAAGTCAAAGAAGAATAAACTCGCCTGAAGGAAGTTTGCCGACCCGTTGAAATTTAGAGAATCGAAGATAAAGGCCGTTTAGACTTATAGTTATGATGAAGTTATGAGTCTCATTCTACCAAGGTGCCGTGTAAGTTAGGGATGAAATTTGCAATTTGAGTTTGGGTTAACTCTTGAGAATTGACGAATTGGACCGAGGTTTATATATACATAAATTTTAAAAAATAAACATCAATATTGTCGATGGTAACTAAAGAGTGCAACGATTGCTGTTTTATAGGAGTACAAGTAAAACAATGTGAATGCGTGTCCATAATTGAAAAGAAGAAAAATGAATTAGAATTAGAATTTAAATTTATGATTTAAAATCTTTGTCTAATAGGAAATGAGATAAAATGTACGGTAAACAACATTTTTATACATTTCACATTTATAATTTCAAATTTTAATTTTTTGTGAGATGAATATATATATATATATAAATTGAGTCTAGTTCTTGGTTCTGGTTCTGGAAAGAGAACCTGAACCAGAACCGAAATCAAATGGTTCTTGATTTTAAGAATCAAATCATTATTTTTTTTTATGTAGAACCGAACCAAACCGCTTGATTTGGTTTGGTCTGCTCTGATTCGGTTATTTTGTCCATCCCTAAGTTGAAGAGACAACTTGCGTGTTAAAATGAGGGAATGCTCGCATTTATTGCTAATTAATATAGCTAAGTTAATAATTAAGACATTAATTAAGTCGTATTGGAGGGTAAATATTGACACGCAAAATTGCCCAAAAGTAGAAACGATGGTAAAGAAGACATTGGCATTAAAGTAACCAACATTGGGCTATGTGCCACTTGATATAAGAGGTAAAGACGCCCAATAGGGCAAGAAAGCACAAGGGTAAAGGCATTTTGGGAGAGATTTTATCCGAACACGTCCCAAAAGAAAAGGAGAACGTGTAGCATGATCATCATATCTAGTGGAACAAGTTGACAACGTATTAGGATAGTTATCACACATGATTTTCCGTAATTGCTCATGATCTAATAGTTATTAGCAATGGAAGTTATCAATTGAATCGTGAAATAATTAGTGAGAAAATACGAGTAATGAGATAATTCAAACAAAACGTGACAGTTACAAGACTAAGAAGCGATTTCAGAAATGCAATACGAAGATATATATAAATAAATCAATACATTTAGGAGCTCTGAACAAAACTCAACTCTTAAATAGATAATGTAGTTTCTTTTATTGTTATTTACTTTTCAAAGCAATCTATTTTCTTGTATCTATGGGATTGCGTTCCTTGGAGGCAGAAACTCTATTCTCGATTAATTTACCTTAATTTACCTCTGCTTGAGGTTGTTTCAAGAGGTTTGTTACTACACATAATCGATATAGTTTTTATTTTTTATTTTTTGCACAAAATCATACGCGAACACCAACCTTGAGGAAGATGCAAAGAAATGGAGGCCAAATTATACTCGTAAGAAAAGTTTGTAATTTTGTAACATCTAATACGATAGTTCTAATTAGAGTTGGTCGTGTCAAACCCACCCTTTTGGTCAGATACCTGAACTCAACACGACCCATGGCCAAATCTTGACTGGTCCTAATATATGAGAGGCTGGAAGATGGTGCAAAGACAACAATTTTCTTCTGAATTTGTGAGGTTAAACTTGTTCGAGTGAAAACATCCTTATAGAAGGGAAATACCCAAAAGCTTAAAGGGTGTCTTTTTCACTTTTTGTAGGTGATACAAATCAATCTGAAATTGTTGGATTTAAATGCACAAGATTTTAACATTAATTTTTTACTCGTCAATGTAACCTCGAAGTCAATATTGACTTTTGACATTTACTACCAATTAGTACATAGAGTTCAAGTACGTAATCGAATTGTGCTCTATTCAAATCATGTTAGCACGATCAGGATTGACTAGCTGAAAAAATGGAGTGATTGTCGGGGGATTCCCTTCCCTGTTCGAGGCGAGTTCCCGTCAAATTTGAAAATTTTTCGCTCATTGTCATTTATAGTTGAAACTTAATGGGCTCTGCTAACATATTAAAATTTGTGTTCCATTTTAAAAAGTCAGGGTCAACCTTTTTAGAAGGATCAATCCAAACCTTCATAAATTGATCAATATTTTCATTTTATTCGATTTGTGATTTTATCCCACAACGTTAATCTAGACTTTGAAGGACTTGCCATTAATGCCTATTGTATCATTGTATGCCTTCAATGACAATAAAAACTATAAAAAGCAGATTCTAAAGTCCTCTATAGAAGCAATAAAAAGCAAAACTCTCTCTCTCTCTCTCTCTCTCTCTCTCTCTCTCTCTCTCTCTCTCTCTCTCTCTCTCTCTCTCTCTCTCTCTCTCTATTTAGCAATTTCTTAAAAGAACGTCGTTCCATAGAAAGTATAATGATAAGCAACTTTTCATTAAGGAATTTGAAAGTGGGTCACTTTTGTGATGGCGAAGCCTCCTGGGAATGAGGTATTTGGGTTGCATTTGAGTAAAAAGAACATTCAGATATTATCAATATCATCATATTTTTCCTGCACTTTCATGCTTTATTAAAATTATTTACATTAATTTTATCCAGAATTTAGTATTCTACACGTAGAGGAAGTCTACCAATCCATTCCAAACTTGACGGTTAAACTCTGAAGACAAGGAGCATTAATTAATTTAATCAAAACGAAACAAACCAGAAACAAGTTTCAATATGGACAGTATACAAACTAAAAAAATAGGGAAACTGGGCAATTGTAAAAAAAGGTGTATCCCACGCCTTAGGAACCCATCTGCCCTGTCCTGGACTTTGATGAAAGACGTAAATCGCGGGATGTGTTTCAGTTAGTCAGAGTCTACAGTTTTTTCAACTGGTTTCCACCACAAGTAGTGACGAATCTAGGAAGTCAATCCAGCACGAGCAGATTTGTTCCAATACAAGCATATACTGCAAGGTAAGAGGAAAAAAAAATTTGACACCAAAATTATAAGGTAAAAAGGACTGGATCCGTCTGTCCATGACCACAAAGAGGCTGAATCCAAAGCAATTGCAGCACAGGACATTACGTCAATGCAGCCTTTGCCAATTGGGTCAGATGTAAAATCAAGGGTAAAAGCATCAAGGCAAATGGGCTATAAAAGTAACTAAAAGGTAAAGAAAAAAAAGGTGGTGTGATACATGAGAGTGCGTGAAAAATAAATAAATAAATAATAATAATGAGGAAAACCATTTTCCCCACTCCTTCTCTCTGTGATCAATCTTTTGAATTTATGCCTGGGAAGTGGGCCCCGAAATATCTCATCTTTAAGTTTACTTGTAATTTCACCAATCCATGTTTCTTCTTTGGCTTTAAAACAACGCATTCTTTCCTTCCACATATTTTGTATGCTTATAATATAACATAACAAAACAAGAAAAAGTAAGCACTCATTCTTGTATTGTATGGTAGGACCCTCTCTCTCTCTCTCTCTCTCATTTGCGCATTGGCCATACTTCCTTTCCATCTCAACTTTCTTTATCTTTTCAATATTTCGTCTCATCCCGTCTCGTCTCGTCAAGATCAATCGAAAATGTCCATTCTTTGTGCACCCCATAATTCCAATTTCATAAAACTTATGACATACTCATCATTTTATATCAAATTCAATGTACTAAATATACGATAGCTTGTCGTATCTTATAATTAACTTCAATTCAAATAGACAAAATTTTGTAATTTCATAACAAAAATAAATCGAGAGGTACTAATAAATAAGTAATAACGGATAATGTACATGCGAAGTCGCAGACACACGTGGGTTGGTAATAGAGAGGTTAAAGAGACAAATGCATGTGAAAGCAGAGGTTTTTGTAAGCCTCTTGTTTAGAGCTGTCCTGTCTGTGTCTTGCTTTTAGAAATAATAATGGGTTTAGACCTTATTTGAAATCACTAATTTTGGCCTCCAATGCCAATGCCAAGAAATGACAAATCTAGCATGGCCCTACAATGACAATGATACATGAGATTTGATAATACTGAACAATGTCCCAATTCGTTATAGTTTCCAGTTAAATTCTGTGAACCAAAACATGTGTAATCTACTGCGTTTGAGTTGACATGTTCCTAGCGTATATGATATATGTCTATCAACTATGATCCTACAAATCAAAAGACAAATGATAAAGCCGTGTACTGAAGATTAGGATGACAAGATTTTGAGTGTGACGAATCAAAAATGGGATAAATTTTGGGCGTAGTCGACATCAAAGTGCCCGAGATATGAAAGGTGGCCTCAGTGATTTTGGTTGTAGGGTGTCGATATTTGAACTATGTTTGAGAAAATATTATTTGGTGTCGTCAACATCTAGGATTTAGATGTCGACACATAATATTCTCAAACATAAATTTTGGGTGTTAAAATGGTACTTTGAACCCATAACTTTCACAACATAAAACATTTTATAAAACCTTTCCGAACTACTTTACATTGCCATTTTGTTAAAAATAAATAAATAAATAAAATAAAATTACAAAAGGTGTTCAAAACATCATCTTTTTCCATCTATAACTTTACTACTGCTGCTGCTTCTATTACAATATTACGAACTTAATAAGTCCACGAACTGCGATAGTACTGGATAATCTGGGTAAGTTTGTCAGGTGCGTACCTCAAGTCCTCAACCACATACATATAAAATCTCTATTCGGCATACTTTATCCATTTGCGAGAAATCACTTTGAACATATCAGCATGCAGCATTTACATTTTTAAAATATGAAACTATGAATAATAATTCAATAAGTAATTGATACACATGCACATCTTCTTGAAAACAATTATTAAAGGTTTGATTATAGATTGTTTCCTCTACCCACACACTTAATAAGTCCACAAACACAATATTGAAAAATAAAAAATAAAAATAATTATAGGACTTCATCCTATCACTTTCAACCCTAAGTAAACTCACTAGGTTTACCAAAACAAAATGTCACTCGTTGCATGTTGGGGTTAGGAGACGGCTCTCGACATACAAATCGATACTAAGAACGTATTGATAATAATAGGGTGCTAGAGTTTAAATCTATAATCCTGATACATAAACATTTGTTAATTCATAATCAATCGAGTAATGTCATATTAAAATCACGTTATCACGTTATGCTAATATTAAGGGTCTATCGAATACTCATAGTATATGGGTCACATGACGACAATATACGAAGATTAAAACTCAAAAATGTTCATGAGTTTACAATGGTATCTACATAGGTGTTGACCTAGGTGTCGACATCAACGACTTTTAAATTTTTCTCAATTTCTTTGATCCATACTTGCTTCATTTGATTTAAAACTTCATTAAAACTTTTCTCAATCAAAGGAACAATTATAAAGAATCAAAACAAGAAACCTAGATTTTCTAAAAAAAACAAAAAAAAACTAGGGTTTGATTTAATCTTCTTTGCTAGTGTTTTGTGTACATTTCTTAATTCAAATATCCTACTATTTATAGCAAAGCACTACTCACGGACTTGAAAACAGCTGGAAGGAAATTAGATCATTTCTACATTATCATGTTGGCATGGAAATGACTCGACTCCTATCCACTTAATCATGGTAAAGGAAGAGGTGTAATGGTGACTCTCTTCTTTCAACTTGGAGGTGGCAGGGTAGAGTGGTGATGAACTGAAGCTATGGGGTGAAAAATCTAGTTAAGACCCAAATGGCATGGCTATGCTTACCATCTCATGCTTGCAAATCCAGCTCTGGAGGCTAGTTTGAGCTCAATTTTGAAGCATCGAATGGAGTCTAGACATCAAGTTCTTGATATCATTTTGAAATAAGTCAATCAAAACTAAGCCTCTATTTGCAAATGTTTATAAATTTAGTTTATAAATAGCAATATGCCATTATTTTATTGATCTATTTTTTAAAAAATAAAAAAAATGACGGACGAGAATCTGCTAAAATTATTGACTTTTAAAACATATAGCCCAATGAGATGTTGTCACATATCTATTTATAAACAAAATCTATAAACAACACTTTACCAAACAGAGTTTTTTTGAAACTTTCGGAAAAGGACAATCTTTAAAAAAAAAATGTTGGCAAAAATTCATATGTTGTACTTAAAAACTAATTTCGTATCCTTAAAATTCATTTCGAGAATTATTTCAAAGATGTATCAAGTACTTCCAATAGATGTCCGAAGTGTATTACGTAACTTTTCATTTTTCTTAATTTTTCTTTTCATAAAAAATTCAAAATCATTATATTACGTAATAATGAACAATTATGGACATAATAATTTTTCGGTGCTTTAAGTTTGAGGCTTCAAACATTCTGCTTTACTAAAGACAATAATTTAATCCGTTTAATAACACTGTTTGATTTATAAACTAATTTATTTATGATTTTGAGATAAAAAGTAGCGATTAAAAATTGGAGAAATAATATTTTTACGGTTAAAAAGTAATTATACAAGCATCGTTACAACAATCATCATGGTGAAGACATACACATTATGGGAATCATAATCCTACTTGAACAGATGAGCTTACCGTATATGTTGACTAAAATGCATGTAACCAAAATCACAGCATTGGATTTTGCAGGTGATTTGATTTGTTAAAAAAAGATTGCCGCCAATACTACAATCTATAACAGTAATCCTTTCCGTACATGTAACATGATTTCTTATGGAAATTGGAGTTGTAAATTGAGTCGTGTCAAGTGTCCCACATCAAGCCAAAACTTGGCCTGCACGACCCATTGTTTCGGGGGCACAGTAGAGAAAATTACATAAAGTCATGCTTTTTAAGAACCAAATTCAAAAATAAAATGAAACATAAAATATTTCACATCTCAAGTTATAAATAAAAAATAATTAATTAGTAAATTTATTTTAATATTTTAAAATACAGAAAATGTTTCAAACCCTAATCAATTTCTCTCTCTTCTATATTTCATCCTCTCATTCTCATTTCTCAATCCCACCCAACACCACCAAATCCGTCCTTTCTAGGCGCGGCGTCACCGGTGAGGGATCGCAGGACAGCCGACCCGCACACACTGTTGATGCTCGATGGAGAGCTCATTTCTGTACCACTTGCGGCGCAGAACTTCCGACAGCGGTGATAGCTCGTATGGTAGATCTATGATGGTGGGGTTGTGATGATGGACCTGTAGTGATGGTGGTGGACGTCGACGACAATGTTAAATCGTTGGAGTGCTTCGAGGTCGCAGCGCGGTGGCGATCTCGTCGCTGCATCAGTTGCGGCGCAAGACTTCTGGCAGCGGTGGTGGAATGATGGCGATGAGATGCAGGTTCGTGCACGGATATTACAACAAGATCTCGTCGCTGCATCAGTTACAGCACAGGACTCTAGCAGCTACATCGCACAGCGTGGCTGGGAGCAAGATCGCGGATCTGTGCACCTGATTTTCTTTTCATCTTGTTTTGTGTTATGTTGATGGACGTTGGTGATGTAGATCGTGGTTGTAACGGTGGTGGTGGTAGTTTAAGTTTGGTGGTGGTGGTGGTGGTGGTGTGATGGGTTGATATGTGTTGGAGGTGGGTTTAGGTGGTGGCCGTACAGGTGGGTTTAGGTGGTGGCTATGGTGGCACTAGAAGTGGCCGATGATGAGGTGGTGATAATCAGGTTGGTGTTGAGGGTAGCGATGAGGTTTGAGTTCGCCGATCTAATGAGTGTGATTGAAAATCAGTCTTGATTATTTATGTTATTGTGACCTAAGATTTTGAACGTCTGTGGCCCTAAACTAATCTCTAACTTAAAAGGGTGATTGTGACCTCAAAACATGATTGTTGTAATTTCAGATTTTACAATATTTTGACCTACCAAATGATTGTTATGAGTAAAAAAATTTGTATATTGTGACTTACAATTTTACAATATTGTGATTTTAATATTTATAATTTTTTAAAAATTTGTGACTTTAGAAATAACAGTGATTATGATACGTGATCATAGAAATGGTTGTTGTGACCTGAAATAATGATGATTGTGACTTGATCTTGAATAAATGTAACTTAATTGTAAAATGTGTCATGAAATCAATGTTGTGACCTAAAAAATACATGTTTGTAACCTGATAGTAAAATATATTTAATTAATTAATTTAATTAATTAATACTAATTAAAACCTGATTTTTGAAATTATACAAGTTTCATCTCATTTTTTAAATTTGTATTTATAACCGCCTTATATATGTATTTTTCCCGGCACAGTATGGCATTGACCCGGTTTTCATAACTCTTTTTATTGAATGAATGAGTTCTGTTTTTTCCCTCAACAGATGCCTGCATTGCACTTTACAGACACAACTCGACTGTAGAGTTGGGCCAACGGTCGGGTCAAGCCTCAAATGTGATGGGCCGCTTTGAGCATGGGAACCAGCAAAATTTTTACAAACTATATGGACCGCTTTGAGTTAAAGACGTGACAGATCTAAACTGACGAGTCTCTATTGGATTAATACAATCCATTATCGAGTGCAGTCCTTTTTATTCATTCAAGGAATTAAACACAGTCAAATGTATGTTCAGTTCAGACAGCCTAAGCCTAGTCTTCAACAAATTTCAAACATGACTGACCACATTTGAGCAATTTTGTTTTTAGTTTTCCCCTGTAGTAATCCTAGACTTAACCGATTGGAAACATGAACCATGAACACAAGTGCTCAAAAGATACACTAACAGAAGGCATTTTCTAGAAGATGAAGGAATTGAATTCAGCATTTTATTGGTTAACTTATGTGCTCAAAAGTAAATATAACTTCCCATTGTCACACTTCAACAAGGGCTTTACATGCCAAGCAACATTATCCACAGGCAAGCATTGCGCTATCCATAGACATCCACGCGATCAAAATTTCCCCATTTATAGCCTTCCTACAATCCCATTTAATGTCAAGTGCAGTGTGTCTCAAATAAGAGGAATCAGACCTGGTGGAGTTTCAAATGTGACGTCAGTTCCATGATTTGATTTTCAAGAATCCAGCTCCAAGATGTGCGCATGAAGTATACTATAGTCGCCCAACAAGAAATAATGAGAGAAGATACGAGGAATTCTCTTTGCAGCGAGTAACACGTCAAACTCCATACAGTGGCAGAAAGATTTTGACAAAAGAGTACGCCAGTGCCCCTGTAAAGATATAGCTGTCGACCCTATCTAGAATCCCACCTGCTTTTGAGTTTTCATTAGAGTAGATCTGTGTCTGAATATCAAAACTTGACATACACAAAAAGATAGATAATCCCTTAATGTACATGAATTAAGCCCTCCTTGATCATTAAACAAAATGACAAAATTGCAGAACCATTGAAACCGAATATGGATCATCTAATTAAAATCCAGTGTACTGATTCAAATCGTTCATATGTTAGGTTTGCTACTGGATAGTGAATATAAATGATTTGGTAAAAACTACTATTTTTTTATTAATTCCGTTCATAAAGTGGACCAAGCACATGCCATAAATGTTTAGAAAGCAGAAAACTACAGAAGTGTGGTGTTGATGAACAATTAGTGAATCTCAGCTGGATGTTCTTTACTCCAATCCTAGGTTATTAAGTTATCATATTTTCTATTGAATATTGCCATTCCAAAATAGTCGAAAGGAAATTGTGACCAATCAGGGTTAAGTGTAGTCATGTGACCTAGGTTAAGGCATGAAACCTGCAACACGACCCAGGTCAGGACAGCGTTCAAGCCCATTACATGACACATAAAAATGATTAAGATATGTAGACATTACCATGTCCGGGTATGAGAGATCCTGAATCTTTGACCCCTGCGTCACGCTTGATCATTGATTCAGTTAGGTCGCCAAAAAGAGACCCAAAGTAGTTCAGAAACCCAAATGCTACAGCACTGCCAACCCATCCAAAAGAAATATATAAATTGATGCAAATGGAAGCCTCAAGAGAAGATTTTTTCAAATTTAACAGCTAGAAACACATAAATGAACAATGTAAGTCGAATTAGGAACGGAAGAAGAAAAGGAAACCGAAATGGAAGAATATGATGTGAAACACAGAAATAAAACTATGTACCTTACGACAGATGTAGGCCAGTTTAGGGTCTTTGCTAATATTATAGAGGTCGCTATACAACCACCCAATCCTGCAAGAGCTCCCTCCCATGTCTTTTTTGGACTAATACTGGTCAGAGGTGTCCGACCAAAAGCCTGCATTTGAATTCCTATTAGGGCTCATATATGTACAAAATAGTCATCTAGATTTGTTATATGATCACAAACACGGGTTGGAAACATGAAATAAGGAATTTACGGGAGTTAATTGCCATTAAGAAGTACAAGAAATAACTGAAATAGATACTCTACACGTCCATTGAAAATTATGTATGAAGAGAATACAGATATGAAGGAAAAAATAAAGCCTGAAAAGGGAAATAGAAGATCAATTTTACTAGATGAACATCATATACTACTAATTAGAATTAAATATGAATGGGTTTAGACAAATTTTTGCTCATGACCAACAAGTCAAGCAGATAAAAGCGCTCCATGTTAGATATTTCAGTTGAAGATGCAGATAAACACTACTCGTGAAACTAGAATTTTTCCTTGCACCTTTGAGGGGAAAGAACATCTTAAAACTTTTCTCCTATTAAATGTGACATTAATTCACAGTTCTCTGGCTGGTCCAAACTCAGTTTTTCACTTTTTTACTCGAGAGGAATAATTCAAAACTAACAGTCCAGGAGAAAAAATATTTTTGGAAACTACCTTTCCCCAAATAAAAGCATATGTATCTGCTGCAATAATACTGCTAACTGAAATCAAGGTTGCCACAAGACCCACTGTCCACTGAGTTTGGCCACCAAGAAGAACAGGCCAAGATGCTACCACACCTGCCAAACACAGACTCCCATCAGAACTTAACCAATGTACTGGCAGCAACCGCCAATTTAAGTTTTTGCTTACATTTTTATTATCAAAATATAAAATAATAAATTTCACCATGTGCTTATCTGCAGAAAACATAAATGACAAATACGGAGTTCTCATAGAAAGAGAGAATTTCTGAGTAAGGACTGTCTTTCCAGGGGGTTATGAAGATTCAAAATTTTGGAGTAGACATACTTCACTAGAAATTTCATTAATCATGATTTGAGTCAAAATATCTCATTTGTGTCTAGCATAAGTGATGTGTAAAAAGGTTACATCTAAACACCAAATGCTTTAGGCTTATATTCTTGAACATATAGGAGAAAAATAATTTCTAGCAGATTCAGTAGAATCATGCACTATCTACCCCTCGTGACAAACTGAAAATAAGCTACAAGAATTCCGATTAGCACTTTAAATAGTACTGCATAGATATAGGAGTTTCTTTTGCTCTTATTTTCATTTACTTCCATTTTTTATTTCTTACTATTTCAATGAGATAGACACTATTTATATGGTGCCAAAGAGTCAACCATTGACAACTTATCGGTATCTTTATTTTGGGGAAGCATTTTAAGGACACACATTATCTATTACTCTGAAGATCACCATTATCAAGAAGATATGTAAGCAACCAACAATATGACCAACCATAAGCTTCATGAAATATAAATTTTAATCATGTATATAAAGGAACACTGAATACCTTTCTCCTCCCATAACCAATTGGAACAGAGCTGGATTGACTATCAAAATTCATATAAAGACTTGCATTCTCTATTCTTCCTCAATGTTAGTACCAAAGCCTCATTTTCAGGAGTGGATCAACAAAACCAGACAAACTTCTCTCAAACATAATGTCAATGCAAATGAACCATAGAAAGAAAAAAATACTGCAGATTGTAGATAGGACCATGTTTCATCAAGATGAAAGTTGAGCTGAGCTAGAATTCTGTAAAATTTCATAATACCATTAACGTGCTACTTGATCCATGTGTATCTCAGAGTAAATTCTAATATTTTCCATGACTAAAATTTTTTCCTTCCCCTTTTTACTCTTTTTTCTTCTCTCTTTCAAAATCTGTCCTGATGTCCCCCTCTCAAGACAGGTATTTTCATTTCAAAAATACTTCTCCACAATTTAGTCAAAATATTTACCTAATCAGTAAGTCCAAATTCCAAACACATTTCCATGACCTCTGGCACTTTGTGAAACAGCAGAAAAGCATTAAGTGTTGGCTGTGGCATGAACATCCAACATATCCACTCAATCAGAGACATGAAATATAGCCCCTGTTTGGTGGGGATTAAATTTTTAGTAGATTTTCATAGAAATTGATGAAATGTATGGTTGAAAAGTTGTGGATCCCCTTGAAATGTGTGGTTAAAATTAATAGTTGACTTTGACTTGGATTAGAATCTTGCTTTTAATTTCTTCCAAACAGGGGCATAGTCAATTTTTGGCCATTTGATTTTTTTAGTTTTTCTTTTGCTAGATCCCATACCATTAACAGACTCCTTTCCAGCACAATTAAATCACACAGATCAAATAGGATAAGCTAGTAAAAGAACCAGACTTAATTAAACAAATTAAAATGAGATACATCCTTGATGTACAAGGACACCTGGATAAAATGGGAATATCAGATAGAAAGTGCAAAAAAAAAAGACAGGCTTTCTAGAATAAGTACTTTAAAAAAAAAAAAAAAAAAGGAAACTTACGGGTATTTAGTGCAGGAGCTGCTAAACCACATCGCAGCTTAACCCAGAAACAAGGAAGGTAGCCACAGTAAAATAATCCAAACATGGTGCTACTGAGTTGAGCGAAACGAGGATTCCCCCTCTGCAGCAGCAGGGCCATGGCAACGACAAAAGCCGCAGACGTGACAGATACATCAATATTCCCAAAGTATCTAACATAATGACAACAGCCATAAATCAGCTACAGGAACTGTTAGAAACTTTACAGTAAAAGTTACTGAGACAAAGTACGAAGAGGAATAGAAAATTGTCTGTCTTCTTTTTCTTTGAATTACAAAGCGATTTGGCCCATTCACAGGGTTTGAAAGAACCATGAAAGGACAGTTATAACTACCTTCCATTATCTTCCTTGCGAATACCAACTATAATTTGTCATATAAAGACTTAACATAATATTTCCTGTAAAGAGAAAAGGAAACTATTGAACAAGGAAAGTTAAATCTTCCATTGGAACTTCTCAACTACAGTTTAGATGTATATGTTCTAACTAAATTATGTGGCAGAATCAAGAGATTAAGCGAAATTCATAGCGAAGTCCATAAATAGTTATTTCGCTAGTATTAGACAAGTGTTTCAACAAAGTATATGCTTGAGAACTCTAGTCAGATGCTGTAACGATGCTATAAAATTTTACATTAATGCCCAGTTCTAAGTTTTTAAATTAACAAAAAATTCTCCGCATTTTTTTCATTAGTGCCAAGTATTTTCCCTATTTTTATCATTCTCCATCCAAATTGGAAAATTATTTTTCCAAGAAGAAAAGGACATGAGAGTACTGATGAAGTCCTCAAAAAGAGGAAAACAGGAGAAAGTGGAGGTGAATGAAAAAGATCATTTGGGCTAGATCCATTTAAGTTGTTTCACAAAGGAAGACTGAAGCATTAGCCCCAAGATAAGACTAGATAAGCATTCAATCCCATAAAGAATTATTGGAGAAAAAATGAGCCAAAAAATATTCTCACATTTCTTCTCATCTGAATAAAAAAGCTTATACATGTATTAACTTTCCTGTGCCTACGGTATACCTTCATTCTTGACCTTTCCAATACCTCTAAACCTGGAAATTTTTTATATCAAAAGCACTAAGAAGTAATATAGCCCCTTCGACATCAAAACAAACATTCTCCATAAATTTATTGCATTAACACAACACATAAAACAGGTTATCATGAATATTACAGTGTTGCATACACTTAGACACATCAGAGATAGAAACTTAATAAAGCCTCAGCACCCACAGCACATCATTTTCATTAAGCTCTACACTCTGTTCGGGTAAATTTAAAATGAAATTGAAATTATTTGGTTGATTTATTTGTGTTTTCTAGGTAAGATGTTTGGTTAAAAATTGGGGAAAGAAAATGTAAATGGTTAAAAAGTGGTATGGGAAATTGTGTAAAATAATTTTCGTGTCTTTATTGTCTTGTAACCAAATAAATTGGAGTCGCTGAACGGTGCCCCGTGCCCTAATCAACAACCAACCATTTCAATTCAAAGCCTTACCTATGAGCTAGTATACATTTTAGAATTTTAGAAAACATAAATAGATTACATTTTTGAGCAATAACAAGGACGGAGAAAATACCACAAGTTAAGATACGTTAACTAAATTCCATATCATCCAACTTGGAAAAATAGAAACATCCCCATATACCAAAGACTAAGATTAAAATATAAATGGAAACTCTAGAAAGCCATCCGAGGACGAACTGAAAGAGATGGAGTAGAAGAGTCCTCCCCATATCCACCAGGAAAAAAAAATAGTGTCCTTGAAAGAAGCAAACATATATTAATAATGAGAACATTAAAAAACACATACAAATATACTCCATTCGTCAAATCTCATAAGACGTGTTGAAACTATTTTCTTCTCCCAACTAAGATTGTTAACCCCCACCCCCCTTCTCCGGCTCTCCCTCTCTCTTCCCAAACACCAATCTCAAGCATTCATATAATTTAGCTAAATTGCAGAATAAAGGAATGGAATACAAATGAAACAAGCTGCACTCACACCATTTGCAGCATAAGGAAAGCAATAATGGAAAAAGATGGAAAAAACCAAAATGATAGACTCAATGGCCCTTAGAAAATTGAAATAGACCAACAATGGGAAATATCATATTTCAAACAGGATAAACATTCAGGCAATAAACCAAGTTATTATATTAACCTCTTGGGCATTACCTTTCACTAACAAAGATTTGTCTCTGCCTATTACTAACTCCACCTACTCAATAACATCCTTGAGTGAGTTTTAAGTCAATGTTGGCTCTAGAGAAAGTCAATGAGTTGAGTATCGGACAAGTACAAATGATTTTTGTAGAGTTGTGGTGGAATTCTCTAAAGCATGTTTATGTTCAAACCTGAGGCATACACTAAGTAAGTCGACACTAAGTTCTTTATTTGTGTTTGGTTAGTTTAGCTCTCGAGCCATATTTTAAATTTATTTAGTTCTTGGACGAATAAATATTCTAATTTGGAGGTTTTTAATAAGTACATTTTGTACATTTATTCAGACTCTAAAACTAAGCTTTTGTTTTGTTGTTTTGTCGATTTTCAACTTAATTTAGTGCAATCTCTCCTTGTTTCAGTTTTTGACCCATTTAGAAGTAATTTGAGAATAAATGACAGAAAGGAGACAAAATTGATAGGAAACCAAAAGTATGGGGATTAGTATGCAAGCATTGAAAGATGGAATATTGGAAGTACCGAGACTTGGACATTAAAAGAAGTATCAAAGGCATCGAAATGAGATGCTTTGAAATGCTAAGGAAGATGTGAAGTGGTAGATCAAGCACCGGAAGCTCGAAGAAGCAAAACGAGAAATCCTTTGCGGAGCATGTGAAGAAATTAGTGCATAACTTTTAATACAAATATTTCATGGAGCGCATAATATATCATTAAAAAGATAATTCAATGTAGAATCCAACACAAAAAATAGTGCTCAATCTAAAGTTGTAGCTCAAACTCTATACACGTTTTAAATTCGGTGATGAAGATTATAAGTGAAATTTACAAGGTAGAAAGCAATGGAGAAAAGTTAACCAATCACCCACATTATAACCAAGCGATCGCTTGAGCAAAATTTGGGTTCGAGGTTTTTTCTTTTCCAACTGATTTTTTTATGTCATTCTTCCACACGAATTCTTGGACATTTTTTTGGAAGCTTGAGACTCTATAAATACATACCATAAAAGACAAATAAAAGATGATGAGTTGGGGATCCATTTGAGATTAATAGAGGACCCACATATTATTCAATTTATTTCATATTTATCATCTTGGAGCAAAAAATAGATTTTCATTGGAGAGTTCATCCGAGTTGAAGATCAAACGCGAAGAGGAAGTTATATTATTTGATTTTCTTCTTCTTCGGTTTACGAATTGTAATTTTTGTACATTTATCATGCTAGGCTAATTAATTTTGTACAAGATTTTTGATGAATCTTGTATTATAAAACTTCAATTCTTGATTTTGATTTTCTTCTTCTTCGGATTATGAATTGTAATTGTTGTACATTTATCATGCTAGGCTAATTAATTTTGTACAAGATTTTTGATGAATCTTGTATTATAAAACTTCAATTCTTGATTTTGATTTTGACATTAAGACACGTTCTGATTTTGAAAAATTATTAAGAATTTTCTTTTATCTATAATTATTTGGCCAATAATTGTATAATATATTGTGGCTTGTTTTTAGAATCTAGAGACTAAAAATAAGTTAGATATGGTAATAATTGTCGTAAGGTTTGATAGAAATAGAATATAACGCTATACTTTACGTGATCATTAGGTATTCATGAATCTTTAATGTTTTTTTTAATGTTCGTATCCATTACGGAGATATAGTTGGGTTACATATAGGAACATATTTAATTCTACTCGAAATAAAATGTCAAGCAAAATAAGAATATTGATCTTCATAATTGAATTGTGTGATCAAATTCAAATGTTTGAATTAAAGGAGAGTGGCAGGATCCTAGTACATTTTCATAATTCATAAACATTACATTCATCATAATCTCTTGCATTAATTGCATTCATCGTAGTCTTGCATAAAGTATTTCAAAATTCATTAGTTTGAACTCATAAACTACAACTTATCTATTTGTTAAGGTTAAATTAAATTGAATCTAGACTATTACAATATCTGTAGAACGATATTCGGACTCAAAATTCACTTTATTACTTGTGTGAACCATACACTAGCGGAGGAAAAGTCGCAATAGGCAATAGGAGATATGAAAAGGGAGTTGCTTCAGTGGCTATTTTCAGCAATTTTATGGTCTTGTAAACAAACTATTCTCTACTAGATCTTAAATGAGCCTGAGTTACACCATTATAGCAAGATTAAGACATTTTCTAGTTCATTGTTGACCAATTCCTCATCCTATCCAAGTTTCTATTGCTTTCAAGGCTTTCCATATCTCACCACCAAACAAAGAAACTTCTTCCTTCTTTCTTTAGTTATTTCATGCAGCAAAGTAAATTTTTTTAATAAATCACAATAACTTTGAGGTGGCGTTCTGTTTATATTTTATTTTGTATTTTCATTTTCGAAAATATTTTGTGTTTCCTGTTTTCATTTTTGTTTTCAAATTTGCTGAAAACGCGTTTGGTTTATCATTTCTGAAAACTGTTTTTGAAAAAGAAAAGCTAAAAAACACGTTCTGTTTGAAATTTTGCAGAATACTACTTAAACTATTTTTAATTAATTTGCTTGCAGAATACTACTAATTCAAACTCAAATTTCCTTTCACAATACACTGAAAACATGGTTACATGCAAAACACTAATGTGAGCATTAAGAGTCTATATTAACACAGTTTGGTCAGGTTCGGGATTTGAAAAAGCTCTACTTCTATTAAAATTCAGAAAATGCAAGTTCTTTCAAAACCACCAGAGTCCATTTATCAGTGCATTTTTTGAAATATAATAACAAGAATTCTCACTTAAATTTTTTTTTGTAATGTTGATATTGAATTCAATAAAACTTTATTTAAACTTAGTTCCAAGTTAGGATAATTCTCAACAAAAAAAAAAAAAAATTATTTAAGCTTAGTTCCAAGTTAGGATAATTCTAAAAAAAGTAATAAAAAAATAAAAACTTTATATTAAGCTTAGTTCTAAGTTAAGATAATTCTTAAAAAAAAATCCCGAAATACACACAAAACGCCCAAAACGAGATTTTGGGCGTTTTGCGTTTTGTGTACAATTTTTTTTTTGTTTTCCAAAATGCGTTTTCGAAAATGGTAAAGAGAACGCGTTTTTAGCGTTTTCGAAAATAAAAACAGAAAACGACCTCAAAACAGCAAAGAGAACAGGGGCTGATATTCTAAAGGAGAGAATAAAGGTTCATAACTGGTAATGTTAGTAAATATTATAGTATAAATATAAATAGATAATATTTAATGTGGAATTTTATATTACTTTAATCAATGTGTCTCCTATGTGATCGTGGCATGTCAGCAAGTTTATTTCCATGCTTCTAAGATTACCAATACCCGACAGCAATTTCAGTGTTAAGACATTCAGCTTACATACTGAATGAAGTGCACAGAAAAAACCAGAAGATCGTCAACAACTCTTACAGTGTGAGTATGGGCATTATAGCACAGATAACAGAGCAAACTCGTGATACGAATCGAGGAGGAGGGGTCATTCCAGCAGCAATTCCACGACTTCTTACCAGCTCAAAGTATTCCCTGGCACCAACAAATACTGCCACTGCAAGAACCATTGTGAAAACCCATCCTCCAGCCAACACTACTCCTCCAGCAGAAACTCCAATGCCAAGCCCAAAGATAACCCTTTTGTTCAACTGACTCGCTTTTTGTTGATGTTCTGAATCTGAATTCTCCTCCACAGATATTTGAGTACCTTCTTTTACTTCCTACAACATATCCATCTCAGTGGTCCGATTGTAATTCATCTGAATGATATTAAAGGGTATCATACTTCTTAAACATTGTAAAGTTAACACTGATTATTCCTCTATCAATGGTTTTCATCAAACAGAGAGTATTTAGCAGATTTTACTCATATATGATCCATATGTAAACAACAGAATCCGCAATATTATTTACTCTGAACAGCCAAAGGATTCATCACCTGGAACTCATTTATTCGTAGTTAGGTTGTCATCCTAATGCATGCAGTACTTGCCATTTGTTCATGTTTTTGTATTACAAATTATTCAATAAATGAAATGGCAAACTCACAAGTAAATAATATAAGATATTATAGTTACTCACAGGTGCACACAGAACATGCTGATGTCTTAGGCTCCGTTCTTTAAAATTTATAAATTCAAATTATAATGGGCACAATTTCCCCAACTACTTTTTAACTACCCACATTTTCTCTATCCAATTTTTAACCACACATCTTACCTAGAAAACCTAAATAATACACATTATAAATATTAATCGAATTCCATTTATTTCAACCGCCAAACGGAGCCTTAATCAAGAATTTGTAATATTGAAAAATGACGTACATCTTTCATTCTTAGAGGTTAACAGCCCGAGAATGTTCAATTGGTCAAAAATGAATTTCTAGACTTGTAAATAGTTATATAGAGCCAATGGTAGCATATATAGTATAAAATCGATAGAAACAAAATTATGTATTAGAATTTTAAAATCAATAGAAACAAAAGCAGCATTAACAACGATACTAGTAAGTTCAAGGTCTTCGTATATTTC
Organism: Ligustrum vulgare; assembly: GCA_963555705.1. Lineage (NCBI taxonomy): Eukaryota > Viridiplantae > Streptophyta > Magnoliopsida > Lamiales > Oleaceae > Ligustrum > Ligustrum vulgare. Next base: position 11,735,753 of record OY743181.1, read on the forward strand.
TTTTGGGTTTTGCTAGTTGTACAATGGGGTTAACATCCACATTGACAACCCCCTCACATGAAGGGGTGAAGCCGCTCACATTTATTTATGAATTTGAGGTAAAAAGTAGTGGTTGAAAATTGAAGAGAGAAAAGTTGTGCGGTCAAAAAGTGATTTGGGAGATTGTGTAGTTTATAAACTGTTTTATAAATCATTTTTTTTTTTTTACCAAACACTTGCTAAACAATAAATACAAATATTTGTGATCATACAAGTATCCAACTACCATTTTATTAGAGGGCCTTTTTCTTTAGGTGAGTATGTTCTTCATAAAAAAGGGGAGGAAGAATATTTTGTCTATATATAAATGTCTTCCTTTCTCAACCAATTTAGTGCTACTTCTACACACACCCACAAATGTCGTAAAGGATTCTTAGAAGCACACTTTGTATTTTGTACTTTGCACATACCAATCATGCAGAGAAGCCAAGGAGCCTTTAAGTTTCCCTACTGATAATTTGTGAGGCACTCACATGTTGTAAAGTGGCAGATTGTGAGCACGAGTAGTAATGTGGAAAGTCAAAGTAACATGACATTAAGGAAGCAAATCGTGAAAGAATTAGCCTAATTTTGGTAAAACTAGTTGTCTAAACGTTCTTTGCACGTTAATTGTCTATATGAAATAATTTTTAAAAATTATGTCTAGCAAAAATTTCGAGTTTTTTCTCAAGAAAATTAGAAAAAAATGCAAGACAAATAAAATTAACAAAATCGAATAATTTTTAACATTTAAACAAAGTTTCTGAGATCATATTTTACTCTCTCAATCAAAATCTTGACTATACTCACTTTTTGATAAAAGTAAATATGAGCTTCAGGTTGAGAACAACGTCGATAATATTTGGGAATTAATTATAGGTTTTATTTATATAATATTTGAAATATTATATAAAGAACAAAAAAATGTCAATGAATATTTAATACCAAGTATTTTTCCTTTATATAACGAAGTTTGAGACTTGTGAGAATTTAACAATGTATAAATTTGATAATTTCCGTGAGATCTTATCTTCAATCTCTTCAATTTTGTTGTTTGTCGTGAAATTAATTTCAATTTCAGCGTGCACATTTGGAAATGTATAATTACTGTTGGTCTAATTTTTCCATGATAAAGTCAATATATTCCCTTTCTGAAGCGTTGGAATGAAATTTTATATTGTGGCCCAAAATAGTGTAACAAGAATCTGGTACTTTTTAAGAATTAAAAAGCCAACATATTTTTTTAACATAAAAAACTTATTAAAATAAAGATAGACAAATATAATGAGAAATATCACATCTTCATTAATAAAAATTCAAAATAAGTTTTGAAATTTTCATATGTACATATATATGTTTCAATGGAACATGTACAGATGTTAGAAATCTTTATACTTCAATCTTCGCCATATACGATCAGATTTCATAGAAACATATGATTTATACTTCAATTTGTGGACAAAAACCATTCGATTTATTAAAAATTCAATTTTGAGAGAAATAATGTCTCAAAAAAGTTTAGCAAAATATGAAGCTAGACTTTTCTTTTGAATTTATAATGGTCTATATTGGGTTATAGTATATGTTATATTGAATTCATTTTAGTGTAAAAACATACGTGAATATTAAGGATTCTTGGAATTATAAACCTGTTAATGAAAATTAGTAATTGAGAGTCATGGGTACGAGGCGAGGTGTAGCCTCAAGGCGCAAGCCTCGAAAAACAATTCAAAATATTGCCAAAAAATGCAATATAGCATACTCAATTCAACAGAAGTCTAATTAAAAAAAGATAGCCCATAGAAATTAAAATCACGAAACAAACAAGTCATCGGTCTTAAAAATTGTGATAGGATCATCATGAGTCATCACTCATCGCCACTAGTGGCATCATCCATGGAACTATTATTATCATATCTAATTCCAAAATCATCTTCTTCATCTTCACTATCGATGTCCATCCACTCTTCTTCTTCATCATCATCCATCAACTGCAAAAATCATTTCTCCTTCCCCATATATTGCACCTTCCCCTTTCTCTTATCTTCTTCCTCACCCTTCACCATATCGGTAAAAGGGATAAAGAAAATAGAAAAAGACCATTAATAATTTTGTTACATAAATAGAAATTTTGTTTAATTGCAAAAATACTTGTAGTTGTACCTATTTCCGATAGTTTTCTTTTTCGTTGACTTGAGTATTTGTAAAGCTTATAATGACTTCCTCATTTTTGTTTGAAGGAACTTCATCTCTACTTTCACCATCATAATCAACAACCCATTCATCACCAGGTGAAGCCTCATTGCGAACCAAACGATCTACTACATCTTTAGGAGATGTCAATTTCCGACGTCGATCGCTAAATCTCTTGTTGAAATTTATATAAACTAATTTTTCCAACCTAATTATTTGGAGGATTTTCAATGCAAAAGTCAATTGGCCCTTTTGAAAAACATTTCGTCTTCTCTAATTCTTTTAATTTTCAAATTAATTACAATAAAAATCGAAAATCTTGAAGTTTAATTCGAGGCGCACGCCTCATAGGCCTTGAGGCGGGAGATTTCAGGTGTGCGCCTCAACACAAAAAATATAAGCCTCTCAAAACAAAACAAAACAAAACAAAAATCTCAGTTGAAAAGCCTCAAGGCGATTTTGTTGCGCCTCAAATTGAGGCGCACCTCGAACCATGCCTCAATTCGCTTTTTAATACACTGGTATTAGATTGAAGGTTATAATGCATGTGATTTTGGTTATAGAATGAGTGTCGTAGATATCTTATTGAATTAATGACATTGTTGACATTTAAAAAAATAATAGAATATTAAAAATATAATTTAAAAAATATATTATTCATTTTTCTCACAACTTCCTTAATAATGAAAATATATTAATATTTAATTAAGAAGGAGAATTTCAATTTCATGAAAAAGAATAACCGGACATTTTTCACTATTTCCTTTATGATAATATATTAATATAGCATGTGTTTGACCCCCTTTTTTTGGAAAAAATTGTGATTGTGAATAATATTTTTGGGAGAATGTTTGGTTAAAAAATATTTGAAAAGTAAAAAAATAGTAAGTTTGACTAAAATGGATGGTTGAGATTGATTGTTGAATAAATTTTGTTGTGAAAAAATGGGGGCCAAACAGGAGCATAATTGTATTTGTATTTAGTGAGAATAAATAATAATTTGAAATAAATCAACAAAAAATAAAGAATAAAAATTGAAAGTTTTCGGCTTTATTTGAAAGACTTTTAGTAAAAAAGTAAAGAGTTTAGATTGTTAGTGTTTTGAAATTAATGACATTGTTTATAAAAGGAAAGAAAAATAATATTAAAATAATTATTCATTAATTAACATTAAGGGTAAATATGAAATTCCAAAAAAGTTGCGAGGGTAGAAACATCCAAAAAAGTTTCTCCCTTTAAGCCACTTTTAGAAATGGTATAGATTTGTTTATAAATGGCCATATGACAGCATCTTGTTGGACAAAGCATCTTGTTGGACAATTTAAAAAGTCAACAATTTTGGTTTGTCAAGGATTCATGCCCACCATTTTTTACTTTTCAATAAAATGGAACAGCGAAATGTCATCACGTCGTTATTTATAAATAATATTTATAAACAATCGTTTATAAACGACTTACCAAACAAAGGCTTAATCTACTTGTACAATGACGTTGACAACCCTGCTAACAAGTCCCTCACATCAGAGTGTGCGGGGCCACTTAATGGAATTGTCAACCACATTGTATAAGTAGCAAAGTTGATCATGGAATTGCAGCGCTTAAGTTAGAAGTAAAATCATCAATGGGGCAGCTAAACGATGTAATTGGCGGTTGTGTGTGTGATTAAAGGATATGACTGATTGTATTTAGTAATTAGGCCAGAGGTGTCAAAACAGAAGGGTCGATCAGACCCGTAAAAAAGGCTCAAATCGACTCGGGAACCGTGTGAACAGTTCACAGGTCAAGAAGTTGTGAACAACGGGTTTCACGGGTCAAACCTTCGCGGACCACGGTTAACCCGCTGGCCCATGAAAAAAAATTGTTTTTATTAAATATGGTAACTTTGAAAATCTCCCTTTTTCTACAAACTCTAATACAATTTTTAATATAAAATCTTATTTTTTCTCCCTAATAGCTAAGAAATGTAATGTTCTTTGATAATAGTAATTAGAAATACATTTAACATTTAATTATTATTTGTTTATGTTTTATTTAAATTTGCAAATTTAGAATTAATTCATGTAACATAAACTATAAATTTAAATTCTATGTAAATATTTTATAGTATAAATATGAATTTATCATTTTAAATATTTTGTATTTAGAAATTTGACAAAAAAAAAAATTTGTTATAATTATGAAAAAAATCTATGTTTTTATTCATACGGGCCAAATCAGAACGAACCGTGACCCGCATGGACCAACGGGCTGGCCTAGATTGTAGTTCGAAATTTGTGGGCTAACCCGGAACCGGCCTGGAATCCGCAGCGGACGGCTTTATTTTAAGCGGGCCGTTATCAAGTTTAATGTTGGCGGGTAGACCCGACCCAGACCACCCAAATTGACACCTCTAAACTGCCTCTAAGCTAGGCACATCAAACAGATGAAGCACTTATCCAATATTGAACAGTCAGATAATGTATTATTCAAACAAGTGTGGTCTGACAACTCTAACTGAATGGGGAAGAAAACTGTGGCATTCCAAAATCGATACAAGTATAACCATAAATATACCTTCAAAAACATTATGCTACTCTTCATAGTATAATTTATTAAGCTCTCGAGTTTTTTTTTTTTTTTTTTTTTTCACTCTGATCAAGAAGCATACTCTCAAAAAATGATTCACCTTTATATTGTAAAGTTCATGGAAGAGGTGTGGCATATTGGTAGCAAGGGGACGAGATATGTCTAAAGATAATTATTTTCTACTATTTACCCTCCCGCTGAGTTTTATTAGTCTACAGCAATTCAGAGAAACAGACATCTTCCACATCACTCAGTTAACTTCCAAAATTTAGCATAAGAACTTAATTCTTTCCGAGAGTGTTTACATCTAATCAGAACAAAATAATGACTAAACGCATAAAGCTCAATGACGAAATCTGGAAAAAAAAATAATAATAATAATAATTAAAAGGTAATAGGCAAATATTATCGAATATTACCTCATCGGTTTTTTCAAAGTTGTCAATTCGCTCCGGCTGCTCTGCTTTAGCCACGGCGGTGATCAACCGTAGGTGTTTGACTTTGACCGAAGTACCTCGCGGAATTCTAAAAACGGCTCGAGGGCCATTACTATCAAGTATTAACCCAAATCTCAAACCGCGGTAATCGGGTCGGTTCAAATTTAGATTTCTTGAAGTGAAGGGCCGTTGTTGACAGTGAGACTGACAAGAACATATAGAGGTGAGAGAGAGCGGTATTAAGTTGATCCTACCTAATTCTACTGCTATTTGTGAAGCCATTGATGGATTTTTTATGAGAAGGGACTAAGCGGAATTAATAAGCATTGCTGAGATTAGATTGGGCGTCGCGCGCGGGTGCAGTGAGTGCCGTAGCCGCCCCGCAGACCGCAGAGATAGAAATTGAGGTGGTTTGCGGCGAGTGAGCTGCACCTCGGGACTATAAACACGAAGCGGATGAGAGGAGAGAGAATTATAAGGCCACATAATAATGGTGACAAACAAGTAGTTTTGGCCTCTATTTACAAGGAAAAATAACAAACGATGTTTTTTTATTTTTCCAAAGTAAACTGTCTATAAATCGATTTATAAATTACACAATTTTTTAAATCACTTTTTAGTTATTAAAATTTTTTTCTCCATTTTTTAACTACAAATTTTACCTCAAAATTATAAATAAATCAGTTTATAAACAACTACATTATTACCAAACAGATCATTAAATTTTCAATAATTATCAAATTTTGTCCTTCATGATAATTTTAGTCCAATTTTTTTATTATTATCATACTTTAAAACAATGAATAAGTATTCAATTAAATTTTTTATTATTTTACTTATTAAGTCTGTGTTTGGTTTTCATTAAATTTTTCTTTTTTTTTTTATAGTATTCAATCTCAACCATCTATTAAAAGTCAAGCCCACAATATTTGACATTTCAACAAAATTTCAATCATCAATTTCTCTAAAAATTATTATTCATTTCAAAAAAATTCTTTTTAAATACCAAACACACTCTAAGTGTACAAGTCGTAATAAAAAAAAAATTAATCTCTCTTAATAAATTTTTTGACAAAAATCGATAGAAGAGACGAGATATATTAATTAATGAAAGAATTAAAACAAGAATACAATGAAAAAAGTTGGGACATAATTGTAATATTGATTAAAGGTTAAGAATATTTCTTGCAATTGATATATGGTACACATATAAGAAGATGTGGTAACAATATATTTAATCTATACATATACATACATACATCTAGATATATACTACTTCTAAAAGTCCCTTAAAGGGAGAAAATTTACAATTTCTTAATTGTAATTTCAACTAATTTTATTTTAATTATTACATATTATAATTAATATAATATTTTCTAAAATAATTATAATTTTTTATTTATCCTTCAATTAATTTTATTTTAATTATAGTATTTTATAATTAAAAATAACATTTATAATTTAATGATGGTCGTTGTATTTTCAAATTTCATTGGTCTATATTTATATCTATACTACTTTTAAAATAAACTGAATGGAGAAATATTTTAGGATCAAAATACACTCGAAAATAATTTTTAATTTCTTATTTATCGTTCAATTAATTTTATTTTGATTATAGCATTTTATAATTAAAGAAAAATTTCACATTTATTTACGCATGCAATGGACCTATTTTATAAGAAATGACATTACTAATAAATATTGACCACCAAATATGTTACTGATATGTCACTGTATAAATGTGATATCATTTTTTGTTATTTATTATTATTTTCTTCCAAATTCGTCTATATTTTATGTTAAATGTCACAATCTATGTATTCATGTTTAGATATTTTTAAGAGATATTTGAACTCATGATTTTTTTTTTATTATTATATATAACTTGTTGTTTTAGTAGTTAAGAGAGCGACATGCATACTTTTAAGTGGTTTAATACTTTTTCAGAATTGTTATTTTTTGGATTCAAGTCTCGATTTTAATTATTTATAAAAATTGTAAGCAACAAGTATTTGAGAATGTAATACATTAAAAGCATTGTTTAGTTAACGATAATTTTGAAAATACTTACTCAATTTTAAACAATATCATCTTCAATTTAGTGAAATTAAGTCAATCAACTTCAATTTGTTAACAAAGTTTGGTCTCTTTTTCATTTGTTATTTTGACGAAAATACTGACTCAATATTAGTCTAATAGATAATTAACATGTAAATACATGCTTTTAATTTATACAATTTTTAGAAAAAAATATATTAAAAGTGGTTGATATGTATTAAGAAAATATTCAATTCAAGATATTCAAATATATTTCATAATATCATTACAAAGACACGTACTGGAACGCACGTGCTACTAACTATAACTAGTATATATATATATATATATATATATATATATATATATATATATACATACATTATATTAAAAGTGTGGATGAGTGGGAATCTTTTGATTTCCCATTTTATCCTCACATTATTTTCTTTTTTTTCAATAATACCATTAGTTCATTTATTGAAACTTATTTTTATTTATTTTTATTTTTATTTCAAAAACATTAATTTATCCACGAATCGAAATTGGTTATTCAATTAATATTAATTTAGTGTCGTTACTTTTTAATTTACTTTTAGAATATTGTCCCATCAAGTTTCATTTTTCGTGATAACTCCACTGAATATTTCAAAGCGTGCGTTTATACGTTTAATAATTTTTTTCTATTATTAATTCAAATAATTATGTTTTAGTTATTGATAAAAATAGGTTTTTTATAATTATTTTTAAAATAGGGTGAGTGTGAAATATTTTATTTTTAAACTTACTTACATTCTTATCAAAAGCATAAGCATCAATTAATATATATATATATATATATATATATATATATATATATATATATATATATATATATATATATATATATATATATATTCTAATTAAGAATATAAAATAAATAATTTCAAACTCTTTGGAAAAAAGAACGATCAAAACTGAAATTTTAATTTTAATTTATATAGTCTCTATTTGGTGGTGATTAAAATAAGATTTTAAATAGATTTTGATAGAAATTAATAAAACGTGGTTGAAAAGTTGTAAGTTCGATGAAATGTATGGTTACAATTAATTTAGACTTTGACTTAGATTTAAATCTTATTTTAATTTCTCTCAAACGAGAGCATAATATTAAACTTTTTTCCTTATAAAATATGTTGACAAATTAATTCAGTTTATCCATATACAGTTTTTATCACATTTTTTCGTGACTTAACATTAATATTTTATAGAGAAATTATTGATTTGCCTAATATTTTATGATATCTTATTACTTCTTAATATATTACACGCGATTTATTTATTAAGTAGACATTTTAAATAATTGTTTGATATATATTTTGAAGATCTGGACGAAAACTTTCAATAAAATATTAATATATTAAGAATTGAAATTCATTTACAATTTTTCTCTAACAATATCAATTACGTAAATTATCTTCAAAAACAATATTAGTACTTAAAAAATGTTATTTTAACATTCATCATATACATAAAACGTGTGAATCACGTACTTACTACTAGTCTTTAAAAAGTGGCTTAAAATGAGAAACTTTTTTGGACGTTTCAACCCTTACAACCTTTTTATATATTCTTATTTACCCTAAATGTTAATTAAAGAATAGTTACTTAATGTTAATTAATGAATAGTTATTTTTAATATTATTTTTTTTTTCATTTTATCAACAATGTATTTAATCTCAATACATTTACAATTTAAACTCTTTGCTTTCTCATTAAGCCACTGTTTGATAGAGATTAAAATCAAATTTTTAGCGGATTTTGATAAAAGTTGCGGGACCTGTGAAATATGTGGTTGTGATTTATTTTTTACTTCGATAAAAATTTGATTTTTAATATGTACCAAACATGCACAAAGGTCTTTCAAATAAAGTCTAAAACTTTTAATTCTCAATTTTTATTTTCCGTTGTTTATTTCAAATTATTATTTATTCTCCAAATACAAATACAATTATATTAATACACTACCATAAAGGAAATATTGAACAAAAAAATCCGGTTATGATTTTTTCATGAAACTGAGTTTTTATTCTTAATTAAATATTAACATATTTTTATCATTAAGGAAGTTGTGAAAAATATGAATAATATGTTTTTTTGGATTATATTTTTAATATTCTTTTATTTTTTCATTTATCAACAATGTCATTAATTCAAATAGAATATATACGACCTCCACTCTATAATCAAAATTACATACATTATAACATTCAATCGAATACATTTACATAGATACATAATTCTCAATTACTAATTTTCATTAACACATTTAAAATTCCATGAATTCTTAATAGTCATATATGTTTTTACACTAAAATGAATTCAATACAATCTATACTATAATACAATATAGCCTACTACAAATTCAAAAGTGCTCAAAGTCTAACATCATATTTGCTGAACTTTTTTTTTAGTCATTATTTCTCTCAAATTTGGATTTTGAATAAATCGAATGATTTTGTCCACAAATAAAAGTATTAACCATATATTGCTACGAAATTTGATCGCTATTGATGAAGATTGAAGTACAAAAAATTTCAATATATGTACAGATTCCATTGGAACATATACGTACTGATGGAAGTTTTAAAACTTATTTTGAATTTTTGATTAATGTAGATATGATATTTCTCCTTATATTTGTCTACATTCATTTTAATAACTATTCGATATTAAACAAATATGTTATTTTTTTTAATACTTATAGGGTACTAGATTCTTGTCATACTATTTTTTGCCACAATTGAAATTTCACTCACACGCTTCAGAAATGAAAATTGTATAAATTTTATCGTCTAAAAATTAGACCAGCAGTAATCGTACATTTCCGAATGTGCATGATGAAATTGAAATCAACTTAGACAAACAACAATATTGAAGAGAATGAAGATAACATCTATCAATATATGCATTGATGAATTCTCACAAGTTTTAAACTTTGTGATGAAAGAAAAAATACTTAGTATTAAATCTACATTGACAATTTTTTTCATCTTTTTACAGTATTACAAATATTATATAAATAAAACCAATCATTTATTCTCAAATATTATCGATGTTGCTCTCAACTTAAAACTCATATTTGCTTTCATCAAATAAATGAGTGTAGCTTAAGGTTTTGAATGAGAAAATAAAATACGATCTCAAAAACTTTGTTAAAATTGTTAAAAGTTATTAGATTCTCTTAATTCTATTTGTCTTGCATGTTTGACTAATTTTCTTGAGAAAAAACTTGAAATATTTGTTAGACGCGATTTCTAAAAATTATTTTATATGGACAATTAACGTGCTAAATACGTTTAGACAACTAGTATTCATAAAAGTAATTGACGCAAAATATCCCTATATTTAACCCTACTTGTAAAATACATACATATTTCTAACTAATAATGTCCCTATCTTCATCTTTTATTGTGGAAAAAGATATTTCTATTAGGTCTTGTTTGATTCTGATTGAAATTTGATTTTAATCTGATGTCAAAGTTAACAATTAATTTTACCACATATTTTATAGGATCCATAACTTTTTATTCACACATCTCATCAACTTTTATCAAAATTTACTAAAAAATTGATTTTAATTTATACCAAATAGGGCTAGATTTAACATGTACATAAACCACACAATTTCTAAATCACTTTTTAATTACATATATTTTCTCTTTTCAATTCTCAACAACTATTTCTTACCTCAAAATTATAAATAAACCAGTTTATAAATCAAATGATATTATCAAACTGAGCTTTCCAGAACTAGCGCTCAGGGACAATATGCCCCATTATTTCCTAGGCTTGCAGCCATGTCCAACAGGCATGGCCCCTCAACCCCATTCCTGACAATATGCCCCATTATTGCCTAGGCTGTGCAGCCACGTCCAACAGGCATGGCCCCTCAACCCCATTCCAGTTGGGTCAGGTCTTGACATGCTGGGACTCGAAGTCGATGATTAAGAAAAGATGAAAGTCCAAGCCGAAAAATGGCTGCAAAGGCAGGAGGGTGGAGTGCAACAATTAGCAAGAGACGGGTACTCGAAGAAGCATTTGATTATGATCCTTTCGACTATCAACTAGCTTTTAAATCTGTGTCCAAGTCACGTTAAGGGAAAAGGTTTTCTTTGAACTTTTTGAAAGAACTATGATAAATTGTGTGTAAAGTATCAATTCTTATATTTTTGTGTTCCACGTTTTCGAAGAATACCCCAAAATGAAGCAACATTTGCCATTTATAATGAATTTTCAGGAGTTTGGAACTCTACTTGTGATTCTTTTTTTATCGTAAATGTAAAAATTATATAGATCAAAATGAGATACAAAATTTCCGGACATGCCGAAGAAGAGACAATGGCACAACTGACAACTATCCTATCAAGCTATACAAGATTTTGATGCAGCAAAGTAATAAGATATACAAATAAAACGCGGGCATTCCTGGTAAAATGACAAAGGTCCAAACTTGTACTTGACAAGAATACCGATACTCCGAGGCTCCGAGCATTGCTAGGACCAGATGTGTGTCTGCACACCACTGGGTGGTTGAGAAAGAAATATTGATCTCTCATCCATCTTGGAGTTGGAGAGGAATAGTCTAGTCATGTTGATCAAGTTATAACAAACAACTCGTCTTTAGGGAAAAAAAACCCACTTACACTACCAAAATTTCCACTGCCAGCATCGAGTACATCGAAGTTATAATATCACTTGATTTAGTTGAAGCTTTGGTAGTGAATATGGGTTTTACGTTACTGAAGGCAATAAATGAGTTGAAAAGGGATTTGATGAAAATGCCCTTTAATATTTGTAAAAGAAATTGTTGAAAATCGAATTGAAGAAGAAGAGATATTAAATCTAACAAGAGGTTTTAAATCTAACAGAAATGACATTTTTCGGGAGAAATGAAAAAGGTAAGGGCGTTATTCAATGAAAAAATGAACGTTGGGGGTGCTTTCCACAAGGATTGTCAGACGTGGGGATTTTTTGCGCCAATTACAATATCCACAATCAAATTTTCGAGGAGAAAAGTCTTTATATTAAATAAAAATAATATTTAGGGTGATATAATTAATTTTGTGTTCCATTATATCTCGAGTCTCTTAAATGAAGGGATAAAATGTTCGTTTTCGAACTCCATTGTGAAAAATGGCCGAATTTTATAGGGGAAATTACTAAAATACCCGTGTGAAATCATAAGATCATTCAAAATTAGTAAATTATTAGTAGTCAACGCGGAGGAAATTAAATGAGGTTGGAGGACAACGAGGGTTGTCCCCCGAATTTATTTTTTTTAGAAATATTAAACCAAATAGAGAAAACTTAATTTCACAAATGATAAGTAAACAAATTCCAACTCAAATGAAATACCATAAAATTGTTGTATAATAATAGCTTCATTATCAATTTTCAAAGATATATCTTTCTCTAAATAAACAACAAAACTATTATTCATCCGCTCATCACACATTCGATTGCATAATCTATCCACTCATCGATCTCACCAAGCAAGCAATACAACTCATTCAACCCTTTTCCCATATTTGTAAGACTTCAATAAAGACACTTAACAAATCAATGTTTGAGAGTTAATTTCACCTAATTCAAAATTAATTTCCATTTTAATTCACCCATTTTAAGAGTACAGTTGAACCCATCTTCATAATAATATCTGATATAGACTTAAATTAATAAAAAAAACTCATCTATCACCGCCATTAATTCTACCAAAATTAATATTATAAGGATATAATTTTTTTTTTTTATTATTCAAAAAAATCGGGAACGGTCCCCCACTGCACTTTTGTTATAAAGTATTTCCATCTCTCTATTCGCAAAAAAAAAGGGTGTAGCCCACACCCTGAGTGCCCGAACCGACCACGCCCAAGGTCCTTGGTTCGGGAAGGTAAATCCAGGTTATGCCTCCAAGGAGCCAGGGTGGAAGAGCTTATGGTAAGTATGAGAAACGCTCAATAACTCCCGCTTGCCACAAGGCCAATTCCACCTTGCGGGGAATCGAACCAAGCACACAGCCGCGCTGAGCACTTACTACCCATCCCCTTTGCCACTTGGAGATGTGCCCTGGGGGCTTCCATCTCTCTATTCGCACTTCTTCATTATTAGGTTAACAGCTTCACTCCATCAGTCCGTCTAGAGTCGGCAACGGAACGGCTCGACTCGGCCCTTTAACGTCATTGATTGGCTCACTGCTCGTACGAGCCAAGCTCATGACTCATCTACAACGAGTCGAGCCGACCTCGTAGTAAAAGACCAAGTTCGGCTTGGCCCACGAGCCATTAATTTTTTTTTTTAAAGGATATTTTGGATTAAAAAAATTATGAGCCACGAACCAAGCTTGTTGGCTCGATTCATGGCTTATCTCCACGAGCCGTTCATGGTTAGATTAGCCAGCCCATGCTTGGCTCTTTTCAGTGAGCCAGTGACTGGCTAGTCAAAATAACGAGTCGAGCTGATAAGCCGGCGAGCGATTCTGTGACGACCCGAATTCTCGGCCATTCGAGTGCCACTATTAATGACTCATATCATATTATCGAGACCTAAATAGTAATATAATAAGAATTTATTTCATAACTGAATTAATAGAGTGCGACTTCCAAAGTCATAATTTAATTGCGGAATTAAAATAGTGAATATTGTTTTTGCATAAAAATAATATCAAAACATAGAAAATTTAAAGTGTTCAATCCAATAATCTCATCAATCTTGGCCACTTTATTTTGCCACTTCCATGTTGACCACCTCGAATCATCAATTTTCTGAAAGGAAGAAATATCGTGGAATGAGATTTTATAAAAACCTCAGTAAGCATAAAAAAAAAACAATTTTCATGAATAACATAAGGATCATAATTAACATAAGGAGACACAAGGATTTTACCGAACATAAGTGGTAAAAATTCTTATGTGTAGCGCTACTAAACTCCGGTCCCTTAGCATAGTCATAAACATATCATATCATATCATGTGGAACCCATAACAATTTCTTGAAATTGACTTCACAGTATAATCCAAAACATAGAAAACATACTTTCTTTTCATAAAAACATAAGATATACTTACCGTTTAAAAGATTAAAATGAAGTGTAGTAGTAAATGGACCAAAACTTTCTTGACCACCTTGAATTTCTCTTACTTGTGGATTTTGTCAAGAGATTGGAAATAAGTGTATATGCGTAGAGTTGTGTGTAAAAGAGATGGATTTATATAGATGTGTAAAGTTGGCATAATGTAAACATCATCATTCAATTCTATTAATTTTAACACATCCTTTTCTTAAAGTAAAGCACCATTCATATACTTTTCCATATTTATACAAATATTATGCTCTTCATGATTACATATAATGGAGTCTTATTAACCATTCATATACTTTTCCATATTTATACAAATATTATGCTCTTCATGATTACATATAATGGAGTCTTATCAACCATTCATATACTTTTCCATATTTATACAAATATTATGCTCTTCATGATTACATATAATGGAATCTTATCAACCATTCATATACTTTTCCATATTTATACAAATATTATGCTCTTCATGATTACGTATAATGGAACCTCTCATGCTTGCATATATTTTCTTAATTTCAACAATAAAATAATTTGTCATGATTAAGGTCTAAATAAATTTTAACATCCAATTAAGTCCCTAAATTTACAATTTCTTGAGGTTAAACCCAAAAATTAAGTGCGATTGTTATAATCTACCCTCCTAAAATTAAATTTCGTCCCCGAAATTTACCTTGAAAATCATCGAAAAGTTGTGGGTACTTGTCTCGCATTTCAATCTCTCGCTCCCACGTGGTCTCTTCCATAGAGTGATTTTTCCACTGTACTTTTACTAGTGAAATCACTTTATTCCTGAGGGGTTTACATGTCTGTTCCACGATTCTTATTGGTACTTCCTCATAGGTCAAACCTCGTTGTAATTCTATAGACTGGTGGTTGATAACATGGCTTTGGTCAGGGACGTACTTTCTAAGCATTGACACATGAAATATGTTATGCACAGCTGAGAGTTCTGGAGGTAATGCCAATTGATAAGCAACATTTCCTATCCGTTGCAAGATCTCGAACGGGCCAATAAATCTTGGTCGTAATTTACCCTTCTTTCCAAACCGTATCACTCCTTTCATCGGTGCTACTTTGAGGAACACTTTATCACCAACTGAAAATTCTAGGCCTTTTCTCCTTTTATCTGCATAACTCTTTTGTCTATCTTGTGCAATTTTCATACTGGCGCGAATTTTCTCAATTGCATGCATTGTCTGTTCAATAATTTCTGGCCCCAAAATCTTCCTCTCCCCAACTTCATCCCAATGAACTGGTGACCTACACTTTCTTCCATACAATGCTTCATATGGCGCCATGCCAATTGAAGTGTGGTAACTGTTATTGAAGTGTGGTAACTTAGAGGTGGCAAATGGGTCTATTAGCTCGCTGCTTGTACGAGCCGACCTCGTGGTCAAAGGCCAAGCTCGGTTTGGCCCACGAGTCATTAAATTATTTTTTTAAAAAAGGATAGTTTGGATTAAAAAAATTATGAGCCACGAACCAAGCTTGTGGGCTCGGTTCGTGGCTCGTCTTAGACTAGCTAGCCAATGCTCGGCTTGTTTCCATGAGCCAGTGACTGGCTCGTCAAAATAACGAGTCAAGCCGCTTGTGGATCGTATTTTTACGAGTCGAGTATTTCTATGAAATTCTTTTTCTTTCCCAATATATAAAGTACAACATGATGTTCTTCTGTTTTGCAAGTGTTTAATTTATTTATTTTCAATTGGTTCGACCCGGGGCAGCCAAAAAGTCCATCGAGGACTTGGGCTATCTCTACCCCTGCATTTACTACCCTACTTAGAGCATCTTCAATAAACTCTCTAAATTTGAAATACTCTTTATTTTGGAGTCACCCTTTAAAATTTCACTTCAATAGACACTCTACTTTAACATTTTTAAATGCATTCAAAAAGTTCCAATTTTCAATGTTCCTACATTAGCTTTTTTTATTATATATGTGATATTATTGGTCATTCACTTTTAAAAAAATAAATATTAACTAAAAATAAAGAAAGATAATAAATATTTTTATGAAAAAGTAAAATAAAGAGCAAAAAATAAAAAGTTTGTTGAAGTTTATAAAAATTACTCTTTGGGTAAAAAAAAAGTTACTCTTTAAATTTAAAGATACTTTGTGTTATGTGGAATATGTTCTTTTAAATGTAAAGAGTCAATAGAAGATGCTCTTATAGATAAGATGTTACGTACATATTTAGAATTGCATCTGTACACTCTCTCTCATCGGTATGTTTTATGTACAATTTAGGGTTAGGAATTCTAAAAGTTATTGATTTCCATCATCATTTTGAGATGTAGCAATAAATTTCTATTTTTGAAAATGCAAGGGTATCTCGTATAGAAGTGTAAGTGTGTAACATCAAATATTCAAGTCCATGTATAATTATTTAAGGGGGTTTTATGGGAATAGTCATGTGAAATCCTTGTTTTATGTATATGGCCATCAATATATAATTTGTCTATTTTACCCTTAATGAAGTAGATTATTTTCTTTGCAAGATACATCCCTGAATTTAATATTGTTGATTTAATTCAATAATTCTTATTATATTCATATTTTTTAATCTTTTAAGTTCTTCTAAAAATGTTCTATATTGTGATAATTTCTCAAAAATGTTTAGGATGCTCTTTTTTAGTTATTTATATCCTAATATTATTCCTTCTGAAACTGCATTTTCTATATCTTCGTATTCTTCTGTAATTTTATGAACTGTATTTATATTTTTTACTGTTTCAACATAATTAAATTCTATTCTATTTAGGATAATATGGTCAATATCTTCGTATGTTTCTTTTAATTTAGATTGTCCAACATAATGTATATTTTTAGATTTTTCAACAATAGCTAATAAAAATAAAATTTCTTTATTTTCTGAATATAATTTATGATCACAGTTATTAGAAGTTGATGTTTGTGAAATATACATAGATTATTAGGTTGGTAAATTATTATACAAAATTTTCTGGTAAAAGTTCATTATTTGATCTAGTAAAATACAATAATCAGCAATATACTTTTCGTATTTTTCTAAAATTTTATTATATTCTTCAGAAGATATATTTTCATTTTTCATTTGATATTTAATATCTTCCATTTTATCTTTCAATTTTTCTAAAAGATTATCTAGTCCTTTTATTATATATCCTGGCATTAGGTTTGGACTGTATTTGTCATTATTTTATTTTCTAAATCTATTTTAAGCTGTAATATATCAGAATAATCTATAATATATTGATCATGGTTTTCTAAAAGTATATAATATTGTTCAGATGATTCATCCATATCTATTAATTGAGATATAATGTTATTTATTTTTTTCATTATTCTATATAATAAATTCTCTAATCCTTCAATAGTATATCCAGGCATTATAAACACAAAAATAAATAATTTATAAAATTTCAAGTATTTTTTTAAATTCTATCAGTGTTTGAGAATTGATAATATCTATGTCAGCCATGATGTCTATACTTTGTTCAAATCGTATATTATATTTTGAAATATTTTTCTTTCTTTTTTCTAATTTATCAATTATATCCTGAATATCTTGTATTATTATAGATCTTACAGTACCTCTAGCAAAGTTTTTTATCAAATTTTCTTTAAAACTTTTTAATATCTCTTGTGATGCGTAGAGTTGCTCTTGGTATCCTATTTTATCGATTTCATTCTCATATTCAATACTTTTTTTACTTTTGATATTCTTTTTAACTTTATATGGACCTCTCTTAGATCTGAGTTTTTTCATGATATAATTGATTTTATTCATGATATTAAGATTTTCAAAAACTGGTAAAGAAAGACTCATCTCTTCCATCACTGTCATAATCTATTACAGGATCATAATCTTTATCGCTACTAAACACATATCCTAAATATAATTCATTATTTATTTCAGTATTATCATTATCAAGCTACAAATAAATAATTGATTTTGTAATTTCTAATCCTAATATTCTTTTTAATGTTGAAAAGATAACTAACAAACATGGCATATAAATATGATATAAATTTTTTATTTCATTATTTGGTCTAGTAAATTGTTTATACATGAATAAAAGTTCAATTATGGTATGATATTCATCCTTATAAGGACTGTTTTGATAATTAAATTTAACAATTCTGAATTCTGTCATGTTAAAAGCTCTTCTTCCTCCTAATTCCTTGAAGATAGATATATTAAGAATACTAACATCTTTTCCCGTTCTCAGTACCTTTGTATTTTCCTCCTATTGATAGTGACCTTCAGGCTTATAGGTTTCTGCTCCACACCCTTCAATGGCCTCCTGCCTTCACGGGTTATTAGCTAAACTTTGATATATGCCTGCACTATATAACCTTTTAGATGGAAAATATTTTATGACAAAGTGTAGGGAATTTTCTTAATAATATATCTTCTTTTTGGAAATATGATTTAGAAGACAAGAATTTAGAAACTCATCATAATTTGATAAGTAGATTGGAATTTTATTGATAATATGAAGATTGACAAATGATTGGTATGAGAATTTTTCAAAGACAAAAGATTTTCTTGGCTTTCTCACAAACTGAGTGCTCAAGTGAGTTCTACCTTTCAACTAGCCCGGAGGTCTCTATTTATATTGCTACATTGGACACAATTACATCACTACTTACATCATAGACCTAAAAATTTTACAGCTTTTCATTAATATTACAAGGACACATCAGGACACATAAGGACACACATGTCCCTTTATTGATTATTACAAGGACACACCTATCCTCCATCATTTCTTTTCTCACATGGCCCTTACATTGGGCTGTCTATTTTTTGCCACGTTCCACTCTCCTTTAATAGAGTAAATACCAGTTGTCCATCAATTTTGTTGGCATGTGGGGCAATTTCTGGCTATACATGCTTCTTGTAGGGTAGCAAAGCTTCTATGGATTTGATGAGTGTCAAACTTGTTGATATATTCTTTCAAAATTGTTGAATTTTCTTTTCCTCCATTAGTGAGGAGGGTCCATCCATTATACAGGAATATGCATTTGAATTTTTTATCATACAAGTTTTTGGCAATGTTGTAGAAAACCTTAATTCCCAACACCCTTTGAAATCTAAATCATAATCTTGTAATGTTTGGTACTGATTTGGTATTTTTTCCAACTTCAATTTGAAAATTTCGAGCAACATACCCAATTGTGATAATATGCTCAGCAGGATAATAAATCATTCCATCAATTTCAGGATTGATTGAATAAAATTTTAAATATATGGGTCTTCCTTGGACAAACTTTGAAATTTCTCCTTTTAGTAAATCATCAAATTTTTTTATTTCTTTCAAATCTTTTCTGGATAGATAAGATCCAAAAATCCATAATCAACTGCCATTTTTGTCATAACGGGATCTCCTCCCTGAGTAACGATCAATCGTGGGTATACATGATTTCCAGATGAAATGTAATAACAGTCACATTCTTGAAGTTCATATATAACTTTGACAGTAGTTTTATATTCGTCTTCTTTTGGTAAAAAAGGAGAATCATCTTCCTCATCAGCATGAATTCTGACTACCCTTGTATATTCATCTTTGGCATTGATTATTATTTTCCGAGGATTGGCTTCATTTATGACAACTTTTTTGGGACGTGGTTCATCTCTTTTAATTGTTGGTCCACCACTGCTTCCAGAAGATGTACCTGCTTGTATTTTTGATATAAGCTGTTTGGTATCAGCCTGTTTGGTAATTAATGATTCAAACTAAGATTCAATCTCATTTATATTATCGCTCAATTCCTTAGTATAATTGTAATGAAATTTTGAGATTTCCATCAATTGCTTGAAACTTCCTTGGAGAATCTCTGCTAGTTGCTAAATTCCAAGTTTTATATCTTCAGCTTGCTCTGTGAGAAAGTTCATTTGCTGTTTGGCGTCTATCAAGGATTTTTTGATATTATCCATCTGCAAATTCAATATTCCTGCTTAAAAAATCTGCAAGATAATTATTGACACCTTTAATATGAACTATATCAAAATTATAAAGTGCCAAATAGGCTTGCCATCTATGGAGTCTTCTATATTGAGGTTCTGATGGTAACTTTCTAAGCCTGTAACTTGAGAATTATCAGTTTCAACAATGAATTTATTGGATAATAAAAACAATGAAAACTTCTTTATTCCTCTGATGATTGCTAACAATTCTTTCTCATGAGTAGTATAATTTATTTCTGCTTGATTAAACGTTCTACTAGAACATCTGCAAATTTCATTAAGATCAGTTTTTAATATTGCTGCTCAATATTTATCTGAGACATGAGTACTAACTATTAGATTATCTTTTTCATCTGGTAATCTTAATTTTGGTAAATTTTTACATTCTTTCTTTAGTACTTTAATAATTTCTGTGTGTTCATCACTCCATTCTTTGGTATTTATTTTTCTGAGTAAAATCTGAATTTTATATCTCTTTTTTAGAGATTTTCAATAAATCCTTCTGCATAATTTAAACATCCTAAAAATTTTTGTATTTGTTCTTTTAATTCTAATTTATCTGAAAAACTTTCTAACTTTTTAGATATATGGGTTTGTAATTTTATTCCTCTTTTATCTATTGATAATCCAAGAAAATCAATCTCTTGTTTTTCTATTATGGCTTTGTTTTTTGAAAGGACAATTCATTCTTTTTTGCATTCATTTATAAATTTTATCAAATGATTTCTATGTTCTTTTCTATTATTATAACATATTAATATATCATCAACATAAACAATTAAAAATTCATTAAATTTTCTAAATATGTCATCTATTCTTCTTTGATATATTTGTGGTGCATTTTTTAAACAAAATAGCATAACCATCAATTTATACTTACCTTGGGGTGTACTAAATGTTGTATATTCAATGATATCTTCTTCCATTTTTATTTGTCAAAATCCTGATTTGCAATCAAATTTAGAATAATATTGTTTTCCTTTTGCAAGGTTTATTAGTACTTCTTTATTTTGTAAAAAGTATCCATAAAATTTGGTATATTTATTTAATTCTTTATAATTTATTACCATTCTAACTTTTCCTCTTTTTTGTTCAGAATGTTTCATTACCATGAAAGATGGACTACTATGGGGTCCATTACTAGGTCTGATTAATTTTTGGTTAAGTAATTCTTTTATTTGAGTTTTAAATTCATGTATATCTTGTATGGTATACATCATTAGTCTAACTCTTATAATAACATTTTTTATTAATTCTATTTTAGCTTTTGGATGATGCGGTTTCCAAAATAATAATGGATTTTCTCCACATATTTTTTCTAATTGATCAATAGTATTTTTCATGCTTGTTTGTATATTCATTTTCAAGACTTTTTTATACATTATTATTTTATTTTTTATTTCATTTTGTGTAATTGATTTTTATCTCATTTATCACCACACTGTGTTGGCTGAATTCTGTAAGGTCTAAATTTTCTTGATATTTTTAGTAAATGTCCACAAGGTATTTGTAACATAATCATATAATTATTTTATTTATAATATTGAAATTGTTGTATAAAGTCATTTCCTAATAATATATCATATTCTAATTTGTTATAACTATATATTTTATTTACAACTACTTGTTTACTCCCAAGTATTATATCAATTTTATCATAACTATTAATTATATGAGTACTTTCTTCTGTTACTCCTGTAATTTTTATCTTTCCATTAGTATTCCATGATTTTATTAAGAAACTTTTGAATATTGTTATATCACTTCATGTGTCAATTAATGCACATGTTGTTATATTTGTTTCAACAATGGTAACTTATATATAAACAGCTAATGGAAAACTTATTTGGTTGTTCATTTATTCAGCTTTTCTACATAGTATAGTTTGACCATTATGGGTTATGTACAATCCGTCACGTTTTATACTATAATCTTCTAGTCCATCTAGGAAGTTCATTCCTAATAACACATGAGGATTTACCATACTGTTATCTACATGATATGGTACTAAGAGATTTATTCCTCCTATTTTTATTGGTACTTTAACTTCAAGTTCAGTTATATGTATTTGTCCATCAAAATTTATATATCTATACGGATTAGTTCTATGAGATATTAGCCCTTTGTTTCTGTTTGAAGCTATATGACATTCACTAGCTCCTGTATCGATTAATATATTTGATCATTTTATATGTTCTTTTTCCTTGAAATATTCACCTTCTATTTTCATATTTTTGGCATTTCTATGAAGTTTTATTTCTCTTGTATTACTAGTTTCTCCTAATTGTTTTCTATTGGGTAAATTTGTTGATCTTATAATTAATCTGTCATCTTCAAATGTTATGTTATTATTAGGGTATTCTTCTTCTCTTAATTCTATAATTTTTGGTTTATTTTTTGTTATAGTAAGTTCATAATTTCTTGGGACTAAACTTATTTGTTTATCTGGTTCCACAGTTTTACCAAAATCTTTGCATTCTTTATGAATTTCAATATATGAATTTTTTAGAATAAATGTTTCCATAATTAGAATTAGTAAATGTGTATAATGTCCTATATTCTATAGTCATAATTTTATCTCCTGGTTCCATTATATTATCTTTATGTAATTTGAAATGTAGTCCTAGAATTTCATTGAAATTTCTGTCTTTCAGTGATATACAATATTTTGGGTAACATGTAAATATTAATTTCTTATATGCTAGATTTCCTTCTATTGTTCCTAAATGACTGTCTTTTAAATTTATTATTGTTCCATCATGTAAACTTACAGTCAAAGGTGAATCTAATCATTATCTAAACAAGGATGTAAACATTATTTAAATACCTGCTAAATAAACATATTGAATTTTTCACTTTGTTATCTATTGATCTTTGTTACTAGTTCTGTAACCGTATTTTTTGTTAAAAAATTTAATTTGTGTGTTCTTTGAGTAGTTCTAACGTCTATTGTCCTTTCAATTTTATGATATTCATTTATTGCTATTTTTTCTCTTTTTCATATTCTGTCTAATATTTCTCACTTTCCCATTTTCAAATCTAAAGATAATTTTTGTATTTTTCTGAACTTATTATTGTCAAAAGTTACTTTTAGAGCCTGTTTGGTAATGAAATTTTTTTTGAGTTTTGTAATTTTTTTTAGTTTTTTTATAGATGTGTGGTTTAAAATTGTTTGAAAAGTCAACAATGGTGGGCTTGACTAAGAATGAAGGGTTGAGATTGAGTTTGAAAAAATTGTGGTAAAAAATTCCCCTCCACCAAACAAGCTCTTAATCAATAACCTTATATTCCTTCATATTCTTGTTTATCTATATTCTTATTTGTTTTTATTTCTTTATTCTGATTCATTACTTTATGAATCTGTTTCACTTATATAGACTTCTTGATCATAGTAATCTTCAATATCGGATATTTCACTTAATTCAATTTCTATTTCTAGGTATTCTTTTTGTAATATTTTAACTTTCTTTTTGTTACAATCAGGACTTATATGCCCAATTTCTCCACAATTCCAACATTTGCATTGAATTTTATCTTTCTTATAAGTTTTATTTTTCTATTTTTTATTTGGATTATATCTTCTCTTAGGTTTTATATATTTTTTCCTAAAGTTTCTAAATTTTTTAAACTTTCTATTTTTATATTTTCTTTTATTATTTTTTCTCCCTTCAAGATTACATCCCAATTGGGTAGGTTTTTCCATATCTTCACAACATATTCTAGTTAATTTTCCTGATTTCTTTAATAATTGTCTTTGTTGACATATATATATATTAATCTTTCAAATAGAAATTTTAGCATTGATCCTAATGTTCTAGGTGTTCCAGGGTTGTCTCTGATAAATTTTTCAAATTCTATTTTAAAGTATATTCCCCATGAACCCGGTAATTTATTATAATACATATCTCTGTATACTTCTTGATTTTCATTACTATAGAATTGGACATAGTAGTATTCTTTAAATTCACAAATGTATTATTTGATTTTACACATATCACATATTGTTAAATTTATTAATCTCATTCTTGCATTATCTTTTTCTCTGATTGATTCAATTTCAACATTACTTATCCAATTTTCTCTTAAAAATTCATCTGCAATATAATCTACTAACTTTTCTATACCTTTTCTATCTGATTTTATTAGTTCTGTTTGTACATTTCTTATTATTAATGCTTTCGTATCACTACTTATTCCTTCCTACCAATTTCTAACATGTCCTTCAAATGATGTTACTAAAGAATTTATCATTTTTTTAGTATTTTTCCATGTGTCATCTTTATTGTATAAAAAGAACAATATCATTGAATCTGCCTAAGTTAATAAGGCTTTTTTGGTATCTATTTTACAATCCAAATCTAATTTTGTTCCTCAATGATTAATAGGTTTATCATAAGGGGAAAATACATATCTACTATCTTATAAGTTTCACTTTTCAAAACTAACAAACTTAACATTTTTCTTTCAAAAATCAGGTATTTCATAATTAAAAATAAATATAATATTACATATAATATAAACATAATTATCTATTATATATTATATTAAAACTACTACAATATTAAATCAAAAACTCAAATCTTGATGTCACAACCTCCCTCATCCCCGCACCTTCCCCGCCCACCACCCGACCACCCCATCCCATCCCCACCCACCCCACCTACCCTACCCTACCCAAATTTTTTTCTCCTTCTCGATGTTTTCCTACTCATCCCCATCCCATCCCACCCACCCCACTCAACCCCACCTCATCGCAAAGTGATAAATTGATCTCGCCAAATCCACAATCCCCTCACCCAAAAAATTATTTAACCCACCCCATCCCATCCCATCCCATCCCACCCCCACCCACCCTACCCACCTACCCTACCCTATCCCAAATTTTTTTTAAATTTTTTTCTGCTCAATGTTTTCCTACCATTTCCCACCTCATCTCACCTCATCGCAAAGTGACAAATTGATCTCGTCAAAGCCACACCCTCTCACCCTAAAATTATTTAACCCACCCCACCCGACCCGTCCCGCCCAGCCCCGACCCACCCATCTCAACCCCACTCGACCCTACCCTACCCCACCTCATCACAACGAGACAAATTCATCTCACCCCAGCCACAGACCCCGACCCACCCCAGCCCCCACCCCACCCCACCCCACCCCTAAAATGATTTTTCTTCTATTTGTTCACACTTTGCCCCAACCACCCAATCCCACCCACCCCGACCTCACCCCACCCCACCTAACCATGACCCCACCCACAATTTTTATGTCACAATTTATTTCTCTGTCACAAATTTCGAATTTTGTAGGTCACGATTTTTTCGATCGCAAATTTAGAATCAATTGGTCACAAATCACAAATTTCATTGATCACTATTTTTTCTCGAATACAAATCAAGATTTTTTTAGGTCACAATTTTCACAAATCACTTGTTTTCTTGGTCACATATCATAAATTTTGTAGGTCACAATTTATAAAATTATTTGGATGACTTTTAGGGTCACAGCTTATTATGGTCACAAATTGCAATTTTTTAGGTCACAAGTCACAAATCAGATCATAAGTTTATGGTCACAGTCAAAATTTTTTATGTCACAATTTATTTCTGGGTCACAAATTTTGAATTTCGTAGGTCACGATTTTTTCCGGTCGCAAATCTAGAGTCAATTGGTCACAAATCACAAATTTCATTGGTCACAATTTTTTCTCGAATACAAATCAAGATTTTTTTAGGTCACAATTTTCACAAATCCCTAGTTTTCTTGGTCACATATAATAAATTTTGTAGGTCACAATTTATAAAATTATTTGGATGACTTTTAGGGTCACAACTTATTATGGTCACAAGTTACAATTTTTTAGGTCACAAGTTTATGGTGGTCACAATCTATTTTTGTAGGTCACAAGTTTATTAATTAAATGAGAAATTAAATATGTTGAAGTCACAAGTATACAATTTATGGTCATGGTCACAAACTACCAATTTATAAGTCACAAATTATGAAATTTATCGATCACAGATTATAAAATAATTTGGTTACGACTTAATTTCAGGTTACAAATAACAAATTTATAAGTCACAACTTATTTTCGATCACAAATCATCAAATTAATAGGACACAAAATTACAAATATTTTAGGTCACAATTTATTTCCTCGTCACAAATCACAAAACTTATGGATCCAACTAATTTCTCGATCACAAATTGTAAAATTATTTGGTCACAACATATTTTTTTTTATCACAAATTAAAAACTTAGAGGTCGCAACTCATGTATAAGTCACAAGTTACAAATGTTATCGGTCACAACATTTTATCAGTCACAAATTATAAAAATTTCAATCACGAGTAATTTTTTGTCACAATTTTCCTCACAACTTATTTATCTGTCACAAATCTCGATTTTATGTGGTCACAAATATACAATTTACGGTCACAAATATCGATTTTATAAGTCACAACTATTTTTCGCGGTCACAATTTCAAATTAATTGATCACGACTTAACAAATTACGAGTCACAGTCATAAATTTTGTCACAATCTTAAATTTTTTTAGGTCACAATCATCTGCAATTAATCACAAATTTCAAATTAAATGATCACAACTTAACAAATGTTGAGTCACAATTAAATTTTTTAGGTCACAACTTATTTATTTAATAATCACAATCACTTCTAATTGGTCACAAACAACTAAACAAGTTACCTACTCCACCCTACCCTACCCTACCCTCGCCTTCCCCACCTTACCCTACCCCAACCTAGCTACACATTACAGCCACTGTCATTGCCGTCGCCCGCCACAACCACCACCATCGTCAGTACATCTCACCAACTGCACCACAGCACAAAGCGGTCGCCACCAGTAAAAACCATCAACGGCACTTCAACCTTCATCGCACCACCACCTATAAGGAATCGAAAACACCACAAACCACGAACACCACACCGCCTCCGCCACCACATTCCAAATGCATCACCACCTCCAACCGCACGCAACACAACCACCACAAATCGCACACAGAACACAACCACCATACCAAAAAAAAATGAACTACCACCACCAAATAAAAACACACCACCCCGTCGAACTACACCACAACCACAGCGCCGCCAGATCTGTAAGCTCAAGACCCGCAAGTGTTGAGCCTCCGTCGCTATAGGAACAAGAGGACAGAGAGAGATAGTTGATTGGAGAGGACGACATCGCGGCTCAGTATTGGTCATCGCCGGAGGTTGTGACCATCAACGATTTACAGGCTAATGGATGAGAGAGAGAGTAGACAGGTTGGAGTCTTGGAGATATGAATTGGGGGAGGTGATGTGATCCGGACCCTCGACAATCGGAGTCATAGCTGGCTTGACGGGAAAATTTAAATATTCAAGCCAAAACAAGAATTCAGCAGGTTCGACGAGCTTTGAAGATCAAATCGTGTCGAAAAGAACCGAAAATCACGGCCGTGGATGGATTGGTCATGACCGTAACTTTTGAAGATCACGGCCGTAACATGCTCTCTGTCTAATTCATAAACCGGATAAAAGGATTTACGGCCGTAACAAAAATATTCACGGTTTGTTACGGCCGTAACATAATTCAATTACACAATTCACGACCGTAAATGAAGACCCTCACGGCCGTGAGACAGCTCCTGGACATGCGCCGCTGATGGAATTTAAATATTTTTCATTATTTTATTTCCTTATCAGTTTTAGCTATTTTAGGTTAGTTAGAATTCTATTTTGAGTAAATTAGCGATTATGGTTTTATTTTGCTTATTTATACGCCTTTTTGATTGATTGTAAATTGAGACTTTGATGATTGAATAAAAAGAAATTGAATGTTTTTCAATTGTTTAATGTGTGGATTCACATTACAAACCCAAACTTATCAAGATTGATTATCTTGTGGCGTTCATCCAGAACTTATCAAATATTCGCGAGAGTATTTGTGGCGTTGAAAATCAGAGACTTATCAAGGGGATTGGGCAAATCCTTGTGGCGTTTCGAAAGTCTTGGTTCTTTATTCCGCATCATCGAGCCATCGCGTCGTGAATATCGGGTCATGATTCATCCGTCCAACCACAACCTGAGTTCGGAACTTTCCGGCGTTTCTTCCGCGCTTCGAATCTTATCAGGAGGGGGATGAAATTGATTTCTGGTGATTATTGATTAGGTTAGTATAATTTACTTTTAGTAATAAAATATTTAATAAACCAAATTAAGAATGACCTATTTGTATATAAATTGTTTTTAAATCTTATTTTTGAATTGTGTAGTTGAAAAACATGTCCCTATGTAATTTCCACTTATCATAATTATTATATGGTTCAAATCTATCTTTATATTTATTTCCTTTAGGTGGTTGCCTGTCTCTGATTCTATCATAATATTGTCGGTGTGGTTTACTATATAAAGGTACATAACTTTCATCTGAATCTGGTATTTCTTGTTTGGAAGTTCCTATTGGAGCTGAGCTAGGTGCTCCTCCAGTATTTATTAAAATTTGGTATTCATTAAAAAAATTTAGGCTTAATTGGTCAAAATTTTCTATAAGAAAATATAATTATTCATTCATTTTTATCTTGTTCTTCAATT
Organism: Ligustrum vulgare; assembly: GCA_963555705.1. Lineage (NCBI taxonomy): Eukaryota > Viridiplantae > Streptophyta > Magnoliopsida > Lamiales > Oleaceae > Ligustrum > Ligustrum vulgare. The sequence goes on from OY743181.1 coordinate 11,764,679, forward strand.
TTTTCTTCAAATTTTAATTTTCCTAAAGTTTTTTCTATGAATTTTTGTAATTCTAACTCCTCTTCTAGTATTTTTGGTAATATGTTTTTTTCGAAATTCATCATCCATACTTCTTGCTTCTATTATAATTTTTTCTTGTTTAAAGTGTTTCTTTCCTATTCTAAGTATTTCTTTTTCTGAGTTTTTTGTCTATTTTCTTATCTTTACTTTTACTATTTTCTTTGAATTCTCTAATATCTAGTTTTAGTATATTTATATTATTTCTCACTTCTTTTAATTCATTTTTTACTTATTGAACGTCACTTATTAATGATTTTATTAATATATTTAGATCTTCAATATATTCATTTATCGACATTTTATGCTTTTGGTTTAATAGTTTGAGTTTTTTGTACCTTAAATAGTTTTCATACATATCATCTATTTTTAATTTTAATTTTTTAATTCTTTCTTCTATTGATATGATCCTTTCATTTTCATTCTTTCTTATTTTTTCATTTAACTTGTCTATTTTTTCTATAATTATTCCAATTTTATCTTGATCAATTAATTCTCCTGATTTTCTTTGGAATTCTTTTAAGATTTCTTCATCTATATTTTAACTTCTCATATCATTTCTTTTAATTCTTTAAATTGTATTGTTAGTTTATTTTGAATATTTTGTAATTTTTCTTTGATATTCATATCTTGTGTATTTAACTGTTCTAATTCTTCAATAGCCAATTTATCTTGTCTGTTTATATTTTTATATGTTTGCCATAAAAATGCACTTATCCAGTTTAATTGCATGTTAAGAAATACATCAAATTCTCCCTATAAGCTTAATGGTTGAAATATAGTTGTATTATATCCTTTTATTTGGTAAGATCCTACTGGTAGATTAATATTTTCTATTATTTGTTTTTCAAATTTTATTTCTAGAAATTCCGTCATTAAATTCTTCCTCTGATATGCTCAACTTCTAATCTTAATTTTGTATCATATTTTACTTCTTTACATATCATTATATTATATTCACAAAATTCTTCAATTGATTTTAACATTGTTTTTCTTTATTGTGCTCTATAATATTTTATGTAGTATTTTATTTCTTCAGTTATATCATATTTTTTCATATTGATTTTTTCTTTGTTATTTTTAATCATAAGTATATTAGGTAATTGTTTTAGAATTGTATTAAAGTATTTTCTTTTACATTCTAATGATTTTAATTTTAGGAATCATTTTCTTTTTATATTTCTCTCTTCTATCATTTGATCTAATAGATTTTCTCTTTGTTCTATTATTGAATCTAATTTTTCATTTGTTTTTATATCTAGATATTTGATTAACAAAGGTCCTCCTCTATGATAATCCATTTCTATAATCTATGTATAATTTTTCTAGTATATCTTTGTGGATTAAACCTAATATTTTGTTTATGATAAAATCTTCTTTTATTATATCGAAATTTATTAGATCATATATATCTCTTCTTATATCTTTGTCTAAATCCTTTAGAGTTCTCAAGATTTCCATTTTATAATTATCGGGTAGTATTAATGTATGCATAATCATAAATTTTGATGTATATATTATATATTAATTTTTGTTTTTTGTCATTTAATATTTTTGATCTGTCATATGACTCTGATACTAATTGAGGGGGTTCTACTATGAGCGAACAAAAATCAAATAAAATCATATAAATAAAATTAATTAAAAGTATATAGATGTAAAGTTTTAAGGGATAAGTTGTAACTTTTCTAAATTCTAATAGGCTTAGTTGAAATATGATATTTAAGAGTAATTTTGGTAGTTTCTAATATCTAAGGCTATTTTAATGAATTGATAAAAATTTTGACTATTTTCACAAAAGACCATTTTCATGTGGTCATTTCCATGGTATCCCACATTATTTAATGGTTTCTTTCACACCACGAATTACTTCGACCTTCCCTCACTAGGCAACTTAAATAAATCCTTTATTAAAATAAATAAATAAATAAAAAAGTGTTAACATAGATGATATTTCTACAATTTTGAAAACGGAGGAAGTGTCCATAATAATAAAACTCACCTGATTTCTCTGACAATAACAATTTACAATAAGTGATACCCATTATCTGTTTCGTGATACATTTTTTTTGTAGTACATCTAGTATCTACCGAATGATTATATGCAATAATGACAATATTGAACAATAATGCGAACTTTGCAAAATCAAAAACTATATTCTTGAGTGCCGTTTCAATTTGATCAAACGAACTCAAGTTCTCCTTGCATCACCTGATTCATCTTATGGGCTTATACTACTAGGGAAACATTTTTAAGGATAGCGCATTAACAAGCATTTTAACTCTTAAATTCTCTAGTCTCGAAATTCGTACGATCAAGCTTTCTAAATTATCATTTTATAAAATATCACAATAGTTAGGTTACTTGCAACATGTATGCGTAGCTCTAACTCTAACGTGTGACCAAAGGGGTGCCTAAATTCTAATGTTAAATATGACAATAAAAAATAATTATGATCATGGAATAGGTATAGGCGAAAGGAGTTGCAAAGACTGAATTATATCAGGTTCTGGCAATTTGAGTGGTGGCAGAGAGAAATGGCTATAAGTAGAGCTTCCACTTCTAATTTCTTGCATAGTCAAAAGGGCTACAACTGTATTCCTGAAAATTCCCTCTCCAGGAACTCTAATTGCTTCTCTTTCAGCTGCATGTATTCCTTTTTCTTGTGAAGCCGAGAAAACCGAATCTATAGTGGTTTCACACTCTTTTACGAGCTTCGAAATGAGATCCGTAGTGAAAAATGGTTGTTCCAGGACTTTTTGGATAAACGGCAAGCGCAAAAAACCACCTGTTCGTTTATCGTACTTCTTCAGGATCTTGGCCAACCCTACAATATTTTTCATTTATCTCAAAAACAATTCCCATACTGCAACTTAAACTTTTAGACGAGAGAGGGAGCATATGAGTTTTACCAGTGTAATTGATGTTGCTGTAATTGATTAGGAGAACCATTTCTCCATGAAAATTAACAATATCTTTTCTGATTTTCGCTATCTCCCCTTTGTATTCTGTTTCAGATGGTTTAGTCCCATTTGGTCCCCTTGCATCAATTACTCTCTGTATCCTCTGTTGCAATTCCTGAATCAAAATCAACTATGAAACAGACACCTAGGTGGTTTCTGCAATTTCAATCTCTCTCTAAAATTAAACATGCTACTCGATAAATATTTTGAATCTACAACCTAATTTTGATTGTTTTTGTTGTATGTAGTGATGGAAACAGGATGGATATGGACCGGGAATCTTATTCTCATCTCCATTTCCGTTACACGCGGGCGGGAATTAAAAATTCTCCATTTAAATCCCTGTTATCAACCTTTAAAAAGAAAAAAACTTAATTATCTCTCATGCCTTTAAGTTAGTAATGTAGGTCGGAATCATCCAACTTGATTTAATAGAATATATGTAATTTTTCAAAATATATTGAATTTTTTAATTTTTAAATTATAAAGAGGGTGGGGATGGGTCGAGGACCTCATTCCCATCCCCATCCCCATCCCCATCCCCATAACGGGGATAAAATCATTACAATCTCTGTCTCATTTGGAGCGGGTCCTCGAGGAGATCAAGTCTCGCAGGAGAAATTGCCATCTCTAATTGTATTGACTTTATCTGAGGATCTTCAATGCACTATATAGGTTGGGACTCATTAGCAAATAGACACAGTAAGTTAAAAATATTTTTCAAATACATTATGTGAAGCACAATGTTAAGCTAGCGTGACTTTTTTTTAAAAAAAAATACAACGTAATGTGCTCCTTCTACATCTTAACACTCTGTGAGATTTGATGACTCAACATTTTTGTTAATTTTTTAATTAGTTTTTGAATGAGTTATTAATTTTAAATTTTTTAAAAAATGCTACATAATCAATAAATTTTAATATATTAAAATTAATAAATTTAAAAAATATACATTTTAATAAATTTAATTTATCAACAAAAAATTTGTCGTTAAATAGAGTTATATAAAAATATTAGTCTTTGAAACGTCTTAACAAAATACAATAACAATAAAAATAAAAATCTAAGATTAATTAAGAATATTTTGCCCTTAATAATTTTTTTTAAAAAATCTCAAAATAAATTTGACCGTGAAAATAAAATATAAAAAGAGTATAAGAAAACAACATTTATACTTTATAATAACGAAAGTTTGTGAAAGAGTTATTAATTTTAATTTAAAAAAAATAATAATCAACCTTATTTAAATGTAGATGAAATTATTATAGAGTAAATTTTAAATTAATCCGTTTAATTATCCAAGGCTTTTAAAAGTTCATCTATTTTATTATCATGTCAGCCACAATATAAGTACACTGAAATTGATATCATTGAAGCCATTTTCGTAGTCAGAGTCGAAGGGATATCCTCTCCTATTGTGAACGAATCTACGAAGTTAGTCAAATGTGGAACCCACAATTTTTAACCCCAAAACATAGGGTATGGCCCACAAACTACAAAATCTATTTTGATGTTAATTTCTTGTTAATCTTGACACACACACACACACACAAAAAAAAAATAAAAAAAAAAATTGAGGACAAGTGAAGTAAATAGTAAACACTAATTTCTAGAATCAAGTTTTTAAATTACTTTTACAGAGTAAATTTAACATAAAACGTGAGTAAAGCAGTGGGAGGATGGATGACCTTACGGCGAATAATGAAATCTTCTTCCTGTTCCATGAAGAAGGCATTGAATTTTTCGATCTCATTGTTCAAGCAGTACAGAAACTCCTTGTCGGCCTTCGGAGCAGAAGAAATCAATCTCACAAGTTTCTTCAATTCTTTGTATGTCAAAAATTTATCCCTCCAATCCGGCAAACTCTGTTCAATTTGCTGCTTCAATCTCTTCCCGAACTTCATGAATCTGCACCTGTGCTCCTGTGAGTGAAATGTGATGAAAAATTGCAGAAAGAGTGTAATGGAGGGTGGTTTTATTGGGGGGGGGTGAAAAGGAGAGAATATTTAGAAGGCATATGCTTGGCGTGATGAAGTGGCGGTTAGAATGAATCCCAGCATATTCGATTTACATATTCAGTAAGTCATACTTGTGACCAAATCGTACTAAATGACCTTTATTTTCCTGAATTAATGTCAAATTTAGGTGGGACCCAAATTGAAATATTAAAGGGAAGAATTTACATGTACAATTTTTTTGTACAACTTTTATTTACAACACTCATGTGACACAATTTTGGTAGTTTACATGTCACATCATTTCAAAAGGGTAAATATGTTACAACTACAAATCTATCTATGTGTAACAAATAAGATAATCGTCATAATTTTTATGCACACACTTTCCCGAACAAATTTCTTTCTAAATTAGAAAACTTTTGCACCAAAAAAGAAAAAAAAAAGTATTAAATATAATTAATAAGAGTTAGTATTAAATATTGGTTTTAAATGAAAGTTAATAATAAAGGTATGTATGTATGTAAATTTTTATAAAATATATGCAATCAATACATTAAAAATTAGACTTAATAAAAAATTAAAATATATTAAAAAGAAAATTGGTGATGAATGCAAATAAAATTAAAACAAATTTAATAAAAAAAATTAATTAAACGCCAAATTTTAAGACGCGTGTTTATTTTTTTTCCTACGTTGATTAGTGTTGTCTTTTTTAAATCTTCGAATTCGATAACATTTTGTAATAAAATATTACTTGTATTATATTTTTTATTTGATGCGATTGTATAATCAACAAATTTTTACAAATTCTAAAAAAAATTTGTCTTGAGCACCGTACAGTACATCATCATTTCTTCAATATGCATATGTATGTGTGTGCGTGCGCGCGTGCATGCATGCGTGTGTGTGGTATAGTTTAAAAAGAGTTTTTTTTAAATGAATAATGATTTTTAGGAAAATGGATAGTGGAGATTTGGTTGAATAATCAAATATTGTAGCCTTAACTTTTAGTAAATGATTGAGATTGAATACTGTAAAAAAAAGAGAAATTTATAAAGAGAAACGAACAAAGGCAATATATATTGAAGTTTTATAAAATATATGTAATCAATACATTAAAAATTAAACATAATAAAAAATTAAAATACATTAAAAATAAAATTGGTGATGAATACAAATATAATTAAAGTAAATTTAATTAAGAGTCAAGTTTTAAGATGCATAGATATTTTTTTCCTATTTTGATTAGTCTTGTCTTTTTTAAAATTTCGAATTCGATAATGAATTTTAATAAAAATTTATTTGTACTATATTTTTTTTATTTGATATGATTGTATAATCAACATATTTTCATGAATTCAAAAAAAAAATGTCTTGAACACCGTGCAAGATCTTATCATTTCTTTAATATGTGTGTGTATTGAAGTTTTTATAAAATATATGTTATCAATACATTAAAAATTAAATTTAACCAAAAATTAAAATACATAAAAAAAAAATTGATGATGAATACAAATAAAATTAAAACAAATTTAATACCAAAAAAAATTTAACTAAGCACCAAATTTTAAGACGCTTGAGTATTTTTTCTATTTTGATTGATGTTGTCTTTTTTAAAATTTCGAATTCGATAATATATTTTAATAAAATATTATTTTTACTATATTTTTTATTTGATATGATTGTATAATCAACATATTTTCATGAATTCTAATCATTATCATTGATAGAAATCCCGTGCATCGTACAGGTGTGATACTAGTTATACTAAATACACCACATTATATTAATACCATTAACAAAATATACTTCTTATAAAACACCACAATACATATACAAATATGCCCTTGTTTACTTATAATTATTAAAAAAAATTAGATTTGTACACCACACCTCTAGCTGTCGATGTATATTCTTCCTCCTCCAATCCTCTCAGATCTTTGCCCACCGTTGCCACACTGCATCCCAGCTCTAGCAGTCCCTCTTCCTCTTCCCCCCAACTCTGCCCGGCCTCCACCTCGACCTCCTTCACCAAGCTTGAACGGGTGAATTACACCAGAGCGACAGTGGTGGTACAATGAAGAAAATAATGCAAAATTTGAGATTAAATTATTGTTTGAGATTTGGTATGTTGACTCCTTGTCAAGCTACAAAAAGACCACACAAGAAAAAGAAAATTGATATGGCCCCAAAAACTTTACTTTACAATAGCCTGAAGGCAAAAACCCATCCCAGAGAACTGAAATAATTCAATTTTTTCTCGATAGATAATTCCTTGTTCGAAAAAAATACATTCAACAATTATTGATGATATTTTATGTGACAATTAAGTTCCATTAACCAGTCGACTTAATTGTTATAAGAGGCCAATGATTGAGTTTGATTTCTTGTGTAGCTAATGAGTTAAAGGGAAAAGATAGGAAATTTGAGAGAGACTTCATAGTCAGAAAGTGGGCTTTGATACATGTACAAATTGGATTACTCCCCTCACATGGAGGGAGCCCGCACATCTGTGGGCCCCCCCATAGGAGTAATCCAGTTTGTCAATCAGAGTTAGTACAAGTAGAATAATTCACCAGAAAGTATAAGGGAAAATCCACCAATTGTTGTGTAGATAAAAATTATTAGAAGGTTATGTATTTATGTAATTTTAATTATGTCTATTTTGTAAAAAAATAAAATATTTAAAATTGTGGTGTGGAAAATAATTTTTTTGTGGCAATATAACCCAATACATTACAATTTGCAACATCATACATTGTAAATAAAGTTATACAAGTATCATAATCCGAATTTTAAACACAATAAAAGATTTTAACCTTTTTATACTATTCAATCTTCTCCGATGCACTTTTAGCCCATGTTTGGCCCCTATTTTTTTAAACCAAATTTATTCAACAATCAATCTCAACCATCTATCTTAGTCAAAACTAATATTTTTTACTTTTCAAATGTTTTTTAAATAACATATTCTTCCAAAAATATTATTCAAAACCACATTATTCACAATAAAATGGGGGCCAAATTGGGCTTAATTTTGTTTCTATACAACTTTGCTCTCCTATCCGTGAAGGGTAATATAGCTATATACCCACTAGAGGGAGGGGATGGATGGGAAAATTGGAGTGGGGCGTGGGACCCACAGTCACCCACCCCCCATGGGGGTAGTTATTGTGAGGAGTGGGTATTTTGCAATTTTGTGTATGTGTGTATATATATATACATTGTCCCTATTTGGTGAGAATTAAAATCAGTTTATTTTGATAAAAAATAATGAATTGTATGGTTAAAAGTTGTGGACTCAATAAAATTTGTGATTAAAATTAATTATTGACTGTAACTTAAATTAAAATTGGGATTTTAGTTACTGCCAAACAGGGACTATATCTATACCTTTTAAAAAAGGTTAATTTTGCTTTTCAACCTATCAATGACCATTTTGTTGAACCAATGATCTACGACCTGGTGCTTTGGTTATGTTAGGAATGTCAGCGAGTCGAATCGAGTCGAAGTTCAAGGCTTGAGCTAGACTTGAGCTTTAGGGTGCAGACTTTTTTTTGGCTTGAGTCGAGTCAAGCCAAAACTGGTCCCTAAAAAAGGCTCAGCTCGAGTTTTTTCGAGCCGAGTCCTGAGCTTTTAAATTATATTTTATTTTTATAACAAAATTCATAAATTTGTTATTAAAAATTTATATATACAACGAGTCGAGCCGAGCCGAGCCGAGCTCCTAGGAAAATTCAAGGGCTCAAGCATTTTGGACGAGCTTTATCTTTGCTTGAGCCGAATCAAAGTCCGTCCCTCAAAAAAGTCTAAGCGACTCGAGCCGACAAGCAATTTTGTTATCCCTAGCTCAGGTTGGATTTGATTACTATGCTATCAATTTTTGCCCATTAAGTTTGAATAAAACTACTAGTACACAAGAAAGTTACATTCCATACAATAACGTATCAAAAAAGAGGGGATGCATTTTTATTTTTATTGAATAAATTCTAATCCAATCATCCCAGCGCATTACGTGCATATAAATTATGATTTACATGTAGCAATCTATTTGATTTTGGCCTATGCTCGAATTCATATGGTTAATTCTGAATATTTTTTTATTAAAAAGAAAATTCTATGCATCAGTGTTAGAACTTGAATATAATAAAATATATATTTTTTAATTTACTAGGAAACTCGTAGTCAGTACTCATTGAATGTGCACTGAGTAAATTTTTGTACTGACGCAATAGCTTGCAAATCACGTCAGTCTGTAAATCACGTTAGATAAACTCGATGCGACAAGTGCGATTGAGAAAGTGTTGATAGGATGAATTAAACATATAAAAATATGATATGATAAATAGTAGAGGTTAAAAGTTGTGATTTGTGACGGAAGCATAGATTTAAGTGAAATAATAAATAATTTGTGGAAAGGGATTTTCGATAAAGGAGATTCGTGGAATCTATTCCCTTCTTATCCCAATGCCATCGGAATGGCATGTGAGAATTTTTTTTTTTGTTGAGCACGTGTGGTACGGATTGTCGTTAAAATTAAAATAATGTTTTTAGTAAATTTTGATAAAAATTGATAAAATATGTGTTGAAAAATTACGAGTATTATAAAATGTGTGATTAAAATCAACTAATGATTTTAACTTATATTAAAATCTAAATTTTAATTAGTATCAAACACGAGATTAGTTCAGAAATGAGGCTCCTTGTTTAATATTTTAGAACCGGTATAATTTTTTGGTCTAACATCAAATGACATTACGATTTTGAATTTTCCTCATTGTCCATACTCCTGTCCGGATTTTTGGAACAACACCAAACGGTAAACATGATCACTACTCGAGCTTGTATGTGGATCATATTGAAACCAGCTGCAAATAGGAGTGTACACATTTTTTCGGAATCGGTGGAATCGGACCGGAACCGGAACCGGTTAGAACCGATCGGTTTAGATCCGGTTCAGCCAAGAAAAATTCTCGATTTGGTACTTGTATTTAGAACCAAACGGGAACCGGTCTGGTTCCCGGTTCTTATTAATTGGAACCGACGGTACTTCGATTCCCTTTTATGTTGAATATTATTTTATTTAAATATTATTTTGACCAAAATTCATTTCCATTTCCAACTTCTCACATAAAGAGAATCATCATCCAATTCCACCAAATCTCTTTGATTATTTACTTTATATATTCCAATTTAAGTTTTAACTCACAATTCCCAACCCCAAATCTAAATCTGTTGGCATTACCTAAATCCTAAGTAATTTTACAAACAAAATTCTAAAAGCTGTTGATATGGAATTTCGATTTTCGAAGGCAAATTTGCGCAAACGGTAGAGTTGAAAGAATTTTTTTTAAAAGTAGCGTTAAAAGAAATTTTTAATCTTTATTAAGGAATATTTTATTTTAACATTTTCAAATGTAAATGACCGAATCGGATCGACCCTAACCAATTGGTTCGGTTCCGGTTCGGTTCTGTAACCAAATATGGAACCAATGGTTCAATTACTAAGATTCTCATTGATAATCGGTTCAGTTCGATTCCTTTCGGAAGCGGACCGAACCGGACCGCGCCCACTCCTAGCTGCAAAGAACCTGCCATAACAGCCTTCTCCAAAATGAATCAAATATTTACCGAAACATTTATAATTTTGTCAAATTATATCACGACAGGGAGAGTATGGATATTAAATATCTGTTATGATTTGTTCAATCATGTAATGAAAAAGTGTTTTGGGTAGGGTCAGGGGCGGAATCAGGAAATTTAAATGTAGTAGGCTAGAGAATATATGAGGGGTGAAGGGGGGACGCCCCCTTCCTGAGGGGTTCGGGAGCAGAGCCCTCGATTTTTTTTTTTCAACCCAAAACTAAGAATAATTCATACTTCAAATTCAAATATTTTTTTACTTAAATGATAATATCTAAGTGCAAAAAAAGTACCACATATGCGCAATACAAAATATCTTGAGGTGTTACTTGTGACGCACCCTCCTAAGTCCCACATGATAAAACTTATCAACGTTGACATCCACATCAATTCCACGAGCAATTTCCCTCTCAATATAGATAACCGTGGTATTCGATAGAAATTCATTCTCCATTTTATTACGAAGCGATATCATGATAAGTTTCATTTCTTATTAAAGTAATGAAAGATAATACTTTTTCGCATTTTAACCAATCTGCAAGAATATGTATTATCCAAAATTCAATTAACAAATTCTCATCAAAAATACCAAACATAAATAAACCATTTCATAATAATAATAATAATAATAATAATAATAATAATAATAATAATAATAATAAATAAAATAAAATTAACTACTAGCACCAATCTAGCACAAGAAACATAAATAAACCCTTCTCTAATAAAAAAATTAACTACCACAAAAAGCCCTAAATAAAATCTAAATAATTTAAATTAATTAATAATCAAAGAAGTAAGATTCAAGAGTCTCAAGACCAATTACTAGACCTCCAAAAGTCACGACTGTGTAGGAGTACTGTTTTGGACCTTTTGATTTGTTTTGGATGAATTGATTTTGGCTTATGGAGACATTGGGTTAGTGGGCTTTCAGTTGAGATTTTATGGGAGCCCAAATGAACTCCAAAATTTCAAAGTTCTGTAGTTGGCTTCAGCGAACTGTTGCCAAAGCATAGTTCCGCCACTAGGTAGGGTCGGACCCATGATTTTAGTTGAGTGGGGGCGAATTAGTTCTACGTAAAAAATCATTTCAAAGAAGACAATAACGATAATATTCAAAATAGTCATACTCCTTTTACAATAGTTCCTTATGGCTTCTCATTTGGTGATGAACCATTATTTTAATTTTCACTGAAAAAATCAAGATTACCAACTTTATCTTTTACAGTTTATTTTGAAATCGAAGAAGCTTTCACTGGAAATTGAGCATTATTTCATTTAACAGATACAATAATCTTTAGAATTTTACTTAATTTTATAAGTCTACTCGTTTGATCACTTACAACCTCCGTTGATTGCATGTTATATATGCACGAATAAGTTCTCGAAACGAACATTGAGAATATGAAATCCGTTTTTAATTTCGATCAACGGATATCTTTCGGCAAGTTTTTAAAGTTGGAACTTCACCGAACGTTAAAGAAAAAGGTTTCGAGTAGCCTATTTTGACAAGTCATAACTTCTTCTTCGATTAACCATTTCATACGTGGTAAATTGCACGTAAGAGTGCACAGTTAGTACTTCGAAATGGAACAAAAAACTCAAGATTTCAACCTCATTTACTATTTCAAATTCAAGATCAAACCTGATCTCTCAAAACTTGGTTTTTTGGACAAGCAAGCATGATGAGAGAAAATGAATTACATGATTCCAATGGGTGCCACCGCACCCACTCGTCCCTAAATAGGTCCGCCACTAGTTTTGTGTATATACTAGTTTGAAAAATTAAGTGAAATGAAGGATCGAGAACGTCTCAAAATAAAATGGGGTTGCTTGAAAATCAACCCGAAAGGTTATATCCAAAATAAGCTTAGGCAGCCTCCTTGTTTTGACCCAGACTCTAACTGTCGCTGGCCGACCCTAAAACAGACTGAGAAGTTTCGGGTGGCCTGGGTTGACGTCTGAAACGCCCAGGCCAAAAATCTTACCGTTGGGTTTAAAATTTTCAGGTACCTTTTGGCTCGTTTTATGTTTTTTCACTTAGTTTTTTGCACACATTCGTGCATGAGATTGATGATTCTATAAATAGAGATATTGAAGAAGACAAAAGCATATTCATAATAAATCAATAACATCTCTAGATCCAAAGTCAAATATCAAACTTCCATTTTCAAAGTGTTCTTCAAGTTCTTAATTACTTGGATATAAACTTATGTTTTTGTTTGATTATTCCTTACTCGAATTTGCTTTGAGGCCTTCAAGTACTCACCCCGGTGGAAGCAAATATTGTTTGAGGCAACGATCTCGAATCTTATTCGAACCATTCATTTTAATTGATTTATAAAGTGTGTAAATAATTATTTCTATCTTTTACTTTCTTTGTTCTTTATTTATATTTCATACAAACAAGAACAATAGTTACGGACAACTTAACGGTTCATCGTTTAGCATTTTGCTTAAATTCTGGTTACCTTGCAATTGCAAGGCTTAATACATGTGCGATCGCATATTTTACTTTAGTTGATAAATTCCACTTTGGCCTTTGTGTAGTTGTACCTTTAGTCCTTCATCTTTCTAACTTCTTCGATTGAGTCCTTATAATTCCATTTTTATTTCAATTTGACCATTTTATATTTGCACCACTAGTCCTTCATCTTTTGAAAGTTTGCAGGTTGGTCCCAACTTTGCTATTTTTATACGATTTTGATCATTTTTTTTTTCTCGTTAAGCCTCCAACCGCAACCAAGTTTGAGTTCTTCCTAAGAAAAATGAAATAAACACACAATTAGCAATATCACGTTCTAAAGTACTCACAATTATCTTAAGGTCGAGATAAGAAGGGGAGGAGCCAAGATTTTATTCAGTTCGAGCGATGTAAAATAATAAAGGAAAAAGTAAAAATAATTTATAGATTAAATACACGAAATACCACTGAAGTTTGATCAAAGTTTCATTTGTACCACTAAAGTTACAAACTTACGTGACATATCATTGAACTTTTGGGCGCTTACACTAAGTACCACTCTGTTATTTTTCAACGTTAAATGACTTACGTGGCCTTTAAATCTTCAAATTTTTTCGTTCACAAGACATGTCATCTTCCTCTTAAACCCCCCAAAATATCCAACCTAAATCCTACGCTCTCTCTTTCTCCCTCTCTGCAAACATTTCAACCAAAATATCCAACCTTCCTACGCTCTCTCACTCTCTGCAAACATTTAAACCTAGTTCACACAACTGAAAACTCCTTCCTTCCTCTCTCAAAATAGGCAAACCAAAATCTAAATGGAACGAAAAATTTTAGTTATGTTCCACCGTTTGAAGATGAATTTTAAATCTGCAAACCCAATTGCAATATTTGAGGTTTAGAGGTTTTGTTCCACCGTTGAAGATGGATTTTGAATTTGCGATGAGGTCTCGATCAAGATTGATAAATGATTTACTTTTTCATTGTTGTATTGTGACTGCCTTCTCTATTCTCTTAAACTTAAATTTGGAATTTGTAGTTGTTTCTTGTGAAATTCGGTAACTGATGTTGCTGGGACTACTGTTGCTGTTGAGGTTTTGTTCCAATTTTTGAAGAGGAAATAACATGTTGGTTTCCAAGAGTTGACGCAAACTTATGGCTCACGACTGCTTGCGAGAGTTTGGCTGATTGTGTTGACAACGAAGAGCATGTCCTGCTGCTTGTGGAAGCACCCATATTTATTGGGTTTTCACTTGTTCCTTTAGAGATAGACTAGGTTGTAGGTGAGCCAACCATCACTGTGCCTTATTACTACTACTTGGAGGCTATTGCACTTGTGAAGCCTGGTGGTTTCTGATTTCCACCAAAATATATCTATTAGTGCATTTGTGCGGTGGATGGTGATGAATTTAAGTACTCAAAATGTCAAAGATTTTTGTAATTTTTTTTCTTCTGAAACTGGCTACTGGTTGTAATATTAGGATCTATGACTTGTAATCTTATTCAACAAATGTTATATATTGTGTTCCATCATTATATCTTCACTGGTGTTCCTAGTTTATCATGTTTGTCCCTTTATCATTCAACCTACAATTTACATCCACATTCTGAGTATATGAATCTTTAACTCTATCATGTCTTGTTACTCATATGAACCTAAACTACACATCCATTTCCATAGCTGAAACAAGAATCAACAAAATAATTGGGAATTAAGCTTACTAATAATCCATAGCTGAAACAAGAATCAACAGAATAATTGGGAATTAAGCTTACTAATAATAGCAATTGTTGAATCCAAGCCCAAAGAGAGGTACAATGATCCACTAGCAAGGGCCCACTAAGGTCCAACGGACCTTGACCCATAGCTAAGGCCTGAAATATCACATTGGGTCCGATTCCGAGGTGGTGTGTCAAGCGAACCTTTTTAGCCGAACTGATTTACGCCTGGCCGATGTGCTTTATACTTAGCCGGGGCGTTTTATGGCAGTGACCAAAAGAGAGATGAAGTCAGAGATGTGACACTTTTTTTTTACCAAGATGTGACAGGTGCCCATCCCCTACGAAATGTAGCAATACTTACGGTCAAAAAGCAAGGTTGTCACCTCCAAGAGGTAGGGTGAAGACAAGTGTAAAGTATGCTACGTATCATGATCCGAGACAACAAGTTCATCTATAAATGGAGGACACTTGCCTCCAAGAAAGGGGTTAGCATTTTCTCACTCTTAACAAGATATATTTCTCTCACTCCCTTTTCTCTCTTTTACACATTTACCTCTCCCGCACCCAATATATATTCGCCTAAAATGAGTACTGACTTTGGCATCGGAGTGCAAACGGGAGCCACCTCGGCCCCCTTTGCAAACTGATTGTTTGTTACAGTGCGCAGGAGATCCACGTGTTCAAGAGGGAGGAGCTGAGACGTGTTGGTCAATGTCCAGCCGGATTTTGTGGTCAACATTTTGGCGCCGTCTGTGGGAAACCATATGGCTAACCACAAAAACGCATGATGAAAAGCCACACATAGAAAGGAAGTCCTGAAAAATGGCGGGTAACCTCTTGCAAAAGAGCGGAGAACTGTAAAACTTTGAAATACAAGTTTGGTAACCTTGAAAAAAGGTAGAAAGCTTTGAAATAAAAGCTTGGTAACCTTGAAAAAAGGTAAAAAGCTTTGAAATACAAGTTCGGTAACCTTGAAAAGGTAGAAAGCTTTGAAACACAAGTTTGGTAACCTTGAAAAAAGGTAGAAGGCTTTGAAGTATAAGTTTATTCACCTTGAAAAAGGCTTAAAACTTTGAAATATAAGTTATTCACCTTGAAAAAGGCTTAAAACTTTGAAACATAAGTTTAACAACCTTGAAAAAGGCTCGGAGCATTGAGATAGAATTCTATCTATACTTGAAAGATAAACTAAAACCAAGAAATCTCTCTGAAACATGAACGAAAGCGATGTCTATGTTAACCCCCGTAGGGGTAGAAATGGTCAGCACAGCGAGGAGGAGGTTCCTCAAGGGCCTCATGAGAACGCCAATGAGGGGGCGGTACAACCTAACCCACCACGCCGGCACCATAATCGCCGTATGTTGTGAGATATGACCCGCATGGCGGCTCAAATGCTGGAAATGCAGAAGCAGCAAATAGAACAGACTGCCGTAATGAATGCCTACATGGCTAGATGGTATGTTGTGAACGAACCCATGATGCCTCCACAATACCCGCAGCCACATTACTCACCATCCGATGCGGGCACCGCCTCGTATTATTATCAAGATCCACAGGCTTATGCCGAGGTGGAAGCCGAGCCCTTCTACGAGGAAGGCCTGGAACATGAAGCACGTGAGGAACAAGCCCCACTCCCAGCTAGACACAGGGAGGCTTCACCCACGAAATCTGGCAGTGTCTTCAGCCAGATAGGAGGGTTATTCAGAGGCAGGAAAGGGGGTCAGAACAATGCAGTTGAGCCTAAAAATAGGTGGGAGCAACGCGCTGAAGAAGCCTTGTGGCAGAGTCAAATGTACAGGGACCAACAAGGTACGGGGGGAGAAAGGCTCACCCCCACGCACGAGCCTAGGAATAGGCAGGAAAGGAGAGCCGAAGCAGTTCGAACCAATCCTCGCAACGAGTTACTGAGCCATGAAAGACCAAACTACAGCCGTGTTCTGCCACCATAAAGGCAGGAGTATGCTCCGCCACCTTATGACCAATATCGTGACCAAATGTACTCCGGTCACGACGAGAACAGCGAGCTGCCGTCATATGAGTTGGATGACGATGAGGAAATAAGTCATTTCACAGAGGGCCTCCGTAGGTGCCCAGTGCCTCACGACTTCGAAATGCCGGAAATAGCAAAATATTCTGGCCGAGGTGATCCAGACGATCGCCTGTTAAACTACCGTGCTAGCATGGAAATAACCGGGGCCACTCGGCACTGAAATGTAAAGCCTTTGCTTTAACCCTTGAGGGGAGTGCGATACGATGGTATAAAAAACTCCCCCCGGCAGCATCCACAGTTGGAGAGATTTGAAAACGGCCTTTAAAAATTGCTTTGTTTCCTCCAGGCCTGGCCAGCTCCCACTCCAACGCATTCATGATCTGAGGCAAGGAAGGGACGAATATCTGAAAATTTACCTAGCCCGGTTTACTGAAGAGATGCACATTTGTGAAAATATCACTGAGGTAGAGATGTTTTCCGCTTTGAAAGGAGGGCTGGATATGACCAGCATGTTCTGGAGGGATGTCCGAAGCAAAAAACCAAGGGATTACAATGCCCTCGTAGACCTGATGAAAGAAGAGATTGTATCAGAAGAAATGACAAGGGCCAGGGACAACCACCCCCAAGGAAGATACAATCTTGGGTATTCTAATGAGGCAAACCTCAAGAAAGGAGGAAACAAGGACAGGATCCGCGGAAACCGAGGTGGAGCGCCGCGTCCGTTTTCGGGGACAGGATCTAGCTTTGCAGCAGAAATCACAGAAGCTATCCCTCACTTGCACTCCAACACCCCTACTCAAAATCCTCTCATGGCTCGAGGAAGGGTGGAAAGTGGCCGAAGTGGAAAATAGCCCATGATTGGGGCTTACTGCGCCTACCACAGATATTACGGCTACGCAACAGAAGATTGCAGGGAAATCCATCTTTTAGCTGACCAAAAGGCGCAGGGGAGGAGGGCAAGTGATTTCTCCCCCGACACGGGGAGAACTCAAAAATCCGGTGGCCCGAAGTTCAACCGAGCGGACAGGAGAGCTCCTTGGAAGAACTCTACTAAGGAAAGGGTTGACAATCGTCAGAGAGACAGGAACAAGGGCCAGGATACCGCCTCGGCGCATGCCAAAGATACAAGGGAACCGCCTATGCCTGTTGCCGACCTTCCTATCCGTGAATTCGATACAATACTGGGAGGCCCCCACCCAGGTGGGAGCACAAACAACTCCCAAAAAAGGTATATAAGAGAGGCCAAGCAGCCCGCCAACGTGAATTATCATATGCATTCACATCCTGTTGGGATGCCTCAGACAGAATCTATCACATTCACCCAAGACGATGCCGTTGGAGTGCACTTCCCACACAACGACGCATTGGTTATTAGAGTATAGGTGGCTTGGAATGGGTTATCACGGATGATGGTGGATGATGGTAAATGTGATTTATGGGGTAACTTTTGATAAAATGGGGATCAACACTCCACTCATTCCGGTCCCGAATCCAATATACGGATTCACGGGGGACAACATAACCCCCAGATCCATAACCCTTATGACCGAAGTAGGGCAGGCACCAACCCTCTCCAGAATCCCTATAAAATTCTTGGCGGTTGACAAAATCTCCTCCTATCATGGTTCAATTGGGAGGCCAGGTCTCATCGACTTGGGGGCTGTGACGCATACGAAATACATATGCATGAAGTTCCCCACGGAGCATGGCGTTGCAACTGTAAGGGGGAGCCAAACCGAATCGCGGGCCTGTTACACAAATGCAATCCAAAAATTTCAAGATCGAAGCTTGAACATGATCAGTGACGTAGCCATGGCCGAGGCTGCTCCAGACCCTGAAATATTTGGTGAAGGGCCTTCTGGAAATAAAGATGTTACGATGAGATTGGAGGAGGATTTAACAGATCTAGACCCAAGAATGGCGGGTGACAATTGTCCCACCCCGGCCGAAAGGTTAGAATGCTTCGGTGTAGACTCACTTGATCCAATCAAATAATTACAGATCGGACTGGACTCATCGACCGAATATAAGAGTCAATTGAAGAGCTTCTTACTTCAAAACCTCGATGTATTCGCGTGGAAGCATGGTGACATGGTTGGGATCGATCCTAAAGAGGCCTGCCACAGACTCCAGCTAGATCCCCGAAGCCCTGGGCATAGGAAAAAGAGAAGGCCCATGAGTTCCGACAAGTATGAGGCCTTGAAAGACGAGGTCACAAAGCTATTGAAAAATGGCTTCATCAGAGAGTCCCGCTATCCGAAATGGGTATCAAATCCTGTTTTGGTACCAAAAAATTGGGAAACTGAGGGTGTGTATTGATTTTTCCAACTTGAACCAGGAATGCCCCAAAGACAGCTTTCCACTGCCTTGGATCGATCAGTTGGTCGAATCCACGGCAGGACATGAGCTGCTAAGCTTCATGGATGTCTACTCCGGTACAATCAAATCCCCATGTGCGAATCAGACGAGGAGCATACTTCATTTATTACAGATAGAGGACTCTATTGCTACAGAGTTATGCCATTTGGCTTGAAAAATTCGGGAGCTACCTATCAGAGGCTGGTAAACCGTATGTTTTCGGAACAATTAGGAAATGCCATGGAGGTATATGTTGATGACATGCTGGTCAAAAGCATGGTCGCCGCAGATCATATCCTCCATCTGTCAGAGATTCGATGTTTTGAGGAAATATTGAATGAAACTCAACCCAGCGAAATGTGCTTTTGGGGTATCATCTGGAAAATTCCTTGGATTCATGGTGAATAAGAGAGGAATCGAAGCTAATCCCGACAAAATTAATGCTTTGTTAAACATGCAGTCGCCTAGAAATCCAAAAGAAGTGCAAAGCTTAACGGGGAGAATTGCGGCCTTGAATCGATTCGTCTCAAAATCCACTGACAAATGCTTGCCATTTTTCAAGGTTCTAAAGGGGGGAAAGCGATTCCAATGGACACCGGAATGCTAGCAGGATTTTTCCGACCTGAAAACATCTTTGGGACGGCCCCCATTGTTCTCAAAGCCAAAGGCTGGCGAGCCTCTCTACCTGTATTTGGCCGTACCCAAAGAGGCTGTTAGCTCGGTGTTGGTCAGAAAGGAGGATGGGAATCAGTTCCCAATATATTATGTGAGCAAAGCCATGTTAGATGCCGAGACACGCTACCCAGATATGGAGAAACTTGCTCTCTCGTTAATAACAGCCTCTCGCAAACTTCGCCCTTACTTTCAAGCACACTCCATACGCGTGCTCACCAACTTTCCCATGAGACAAGTGTTGCAGAAGCCAGACGTATCTGGGAGGTTACTGAAATGAGCGATAGAAATCAGCCAGTTCGACCTACATTATGCGCCTCGGACCGATGTAAAGGGCCAAGCGTTGGCGGATTTCGTAGTCGAATTCACACATCCACCGGAAGTCGAGATGGTTGATAACACAGATGACAGCCAAGAGTGGAAATTGTTCGTTGATGGATCCTCGGCTGATGGACGATCCGGTGCGGGGATATTGTTAGAAAGCCCAGAGGGGTTTAAACTACACAGTGCGATCCGCTTTGAATTCAAAGCATCAAACAATGTTGCTGAGTACGAGGCGTTATTAGCTGGGCTAAGACTTGCAAAAGCTTTGAAGATTAAGTCCGTAGTGGCGAATAGCGATTCGCAGCTCGTTGTGAGTCAATTCAATGGGCAATTTTCTACCAAAGAACCTTCTATGGTCGCTTACTTGAAGAAAGTAAGAGATTTGGCTGCGCACTTCGGAAAAATGGAGTTACAGCACATCCCCAGAACAAAAAATTCCAACGTCGATGCTTTGTCCAAATTAGCGAGCAGTAGTGATTCAGAGTTACATAATCTAATCACAGTTGAGCGCATGTTGACTTCTTCTATTGAGCCATGACCGGAGATTTTGGCAATAGAAGAGGAAGGATCCTGGATGAATCCCCTGATCGCCTATTTGAAGCATCAGACCGTGCCAAACGAGCCAGAGGCAGCTCAGAAATTGCAAAAATACACTGCAAATTTCGTACTCCTGGATGACCTACTTTACAAGCGGAGTTACACCTCCCCTTTACTGAGATGTGTGGGGCCAGAGGAAGGACGGTATGTAATGAGAGAAATCCATGAAGGCATATGTGGCAACCATGTCGGGGCGTTATCGCTAGCTCGGAAAGCCCTCAAGCAAGGATATTTTTGGCCTACTATGCGAAAGGACTCCCATGACTTCGTGCGCAAGTGCGATAAATGCCAAAGACACGAAACCATACCACATCAGCCGCATCGCAAGCTAACTACGGTAACTAGCCCTTGGCCTTTTGCAAAGTGTGGAGTTGATATTATTATTCCTATGCCTAGGGGTGCCGGTAACAATTGCATTGCGATAGTGGCAATTGATTACTTCACCAAGTGGGTCGAAGCGGAACCTTTGATGAGGATCACCGAGGCCAACACCACCAAGTTCATTTGGAAGAATATCATATGCCGGTTCGGGATACCACACTCGCTGGTTAGTGACAATGTGAAACAGTTCAAAAACAGAAGCGTCGATTTGGGAATTAAGAAACTGTTCTCATCTCCACATCACCCACAGGCCAACGGACAGGTCGAAGCTGTGAACAAGACCATAAAAAATACCCTGAAAAGGAAGTTAGAATCCAAAAAGGGCGCATGGGTAGATGAACTCCCACAAGTGCTATGGGCGCTTCGAACCACTTTGCACACCGCTACTGGTGAAACACCTTTCTCATTGGCATATAGAGCCGAGGCGGTATGTCCCGTTGAACTTGGGATCCCTTCACTTCGACAAATTCATTACGACGAAGTTAGGAACGAAGAAGCGCAAAGGACCGGTTTAGATTTCCTCATGGAAAAGCTGAGTGATTCCCAGGTGGTGATGGCCAGGTACCAGAAAAAGATGGCTCGATACTACAACAAAAGAGTGAAAAGTCAACGCTTTAATATTGGGGACTTGGTCCCCAAAAAGGTTCTTCCTTCAACACAGGAATTAGGAGTAGGGACTTTAGGTCCTAACTGGGAAGGCCCTTACAGAGTCTTTGCCGAGGTGGTACCCGGAACGTACATGATTGAGGACCTATCTGGGGTACCTCTATGTAATCCTTGGAACACGGACCACCTTCGTCGTTATTTCCAATAAACCAAACTCCTCCTCTGTGATTGCAGTATTATCATATGATTTCATAAAATCATGGGTGAACTACGTTGAAGATTATACCAGTTTCTAATTAGACAAACGTAATGGATAAACGCATAAAAATTGTTAAAAACAAGGGACTCTTATAAAGCCCACACGGCGATCACTGCGTAAGAATTGAGTGTGTTGGCACCATAAAAAGGGGTTCATACGAATTCGCTTGCTTAGGTCTTACAAAGTGTGATTTAAGAAACGTTCAAATGATTGTCAAAATCAGATCTCACTGGTAAACATGAATGCCTCGAACCACTCAGATCTGAGGGACTGTACTCATTCACCATCCAATACGTTTGAAAAGACATTTGCGTTTGGAAGCATTCAAAGTTAACCAAATAGTGTACTCATTCACTATACAATACGTTTGAAAAGACATTTGCGTTTGGAAGCATTCAAATTTAACCAAATAGTGTACTCATTCACCATGCAATACGTTTGAAAAGACATTTGCGTTTGGAAGCATTCAAATTTAACCAAATGTTGTCATATAAACCAAAAATCTTGGTCAGAATCAGATCTAATCAGCGAACATTGATGGATTAAGCTAATTCATACATACAAAGCGCTTTCTTTTACGAAGTGTTAAACCTGTCTGCAAAGTGTTTAATACATTCATACATATATTTAGGCAAAGCGTTTGCAAAACACATGTGTACTAAGTACTGCGTATAGATTGAAAGTGATCACGCCATCTACAGCAGTTCATACAAATTTATAAACGCAGTTGTTACAGAGTATAAGGTAAAATGGCTCAAAAGCTGGTCAAAATCAGATCTAACCGGAAAGCGTGGATGCGTTAAGCTAGACAGATCTGAGGGACTAGAGGGCACATATTATCATACAGTTCAAGAACGTTTTATATCATCATACAAGACATTTACAATTACAAGGCATCCGCACTTGGAAATACTCATGCTTAAACAGTTTGAAACGTTGCTGCCAAAATACGGGGTAAAATATGAATAAGTCATTTCATTCATAAAATTAAGGCATTTACAAATTGAATAAATGTTGCATTTAAAATATCAGGTGCCGGGGCACTTACAAAAAAAAAAAAAAACAACAACAACAAAACAAAAATCCAACAATAAGGTAAGTACAGGAGGGGACCATTGCGAAGGGACTTCTTCTGAAAAGCCCTTGCCAGATGCATCCTGTTGATCCGCACGAGCATCTTGAGGCTCGGGGTACAAGGCTTCAATGGAGGACAGGTCCGAAGTCGGAAAAGCTTCCTTCACGTCCCCCAAAGCCATCCTAGCCCCTAAGTTCCCAAAGCCCTCTGCATAGCCTCGTACTCTGGGTCTCTTCAAAAGTGTCTTTGAAGTTCTGGATAGCCTCAGAAACTCTGGTACTTAAAGCATTCTCCACCCGTGTCGTGACAGTCTGCTCCAGAACCTCAGTGATCCTCGTTTGCATATGCCTCTCCAAAGAGGCAACTTCCTCCTCCGCCTTTACCTTAGCCTCCAGCTCCCTCCCCAATTTTTCATTGGCTGCTGCCACCTAAGCTTCCAGCCTGGACTTGGCTGCATTAGCAGCAGTCAAAGCCTCAGATGTGATGGACTGTGCATGGTTGGAATCATCTAATTTTTTGCACAGAACCGCCAAGTCTGATTCAGAGGATCGGAGGTCATGCTTTAGTTTATCATTGTCCTCCTGGAGGCGCTTTGCATTAGCCCTCTCTTCTGAGGAAGACTTCCGGGCTATGGCCAGCTGGGTCTTTAAATCATTAATCTACTTTAGCATGTTGTCCGCATGCCGGAGAGTAGTTTCAGCATTTCTCTTGTCCCGTTGCGCCTCGTCCACAGACGATTCCACTTCATCAATGAGGGCCATCGCCCTGGCATTCATGGCTTTGGCGGCGAGCAGCTTCTGGGACGAACTGGCACTAGAAGAGAAGGCGGACCAGCCCTCCGTCCAAAATTGCTCAGTTATAAATGCGGCTCGGGTTGGAGGAGAACTGTGGGAGTCAAATAGTGAAGGGCTGAAAGTGACATCTCTGGGGAGAATGCTGGTTTTAATATGCTTGAGCTCTTCTGCCCCCTCCGGTGTCACTTCATAGGCCAAGCCTGGAATGGGCACAGACGGCTCATCCTCCAAGTCCTCAATCATCGACGGCGGAGGTGGACTCCTTGCCATTACCCCTTTATAGCCTCTTCAAGGGAGCGGGATCCTCCTCGGATGTGTGCTCAGGCATGCCCTCAGATAGAGAGGATGATGCAGAAACATCCTTAGCCTCCTTTTCCCTCTTAGAGCCCCCTCTGTCAGACATTTCCCTTTCCCCTTTGGAAGGACTCCTTTAGGATCAGCCTCCTTTTCTGTGTTAGGCTGCTGGGGGCCCACAAGCAGCATAGTGGGCGGTGGCAGTAGGGCTGGAAGAGGGTCCTGGAGTTGGGCTGTAGACGCCTCGGACACTTCCTTTTCCACTCCAACTTGTAGGTTGGCCAGGACCGTTTTCTGCCTTCTTTCAATTTCCCTGCCATGGCGCAGGGCAGGAGGGATCTTCTTAGCCATGAGACCCTTTGAGGAGATCTTCGGAAATTCTTTGGAACCTAGCAAGAAAGAGGAAAATGAGGCTACGAACAAAAAAAGTATAAGATGAAACAGTAATAGGGAAACGAACTTACTCATGGCTCGCATAAGACCGTGTTTAACAAATAGCTTGTTTTGCTGAATGACCCCTTGGAAAGTGCCCTTGTAAGCGAACAAACGCCTCACTGCCGCTAGGTCTGCGTCGGGGAGGAGGCGAGCAAAAGTGTCCCCTGCCATAAACCGATGACATGTTAGTAAGCAACCAAGTACAAGACTCACTAGGTAGGGAAAGAGCAAAAGTGAATGGAGATTAGAAGAGCAAAAAACTCGCGACACTTAAAGACTCTATAACAAGTACAAGACTCACTAGGTAGGGAAAGAGTTCGGGGAACTGTAATTTCTGGACTAGGGTCCACAGGAGAACTCTGCCACTCCCCAGCAACCCAGAACCACTGGTTCCTCCAGTTCTTTATTGAGGTGGGGTGGCCGGTGATAACAGGAGGATAAGAGCCCCTGGGAAACAAGTAATACCAATCCTTGACGTCCGACCTCACGTCTCTCTCCCTTCTAACTGATTTCTTAAAAGTATAGAGAGTGTGAATGATGTGCAGTGAGATACGATGATCAGGGTTGACCTCTTGCCACACCAACCAAGTGCCCACAGCCTGTGTCCAGGAATTGGGGGCCAGTTGGTTGGGGCACAGGTTATAACTCCTAAGCAACGCCCTGAAGAAGGGGTGCAGGGGAAGCCTCATCCCGCAAGAAAGGGCATCGTAGCATATGGCCGCTTGGCCTGGAGGAGGGCTGCAAGGTCGGCAGGAAGGTATAGGGTGCACCAATTGGACCCCTTCTGGCAGCCTGAATTTTGCCGAAGCCCCAGCCAAATCAACCCTTCGAATTTCAGTAGCAATCTCACTGCTCTCCCATGACTCTAGGTTTGGATCAGGATCAACGTGGTAGCCCGAAACTTTGTTAACCTGGTCAACCTAATCCTCTACCTGAGCGATCTCCTCTGCAGTCAGACCCAACTCTTCCGTATGTGCCCTAAACGGGGCCCTAACGATTAAGCCGAGGTCCTGGTGACCTAAAGAAGAGCCTGCCGCCCATTCTCTCCCCAGATCCCTGTCTCGTTTGCTCCGAAGTTCTGTCAAAGATGCCTCCTCCTCGGATGACAGATGAGCCATGTAGTTCTGATATTTTTCTTCTTCGTTGTCAGAATCACTAAAATAAATTATGCCACTGTTTTTCCTATTTCTCCTCTTAATCTGCTCCCTAAAGAAGTATGAACTAAAAATCGATAAAGAGATGGGGCAGAAACCTCTGACGGGAACTGCCATTGCTAACATTTCCTGTGAACCCGTTCCCCCAAATCTTTCCATTTTTTTTTTTGTTTTAAAGGTGGGTCAGACTCAACAAAAGAGAAACAAGGTGCAAAAATAAAATTTTCAAACCCACAATGAGAAACTAAAAATAGAAAAGTCTCGCATATACAGAGACCAAGAAATTTACCTTCAAAGGACGATTGCTTGAAATTGTGCACTTGGAATGAAGAACTCGCCAGTAAAAGCTGTGGAACGTTAAGGGCGGGTGCTGGGTAGAAAACCCTTGAAGAGGAGACTCGAAACTCGCAAGAGAGAGAAAAACGGTGCAAGCTTTCGCTAGAGTATTGCTGCAAAGATTCTTAGAAAATGGTAAAGGGGAAATAATAAAATGAAGGAGGATTTATAGGGATCACAATGATCACGATTCCTTGATTTTTGTGAGCCGTATGATTAATGTGGTTAACCCATGCTTCTTGGAGAATGAGCTAATCAAAGTGCCAGCCGTCAAAGGGAGGGACAAAACCGTTCAGCTACCACAGTGAGTACCACGCGCTGCAAAATGCCACTCCCATCACCTTTTATATATTTCTTGGGAACCAACGACAATAGCCCCCCTTCTCATTAAATATGCCACTTAAGATACGCGCTAGTGTGTCCCAAACATTCACTCAGGAGAGAAAAGCCGAAGTAGGAGGTCGGCTTTACACCAAATCCAAACCTCCAATAAGGAAGGTCATCCTAGGCACCAGGTCTGCGGCACCATACGAAAGCCGCCATAACAAAGTTAGTGCCTCGGGCGTACAAAAAATCCTACACGTCCATGAATGATCGCTTTGGATTTGAGGGACTAGTGTTGAACCCAAGCCCAAAGAGAGGTACAGTGATCCACTAGCAAGGGCCCAGCTAAGGCCCAACGGACCTTGACCCATAGCTAAGACCTAAAATATCACCTTGGGTCCTATTCCGAGGTGGTGTGTCAAGCGAACCTTTTTAGCCGAACTGATTTACGCTTGGCCGATGTGCTTTATACTCAGCCGGGGCGCTTTACGGCAGTGAGCAGAAGAGAGATGGAGTTAGAGATGTGACACTGCCTTTACCGAGATATGACAGGCGCCCATCCCCTACGAAATGTAGCAATAATTACGGTCAAAAAGCAAGGTTGTCACCTCCAAGAGTTAGGGTGAAGACAAGTGTAAAGTATGCCACGTGTCATGATCCGAGACAACAAGTTCCTCTATAAATGTAGGACAATTCCCTCCAAAAAAGGGGTTAGCATTTTCTCACTCTTAACAAGATATATTTCTCTCACTCCCTTTTCTCTCTTTTACACATTTACCTCTCCCGCACCCAATATATATTCGCCTAAAATGAGTACTGACTTTGGCATCGGAGTGCAAACGGGAGCCACCTCGGCCCCCTTTGCAAACTGATTGTTTGTCACAGTGCGTAGGAGATCCACGTGTTCAAGAGGGATGAGCTGAGACGTGTTGGTCCAAGGTCCAGCAGGATTTTGTAGTCAACAGCAGCCATGTAACATTTCAAACTGTTAGTCCAATATCACAAGCCAAGAACAAAATACCAAACTAAACCAAAGTGTCAAAAAACTACATTCCCATTTACCAATTCAAGCACATGAACAAAAAGACTAGCAACCTTAAAGTTCAATGGAAGATTTTATCACATCCTTGACCCAAAAATAAGATAGCAAAACAACCAAAATAATCTGGGGACAACATGGTTGCTAACTTAGCCACAAAAAAAGCAACAACACATAGTTCTTAAGAAGCTCCACTAGACCTATTCTTCATCATTTTATTCCACGTCTCTTCAATTTTTCCTGTCGAATTTGTAGGTTCCCATGCTTTCCCCCTTCGCTGTGGCATGTAACTCTTCCTCTTTGAAATTGTTCTTGGAATAGGCAAGTTTTGTGTTGTTGATGCCCCGAATTGTGAATAGAATATTGATTGTTCTGCTCTTGTCGTTGATGGCACATATTCGGGCTACGAGAATGATGTTGATTCTGCACAACTTCCAGTAAATGCACATGAACTAAATCCACCTTGTTCGCCCCCCTACATGGATTTAAAAAAAAAACACATTACTTTTGATTATATAGAATAAGAGAAAATCAAAGTTTTTCCTGTTAAAATACTTAAAATATTCTTTCAATTCAAAAACTTTAGCATGGCCAGTAATCTGGGACCTACAGGTAGACATTTGGAACCTATCTTACCTATTTTAGACAAGATAATCAAGCAAAAACAATATAAGAGCAGTTAAGCTGTAAAGCATTTTAAAAAAGAAGAATAATCTTTAATATGACTAATCTGGGACATGCAAGTAGTAAACTTACCTGACTACTGTTTGACTGTGCGTCTGGACGAGCCTTTAAATGGAATCTTTTATTATGTCCCTTCTCCCCACATTGACTACACTTGTTGCGCATTTTTCCATTACCCTTCTTTTCCCTTTTTTTCCTTTTATCTCGGGCTAGAGTAGGTTCTTCTACACCTTTTCATCATTTCTTTCGTTTTCGCCCCCTTTTTTTGATTCCCAATGTGGGGTTCTTACCGGCTCACTTCCACTAGATGGCCACATTGTACGTCCATTAATGGGGTATATGGAGTATTGATATGCTTGCAATTAGGTTCCATTTTTATAGCATTCATCAACAAAATCTACTGGATCCTTGCCCCCTTCTCGAAGAGTAGCAATTACATGCGGGCAAGGAAGACTAGTTAGATCCCACTTTCTACACGCACATGACCTATTTCGTAGATCAACTATGAAATGATAATCAAAATAGGGCCCCGAAACCTGATTTGCATTTCCCCGTTATACAAAGCTTTTCAAGACATCGATTCTTGCATGTTCTTTTCCAATTTTTTTAAAGCTTTAGGACAAATCTCACCCCTAATCCTAGCCATCACCTCACATCGTTTGTACATGCGCACCATTAGCTTGTTTTGAATAATCTGTAGGAGACTTAAAATGTCTTTGTCCCTAGCCTCACCAATATAATTGTTGAAACTCTCACAAAGATTGTTCATAAGAAGATCACACTTCGATACTGTTAGGAAATGAGGTTTAGACCACTGTCCTGGAGGTTTCTCCAATAGCCATTTCCATGCATCTTCATCCTCTTTCTCCATCTTTGTCATCCAATACTTGAATTCTGACAAAATACGTTGACCTTCCTGCTCTCCACAAGAAATCCCTTAATGTCAACCCTCTGTAGTTCTTTCGAAAGAAATTAGTGTACATATGTCGAACACAAAATTGATGTTCGGCATATGGAAACAAGTCACTAGCTATATTCTCGAGCCCCTTTTGGCGGTCTGACATAAATGTAACTCCGAATGTATTTTCAAGGTTCAAATTTTCACCTAGCAATTTCAGGAACCACTACCAACTAACATTATTTTTAGATTCTACGATAGCGTATGCGATGGGAAATATACAATCATTGCTGTCAATCCCCACTGCAGAAAGTAAATTGACCTTCAAAGTTTCCCTTCAAAAAGCATCCATCTACACAAATACCCCACTAAGAACCCTCTTTTGCAAGCGTCAAAGCAAACGTATATGCCCTTAAAAATAAGCTCATCTAGGGATAGGATAATGGTAGTACCCGGATTTGTTCTTCTTACTTCTGCTACATATGAACCAAAAAGTCCAAATTGCTCAATTAAAGATCCTCGCATCAACACCTTAGCATATCTCCTAACTCTCCATGCCACTGTTTTGGTAATCTCTACACATATTCCTTTAAAACCCTGGCCTTTAATAATTTGAGATCCTAATCTGCTAACCATTTTGAGGACACACACTTGTTTTTCCATGCTCTAGTACAAGAATGACTCGGCTCAAATGATTTTATTTTCCATGTCGGTTCTTTAGATAATTTTGATGCCCACACCCTCCATGGACATTTATCTTCTTTGCAAGTAGCTTCAATTCGCCCCTTGTCGCTATGTGGAAATTTCACCTCAAACCTATGGTTGATGCTGAAATTCTTGGCTGTAGCAATGAAGTCCTGTTTCGAAGGAAACTTCTTACCCAATTCAAACTTAGGTTGCATCATCTCTTTTTCAGAATTAAACTCTGGATCGTAAATCAATTCATCTTCACTATCGGAATGAATACTTCGAAGCTCGTCGATGGAGGACCATCGGAAGATTCAGAATCAATAGCTGCCCCAGCCTCAACAATGTCTTTTCTTGCATAAAGTTCAATGTTATCGCTAACATTATGCTAAAAAATGATGCTGTCGTTTTCACTGAAACTGTAATCTGAATCATTGAAGCTAAGATCGGTTGCTTCACTGCCTTCATCCACTACATGATAATAAGTACACATGTTAGGAAAAAAAACTTCTAAATATTAAACCAATGTGGTCACAGACTCCCAAACAATAAAAATTAAACTAATGTACTCATAATAAATTAAAAAAAATGGTCCGGACTCCCAAATAGTAAAATTTAATGGCACTAATTCGTAGAATATGTTGAACATTAACAAAAAATTGGTCACAAACAATAACACATAGAGCCATTAATCTATAGAATGGTTGAAAATTAACAAATAGTGGTCAGAAACTTTAAAGCAATGTGGTCCCAGGCAAGAATATAAGCTAGAATGATTAAAACCTAGAATAATTTTTTTTTTTTTTTTTTTTTCATTTTATTAAATTGCTAACCTTTATATTCTACATCTTCGTCTGAGATTATATTGGAGGAAAAGAAAAAGCATGTTCGAGGTGGTTCAATCCATAAGGCTTGTCCAAACAAAAGAAAATAATGATTGAGAAATTAGGCTGTTATTTGTGGGATGGGATGGAAGCTATGGACAAAATGGGAGGGAAATTAGGCTGTATTTGACTGCCATTTTGAGAGATGATCAAAGGGATTTTGTGGTAGCAGGGATTTTGGGGTGGTTATGAGGTGAGTTCAAATGGTTTTAGAGACACGGATGATTCAGTTTGGGTTGGGTGTCCTATTTTGGTTGTGTTTGACTGGTCTGGTTGAGAAAATGAGATGCCAAGTCATTACCACGTAATAATTTAATAGCCACGTAAGCCATTTAACGTTGGAAAAGTAACAGAGTGGTACTTGGTGTAAGCGCCCAAAAGATCAATGGTATATCGTGTAAGTTTATAACTTTAGTGGTATGATTGAAACTTTAATCAAACTTCAGTGGTATTTCGTTTATTTAACCCAATAATTTATTTATAATAATAATAATAATAATAACAATACTAAAAATTGCATGCCTTACAATTATCACGGTTCCTTCCATTTTCCTTTGGTTTGCAGAATTAAACTTATATTTAACAAATTAACATAAATACAAAATTCATTGTTTTTTTAAATGAAATTAGAGCACTAAATAAAATAGACAAGAAATTGAGCAAAATGCCAAAAACGTATAAAAAAAGGCAACAAAACCAAAAAAAATAAGAAATGGCTAAAGAAATTTTATTAAGTTACCAATAAATAGAGAAACCAAAACAGAAAACGAAGTTAGCAAAGGCTTTCAGAGTTGCGGAGCTAGGGAGGTGGCTAACTAGGTCATGAACCCCCTCATTTTGGAAATTTTTTTCAAAAGTGCTTACCATTTATACAAAAAAAAAATATTAAAGGTGACCCAACTCAAATTTTTGGGCAGGCTCCACCCATGTTTCATACTGTGAGGTCGATGGAAGTGGAAGTGCGCCGCGCGGTGACAAACATATCTTCCCGTACTGTCGTCAACTAGCAGTTAGAGATGACAAAAAATTTCAATCCGCTCTAATGATCCGCATACTCGATCCACCTCGTTTAATTAAAAAAATAAAATTTAATAAAAAATATTTTTTTAAAGATTTAGGTTAAATTATATATAAAAAAATAAAAAAAAATTTGCTTGCGGATCGGGGGGGGGGGGGGGGGGGGTCGATCCTTCCCGACCCGAAAAATGGCAAATCGCGGGGCGGATTAGGACCAGTTAAAAATTTTTCGAACTGATCGGGGGCGTTGATCGTGTATCTTTGTTTTGAGGGGTAATTAGGTCCACTCGTGTGTTTAAATTTAAAATATTTAAAATCAGGCAATTTGATTATATTTTATCAAATCAGTTAAAAATTCAGATCACACCTTTCTTTCTCTTTTATCTCTGCGAAAACATCTCTCAATCATCGTTCTCGCTCATCCCCTCTAATGAACCACCGTCTTCTCCGATCAATCGCCGCCGCCGCCACCACCCATCATCATCGTTCACCTGCGGCCGCCACCGACGACGCCCTTTCTTTCTCAAGTTTTGATTTTAACCCATCTGAATTTGACTTTATGTCTGAAGCCACACCAGAGTTTGTCTCTTCATTCTTCTTCTGACTATCATTCTGTACCTTCTCCTTGATCTGCTTAAGAGCACTCATGATTCCTTTGATATCATTGGAGATGTCCTCATCAAAATCATCGTCGACGGTGGCTTGTTTTGACTCTCAGATTTTGAAATGTTTGACTCCGAAACTCGTTTCTTCGCACTCCTTTTTGTGGCTGACATTGAAGATCTGATTTCTGTTAAAATTTTCAAATTGGTGAGCAGATGTCCGTTCATCTCTGTGTTGAGGGAAATGGAGTTCCAAAAAAAAAAATGAAGGGAAGCGATTTTGGTTGTTTTTATGTTTGAGTTCTGCTGAGAATTTGGTGATGGTGAGATTTGATTTGGTTGGTATTGTTTTCAGATTTGGTGAACCTTGATTTCATTTGCTTTTGTTTGAATTTTTTTTTTTGATGTAGTTGTGGTGATGAGACGATGGTGGTGGTGTTGAGACAATGGTTGTGGTGGTGGCGATGATTATGATGATGATGGTGATATTGAGATTTAATTGTATTTGTAATTAATTACAAACTGAAATAAAGTTACAATTGTAATTAATTACAAAATTGAAATAAGTTACAATTGTATTTTCGACGGTGACTTTTGTAGTGGCTGATTACAAATTAGGTAGCGATCCGTGGTGGTGGTGGTGATGATGGTGGTGGCGGCGATGATAATTAATTGCAATTGTAGTTAAATTTACAATTGTAACTAATTACAAATTAAAATAAACTTCTAATGCATAAGTTACAATTGTATTTTCGATGGTGATTGTGGCAGCTGCTAATTATAAATTAGGTGGTGGTGGTGGTAGATAATTGCAATTGTAGTTAATTTTACAATTGTAACTAATTACAAATTAAAATAAAATCTTAATTCATAAGTTACAATTGGAATTAATTACAGAATTGAAATAAGTTATAATTGTATTTTCGACGGTGGTGGGGTGGTGGTTGATTATAAATTAGGCAGCAATCGGTGGTGGTGGTGATAGTAATAAATTGCAATTGTAGTTACATTTACAATTGTAACTAATTACAAATTGAAATAAAGTTACAATTGTAATTAATTACAAAACTTAAATCTGAATTAAAACAAATACCTGATTTTGAAAATTATTTTGATACTTGTGTAATTAGTTACAAAATGCCTGATTACAAAAAATTTCAAATCTAAATGTTTGTAATTGTGTACTTAACCCTTGTTTTGAATCCTGAATTTGTTTGTTTATTTGGGCCAACAATTGGCCCAAATAGACAGTCAGTGTTTTTTTAAAAATGGCTACAACTTTGTTTTTGATTTTTGTTTTTCTTTCTCTCTCTAAAAAGGACTCTTGTTAGGCTGGGCCACAATTAAGTGAAGGCAAGGGTGAAAACAATCCAAGTTTCTCATCAGGCCAGTGCGGTCCGCCGTCGACACTGGGCTTGAATGGACTCCACCCCCGGAGTTAAGTATGATATTTATGGTGATGCTGATGCCAATTTTCTAATTTTCATACCTATTTTCTTCATCTATACATAGCTAAAAAGTAGCAACTACCAGCCTTTGGAAAAACAAAATGCAACTATGCAAGCATGGTTTACATGCGCGTGTTAAAAATTTTTAAGCATGTAAATTAATTTACCTATCATGACAGTAAAGTATGCTTAAGTGTAGTACATTTTTTAACCATACATTCAATCAATAAAATATTTTAATAACATTTTAAATTGGGGCAATCCTGAGATTCAGATCAGGGATTTCCAAGTTCATTTGTGTCTTTCATGTATATGTATATATAGAAACTTTTTATGTATTAACTCATTAAAAAAAAATGCCTTTCGCCTTCGTTTGTCAACATTGTTTGATTTATAAACTAATTTATTTATGATTTTGAAGTAAAAAGTAGTGATTGAAAATTAGAGAGAAAAAATGTGTGTAATTAAAAAGTAATTTTAAAAATTGTATAGTTTATAAATTGATTTATAAATCAATTCATTCTCATTACCAAAAGGAGGGTATTCATAAATTATCCTGTTTACACTTACCAAACACACCACTTGTTTTGTGCCAAATGCCAGTGAAATTTACTGGGCTGCAGACCAAATTGTTGACTCATTAATTATTACAGGACTTTTGGAGTCGTAAGCCGGCAAATTAAGGGTCGTTTTGTTTTGTTTCCTTTACCATTTCAATTTTAGTCAGGCATGTTGAAAACCTTCCTAGTCCTTTCTCTATCTCAACGTTAACATGCACTATTATCGATTATATAAGTCCTTAACAAACCGTACTTCTTCCATTTCATAAAGATACGTCCTTTTCCCCCCTCAATATAGACTACTTCGTTGTCGAGATATACTTAATTTCTTAATTTTGAAATGTACTTCTATTTAATGTGCATTATTATCAACAGATATGAATTACTCACATTTGAACTATTATTATAATGTTAGAGTATATGAGTAAGAAAAAATTATATTCCCGACTAAATTAATTACATTTTTCTTAATATGAAAAGTAAACGAGTCCATCTTTTTGATACGAAGGGATATATAAGTCCGAGTTACACTACTAATGTCACGAGTACATTGTTTTATGGCTTCTTGTTTTTGTTTCTACTTCTTGTTCCTTAAAAAGCAATTTCAGACCAACTTCTTATAAAAGTTTTACTAGCTCAACAAAATGCTTTATAAAAATTATTTAAATATGATCAAAATCAATTTTTTTTTTTTTAATTTTAAAAGCGACTTTTGATTTTTTAAAATCTCATCACACAAGTCCTTAGTATGCTCACCTAATTTCAAGATGGAAAAGGTCAATACGAGAAGGAGAAGTGCATTCTTAATTTGTAGAAAATCTTTTGCTTTTTTCTTTCATTTTCCTACCTTCACAAATTTCTATGGAAATTTTTGTGGACCGACAGACCTAGTAGGCGCTAACAAACAACCAAATACCGTCCACCCCATAACTATTCCTACAGTTTGGACTATGGTGATGTATATTTTGTCTGATTAGAAAGACAGGAATTAAAATCAGTCAAGAACAAGAGGTAAATCTTGGGTTTCTTTTCCCTAACTTCCACCAAAAACCTTATCTTGAAGTTGACCCAAATCAATAATCGAAAAAGAAATTTGGGGAAAAGTTGTTGGAAAACTCTTAGACCAAACAAGGGCTTAATAAAAATGTTAGTCGTCACTTTTAGTTATGGAAATCAACAATTTTTAAAGACGCAAGTTGTTCATATTTATGTTTTTAATTTGATCGTTGTAAGTTTTGTGAAATTAGATTTTGTTTATGGAACTTGTGTCGTGCCAATTAATTTGAAGTACAACATATTTTCATGATAGCCATGTAAAGATTTGATGAGTTATTTGTATTTTGAGGGATAAAATTGCTCTTTTTTAAAGTTTAAGGACCAATTCAAATCCAAATGTGTACATAAATTTGTTAGTATGATAGGACTGAAAAAGCGGTATATTCCAGCACTTAAATCTTATTGATAGCCCTTTTGCACTTTCTTTATTGTCCATGAAAGCTATCTAGTCGCAGACGAATATCTTCCTAGCCATTCTTTCACAATTCTCACCTCCAATGAAAATAAGCGAATTTTAACGGCGTAATCGACGAGATTTTATTATTATTATTATTATTA
The DNA here is from genome assembly GCA_963555705.1 of Ligustrum vulgare. Taxonomy (NCBI): domain Eukaryota; kingdom Viridiplantae; phylum Streptophyta; class Magnoliopsida; order Lamiales; family Oleaceae; genus Ligustrum; species Ligustrum vulgare. The sequence goes on from OY743181.1 coordinate 11,800,522, forward strand.
TTATTATTATTATTATTATTATTATTATTTTTTGGTTATTATTATTATTTTTTCTTTCTTCTCTAGTCCATCGAAACGAATATGCAATAGAAATATGTTCGATCTTGATGGCATTATGATAGAATTTGTGTACGGGATGGATGGATCACAATTATTATTTGATAACAATTTTAAACCGTGTCATATAAAATAATTAAGCACATGCACTCACTTCAAGTAACATATTTACATATTATTATACATAACAATTGATGGTTTAAATTTTAATATGTTCAAATATCTAGACATTACTATGTGATTTTAGTCATTAATTGTTGGGTTTGCTCCAGAGAGAGACTCTGTAACAATATGACACTCTTTATCTGCGTATTTGAATATTTCCTTAATAAAATTACTAAGCACTTAAATATACAAATTAGTTAAACTAGCTAACTTAAGCACTAAGAAACTAATTGGAGCAAAAATGATATTTTGCCCAGCGTGGACAACAATACAGTTATCTATCTCCAATGTAAAAAAGTCAAGTATCCCAAATATTTAAAATTCGATATTTTGATGTTTTTATTAAATGTGAGCAATTATTATATTGTTAATGGTGTACAACAGAGAAGTGCTAACTTTAATTTGAGATATGTTTTTAAAGAAAATAACTTTTAACCACAATCAAAAAGTTCTTCAACTTGGGGCAATCTCCAATCAACTTTCATGAATATGACCTTCACTATGCCAGCACGAGCCGGATACTCCGGTCATGCTAGCCAAACCATGCAATTTTCTTCAATAAAACAGCTCATTTTGCGGTTTCTAACTTCAACATTGTCCAAGTTTGGCAAAGACATTAATGCAAAACAATCCCTTAGTAGGATAATTTGTCCAATAATAAATTATTTATTTCTTGTAGCCTCCTTCCTTTAGATTTTGGGTTGTTAAATGAGAAAGTCGCTCGTCTCACTAGTGAGTCGAGTTGACTCATCATAATCTAGTTAAAAAGCAATTTCAAAAATAAAAAAAAATTGACGCAGGTCCATTAAAGAGCGAGTTCGTGGGATGATCCGAGCCAGATTGGATGAAGGGAGCCATGTAGTGCCCGAGTCGGCCACTAACGAGCATAAGCCAACTCCCATATGTCTATCTAGACTGAAGAAGCTTTTGAAATACAATTTCGTATAGGAGAAAGTTGACAGAATTATTAGTTTTTCGGAAAAATCTATTTGTACATATTCAATGTCCAGAATGGTGTCTTGATAATATATTAGCAGATTTATCTTTGTTGATTCTGAAGATGATGTGATATGTAAAATAATGGACTTGTAACTCTGTACAAGTAGCATGGTTCTTTTTTTGATATATCTGTTTGGCGGGTGATTTTTGTTTATAAATAAAGAATTTTAGTCTTTTGAAGTAAAGTATGACTGAGAAGTGATTTTGAAAAAATGTGAGTGAAAAAAAGAAAAAAAAAAAAAAAAAACTTGCTTATAAACAAGTTCAAAAATTAAAATGCAACCTTTATTTATTCAGGTAAGGGATGGAGGAAAAATAGTGGGATTCAAACATGTTGAAGTGGAACATAAACACCACCACCAGTACCATAATGCATTGCAGATTTACAACTAATGGAGGCATTAAAAATAGACTAAAAAAAAAAAAAAAAAAGAGAGAACTAAAATAAATTATGGGTTTAAGCCCTTGTTTGATTCTCAGAAAATTTTTCTCTTTTTTCTTCAGTACTCAATCTCAACCATCCACCAAAAGTCAAGCTCATAATATTTGACTTTTCAACCAAATTTCAACTATCAATTCTCCTAAAAATTACTATTCATTTCAAAAAAACTCTTTTTAAACAATACCAAACATACACTAAAATTATCTTCAATGAATATAATTAACAGAACATAATCCCAGAAAATAGAACTACAGTCAATTTGTGCTTAAAATAAACCTGTTTGATCTAACTGCCTAACACCTTTTTTTCTTCCACTAATTATCAGCATTAGATCCACGAAATAAGCTGAAGAAAAGTACCTCTCAATCATTTTTTTTTTTTTTTTGGCCAAAAATTCAAGTCTAAGAAAAATTCACGATTTGGCCAATCTCATCATCATCGACTGGAGCAGGGAGATTGAGATCGAAATTCAAAGTTTCACCAATTCTTGAAAATGGTTCAGCAACAACAGGAGGAGGAGTAGTAATGGAATTCACATTTACCGGAATTGCTCCGCCACCAATAAAATGTGATCTCTTGTGCCCACCAAGAGCTTGCCCCGATGAAAAAACTCTGAAACAAATAGGACACTCGTGTATCTTCTCCTCCACTTGGATTGAACCACCATTTCTCCCTGTTTCCACCACCGCCCGAGGTGGTGGTGTCTCCACCGTTATGTTGACTTTAATCTTCTTCTTGTGATTGGCCCTGTGCCCCCCAAGAGCCTGATATGACCTGAATACTTTATTACACGTTTCACATCTGTATTTTCCTCCGACTTTAGCCACCTTAACTGCACCAAAATCCTCGGAATAATAATCATCATCGTCATCTTCATATTCGTTTCTGTCTCTATCTTCTTGTAATTCTTGTTCTTCATAGTCGTATTGTTCTCTGTGCCAGGTATCTCTAGACAACATCATCAAGCAATGAGCAACATCTTCTTCTGGTGTGTCTGAAACTGAACTCAAAGGTTGATCAGAAAAATCATTACTAGTATTTTCTCCCTTTTCAGACATGGATTTTTTCATCGTCTCTGTTTCTTTTACAGAAATTCTTGTTTTCCTTATCCTTTTAGAACGCCTGAAAATGGCACTCTCTCTTTCTTGAAGCACGACAGAACTCGACGAAGAAAAAAAGAAACTGGGATCTACAAAACGGATATTTTTTTGTGGATTTTCTCTCAACTCATAGCATAATACTTCTTCTTCTTCTGATGTTGATGAAGATAATTGAAAATCATCAGACGGTTGAGGATCCATTTCAAAGGTCTGCACTTTCTTCTGTTTTTTTACTGCAAAGTTCATCATGTGAGATCTCTTGTGCCCTCCAAGTGCTTTTCCGTTAGCAAAATTTCTCAAGCAGAGTTTGCACCTGAATTTCTCCATGAAAAAAATTCAAGTTTTCACGCAGTCAGCGTGTTTTTCTGTCTTGGAGAAGTATAGTATGTGTGGAAACTAGAAGGAGTAGGTTAGGTGATAAGCATTCCTTCCTTCACCAAGGACACAATGAAATTTTTCAAGAAATATTGTATATATATAACTCTTTTCAAGAATACATGAAATTGGATCTGGGATTTTCATTTCAGATTTATTTCTTTAAAACCGCAAAGAGTAATTAATAAGATAAAACTACTTATTTAAAGCATAATGCATCAAGAAAATGTAACATGCCAAATTGTCATTTAGTGAATGACAATTATACCCCTCTAATTCTAGTTATAATTACTTTGTATATCCATTTCTTCTCCTATATATATGGGGCTCTGGTTCATAATAGAATACACAAGTTTATTGGTGTCTCTACTTTTCTCTCTAGTTTATAACACGTTATCAGCACGATTCTCTAAAATTATTAGAAGGTGATTTTTTTTTTTTTAGCTATAATCATCTGTCATGTGTATCAAAATTAATTTGATAACACATGAATTTTTTAACTGCATCAATGCGAATCTGATTCATGGAGCTTGATTTTTTTTAGTCCAAATCATTACAATTCCAAATCAGTTCCTGCATAATCCGAATCCAATTCAATTAAAAATCTGAATTCAATTCATTCCAAATCACAATCATTCATTGGGTTGCGTGATTGTTTTGTTAATTGTTGAATTGCGTCCATATTTTCCAATTGATTCTTCTATTTTTTCCAAATTCAATTAATGTTTCCGAATTACATAAATTTTATGCCATATTTTAATGTTTAGTTGATGCGTTATTCACATATGTATTTTACATATTATGCGTGTTTAATGAATTACGTTGTTGCTCCTGAAGTAGCGCAACTGTATAATTAATATTCCAGAAGAATATTAATATGACTATCATAAATAATTTGTTGTTACTCTTGAATTAGCGCAACTGTATATAATTAATATTCCAGAAGAATATTAATATGACTATTATGAATAGTTTGTTGTTATTCCTGAAGTAGCACAACTTTATAATGTTCAAGAAAGATTATTATTTGCTCCAGAAGAGCATAAATTATAATTGTCAATATTTCAGAAGAATATTTGACCTATTATTGAAGAAATAATAGAAAAATACAACATGCTCCCGAAGTAGCATATATATCGAATAATATTGACATTTTATTCTTGAATAATAGCAATTTTAGATTTATAATTATTCCAAAAGAATAATTCGTTATTGCTCTTGAAGTAACGTAATAAATAATTAATATTCCAGAAAAATATTAATTGTAAATTTGTCTATTATACATAATTTATTGTTACTCTCGAAGTAGTACAACATTATAATTAATATCTTGAAAGGATGTTATTTGCTCCTGAAGAGCATGAATTATAATTTTCAATATTCTAGAAGAATATTGATTTATTATTTCTTTTGAAAGAATCGAAATAAATTCGTTAAAGTATACCTTATTCCAGCAAATTATTATTGTTATTATTTTTTTGCTCTTTCAATTTTGTCATTGGAAATCACTACGTTATTTTGAATTCTCAAATACATTATTAGATTTGATTCTACCATATATTAGTTATATATCTAATTTTTATATATGGAATTCACGTGCATGTTTAGTATCTTTTGCATATTGGTAAAAGATTTAGCCAATTTTGTTAACTTCTATATATGGAGATTCTTTTTCCTGATATATGTTTGGTAATTCATTTTTATATATAAATTCATATTATGTTTATATGGTAATTAATATTCTTTAAGATGATTAAATATTTGTAGATGTTCATTCATAAATTCTGATTTAATAATGTATCATGTTGTTGCTCACGAAGTAGGACAACAATAGTAGTATTCTAGAAGAATATTACTTGCTTGTCATGAGCAGTATATTACAATTTCAATATTCCAAAAGAATATTGATCCAATTCTCTTGAAGAAGCATAATTTAAACGAATATGGTGTTGGTGTTCTCAAATAAACACAACCCACGTTAGATAAATATTCCAGAAGAATATTTTAACGTCACTCGTGTAGAGCACAAATATTGTTGGCTTGAAAGGAAGAATGAATAATTAATATCAATATTTCAGAAGAATATTGACTTATTATTCTTGAAGAATTGCAATTTTAGAAATATAATTATTTCAGAAGAATAATTCTTTATTTTGCTCCTAAATAGCAAAATAGTTATTAATTATTGTTATAATTGAATGAGATTCGAATCAATATTCCAGAAGAATATTGCGTTATTGCTACGTTTCAATATTCTGGAAGAATATTATTTTATTACTCAAATGATAAATATTGCATTCTTTTTCTCAAAGAAATTCGAATTTATTAATAATCCAGAAGATTATTATGATGTAGAATAACATATTGTTGTGATGATTCCTGAAGAATCATAATTTTATCTCATATGAAATATAATAATGGAATATAATTTGCTCTCGGAGAGCCCAATATTATGAGATATGTTATTAATTTAATATTACAATATTCCGGAAGAATATTGACATATTGATTTTGAATGAGTAATAGAAACGTGCTTTTCGAAGTAGCATATGTTTCGAAAAATAATATCTTATTTGAGTTCATATTTATCCCTGAAGGAAAACATATAACTTATGTCATAAAGACATTGATTAGTTTGACTACTTGAATAATATATGATTTAATCATTGAATTATATCTTATATTGAACCAGAAGTTCAATTTGATTTTATTATTTGGCATGACCAGTTGGACCATCACTGGATCAATAATGATGCGAAATTAAAATTGATACTCAATGAAGAACCAGAAGATTCTTCAATTCAATCATATATGATGTTTGTTCTCATTCATGAAATTTTTCATTATCACTAGCTAAAATAGGGATTAAATTCCTTATATTTCTGAAAATTAATTAGGGTGATAAATGGGGGCCCATCATCCTCCACGTTGATCATCTAAATATTATTTGTATCTAATAGATTTGATACATGTACTAGATGATTGCATGGTGTTCGCAACCTGAAGTTTGCGAAATTATTGCTCAAATTATGAATTATGAGCATAATTTTCAGATTATATAATCAAGAATGTGTCTTGATAATGCTAGTGGACACGAATCTCAACGTTTTGATAGGTGTTAATTGGGATATCGATAAATGGTTTAACATTTTTGTTTGTTAAACGCCTCCAATTAATTTAATTGAGAACAAAATACTTCCCTTTTTGTTTAGGAAATTCTATTACGCATCATGCCAATATCATAGTTCTCCCTATTATAATTGGCTTATGGTTAGAGCCTAATTTTTCCATATAATTTTTTTAATAGTGCAATTGATCCACCACAATGCACTGATATGAGAAATAAAGAATGTTGAGAAAAATGCGTTGTTTGAACATATATCCCAAATGAGTGATATTTTACAACGTCGAAAAAAAAAAGTTATTGTCAACTTGATTGGACAATTTTCTCAACATTAGGGGGGAATAACTTAAAATCAAACAAATGCATCATATTATGTTATATATATCCTCGCAATTAATAATACGAACCAGAAGTTCGATTGAAAATATGAACGAAACGTTCAAAGATAACATAATTACAAGATGCATAAGAGATTAATAAAATCTCATGCTCTATCTTATATTGATATGTAGCACGTCTGAAGCGTAGCGATATTTGATTCAAATAAAGATTCCCAAACAAATAAAAATAGAGCAAATGATTATAATAGTCTTATTGAGGAGGCATATACTCGTGAGAGAGAATTTATTGACATAATTAATTGTAAATCTCCAGAAGAGGTTCAAGTACTTGAAATATTGAAAATTGAGATCTCTATAGTTATGTCTTGTGGGGGAAAGAAATCAAAATGAGATGATAATTGTGTCGACACACTTTTTAAAGCACTTATGCAAAAGCAAATTGCGAAGCTAGCCGCATCATGATTTGAATGATAGCGAGGATATTAAAAGAAAATATGTCGAAGAAAATCGACGTAAAAATAGTTGGCAAAAGTATGCATTCAGGCTAAATTAAACTTATTACAAAACCTGAAATTTTGGGACCTGAAGTCCAAACGCATAGAAGTGTAAAGTCAGTAAAATACCTATAGGTATAGTCGTAATACACGACTTTTTGCGCAACGAATGTTTGAAAGATCTGACATAGATACAATATTTTATTTGCCTGAAAATGCATAATAAGTGCCTATAAATATATGATTATTAAAAATGTATATAATGAAAAATGATTTACTCTGATTACTAGCTTGCGCTCTTTGATGTACCAATGAGTGATATCAAAATGTATGATCATCAACTCGGTACGTTGGGAGTATTCTTTGAAGTACCAATGAGTGAGATTAAAAAGGGTAATCAATACCTCGGTACTTTGGGATTGCGATGAAATAATTAGAGAAAATCCATTTGAAATATAAGAATTGTTATCTATCTAAAATTTCACGACTTAAATTTGGTGGTAGTAATTTGACAATTGTAATGTGAAACATATACGATGCTTGAAGCATACAGTATAATCCTTGAATGATTAAATATATTTGAAATATATAATTCAAGTTTTTAAGAAACTTGTTTGATCAAAGTATAAAGATACTTTGCTATCTGAATATATCATATGCCTTTAATAGATTCAATTTCCAATGGAATGTGATTGATAATATGAAATTAGATTACATGAAGAATGGTACAAATGACTCTATATGACAAAGTGTTGAAATTGAGATGTACCATTACTATGAATAAAAACCGTGGCAATTGATTTTCAAGATACAAATTCATGGTTAATTATTCACCTGAAGTGAATAAGTTAATTGTTCATTGAAGTGAATAAGTCACTTCTAGATTTGAGAACTGCATTAAATGCATTGATGAATATTGATTATAGAACATGATTCGATGTAGCATGTTCAAATAATTGGAAATATTTTATAGTTCTTCAAGTTCAAATGAATAATTGAATTTATATTCGAAGAACAAATAATACAAGATATGCACCATTTATATATATTTGGTAAACATATTCGATGTTGCATCGATTTACAGTTGAAATAATTAAATGCAGTATCAATATAATTGTAATGTTCCAATGAGGGGGAGCTAATATACGCTACACTCTTTTTTCCTTAGCCGAGGTTTTGTCCCACGAGGTTTTCCTGGCAAGATTTTTAATGAGGTAGCTATTATCAATATCTATTAATATACTATCCTATACGAAACTCCTGAAGAGATCAAGATATGAATGATTCAATAGAGATTGAATCAGGGGGAGTAACTATATGGATGATTCAATACATATTGAATCAGGGGGAGTAGCTGTACTCTTTTTCCTTCGTTCAGGTTTTTTCCTACTGGGTTTTTCTGGCAAGGTTTTTAATGAGGTTTTAACGAGGCAGCATCAAAATACTCCAGAATTTCAACAAATCTACTCAAGTGATAATGAAGCTGATTTATCTACAAAAGCACCATCAACATCTACATTCAAGAAACCAGTTCACAAGATTGTGATACATTAACTCGATGATTTACAACGATCAACACTCGGGGAGTAGCTGTACTCTTTTTCTTTAGCCAATGTTTTGTCCCGTTGGGTTTTCCTGGCGAGGTTTTAACGAGGCAGCATTCATCTTAATACTCCAAGGACAACTGTACTCTTTTTCCTCCGTTTGATATTTTTGTCCCATTGTGTTTTTATCAAACAAGGTTTTAATGAGGCAGATATTTTGTAATATGTCATTCAAGGGGGAGTGTTGTAAATATTGTATTGTATTAGTGAATGACAATTGTATTCCTCTAACCTTAATTATAATTACTTTGTATATCCCTTTCTTCCCATATATATATGGGGCTCTGGTTCATAATAGAATACAAAATTTTATTGGTGTCTCTACTTTTCTCTCATTTTCTCTCTAATTTATAACAATATATATATAACCCTCTAGACGGTATAGTTAAAAAATATGAAAAAAAAAATTTAACAATGCTACATTCACTGTCATGTGAGTGTGTTGTCATACTTGGGGTCAAGTGTGTGGTACAAATATATTAATTCAAAAAAATTATTGATCCACTTGCAAAAATACTTTATTAGCGCCCCTGTTTGGCCCCCATTTTTTTCAAACAAAATTTATTCAACATTCAATCTCAACCATTCAATTTAATCAAAAATGTAATTTTTCCAAAAAAGGGAGTCAAACACACGCTTAAAGTGATGCTTGGTAAAAAAAAACGAGTTTTAACCACTCTTTGATTTAAATTAAAATTATATTTGAGTATAATTTAATAAAATTCGATGAAACAAAAGTTATGAATTCCATAAATTATGTGATTAAAACAAATTATTAATTTTTATTTCAAATATTATTCAAACAAAACAGGAGTTTAGAGAACAAATTTCACCACATCATCAACCACCAATATATTTTTCCTTTGGAAAGCAACATCACATTTTTCTTCAAAGTTTCCAATTTTAAATATTATAAATGCTTTATTATATTGAATTAGATGTCAATTTACAATAATTCTAGGGAGATATTTTGAAGTGATATTGTAACATAACGCACATTTATTGTGTGATAACAAAGTAAGTGGTGGAGTAGTTATTTTCATTATCCAATGAATGTGTACATGTCACTTAAAAATGTCTCCAAAAAATGTCTTTCTAGAATTACTCGTCAATTTGTGATAATTGTTACTACATCAATATTGTGTCAACTAAAATGAAATTATTAAGATAGCATGTTTGATTTTCTTATATGCTGAGTCAGATTAGCGCTTTCATTGTTGTAATTAAATAATTTAGACTTGATGCGATCTCAGAGAGAGAGAGAGAGATGCAATGTATTTATTTATTTTCATCTACTTGTTCTATCCTGCAAATTGCCAAAGGTTTATTAAAAATGTATTATATGGAGAATTCACCAAAAGTAAACCTTCCTAGTGCTAATAATGAATTGAATGTAATTAACTTATAACTAAAATTGTGTTTATAACACAATCAGACTTTCAGATTCTGACACCTTTTGCCGGTGGATGTAAAGTGGGAACAAAAATGAGTATAGGATTTTGGTATAACCAAAATTCCATTTTTACATTAATATATTATGATTAAAAAATAAATAGATAATTATTGTTAAATTATCTTAAATTCTTAATTGATTTTAGTTAAATAATCGCTTTAATTTTGGATCTTTGATCGAAATGTGTGGAGGGAGAAAGTAGCTCTTCCTCCCTTCGAGAATGGAGTTTTGTAGGGAAATAAACGCCGTTTTGTTAGGGCAAATGGTGGTGGTGGACCTAGTCCCCCTTGAAATCATGCCTTAATCCAACTTTCCATTGCATTATTATTTCTGATAGTTTCTGGCAAGTCAAAAATTGTCTTTGAGATTCAAAATTGCTTCTGATTTGTTTAATGAATTTTTTAAAAAGTATACTTTTACAGCTTTTAGAGAAAATTAATTCATTGCGACTTCATTCAAAAGAACTTTCGAAGTGTTTTAAATTTTTTTTTTTTTTTTTTTTTTTCAAGAAACTATCATACATAAAGCAGAAGGTAAAACAAAAATCGTGTCAAACAAATCTTTATTAGTAATTTCAATGGACTTTTTGCAAAAAAAAAAAAAAAAAAAAAAAAAAGTCTCCATTTCACTGAGGTCAATAAATAGACCCTTTTTTTTTTAACCCTATTTAGAAGTGGGGAAAATAAGTATAAAAATTAAAGAGTCAATGAGAAAATTCATCTTTTCTTTGGGTTCATTAATTTTCAATAAAGATATTGGAGTCCCTTTAATTTCCATGGTGGTCGGCATAATGCACATTAATAAGTGCTGCTTTTGCAATTTTCATTGACTAAATACAGTTTTTATTTATTATGTGCAGATAAGATTTTTTTTTTTTTTATCACTTTCCATTAGAAGCTCAATAAATTAATTAATCTCATTTAAATAACAATGAAACTCTTTTATCCTAATTTGGGTCCATATATATACTAATTCTATGTTTGATAGCACTAAAAATTTAGATTTTCACTACAAGAAACTTGAGCGACAACGATGAAAATTATCAACGACAATAATAACACTAAAAATTTAGATTTTAAACATTTAATCTTAACAAAGTCTTTTATGGAACTCACATTATTTTTAATCACACATCTCATCAACTTTTATAAAAAAATCTATTAAAATTCTGATTTTTATCAATACCAAATAAAGGCTAAATTAAATTAATAGTCTACTTCAATGATGTAGACATTAGTTTTTTAATTTAAATCATTTAATAACATTTTGAAGAGAATCTTTATTTATAAAGATGTCTTGTCCATTATAGAGAGTATCTCTAAACTCAAAGAGTCAAAATTTTTATACACTTCCATGATGCTATCTATTTTGACCATTCATTTTGCTTTTACAAGAAATGTGTATTGATTTCTACTCGTATTTTATTTAACATAATTTTATATATATGTTAATTACAATCAATTGAAATTTCAAAATTCGGTTCCCTTGACCGTTACAGGCAAGTTGTGGTGGAGCCCACTTATACCTAGGGCTCACCACATTAGGAGTATCAAACTCACTATTGAGGTTTGTTCTGTTTCCCGAATCGAAGAACACTATGTTCCCAGATTCAAGCATATGTTCGCGCGAATATGTGCCTGACTCGGGAAACATAGTATCCCCGATTCGGGGAACAGATGATTCCCCACTCACTATCTATTTAATTAAAAAAAATAAAGTAGACTATTGAAGCCTATTTTTAAAATATTGTCTCCTTAAAATAAAGATATTTTATATTTAAGGGTGCGTTCGGTTAGATTTAATTTGAAAAATTAATTAGCTAAAAGACAAAAAAGAAAACAAATTTAATTTACACAATTTTCTAAATCACTTTTTAACCATCCATATTTTCTCTCTCCAATTACACAAATTTTCAAACCAATTTTTAACCCCACAGCTTATCTAGAAAACACAAATAAATTCAATACAATATTTAATTTGTCACAAAATCCAATCGAACATGGCCTAAATGGTCTTATGGAAATGATATAAGGTTAATGAAAATATAAAATAATAATTGGCAAAATACGTCAAGTTTTATAATGTATATTAATTAACTTTTTACCCTAAAACTTCTATTTATTTATTTTTAGTTCAATATGCATTTCAAGTTGCTTTTCCTCCCTTCATTTTGTAAGAAAAAAAAAACAATCGATTTGAAGTTTCGATACTTGAAAGGCATCTTTCAGAGTAAAAATTGGTAAAACCATCTAAATTATGTTCATTTTCATTAAGGCCATGTTTGGTCCGAATAAATTGAACAATTTTTTCTTAAATTTATTTTCAATCACACATTTCTATGAGATTCATTACTTTACACATTTTTAACAACTTTTCAACCATACATACAATTTATTTTTTTATTTTCAATTTCTTCCATACCAAACATACTCTAAGTATATTCTGTATACTCTTGTTTGATACCAATTATTTAAAATCTCATTTTTTTTTTCAAATTTATTTTCAATAACACATTCTTCTACTAATAAGCTCTGTTTGGAAATATTATAGCATTTATAAATTAGTTTACTTATGTTTCTGAGGTAAAATTTGTGGTTAAAAGTAGATATAGAAAATGTGTGTGCTGAAAAAATGGTTTGAGAAATTCTGTTATTTATAAATTGAAATGATTGCATCAAATAATAGAATAAAAATATTCTATACATAAACTTAGAGCTTGTTTGGTAATGTGAATTTTTTTATTTTGTTATTTTTTTTTTATGAATGTGCGGTTTAAAAATGTTTGAAAAGTCAAAAATTGTGAGCTTGACTAAGAATAGATAGTTGAGATTGAGTTTGAAAGATTGTGGTGAAATTTTTGGCTTTACCAAACAATCTCTTAAAAATATTTTCTACTTTTTAACACAAAAATATTAAAATATATTCTCCCCATCCCATAAAGGTGGATTTGATTTCTTTTTTTGTCTGTCCTACATTATAGGTCACTTTTCTTTATGAAAATATAAATATTTTTTTGGGTAATTGGCCCAAAACGTCTCTACCTTTGGACTCTCTTGCTAAATTCATCTCTACCTTTGATTTTTTGGCAATTTCATCCTCACCTTCACACTTTCTTGCTGAATTGGTCCATGCAGTCCAAAAATCTATTAGTTGGCTGTTAAATTATCTATTGACCATTTTTTATGAAGGGCAAAAGAGTCTTTATATATTCTTTAATTGGGTAATTGGGGCAATTGGTCTCTACCTTTCACACTTCTTGTAAAATTCGTCCCAACGTTTGTTTTTTTGGCAAATTCATCCTTACCTTCAACTTTTCTTACTAAAAAGGTCTTTACCGTCTAATTTCATCCAAAAATTCGTTAGTTGACCCAAAAATCACCTATTGACTATTTTTTTTAATCTTATTGACTATTTTAATGAAGGGAAAACAAGTCATTTCCTATTATTTAATTTAAAATGATATAAAAGAAAGAATAAAAAAAAAAATATTTGTTACTGTTCATCTTCTTCTCAAATTAATTCTCACTCGTTCAGTTCAATTAAATCCTCTTTATTTTTTTTTTCCAATTGCTGTAATTGCCATCGGGGCATCTTTTTGGTGTTAAGGCAGGAAATGATTTAGATTGATATGGTAGAAAATAACCATTTTTGTGCATTTAATTTATTGGTGGTGATGATGAAAATTTAGGGTTTCACATGTTTAGGTTTGAAATTGATGCAAAACAAATGATAGGCTCGAGGGAGACAATTAGGGTTTCATCTATGATCTATATCCGGATGCCTCGAGCGCAATTACAGCAATTGAAAAAAAATAAAGAGAGTAATTGAACTAAACGAGTGGGAATAGAGTTAGGAAGAAGATGAACAGTAACACATATTTTTTTTGTTTTTGTTTGTTTTTATTTTATTATTTCTTTTACATCATTTTAAATTAAATAATAAGAAATGACTTGTTTGCTCTTCATTAATATAGTCAATAAAATTAAAAAAATAGTCAATAGGTGATTTTTGGGTCAACTAACGGATTTTTGGATGAAATTAGACGGTAATGACGTTTTTAGCAAGAAAAGGTGAATGTAAGAGTGAATTTGCCAAAAAAATAAATGTTGGGAGGAATTTCACAAGAAGTGTGAAAGGTATGGACCAATTGCGCCAATTACCCAATTAAATAATATACAAAGACTTTTTTGCCCTTCATAAAAAAATGGTCAATAGATGATTTAATAGTCAACTAACAGAATTTTGGACGGCGGGACCAATTCAGCAAGAAAATGTGAAGGTGAGGATGAAATTGTCAAAAAATTAAAGGTAGTGATGAATTTAATAAGAGAGTCCAAAGGTAGGGACGTTTTGCGCCAATTACCCTATTTTTTTTTTTTTGGTTTCCTAATATGTTCCTATTTAATATACCTTATTTTCAACAACTATATGTAATCATATTTAAATAATTATTTAATGCAGAGATATATTAGTAAAACTGTAATATTTTAATCATTATTTAATAAGTAGGGAAATATGACTAAAATTGTAAGAAAAATTATATATTTCTGACCCTATTAATTATATATTTTTAATTTGTGTGAAAAAAGAAACAAATGTTTCTTTATGAGGAAATACTTGATATTTATCAAATTATTTTTAGCTTCGACTAACAATAGTTTTACTTAGCTCTTGTTTGGTGAAGATAAAAATTAATTTTTTAGTATATTTGATAAAAATTGATGAAGTGTGTGGTTAAAAAATTGTGCGACATATGAAGTGTGTGATTAAAATTAATAGTTGATTTTGTCCTATGATTAAAAATCTAAATTAAAATTCCTACATAATAGGGGCTTATTCTATGATATATGAATATTAATTATTTCTCAATAAAAAAAATAACCCTCTTAACCATTTTATTTCGATCCCAACATTTTTTCACACATATTATGCATGCGAGACAATTGGCCTCAATAGCTTCTTAGAGCATTCACTATGGACAAGTTAAATATGTCTAACCACATAAGCAAAAAATGAGATGTTAAATGCCACATCAACATGTTAAAGTTACACATATGCATATTATAGTTAGCTATTAATTTTTACTACAATGGACATGTTAAGTTTTAACAAAATTCAAGAATATGATAAATATTTATTTTTAAAATAGCAAAATTTATATAATAAAAAATATGGTACCCATTTTGAAAATCTCATTAAATTATATAATATGAAATCAAATAAAAAATTATTTTATTTATCAATATTAAAAAATTTAAAGAAGAAAGAAGGAAAGAAGTTAAAATGTCATGTCATCAAGTTAAACTACTAGCCAAATTTAACATTAAAGTTAACTTGTTAATTAAAAGATTCCTTTAACATATATTTTAACATTTTATTAACTATACCACTAACTTGTGTTTTAACCTATCCATAGTGGATGCTCTTAGAGCATTCACAATGAACTAGCTAAGTTTAGCTAATCACATAAGCAAAAAAATCAAATGTTAAGTGACACATATACATGTTAGAGTTAGCTTGCTACAATTGATATATTAATTTTTAACTAAGTCCAAGATTATGCTAAATATTTATTTTTAAAATAACAAAATTTATATATTAATATGATACTCATTTTGAAGATCTCATTAAATTATATAATATGAAATCAACAAAAAAATAAATTATTTTATTTATTGATATTAGAAAATTTAAAGAAGAAAGAAGAAAAGTGTCATGTCATTATTAAGAGCATTTAAAATGAATATGTTAAAGTGTTTGTTAATGTCATATGTTAACTACTAGTCGCTTTTATGTTCACATTAGATATGTTAACATGTTTTTTAAAGAAATTTTTTTAGGTGTATTGTTAACTTATTTGTTAAAGTTAATAAACATTTTAACATGTAATATGACAATCTATATTGAAAACAGGAGAGAGAAACAAAAGAGAAAAATATTAAATAGTCGTTGATTGATTAATTTAGTTATTAATGAGTAAATTTAACATATCCAATGTGACACTCATATAATAGTTATGGGTAATTCTAAGGACACATTTTGTGGCGACATTTTTAATTGACATTGTGACATGTTACACGTTCATTGGGCGGTGAAAAAGTAAGTGATGGAGTAGTTATTTTTACTACCAAATGAATGTGTGACATGTCACAATATCACTTAAAAATGTTCACAAAAAATGTCTACCTAAAATTATTGAATAGTTAAAGTTAACATGTAGATGTGGTATTTAACATTTATTATATTGTCTATGTGACAGTATTTAGCTAATAAAGTTAACACATCCATTACGGATGCTTTAAAGTGCTAGCCACATTTAACAAAGAAGTTAAAAAAATTCACTTAACTTGTGAGTTATTGTAAACTATTATTCAACGCTTAGCCAATATATTCTATTAAAATTCACTTAACTTGCAAGTTTTTAGAATTTAACCAGTACATGACTGCCCTAATTTCTTGAAGGAGACTACAATTTGTTAGGTTGCCACCAAACTTATTTTTAACCGTAGAAAATTGTTAGTTAAAGTTTTTAACGATTTGAAACTCTATTTTATTATAGTGTCAATATAATATTTATATAAGTGGGTAAATTAAGAAAGGAAAAGGTATAAAGAGTCAATGCAGAAAGGTCTCTTTTTTCTTTCATTAATTTCCAATAAAGATATTGGAGTCCCTTCTCTAATTTTTGTTGACTAAATACAGTGTTATATTTTCTTTTTCTTTTTTCAGGATAAAAAGTGTAAAGTAATATTACACTTTGAATTTCCTTTAGTATAGCAACTTATCTATGGCAGTTTGGTGGATCGAAATTTAATTTTGTTTACTTATTCAGGGTATATTCGGTATTCCCTACATTTTTTGAGGGTCCCTCGTTATTTTATTTGACTTGCAATGTAGTAAAAATGGAATAAAAAACAATATACGTTGATCATATGCGTTTACATTAAGGCGAAGGTAGCGTATTAATATTTAATACATTGTCGATTTCAAAATTTTGAAGTAACTAAATAATAGTCTGAGTTTTCAGTGTGTTTTATTATAACTTGTTGAAACCGTTCAATCCTTGTACATCTTTGCTGAAGGAACAAACTTGTGTCGTATTTGAAACAAATTTCAATTTGTTGTGCAAATCAACCCTAGTTTAAAATGTTGGACCTCTTGATTAACCAATTGGGCACAGTTTACACCTCCAAACAAACATCAAACTCACTGAACTCAACTCCAGTAAACGAGTTATTCATTTATTGTTGATATATTTATCTAACAATCGTTTTAACATCATCTCTCGAATTTATTGGGTATCAAAAAATTCAACAATGACATATAGTCGCCACAACGAACTCGGAATATAGAGATGGCAAAATGTTCCTGATGCGATAAAAAATCCTAACCTTGACGTGGTAAGATCTGGAGCTGCTTGATTACTGGAAAAGATGAATGAATTCGCCTTGGATGACCTGTAAAAAGGTGAGGAGGATTCTCCCCGTCGCCCCTCCGATGTGAAAATTAGTATTCTGGAGAAAAGTAGAGAGAGAATATATAACTGGAAAAACGTAAATAATTATGAATGAATAATATACGATCAAATGAGCTGTATTTATAGGGTTTAAAAGCCCATAACCTTCCTTAATTAAAGAAAGAGTTATTTTGTTATAAACTTACCTTTTAAAAAGAGTTCTAAATTTATAGGGATTTAGTTACATTTTTTAGAATGTTTCCTTCTGGAATATGTGTTGTCTTGAGGCTCAAAGATGGGGCACATTAATGAGGTCCATTGGCGAAAGAGATCTTGAGGCCTGCTTGCATGGGCCATAGGCCGGGAAGTGCGGACCTGATCCACTAGTGATAACTCAAAGTGGGAATATGGTCGGGTATAATCCGACCTTATTCTCAAGATGTGATCGGGCAAAAAGGTTCGCCCCTGGGGGTCGGGTACCCGACCCCAGGGGATTGGAAGAAGGTTGGGCAAATGAACCGACCTATGGGACTGTGAGGGATGAGATTCGGCGAGATCGGGTTATACACTAGGACGTAAGCTATTCCCAAGGAAGGTTTGAGCTTAAAGGTGATGACCGGGATTTCCCTTAATTTAGGAAGTAAGAAAATAGTACTGATTATTGGCCCCCGTGCGTCAGAGATCGGTAAAAGATTTCTGGACGCATAACAACTGTGACACGCACTTTGCCAACTAACATGATTTAATGCTTTAGGGTTAATGAATGGTTCCATCTTAGATTCATGACATGTGGCAGGGAGGAGGGTTGAGATTTCAAAATTTTCCCGCCTAATTTTGCCTATATATATGTGATCCCCATAAATCTCATTCCTTTTACTTGCGAATTTTGAGAGATCAGAGAGCTCCTCGGACAATTTGCACGATCCCTTCCTCGACAAAACTTCTTAGCATCTAGGTACGCTAGACCTTTCACGACCACTCTTAATTTTATTATTTATTTCTGGAGTCATGGTGAGGCAATTCACAGTGGGTGATCTAAGGGAGGTAGAGAACTTGGACGAACCCCTAGAGGTCGAGCCTTTAGGTTTCTACCAACCTCCTCCTAGTCCTCGAGGATGTGAATCTGATTGTGGGGGATAAGGTTGATGATAGTTCCTGGGCAAGTAGGGAAACGAGACATGCCGACTTCGAACTTCCCACTTACTATAATAAAATGAAGGAACATATGATCGGTGTGGACATGAGGAGGTACAGAATGGAGGAGAGGTATATAGCTAGGGTCCCAGATAAGGAAGAGTACTCTTACCATTTCCGGAAGGGGAAATGGTGGTGTACCACGAGACCTTAATGGCCGGGCTTAGGTTTCCTCTTCACCATTTCTTTATTGACTTCTTTCTGACCGCAAGCATATTGCCGGGTGAATTAGCTCCAAATGGGTGGAGGATTCTAGTGTATTTTTATGTTGTGTAGGAGTCTAGTCTAGGAATAGAACCAATAGTCAACCTTTGTAAGTGTCTCTTAGAACTTAAGTTTTTACCTCGGTGTAATAGTTTTGTGTACTTGTGCGGGAATGGTCGGTTTGAGATTCCCTGGGTTCCTTCCTCTATCAAATATTGGAAGGAAAATTTCTTCTTCATCAAGTCAAGAGAGGGAGTGAATCTCTTCTGGCTGACCTTCAGAAGGCCATATATAGATAGTTTTAATAGGGTAGGTAACTTGAGTGAGAAGGCAATAACCGAGCTCATGGCAAACGCGGTGAGGGTATGCGACTTCGGGTTATTGGATGAAGAGGCCAATGACCTTGTAAATGACAATATTCTTGACAGGGTCGGTCTTGATGTAATATCCCTAAATTCCAAGCATTTTTCTTTTCAAAATTATAATGCTCTGATACCACTCTTGTAAAACCTCGAAATTTCAAGCATTTTTAAAAATAATAATGCTCTGATACCACTTGTAAAACCCCGATATTTTTCGACCATTTTTCTAAATTATAATGCTCTGATATCACTCTTGTCAAGCCCCGAATTTTCAAGTTTCTTTTTAAGAATAATGAAATTCATTTATTTAAAAAGAAACGATATTAATTTTTAAAATATTAAATAAGGAGTTCAATAAAAGAGTGGCAGTTCAAACACAAAAGTTCTTATTCCGTGGCAAGTCCACAACTCACAGGTAGTCACCTAGTGCAGCACTCTCTGTCAAGCTATCTGAAGATCCCCGCCAATCCATCTTATATCAACAATTACCTGAAAGGTTAGATGGCGTGGGGTGAGCATACACTTGCCCAGTGAGTAAGATATGGTGCACATGTGTTATTGCACATTGAAACATAATTCAACATTACAAGTTATTGATGCATATGTATGTTCTTTTCAAAACTCATGTTTTCAGGGCCCGATTATAGATTATCTCCTCTACCTCAAAGCGTTTAATATATACACAACCCGAATATCGATAAATGACCATAATCATAAACATGTTACTCGGGATCTCATATCCCTTAGGGCTTCCACATCCTTGTCATCTTTCTCCCTATTCGACTCCAATAGGGTTACTAGATCTCCATGTCGTTCGTCGGAGCCTTGGAGTCACAAGGTCCTCACGACACATATCGATATCCAACAATAAACATTTGATTACCGAGGGGGCTAGAGTTCAAATCTATAATCCACATGCACAAAACTCTTCTTTATGCATAAATTTCTTTCATGATTCATCATCTATCAAATGCCAATGCATTTCCAAAACATCATCAATCCAATGCCATTGCATTTCCAAAACATGAACGAATGTAATTTCAACATATCATGTTATCACATTATATCACATAATAAGGTATATCGAATATTTAGTGCTTTAATCCAAATAGATTCAAGCAACCATATTCAATTCACATTATAATGAATCATAATTCACGTAAATATGTCCACTCACATAGTATGCAACTAATCCAAATAAACACATCTCACTCACATCATTATTTCAAATATACATAATCTACTCACTTATAATCATATAATCTAATTTACATATTATTCAAATAATCCAAATAAACATATCCCACTCACTTATAATCATATAATCTAATTTACTTATTATTCAAATAATCCAAATAAATATATCTCACTCACAGTTTATTGGATGAATATATCCACAACGGCTCCTATAATAATTTCTCTTGGAATAGAAGCCTTCCTCGGCATGGAGTAGGTGGAGGAACAAGAATATAACTCCTAGAACATACGTCTCTATGAGTGGCATAATATATTATTGAAAAGATCATCGAATCTGGAGTTCAACGCACTTTACAGATTGCAAATCGGAGTTGTAGATCAAAAGTTATGGCTGGATGAAGTTATGTCGCCGGACAGTTCGTCTGGTGTCGACACCATTTGATTTCGTGTCGACACAAAAAGTGTCAGAATCATCGTTTTAAGCCCAGATGAACATGGTGTCGACACAAAACCAGTAGGTGTCGACACTAAATGTATTTTCAGAGTTTGAAATCCATATTTCTTGATTGCTTTGGTCCAAAATCACTTGTTTTGATAAAGAGCTTTGAGAAAACATGTTTTCCAATAAAAAGGAGGATTATAACGGATTGAAACATGATTTTGGCATGAAATCAATATTTAGGGTTTGAAAGAGGGAAGAACGATTCTGTAGTATTTTGGATCCGACTTTTGATATGTTTTTTCATTCAAAGTCTTACCTATTTATAGAAGAAGAAGGATGCATGAAAGGAAGGCTGGAGCTTGGATGTAGAGGATTTTTACTTTACTTCAAGGTTAAGAAAAATATTTTAATGTCATGTTTAGGTGTCATGCTACTCCCATGCAAGCTGGAGGTGTCCTAAGGAGGAAGCAGGTGACTCATGTGAGCTAAAATCGGATATGGAGGATTAATGTCCAGCTCATGCTTCTTTCTTCCACAGCTTTCCAGTTTTGGGCAGTTTCAGATTGCTATATTTGAGCATATATTTGAGGTATCAAATGAACTCCAAATTGGGTGTTCTTGGTCTCATTTCAAAGTGCTCATATATTACTTTCATATGAAACTGGTTTCACATGATTTGGTTAAGTGAGGTAAGAGTTATGGCTCCTCAAAGTTGACCCTTTGAAACTGTCTTTCCGGATTGTACGATTGCAGCGCCAACTTTGAAAATTCGCCACGAGCTTTACATTAATCGGAATGATGAATGGATTTTAGATTCTCAAAGTTCATTTCGAGTACTTATCTGTACATATAAATTTTGCATTTATCGGAGGTCAGAAGTGATCAAACGAATCTTCTAAAGAAAGGCCTTTAAACACGTTTTCACAACATTTCATTTAATTAAAAAATCTGTTTTTATTTCTTTAACTTTCAAAATAATTAAATAAATTCTAAAACACTTTTATTACATCATAATGGGCAACTGAGCACGTCATAGTTTTTTCGGGTCATTACACTTGACCTCAAGCCCGGTAGGGTTCGGTCTTCTCAATTATGTAAAGAAAAGAAACTTTCTTCATGTATTCCTTTTTTCTTCCTAGCACCCACTTTTCCTTGTGATCTAACTATTCTCGAATTTTCTGAGTTTCATAAATGGCTTTTGATTCAGAAGCGCTGAAAGAAGCGGCAATGGCCAAGGCCCAGGGTGCTCGAGCCAAGCGAGTTGTGGACGGGGTCACCCGGAGGCGACCTCAGAAAAGATCTAAAACTACAACTTCAGGACCTGGCCAAACTTCTCGGGCCAATGAAGATGTTCTCCGCGGAAGAGCGGATAGGCAGCAGAGAGGCCGGGCTCCCCCGCCTTTTGACTCTGAGGTCGAGCCAGAGAACCCAACTCCGGCTAACTGTAGGAGGAGAATGCAAGATTCTCTATACCCGAATTTGGTGCAAAAATACCAATACTAGGTACGCTTGGAGCAAGGGGTTGAGCACATTATGAGTGCGGCTTTACAGGTAAGGATCGGGCGAACTCGAGCCTTTTAGATCCCCCTTTATTGCGGGATTTTTTACTAACTTTTTCTCTCGATCTTCATATGCTTAGCATTACTCAGGGTGTCTCTCTCTAGAGGATAGAGCGGGGTGAGACTGCAAGCCAGCTAGTTCACTCTGTCCAGTACGAGACGACTCGAGCTACATCTGCTGAGGAAGCCCTTGCGAAGACCCCAGGCGGAACTTGAATCAATGAGTCAGAAGTGCGAGCACGCCCGGGAAGAAAATGCCCGCTTGACTGAAGAGTTAAGGAAGGCTCGGGCTCGGGAGCTCCAAGCTGACCTTAAAGAATCGTTTTTCGTGTCCTGATAATTATATGGTCCAGTAAAGATGACCTCATAATTTCTTAATGGACTTTAATTCTTTGTAGCATCAAAACTTTGGATTAATAGTAATTGATTAGAAGGGCCGGTCATGTCCGATCTTTTACTGAGATTATACAAATATTAGGTCGAGCTTTTGAATTGGCAAAATTGATAAATTTATTTTAGAAGGTTGGGTAATGCAGACCTGTTGAGTTATTCACAAGGAAAAGGTGGAATTCTTGATCTTGTGAAAGTGAGAAATAATCCAAAATGACTTGTGATGCCTTGCTGTGAGACATAGTAAATCATTTGTTAGGAAATAATTTGTAACGCATTGCCATGAGACATTGTAATTATTCGTGGAAGAATAATTTGTAACGTCTTATCATTAGACATTGTAAATTATTCGTGGAAGAAGAATTAATAACGTCTTACCATGAGACATTGTAAATTATTCGTGGAAGAATAATTTGTAACGTCTTACCATGAGACATTGTAAATTATATGTTGGGAAAAAGCTTGTAAAGTCATTTGACTGACCTTGTAAACTATTCCAGTGCTTGGTATTCTGATGCTCATTCTTCGGAAGAAATACTTTTATTAATGGTGGACTGAACTATGGGCCTCGTTAAAACCTTATCTAGAAAAACTCCTTGGGAAAAAATCTGGATGAGGAAAACAGTACTCGTCCCCGACTTCTTGAAAGAAAGTACGACGGGCGCGCATGCCCGACCTTGAAAAAGATTGTTGATGGATGTGCAAGTCCAGACATAAAAAAAAATGAAAATGGGTTTGCAGACCCGACTCTTCTACATCTAGAAGACTTTGTTATTAACGAAAATGTGACTACTTGTAGCAAGGCTTCAGATTCTCCACATTCCATGGCCGAGGAAGAGGTTTTGAATCCATTGTTCGGAGGCTGTATGAGCCCTTCCCCACTTTTCGGATGAATTCGTATGGTCCTTCCCAAATAGGTCCAAGTTTCCCCAGTTGATGATCGACGGCCTCACTTCGACGGAGGACAAGCTCTCCCATTTTGAATTCTCTCTTCTTCACTCGGATATTAAACTTCTTGGCCATGGCCTATTTTTAAGCAGCTATTCTTAAGGTGGCATTTTTCTTGACTTCTTTCAGAAGATCCAAACTTTCTCTTTGTCCCTCAAGTTGATCGGGTGTTTCTGTAGTCATTGCGCGGAAGTTGGGAATTGTCACTTCTACCGGAATAGCTGCCTCCATTCCAAAGGCTAACATGAATGGCGTTTCCCCCGTCGCTGTCTTGAATGTTGTTCGGTTCGTCCAAAGTATTTCGAGAAGGAGATAGGGCTAGTTACCCGTGGCACTGTCAAGGCGAGTCCTCAAGTCTTGCAAGATGAGCCTGTTTGTAACGTCTGATAATCCATTACTTTGCGGGTGCGAAACAAAAGTTAACCTATGTTTTATTCCCAGATTCTTCTAGAATTGTTTGAAGGCTTGGCACTCGAATGACGCCCATTATCAGTGATTAATGTCTTTGGAAGACTAAAACAGCAGATAATCGACTTCCAAACAAATGCCTCCAACTTTTGTTATGTGATTATGGCAAGAGGTTCTGCTTCCACCCATTTTGTAAAGTATTCCACAGCCACTGCTAGGAATTTGAACTGACCATGAGTTATGGGGAACGGCCCCAGTATGTCAATTCCCCACTGTGCAAAGGGTTGTGGGCACATAATTGAAGATAGTTCTTCTGCTCGTTGATGTAATCGGGCTGCAAACCTTTGACACTTATCACAGGTTTTCACGTAACTGAGTGTATCTTTCCTGATGGTTGGCCAATAGTACCCGTATCATATTAACTTCATAGCTAGCACTCTTGCTCCCTGATGTCCTCAACAAATTTCTTCATGATCCTCGGCCATAGTAAGGGCTGCTTCTTTCGGAGTTAGGCATCGAAGGTAAGGAAGTATAAAATTTCGACGGAACAAGGTATTTTGTAATATGGTATACCTCGGGGCCCTTGCTTTGATTCTTCTTGCATCTGTTTGTTATCTGGAAACTTTCTTGACGTTAAATATTCAATGATTGGATCCATCCAACTGGGCTCATGATCTGAAATATCTATGACATCGGGTTGCTGTGTGATACTGGGCTCATGAAGAGTTCGCACGAATACAGTTCTCTCTAAGTGGTCTAGATTGGAAAAAGTTAGTCTTGATAGAGCATCTACTTTGTGGTTAGCGGATCTTGGTATTTTATCTATGCAACACGACTTGAACTTTCTTTGCAAGTCCAGAACCATCATTCTATAAGATGACATTTTTTCATCTTTTGCTTCAGAAGTGTCATTGACTTGCTATACCACTAACTGTGAATCACTCAAGACTCTGACATGCTTGACCCCTAGATGTTGTGCTGCTTGAAGCCCGGCGATAATGGCCTCATACTCTGCGTCTTTTTAGTGGCCGGGAATTCGAACCTTATTGTGCACTAAATTTCCATTGTGCCATCATCCTTTTAAAATATTATTTCGGCCCTCGAGCTCGAGGCATTCGATGCTCCGTCAACTTGCAAAGTCCATGTAGCCTCTTCCCTGTCATGACCTGCTGGTCCCCGAGGTCGTGGGGCGAGTTTAGCGACGAAGTCTGCCAAGACCTGTGGTTTTATAGAAGGTCGGGGTTTCAACTCAATGTCATATTCCCCAAGCTCGATTGACCATTTGAGTAGACGACCAGAGACATTAGATTTCTGCAAGATCTACTTTAAGGGCTGATTTAGATATGGCAAGAAAATTTGATCAGCTTCACTGATCCGCCGATCGGCGGGGCGGGGCGGGGCGGGTCAACAGATCGAGGCAGATCGGGATTGATCCGCTCCGATTAATTAAAAATAATAAAAATTAATAAAAAAAATAATTTTTAATTTTTTAAAAAAGATTTAGTTTAAATTATCTATAAAAAAAATTAAAAAATAAAAAATTCTGCGGATCGACCATCGATCGGGGGGCCGATCAGCCCTGACCCAAAAAATGGCGAATTTAGGCGCGGATCTGGATTTGCTGAAAACATTTCGAGGCTGGGCGGATCGGGGCCCAATCCACCACGGTGCCAACGCTAGGCTGATTTGTGAGGACTGTTATAGCATGGGCTTGAAAGTAAGGTCTTAACTTTCTGGCTGCTGTGACCAGGGCAAGTGCAAGTTGTTCTGCTAGTGTATACCGGGTTTCTACGTCCAACATCATCTTGCTAACATAGTATACTGGTTTTTAGGCCTTCCCTTTCTCTTTGACCAAAACGGCGCTTGTTGCATGATCCAAAACTGCTAGATATAAGAACAAATTGTCTCCCGGATTTGGTTTTACCAATATTGGAGGAGTTCCCAAATATTCCTTCAGCTTCCAGAAGGAGATCTCGCACTCTTCATCCCATCTGAACTCTTTATTTCCTCTAAGAGTTTTGAAGAAGGGAAAACATTTATTTGCTTCTCTTGACATGAAACGGCCCAACGCTGCCTCTCTTCCCGTAAGTTTCTGTTCTTCCCTGATGGTCCTGGGAGGTTCCATCGATGTAAGGGCCACAATTTTATCTGGGTTAACTTCAATGCCTCGCTGGGTGATCATGAAACCCAAAAATTTACCCGAGCTTACTCCGAAGGCGCACTTGGCGGGATTTGGCTTCATCTGATGTTGTCTGAGTATACAGAACATGTCTTCCAAGTCGGCTATGTGATCTTCCTTTCTCGAGCTTTTTACGACCATGTCATCAACAAACTTCGATATTCCGCCCGATGTGTTTGGAGAAGACAATGTTTACCAATCTTTCATAAGTAGCCCCGACATTTTTTAATCCAAAAAGGCATGACTTTGTAGCAATATATCCCCTCATCAACCATGAAGGAAGTTTTTTCTTGATCTTCCTGTGCCATCCGAATTCGATGATACCCAGAGAATGCGTCAAGGAAGCTGTAAAGTTCAGAACCTGAGGTTGAGTCGACTAATCTTTTGATTCGGGGAAGAGGATAATTGTCTTTTGGGCATGCTTTGTTTAAAATTTTAAAATCTATGCAGACTCGCCACTTTCCATTCGGCTTCTTAACCAATACTACGTTGGCTAGCCATTTTGGATAACTTCCTTTATGAACCCTGCTTTCAAAAGCTTATCTATTTCCTCCTTTATTATTTGTCTTCTTTCTGTAACAACATGCCTTCTTCGTTGTTTTACAGGCTTCTTTTCGGGCATGACATTAAGCTTGTGTTTGACAAGTGCGGGGTCAATCCCGGGCATGTCTTTTGCACTCCACGCGAATATGTCAATGTTTCTCCTTCAACATTGCGACAATTTTTCCTTCATTAATTTTGGGAGTTCTTTCCTAATAGTGAAACTTTTTCCTTCTGAAATTGAAACTTCTTCCAATTCTTCTACTGGTGACATGCGTTCTTTCACTAGAAGATCAATGGACATCATATCTGTTTTACTCTTTCCAGTGCAGCTGATGTAACAACTCCTTGCCATTACTTGATTACCCTGTACTGTTTCTATGCTCGCGGAAGTTGGGAACTTGATTGGTAAGTGATACGTTGATACTATTGCCTTCAAGCTGTTCAAGAATGGTCTTCCCAAGATAGCGTTGTAAACCATAGGGGTATTTACGACCTGAACGGGGTCATTCTAGTCACCAGCTTTTCCCCCGATCCAAGAGAAGCAGGAAGGTCAATTAAAACTTCTGGTGTCACGGTTCCTCCACCAAAGCCAGTTAACGGGGTAATGACTTGACGAAGCTGATCATTGGGGAGTTGCATCTTGTTGAAAGCTTCCAAAGAAAGGACATTGGCTGCGCTCTCATTGTCAACAAGCACTCTTCTTACGTCAAAATTTGCAATTGTGGCACCAATGACAACGACATCGTCATGGGGATATGAAATTCCTTCCAAATCAGAATTACTGAAACTGATGCTGGTCGAATTTTCATGTTCATGACCTGTCGACCATTCTTCTTGACAATCCAGTGCCCAGACATAAACTTTTCTTGCGTTGTTTAACTTTTTTATGTTTCATTTTAACTTGAATATTTTAACCAAATATCTGTTACATGTGAGATTCGAATCAACAGTACGTTTTACTACACGAAGTTGATTGTTAATGAGCAAATTCCAGAAATCATCGAGTTCCGAAACAAGTATGTTGATTGTAGTTATGTATCAGTACATGTTTGGGAGTTTTTTAATTTATCTTAATATTTCAATATTTATTTTGGAGTAAATAGTTGCACTTATCTTTGTTGGATCATGTAAGGTTGTTAGTTGGAAAAGACTGTGCTTCACATCGTATTAGTCAGATATCTGGTTCTTCCATCTATTCCGTTGATGATGATCTCCAACGTGACAATGCCGATTTTTCTGGGCATCCCCAACAAGAGTTAATAAATTCACAGAACAATGCAACTATTCCACTTAGTGAAATCACAAACAGTAAGTTTTTATTCGATGATGTTTTATTACGTTTATTCAATATCTATGAATACTTGATAATTTTTCTCATTTCATTTCACCTTTTTTTGTTAGCTGTGGCAATGCAAGATACATATATGGCTTCTAATTGAGGGTCAGTCAGTTGAAACCGACCATTGATAAGCACATTTTCCAGACCATCAAATGCACTAAGTACTGGGAAGTTTACATTATGCACTAATGAGTTGATTGGTTCTTCAAAATCGAGTCTAGCAATCACTACTGTTGAAAATATTACTAAGAACAACCATAGTGAGGACGTCATGGCATGTAAGTTTATTACATTAAAACTTATCTTCTACTAATTATTATATCATTCATGTCTAACAAATATGACATAATTCTATTAATATTACATAGCTCATATCATGTATTCCTTTGAAACAATTTAGGTGAAGAATTTACTAGAGAAAGTTCTGTAGGCGCTGTGACTAATGTTGATTCGAATGGTAAGGCAACGGTATATATAATGTAACCTTCTTATAAAATCATTGTAAAAAATAAAAAAAATAAAAAATTATATTAAAATTTTCAGTATCTTATATTTTATTTTATTTTTTTTGGTAGGAGAAGATAAAGAATTTTCAGCTTTGTCACAACAAGGTATAATTTATTTTTTCTTTCCAGTAAGTCCCTTTCAATGTTTAGTTTAGTTTAGTTGTGGTTGTTAAAATAAATTTCTCAGCACTTTCAAATAAATAAATAAATTTCTTAGCTTAAGAAATCATATGTATTAATTTCATTTGGACCTAAACTAAAATCTAATCATTAAGCTGGATATTCAGATACATATTCACGTCACATACATTTCCAAAATTTTGAAAAAAAATAAAATAATAAATAGAGATTAGGACTTATCTTCTCATTGTTGATGTTATGAAATATGGATTGTCTTCAAATTTTCTTCCAAATCTGATCATAATCATGTACCAAATTATCAATAGTTTTACTGGAAAGATTCATAGTAAACAAATTTAAGCATGATGTTCAAAAACATTCATTTTAGTTTGGAAAAATAACAATTAATTTCTTCATACAAAAAACTAAAAACTAATTTGTTTTCACGAAAAACCAACAAATAGTTTTCTCAAATGCAAAAATCTGAATTTAATATATCCTAGCTCATACTTGCATTTTTTCTCGATCTACTATAAATCTCTAAAAAGAAAAAAAAAAAAAAAAAAAAATTCATTTGGACCTAAACTAAAATCTAATCATTAAGCTGGATATTCAGATACATATTCACGTCACATACATTTCCAAAATTTTGGAAAAAAAAATAATAATAAATAGAGATTAGGACTTATCTTCTCATTGTTGATGTTATGAAATCTGGATTATCTTCAAATTTTCTTCCAAATCTGATCATAATCATGTACCAAATTATTAATAGTTTTACTAGAAAGATTCATAGTAAACACATTTAAGCATGATGTTCAAAAATTATACGACTAGATATCATAATCATATATTACATTATGTGCAACAACATTCATTTTAGTTTGGAAAAATAACAATTAATTTCTTCAAATAAAAAACTAAAAATTAATTTGTTTTCACGAAAACCAACAAATAGTTTTCTCAAATGAAAATTTTGAATTTAATATAACCGAGCTCATACTTGCATTTTGTCTCGATCTACTACAAATCTCTACAAAAAAAAATCATACGTTGACGCTTGGAAAATTCAGTAGATCTTAGGGAATAAACGAGATTTATTTTTGGAAATCATATGAATACATTTTTTTGGCTTTTTTTGTTAGATAATTTATTTCACATAAAATTATTTATCCAGGATCCAAAATCATGATGCTGAATTATCAAGAATTAAATAACTGAAGCGGAAGCGTACCTTAATCAAACATGATTCACGATAAACGATTCGACGGTCGGATCTTCTAAATCAATACGTAGTCCGTATTTTCTCTTTGATGATGGGATGTCAAAGGGATGAACAAAACGTAGGATTCAGGGAACATAACCGACTTTATATACTGAATTGCCAATTAACTTAATCCGGCCCATCATGAATTAGGTAATGGCCTGGTATCTACACATAAAAGCCCATACATTTAATTAGATGCATTAAAGCCCGATATATATTAAATCCTTATTAGATCACTTTAAATGGGCTTAACCAAATTTTATAGCCTTTTATTCAATACACAATAATTCACATATAAGTCCATACGATTGATTAAAATCCTTACAATCTCCCACTTGGGTTATATGTGTAACCTTACAATTGTGTATCAATCATAACTTTATGAGTACTCAGAATTTTGCTATCATTACTGAATGCATCCCCAAACAATCCGGTCCATCAATTATATCAACATAGGATCAAAGCGGCTTTCGCTACATTAATCGTAACTAAACCTTCAATGGTCACGTATATCGACATAACTGAATGACATGGATCAAGTATGGATGTGTAGCATGGAAATTACATGTAATGTGATCTTCTACATGCCTATTTCCAACTGGTCCAAACTTTAGTGAGATCATCCTCAAACGAGTTCAGAGATAATAAACCTGAAACCTTACAGCTGTAAATAACTTTAACTTTAAACTGTATCCAAAAGGACAGTAAATGTGTCAAATACACCCAAAATACAAACTCCCGCTGAAACCGAATATCCTTAAGAAATACAACACCCATATGAGTAATGTACTCATGAAAGACCTCGGGTTGTAATACTTTAGTAAGCGGATCCGCAATTATGGAGTTTGTCCCAATGTGCTCTTATTGACACGTGTCCACTCTGAACTGTATCCTTCACAACCAGGAACTTATGTCAATGAATTTTGACTTAGTTGAGCTCCTGTTGTTACTGGAATATAAATCTGCTGAGTTATTGTCACAATATAACTTTAGTGGTCTTTCTTTACCGTACAGAATACGCAGCCCAGTGACAAAATTTCGCAGTTATATTCCATAATTAGATGCCCCCAAAATTGCTACAAACTGTGCTGCCAAGTGAAAGAAGCTAAAGTGTTTGTTAAGCACTCCATCCGGAAATAGCTCCAACAACCAGCAGATAAATGTAGCCTTATGTGGATCTTTTACTTTCTTGGCATCTAGTAAAAATCGGAATCATAATACCATATGATCTCCAACTGATCCGATTTTCTGTATGTGAGCATGTAATCTTTTGTACTCTTTAAATACCTTATAACCCATGTTTGGCTGCTTTCCAAATGATCCATCCCAGGGTTACTTAAATATCTCCTTAGTATTCCAATAACGTATGCAATATCCGAACGCATACAAATTTGAATATATATCAGATTCCCTATAGCTTAAATATATGGGAGCCTCTGCATTTCTTTAACTTCAAGATAAATTTTCGGGCATTAGTCGAGACTAAAATTGTCTCCCTTAGCGATATGGCTGTCCCCTGATTTACTATCTTGCATGCCAAACCTCTAAAGTATTTTTTCGATATAGCCCTTTTGTGACAATTCAAGAATACCCCGAGAACAATCCCGATGTATCTGAATTCCTAATACAAAAGAGACGTCACCAAGATTTTTAATCCCAAAAATTCCTTGACAAAAATCTCATAATTTTATGTGACATACCTATATCATTAGTGGCAAGCAATAATCAACATATAAAACCAGGACAATATACTTACTCCCACTGAACTTGTAATACAAACAATCCATCAACAACATTAATCTTAAGACCAAATGAGATAATTACTTGATGAAATTTATATTACCCTTAACGGGAAGTTGGCTTGAGCACATAAATGGATTCCTTTAATTTGCAAACCATTAGCTTTGGGTCTTATGAAACAAAGTTTTCCGATTGCACCAAATAGATCGTCCCATCAATGTCGTCATTGAGAAACGCCACTTTAGTATCCATTTGATGTAACTCGAGGTCAAAATGTGCAACAACCTAACTTTTCTGAAAGAGTCTTTCATTGAAACCGAAGAGAAAATCTCTTTATAATCAATGCCATCATTTTGTGTAAAATATTTAGATACAAGACAAACTTTATATCTTTCCACATTACCTATCGAATCCCTCTTGGTCTAAAAATCCATTTAAGACCAATGAGTTTCGCACCTTCTGGTAATGGGACAAGATCCCAAACTTTATTGTCTTGCATATGCTTATACTCCTTATTTATGTCATCAATCCACTTTTGAGAGTTAGAACCCTGCATGGCCTGATGGAATTGATTGGACCATCTTCCACCATTCCATTATTTCCTTATGTTCTTGGAAAAATACTATTTAAATTATCCGGAATAACATTTTTTCCCTTTCTCTCGTGGATCTCCTTAATGACTTTAGTTATTGAGTTTGTACTTCTGAAATTTACCTTATTTTGGATGGGAGGTTCTTCAACATTGTCGAATTGAGGTTCCGGATATGCTTCTTGATCAATGACATGCATAAAAACTTGCACGTTGTCAAAAGCAATAGTAGGAATCGGAACCGATCCTTCCTCAACTTATTCCTTAAAGACAATATTTTTAACCTTATTTCTCCCCCCAAACTCAACATCCTCAAAAATGTTGCAGTTCCTGTTTCAAAAAATTGACTTAAGTGTGGAATTATAAAATTAATAGCCCCTTAACGACTTTATTTTCTTTATTTGTTTTCTTGCCCTTATCTTTAGAGGTGTTTGCCAAGTGAACACTTTCAGTTCTGTCATACTTCAACTTTTCTTCCTCTTGCACACAAAATAGAATGAGCTCATTTAGAATTTATTACTCCCTTTAACAGTTATAACTGACCTTGAATTGACTGAATTGTGCAAGAAGCTTGCACACTATGAAATGGGCTCATTGAGAGTCCATTTCTATTTTGACAGTTATAACTAATCTTAAATTAACTATATTGTGCAGGAAGCGATATCAATACCAAATGCACGAGCAAGTCATTAGACAAGTCGAGTTTTAGTTCCTTAAGTTTTGAAGCAGTGTGAGACATCTACATGATGTACTCCCTTATTTTACTATTGCCTTTATACTTTATTGAAATCAAGCTTTGCATAAGCCTGCTTGTTTCAGCCTTATCGTTTTTCGCAAAACATTTCTTAATTTCGGCAAGGAATTCATTGGCATCATTTACCTCCTCAGATATTATGCCACTAAAGGCTTCCGAAATGCCGCACTTAATGATCATGAGACTCACGTAATTTAAGCAATCCCACTTCTCAAAGTTCCTCATTTGATTAGATGAACTTTCATCCGTAAGAGGAGTAGGTTGCTCAATCCTTAGTACACGGTCTAGATCGATGCAGCCAACGAAAAGTTAATGTTCTTGTTTTGATCCTTAAAGTTTATTCCATAAATACAGGGATTAAATTTGAGCTTGTAGATATACTACTAGAAGAATTTGAAACCGAATAGAGAACACTTAAACAAAATAACTCACATAAATACCTTATTATGCAAATCATATTTTCAAATAATGGTAGGGCTCATCACAAGATACCTAGCACAACATCAATATTTAGTCTTTGGACAGAAATATTGACTTGTAAGTGGTACTCTTGGCGTAGTAATCAAACACTGACAGTAAGACATGTCAACCAACAAACCTTTCTTTGGACCGATTTATTGATCACACGTAAAACCAAATAACCGTAACGTATTTATCACCACAAGTTCATGTGAAATTCGGGCCAAATATTGACCTTCCTTTGGGCCGATCAATATCCGCATGAAATAACACACAAACACCTAATTTTCCCTTAGTGCAGTGATCAAACACTGGCAATAAGACATGTTAACCAATAAACCTTTCTTTGGACCGATTTATTGGTCACACGTTAAACCAAATAATTGCCACGTGTTTATCACAACAGGTGTATGTGAAATTCGAGCCAAATATTGACCTTCCTTTGGGCCGATCAATATCCGCAATGAATAACACACACAAATACCTTCTAATATTCAAGTTAATTAATATCCACAAGAGAGGTTGCTTTGGCAACATGTTGCTTCTACTAACTTACTTTCGAATATTATATCTCTCAAAAGATTCCGATGTACCAAGATTTGAAACTGAAATCCATTGATTTGCATCTATATTTGACTTTAGGATTTGAATTATAGAATTCAAAACTTTAGAATAAAGCAATCCTTAAGTTACGAGAGTCTAATTGCAATATTCTTAAACTTTTGGTGGCCAATTCTGTAAAATTTTAAGCTTGAAGGACTTAAATTATAATTTTCCCAAAATTTTATTGGCCAATTTTGAGAAATTCCAAACTTTAGGTCCCAATTTGAAACAAAACCAAACTTTAGAGGTCCAAAATCGTGAATTTGGAAACTTTAAGGACTGAATTAGAAAATTTTCAAACTTTAAGGACTGAAAATGAAAATTTTCAAATTTTAATGGACCAAATTAGAGAGCTTTCAAGCTTTAGATGCTGATTTTTAAAATTTTCATACTTTAGGGATCAATTTTGAAAGATTTCCAAGCTTTAGTGAGTGAATTAAAAGATTTTCAAAATTTAGGGACCAAATTAAAGAATTTCAGAACTTTAGGTGCTGTATTAGAAAATTTTCAAACCTTAGGGACTGAAAATGAAAATTTTCAAACTTTAAGGGACCAAATTAGAGAATTTTCAAGCTTTAGGGACCAATTTTGAAAATTCTCAAACATTAGGGGCTGAAATATAAAATTCTCAAACTTCAGGGGCTGAAACACAAAGTCCTTAACCTTAAAAGGCCCAACTTAAATAATTTATAAATTTAGGGCTGAATTCATAAAATTCATAACTTTAAGGGCCAATTTAAATTCCTTTTAAACTTTAGGATTAAACATTTAATCCAAAACAAAAGAGAGGACCGGAGGTGCAATTAAACATAATTATACAGAATTGCAAAAGAGGCCCTTCTTATCTTCAAATTTCCAATCGAAGCCCCCTGCCCAAAAATCTGATTTGCTACTGCTAGGGTTTTGCAAAGCCCTAATCGCTGTCGCAGTCTCCACCATGGACACCAGTCCCCGTCACAAGCGCGGCCGGCGACCAGGAACACCGCAGCTACTGGCGCTGCGTCTGCAGGCTGCGCTGGAAGCAGTCGCGAATGCCGGCGGCGACTATTGTTGCCGGTTCGCAACACCACATCCTTAATTCAACACATTTAGTATACATGATATGATATATACAGAAACAAATTTTCATCACCTCAAATTCAAATTTCTGAATCTGAATACCAAAATCAAAAACCAGATTATGTGTATGATCAAAACTAGATTCAAAATCCATACTCAATACCCAACCGAATCCGAATACACCCATACCTTAATTTCGAAATATATATACATACGAGATTTATTATATATATATATATATATATATATATATATATATATATATATATATACCCACAAGAATCAGATACAAAACCCAACCTCAAGAATCATATTTCAGCCAAACATACGAGCTTGAAAAATCCATACACAACGTATTTCACAAAACCGGATTCGAAATTTCAACGGACTAGGATTTAACGCAATCGGATTCTACAGTTTTGCCAGTGGGAAGCTGAAGGGGTCTCCAAGTCTGCAACTTAATGTGCAGGATTCTAATGGGTGTAATGATTCTTAAAAAACCATGTGATATTCCATCATCATACATAGGCAGAGAATTAAATTTTACATATATGCTTTCGAAATTGATCTGATAATTCAACACGATGTTGGCTCTGATACCACTTGTTAGATAATTTATTTCACATATAAATTATTTATCCAGGATCCAAAATCATGATGCTGAATTATCAAGAATTAAATAATTGAAGCGGAAGCGTACCTTAATCAAACATGATTCACGATAAACGATTCGGCGGTCGGATCTTCTAAATCAATACGTAGTCCGTATTTTCTCTTTGATGATGGGATGTCAAAGGGATGAACAAAACGTAGGATTCAGGGGCCATAACCGACTTTATATACTGAATTGCCAATTAACCTAATCCGGCCCATAATGAATTAGGTAATGGCCTGATATCTACACATAAAAGCCCATACATTTAATTAGATGCATTAAAGCCCGATATATATTAAATCCTTATTAGATCACTTTAAATGGGCTTAACCAAATTTGATAGCCTTTTATTCAATACACAATAATTCACATATAAGCCCACACGATTGATTAAAATCCTTACATTTTTACCACGCCATACCTGAGTCTTGACTTCGTACGATTTAGATATGATCAAATAAGCCTTAGATCTAAGGAAAAAAATTTGCTCTATGCAATAATCACGATCTACAAAAAAAATAAAAAAAAAATAAAAAAAAATAAACGTTTAGTTTCGTAGGGTTTAACATCAGAAATATAAGATATTAAAATAATGAAATGAAGAAACTAAATTTCACAAATGTAGAAACTTAATTGTTCTAACTCTGAGACAATCCGATGCTAACAAATTTGTCGAAAGGGTTGTCGATCCAATGATTTTTACATTTTTTTGTGCTTTAATATGTGTGTCCTTTAATTTGTGAGATGAAACAGAGAGGAAGTGAGGTCGTCGTCGGCTTGAGATGAGACAATTGAAAGTAGAACATGATATTTTTTTTCCATGATGCTAAGGATGAAGAGTGATCTTTACCATTGAAATAAAGTTAATGGCTACGTGTAATTTTTTTAGGGAAATTAGTTGAAACACACTCTCCTTACATGAGTTTTGTCTAAAGGGCCTTTGACCAAAAATGAATAAATAAAAGTAATAGAAAAATATATTACAGTGCAAAATGACACTTCTATCCACTCAAATATACCTAATATTTTGAATTTCTTTCCTTCTTCACTCTCTATTTCACTCACGACGTGCGGCCTCCCCTTATTAAAAAAACATCGCTCCCGCTTCTCTGTCTCTCTCGCTCTCCGATCTCTCGCCACCGCTTCTCTCTTTCTCTCTCGCTCTCCGATCGCTCGCCACTAACCGCACAAGCCCTTCACTCCCGACCTGCGGCCTCCAACAACCAAAAACATCCTGCTCCCGCCTCTGTCTCACTCTTCGGTCTATCGCCCCTAACCGCACAAGTCTGAAATCAGCCGCACATCTCCGCCTCCGCCACAGCCAATATAGTGCAGTCTCTCGACTTTCTCAGAGCCTGGCTCCTAGCCTCTCCGTTGGGTAATTTTAATTTTTAAGGTTAGAGCTTGGTTAGAAGCTATAAAGTTTCTGTTAGGTAATTTTAGATTGGCCGAATTTCGAGATTGCAATATTTTTTATATATCGTTTATTAGATTTAGATTAGGTTGAATGTGTAGTTGTGAATGTTGTGATAATTGCTGAAACTCTATTTAAAAATTAAAATTGAGGTTTGTAGCTTTATTTTTAGTTTCTTTCCAACAATAATTTTGTGATTTTTATACTGATTGTGTTTTAATATTTATTCTAATTTCGATGATTGTTATTTTGGATGATTTTTGTTTGGGTAGTTTTTGATTTGTTGTTTTGTTTACAGTATGAATTATGATTTGGGATTATGTGATAATTAGACAAATTTAATGTACATTGGTTTTGATATGAATTAATATTCACGCGAGCATGTAGAGACCCTCTAAGGAGTTGCTTATTTATGGTGACTGTCTACATCTCTTCTGATAAGTCTAGGGCTGTTTCTTGATTCCCCTAAGTGTGAAAAATTAACATTTTTTTTAGGAAAGCTGAATTACGCTTTTCTAAATGTTGTGGCTTTATTAAGTTGCATATTCTTTTTCGACGTTATCATAGTTATCTTACTGGTTGTAAACGAAATATAGAAACAAAGGAATGGGTACAATGGTGTTGATTTTGAATTTTTGGCTAAAAATTTAGTTAAAAAACCAGTGTGATCATATGGAGAAATCTCAGATTTTGTAAAGCCATTTACATGAAATTTTTGGTGTTGTCAAGTTTCAACTTAAACTTTTATAGAGCTAGATTGATGATCATATAAGGGAAGAATTTCCGGTAGACTATTATCTTCTAAGTTTAGTTTGGTTGGTGTTATTAGTTTTGTAATTGTGTTTAAATGACATTGACTATTAGTTTAGATAATAAATTATGAATTTTCACAGTTCTTCAATTTGTTCAAGAACACTTTAGAAATGTCGTTTTGAACATATGTTAAGCAGTAAGGTTTTTTAACTTGAATGAATTGACTTCAACATCGTTCCAATACAATTGAGTAAGTGGATTACTTCTTGAACTTTGAATTCGAACTTGGCAAATGACATAATGCTTTCAATTGGATTTATTTAAGATATACGGTGTAGATGTTATAATTAATTGTTTTGTATTTTGCAGTGATATGGAGAAGCAATATGAGATTGACACAAAAGAAATAGGTGATGCCAAAATCACCAATAGATGCATTATTAAAACCATGAAAGAAGTGTATGAGAAGCTGGACAAGAAACATAGAATGAAGTTGGAGAGTAGCTGTTTTGGGCCACTACTTAAACTGAGAAAAATTAAATTGGCATCACAGCTCGTACACTAATTGATACTGAGATTGGCAAAGACCACTAAGAAGAAAGAAGCTTGGTTAATTGTTGGAAATAAACTGA
Organism: Ligustrum vulgare; assembly: GCA_963555705.1. Lineage (NCBI taxonomy): Eukaryota > Viridiplantae > Streptophyta > Magnoliopsida > Lamiales > Oleaceae > Ligustrum > Ligustrum vulgare. The sequence continues at coordinate 11,839,448 of OY743181.1, forward strand.
CAAGATTTGGCCTGGAAGAGTTTGTATTAGTGACGGGCTTAAACGCAGGTAGTTCTGAAGACGTTGACAAGACCTACGGAATAGACTCGCCACTGGTCAAAAGTTATTTTAAGAGTAGTCGGGGAAAGATAACCAGGCTAGATGTGTATAATGCATTTAACCGTTGCAAAAAGAGACCAACCGATAAGTACAAGCTGGGACTTCTCGTTATCTTGTCGCATGTGGTATTGGCTACGGAGGAGAACACATATCTTGATTTGTGGTGGTTTGATTTGTTGATGATCTGGAGAGGTTCAACAAGTATCCTTGGGGGAAAATGTCATTTGAGTACACAATTAGGGTAATCAAACGTGACTTGACGGATGTATTGAAGGCACAACATTGTAGATATACGTTGCACGGATTCCCTTTTGCTTTAATGGTATGACCCAATAACGAACTTGTCTTTTGTCAAATTAATTGTCCGAAATTTTATGTGGATGAGATTACAACACTTGTTTTACTACAGATCTGGGCTTTTGAAGCAATTCCAGTACTAGGAAACAAGTTTGCTACAAAACATGGCGATGAGATTCCAAGAATGGTCGCTTGAGAAATACAGAAGAGGTTGATGTCTGCTGCCATTGATTCGATTCTGGAATCTAGAGAGGTAACATGCATGATCTATTAACGTTAAACAAATAGAAATTGTAAAATATAATTTTTGTTGTGAATGACTAACCATTTCACATTTTTATCTATACAGCTGGAGGTCAAATCTACATTGGTTCCCATTGAAGACAAGTTGCGGGAGGTTTATTGGCAAGAGTTGATCCCATTTGTGGAAGAAGATGGTACTGCCCCCTATAATGTAGGAGAGGAGTTTGAGTAAGATGTAGTGCAAAGGCATTCTGTTCACCAACAATCACCTCGGGAAGATCAACCACCGCCTGTATGTAATGAGATGAACCTGGAAGCTGTAGTAAGAATGTTAGGGGTCATATCAACCCTGCTTGATCGTATGGAGCGTAAGATTGATAGGTTGGTTGAGTTACGAGGGGATGGGGGGGAGGATGAATGAAACGCCTAGTGCATTTGAAGGTGCTACTAGCAGTGCAGCCTATGCACCGGAGGGTGATATGATGGATGCTGCTAAGAATGAGAAGGTGGGGGAGAAATTTGGAGAGGAGACTGAGAGAGGGGAGAAAGTAGATATTGAAGCTAAGGTAGATGAGGAGATTGACAGAGAAAAGAAAGTTGATGTTGAAGCTGGGTTGGAAGGGTTGGAAGAGGAGATTGATAAAGGAAAGAAAGTTAATGTTGAAGCTGGGTTGGAAGAGGAGATTGAGGAAGAAAAGAAAGTAGATGTTGAAGTTGAAGTTGATGGAGGAGAGAAGGGAGGGAAAGAAACTGCTTTTCAGATGTCGGACAAACTTGAAGGGAAATGTACACAGTCCAATTTAGGTATGTTAGGTAATAAGCCATTAGTTATTTTCCATATAATCGCGCCCAACAAAAATTCATTGTTTACGTAGTTTTTTTTAAAACATGTAGGTGAAAGTGTACAGATTGAGGAGGATGGATCTAACTCACCAAAAGGACGGGGTTATCGAACGAAGAGGAAAACGTATTTTCTATGTTCTCCCTTCACGGATCCGGTGAAGAGGAGAAAATTATATGTTGTTGACAAGTTTGATCCTTATCGTGAAGTTGATCCTTCTAAGTCGGAATCTCTAGATAGATGGATTGAAGCTGGAGCTTTTGGATAATTTTATACATATAGCTAATATGAAATTAATAACTTTTCCATTATTAAGCACGTTCTAATGGTTTTGTGATATGCACAGTCAGATCATACCATTACACTGTACGGATGTTCAGGCACAAAGTTTGGTAGCCCTTTTGGATGAGGATGGTTGGCTCACGGGTAATGTAAGTTATCAATTTCAATTCTCTTACAAAACAGTTGAAACAAAATTATTTCTTGTAATAGCTTTTGTGACTACAGATTATGAACGAAGCCCTATACCAAATACGTGAGAGAGCTTCAAAATATCCGAATGTGTTCCAACATAATTGTAGTATCTTGGATACTTACTTCTACCAATTCATTCAGACAGCACATGAAGCGTTGCAGCAAAAGAAGGAATTTTTCTGTAGTAAAAGTCTGCTCAATTACATGAGAGGGGCTGCTCCAGAGCTAGCCAAGCTGTGGAAGGATTGCAAATATTCCTATCTCCCAGGCAATTCCAACAACCATTGGTTTGCATTGCAAATTGATCTGGAGCAAAGAATTATTTTTATTTTTGATAGTTTGAAGGGTCATATCCGTCGAGCGGCATTGGAGAGCTACATTTTTCCATTACAGCAGGTTATACCGTTGCTGATTAAATTGCATGCGACATTTGATGAGAGTTACAGCACACAGAAATTCAACTTTGTGAAGGTTGACAATGTTCCACAACAAAGAAATGGGTAAGCCAACGAGAACACAAATTTCACATATGTTGTACTTTGTAGTGTTCATAATTAATCTAACATTTTATTGTAACGATTGTGTAGATCCGATTGTGGAATATTTACCTTGAAGTTTATTGAATTTCTCCAAGGGAATCTGGATGTCCGGGAAATCCGCTCTGAATGCATACCACTTTGGCGAAGGAAATTAGCTTAGCTGCAGAGCTATTGGCTTGGAACTTCGAGCCTTAGCTTTTAGTGATATATTTGGTGTTCTGTTTGTCAAGGTTTTCACATGTATGCATAGTTGTGTTTTGGGTGGATGGTGGATGGAGGATGGTTGAATAGTTTGCATTATAAATTTCGTTTGTATAGTTGGAGTTCGATTTTTTTTTTTTTTTTGGGTCATTGGTACAAACAATGAACAACTACGCATATCAGATGTGGATATTTATTCATTTTGATTTATATTGGGTTTTATTTTCAGTGAGCATGTACATGCAATGTCCCTTTTCTGTTCAGAACGAGTTTTATGTCGTTACTTTTGAAAAACAATGATGCTACTTCACATCTATCGTAACGAGTTCTAGATCGTGACTTTGTATACAGAACGAGTTCAACCTCGTTGTAGTAGAAAAAGCCTACTGCTTAAGACAGTTCATAACGATATTTAGTTCGTTACTTCGTACTTGTAACGAGTTAAAGGTCGTTATGAAGTAGACGAACAAACAAAGTAACAAAGTTACATAACGAGTTCTAGATCGTGACTTTGTATACAGAACGAGTTCAACGTCATTGTAGTAGAAAAAAGCCTACTGCTTAAGACAGTTAATAACAATATTTAGTTCGTTACTTCGTACTGGTAACGATTTCAAAGTCGTTATGAATGAGACGAACAAACAAAGTAACAAAGTTACATAACGAGTTCTAGATCGGGACTTTATATACAGAACGAGTTCAACGTCGTTGTAGTAGAAAAAAGCCCACTGCTTAAGATAGTTCATAACGATATTTAGTTCGTTACTTCGTACCTGTAACGAGTTAAAGGTCGTTATGAAGTAGACGAAAAAACAAAGTAACAAAGTTACATAACGAGTTCCAGATCGTGACTTTGTATACAGAACGAGTTCAATGTCGTTGTAGTAGAAAAAAACCTACTGCTTAAGACAGGTCATAATGATATTTAGTTCGTTACTTCATACTGGTAACGATTTCAAGGTCGTTATGAATGAGACGAACAAACAAAGTAACAAAGTTACATAACGAGTTCTAGATCGTGACTTTGTACACAGAACGAGTTTAGCGTCGTTGTAGTAAAAAAAGCCTACTGCTTAAGACAGTTTATAATGATTTTAAAATCGTTACTTTGTAACCAGAACGTGTTCTATGTCGTAATGTCATATTTACAATAATGCCCCCGACATCCATAGATCCCAATAGTCAAGGAATTAGGAGCAATATTTCGTTAACCAGGTGTAACTCGTTCTACCGAGTTCGACATCGTTATAATTTTGGAAATCGTTTCAGTTCAAGAGTAACGACATTGAAAACGTTAGCGTGGAAAACAAACAACTGTATATATTGTTATAGTTATATACAAACAAACAACGTTAGCGTGGAAAACAAACAAACAACGTTAGCGTGTTCCGAATGAAGAAACGATGTATATATTGTTATAGTTATAAATGTCACTAGAACGATTTCAACTTCGACAAATTCACACTAGAACGATATTCAAGTCGTTATGATGGTTACACGGATCTGGACATGACGATGTTAATGTCGTTATGTTAACGATGAAACGATATAAGTGTCGTTTTTGTTTTACTTTGCACTAGCACGGTATAGATGTCGTAAAATTTGTAAAGGAACTATACGTAACTCGTTATATTTCTTTGTGAGCATGTTGCAAAATGACAAATAAATCGTTATATATATATATATATATATACAGAAACAGTCTTAATATCGTTATATTGTTGTTTTCCACGCTAACGTTTTCAATGTCGTTACTCTTGAACTGAAACGATTTCCGAAATTATAACGATGTCGAACTCGGTAGAACGAGTTACACCTGGTTAACGAAATATTGCTCCGAATTCCTTGACCGTTGGGATCTATGGATGTCGGGGGCATTATTGTAAATATGATATTATGACATAGAACACGTTCTGGTTACAAAGTAACGATTTTAAAATAGTTATGAACTGTCTTAAGCAGTAGGCTTTTTTCTACTGCAACGACGCTGAACTTGTTCTGTGTACAAAGTCACGATCTAGAACTCATTATGTAACTTTGTTACTTTGTTTGTTCGTCTAATTCATAACAACCTTGAAATCGTTACCAGTACGAAGTAACGAACTAAATATCGTTATAACCTGTCTTAAGCAGTAGGCTTTTTTCTACTACAACGACATTGAACTCGTTCTGTATACAAAGTCACGATCTGGAACTCGTTATGTAACTTTGTTACTTTGTTTGTTCGTCTACTTCATAACGACCTTTAACTCATTACAGGTACGAAGTAACGAACTAAATATCGTTATGAACTGTCTTAAGCTGTAGGCTTTTTTCTACTATAACGATGTTTAACTCGTTCTGTATACAAACTCACGATCTGGAACTCGTTATGTAACTTTGTTACTTTGTTTGTTCGTCTACTTCATAACGACCTTTAACTCGTTACAAGTACGAAGTAATGAACTAAATATCGTTATGAACTGTCTTAAGCAGTAGGCTTTTTTCTACTACAACGACGTTGAACTCGTTCTGTATACAAAGTCACGATCTGGAACTCGTTATGCATAGATTAAACACAGTATTATACATTCATCACAAGAAGATTTACAGCTATCACGTCTGAAAATGGTAGGCCAAATACAATATCAAAAAACCAATGACGATGAAATTATAATATCAAAGGAAGCTTATCACTTTGCACATTTTTGCTAATCTGCATCTCCTAGGCTCGTACAAGTGGACCTGTTATGACCTTGTTTCTTGCACTTACTGCAGTTGCGAGGATTCCGTGATTCTCCAGCTGATCTTTTTCTCTTTTTTGATGGGCAACTACTTTGTTTACGCTTTAAAGGTGGTAATACATTTCTAGACATCACATGCTCCGAAATTTTCCATTCAGCTTCATTTGGAAAAGGATACACAAACTCGGAATATGCTTGCTTCCAATAAGTGGTAGTATAAAAGGGACTGCATATACTATAACCATCATCCCCTTTATACTTTATCGTAGCAATTGCATGCTCGCATGGGAACTTGTCAAGATCAAACTTCTTGCATGTACATCTTCGTGCATCCAAGTCGACAATGTGGCGGCCCAAATTGTTGCCAACATCATAAATGTCCAGAGAAATAGGATTTACATCTAAGCCATTCGATTCATTATATTTCATGCACATCTTCTTTTCCAAAGCTAGGGTGAGAGTGCTCGTACATTTCCATGCTTCGACGTGTCTTTCATAAAACCACCTTTGTTTTGTCTCTCGGATATGGTCAATCAAACCAATTATAGGAAAATCTCAAGCACTCTTGAGCAAACCATTCAGTGTCTCCGCATTGTTTGTGGTCATGATGTTGTATTGTATACCGTCAAAGTGCGCTCTAGACCAATAACGATAGTCTTCTTCCAACAAGTAGTCCTTAATTTCGTCATTCTTACTTAACAGTGCTGCCAAATAATTCTCAAATTCAGGGACTGTATAAGCCTCCGCTGTTGTTGTGAACAAATGTGCAAGATCACAACGTGAAAATCGGCTCTTCAGGTTCGTTTGGATGTGGTAAATACAATTTCCATGATGGGCAAGCTTGAAAACTTTTTGAAAGCCATGTTTAATGCTTGTTGCAAGTTCGAAAATTATCACAAGGTCATCTGTATCACCTGTGATTGTCTGCAACTTCCTAAAGAATCATGTCCATGACTTATTATTTTCTGAATCAACTATTCCCCAAGCGAGAGGATATATTTGGTAATTTCCATCCTGACAAGTTGCTAAAAGTAGAGTACCTTTTCGACTCGATGTCAAGAATATCCCATCCACAGAAATTACTCGTCGAATCGAGGTAAGAAATCCACGTATGCTTGGTCCCAGAGCCATAAAAAAGTATTTGAAACGATGCTCTCTAGTAGTCCGAATGAATGTTTGCATGCCTGGATTTTGCAACTCCAACATATGAAAACACGATGACAATTTAGCATAACTTTCACGGGGATTCCCTCGAATCAATGCAGCAGCATAATCTTTCTCCATGTATGCCTTGGTATAACTTATCGTTATGCCAAGTTCTCGACGAACATCGTTAATAATATCTCTCGGCCCATAAATTCAGTTCGCATCTTGATACTTTGAGACAATGTGATTTCCAATAACCATATAGGACGCATGCCTATGGTCTTTGCGACGAACACTCATGGAGCAATTATGTAGACCTTGATATTTTCGAACTTCAAAGATATTAGAATTTTTCATTTTCGTTGCCCGCAACCGCCACTTGCAGTTTTCCTCTAAACAAACAACTGTATAAATGCTCTTATTTGACTTCTTAACTTTGAATTCAAAGTGACACTTCAGAGCAAGCCACTGCAATTTTTCTGTCAAGGCATTTTTTGTTGGAAACAACTGTTTTGCTTGAACATCTTCGTCTTCTGGAATTTTTACAGACGAACCGCAATGGACAGAAGGAAAACTTGAAACTACAGCCTGTGAATAGCCCTCATTTGTTCGGCCATCAATATTATCATCTGCAAGATTCTAATTATGGTACTCAGGTTCACTCAAATCAGCATTATTGTCACCTGCTCCTGTCTGACTAAAAGGTTCAATTTCAAGAAACCCGACATCATTCGTGTCTCCCAAGCATTGTGCAGTTGGCCTTTGTGGGCTGTCTCGAATTACATGAAAATCGTTCCAATCTAGCAACATTCCACAATCATTACCATCGATCGCAACATTGTCCTTTTGCACAACATCTCCCTCTGTGTTCATATTTTCAACTTCTTTCTCACGCCCAACTCGCAATACACATGTATCAAGATCAATCCATTCTCGATTTCCAGGAGCTTTTTTCAAAAGAGTTATGCATAGAGGTGTTTCTCCACGTACTGACATAAACCACTTCACATTGTTGTCACAATCAATGACAATCGGTGCTATTGAAGTCTTAGACACCATTGGGGAAGGACATGCCATCTCTATTTCATGTAGCCTTGAATCACTGTTGAGCTCCTGTTTCACTTTGTCACACAATTCTACATACGAAATCGTCCTCGAAACAAGAATAGGAAATGTTCTCCCTCTTTCATTCCCCACATATTTCCATATCCAAATACCTTCAAGATTCTGCTCAAACTCACCTGGGTAGCATGCTGATATCCACACCATATCCACATTGTCCATAACTGCAATTCAAAATAGCTTTTTTAAGTAAAACATGCAATATCTAACTGCGGTGAAACACAAATGCAAAGAACATGTTTAAGATATTGTTCCAACTTTTAGATATGATGCGAAGCATGTATTTACCAATATATATATTACTTCAACAATAACAAGTATCGATGAAAAGAATAAATTCAGAATAACGACATCAGTATGCCCAACACGACTTAGAAATCGTTATGCGCAGAATCACAGCATAAGAGCAAAATTACATCTTCACGGTTTTGATTCAGACATTGCTTAGATATAATGGTTACAAATTGTTCAGATTAAAGCTTACATTCTCTTTTTCTCCAAATGCCCAATACCAATGTTGAAAAATAGATTTTCAACCTTCAACAACATTATCACTCAAAGGAAGATAATGTATTTCTTGGTTCCAAGAAGGAGATATTGTTCCAACTTTTAGATATGATGAGAAGTATGTATTTACCAACATATGTATTACTTCAACTATCACAAGTATCGATGAAAAGAGTACATTCAGAATAACGACATCGGTATAAAACGATTTCGAAATCTTTACGAGCAGAATCACAACATAAATTCAAAAATACATCATCACTTTTATGATTCAGACATTGCTTATATAAAATGGTTACAAATTTTTCAGATTAAAACTTACCTTCTCTTCTTCTCCAAATGCCCAATACCAATGTTGCAAAATAGATTTCCAAACTTCAACAAGATTATTACTCAAAGGAAGACAATGTATTTCTTGGTTCAAAGATGGAAGTGCAACTGGGTTCAAGAAGAGGGAAGAGCAGGGAGATGGCGCGAAAATGTTCATTTGTGGGAGAGGAAGGAGACCCAGCAGCTGACCACGTTTGATAATTGGAAGAAAGAATTAGGTTTTGTTTTGCACTCAAAGACATTTGAGTAATTGTATAAATTATTTTCTCATTTTTTCCAACTAAGAGGCTATTGAACTCATAAATTATCAAAGGGGGCTTATTAAATGAAAGTTTTGTTTGACCATGTCCTTTAAACAAAGCAGCCATTTTTTTATCATTGTTTGTATTTTAATTTTTTTTCAGTTTGAATATTTGATATTTCCATGTCTTGGTATGTGGTGTCAAACATTTAGACATTGTGTGTCAATCAAATTGCATTTTCCCATGTATTTATACTAAATATTGCGTGTAATAAAAATGAAGAAATTTCTCACTTTCCCAACACATATTTTAACTCAAAAAAATACATTTTGTATTTGGTAAAAGCCAAATTTTGGTTTCCACACAATTTTTCAATTCACTTTTTAACCATACATATTTTCTCTCTTCAATTTTCAACCACTACTTTTTATTTTAAAATCATAAATAAACCAATTTATAAACTAAACAATGTTACCAAACGGAAGCGGTCCATGTTAAAAGTTATATTATATTTAAAAACATATTTTTTATGTTTTCGAGATAATATGTATGGTTAAACAGTTGAGAGATAAAATATGTGTAATTAGAAAATATTTTGGAATTTGTATTATTTAAAAACATGTTTTTTCGAATTTACCAAACAAAGTCTAAATAATAAATCAATTTCGTTTATAAAATACTGTGTGGTACATCTCATTCGACATTTTTCTTAGTGATTGATGTATTTTGTAATCCTTTAACGACATTTATATATGACTACCTTTTTTTTTTCTTTCCAATTATTAGCGTTTTTCTATTATCACATTTTTTGATTTTAACAACTTCATCGTTGATAAGCAATCATTGTATAATCAAGTTTTACATGTTCCGTGCATCGCACTGGTGTGATTACTAGTTTATTATGTAATAATTATATCTTTATATTGTTCCGGAATGTTGATTACTTTGTAGGGATGTGTAATGGTACGAGATTAATTGTTATAAAAATTGGAAATCACGTTGTTGAAGCAAAATTTCTCGATAGCATTCTTGCAAGGTACAAATTTTTTATTTCGAGGATGCACAACACAATTTAGGATGTATTTGATTCACAGTCATTTTCCTGGAAAATGTCAAATTATGGAAAATGTTTTTTGCTTTTTGTATTTGTTTGATATTTGATTGGAAAATTTACCTTGAAAATGTGTTTTTTCCTTTCATGTACTACTATTACATTTGTATATTACATATTGTTTATACTGTACATTCGAGCCCCTACTATAATTGTCTAGGTTTATTGAATTTTTTATGTTTATTAATTTCTTATTATTTATTTTTTAAATTAAATAATTCATATAATTTTTGTTGCAAAAGTTTCTCATTTTTTGTGAGTACAAAAAAAAAAATATTTTCAAATTTGTTATGTAATGATTATATCTTTATATTGTTGCGGAATGTTGATCATTTTGTAGGAATGTGTAATGATACGAGATTAATTGTTAAAAACTTGAAAATCACGTGTTGAAGCAAAATTTTTCGATAGCAATCTTGCAAGGTTCAATTTTTTTTTTTTTATTTCAAGGATGCACCAACACAATTTAGGATGTGTTTGATTCACAGTCATTTGCCTGAAAAATGTCAAATTATGGAAAATATTTTTCCCTTTTTGTATTTGTTTGATATTTGATTGAAAAATTTATCTTGAAAAATATTTTTCATGGTACAACCAATTAAAACACATTTAACTCATTTGCCTTGAAAATATTTTCTCACCTATTTGTTGAGAAAACATTTTCCTCATGTGGAAAACATATTTTTCGTCACGTTTGATTACTATTATCAAGTACAAATGAGTGAAAAATAAAAAATAATAATAATTTTTTTAATTAAAATAGCTAAATTTTGTTTTATTTACAATTGGAAAATAATATCAATCAAACAATAAATTTAGGAAAATTTCTTACTTTTTCACCCGACACTTCTAATTGACATTTTTCAGGAAAACAATTTCCAGGCAAATCAATTCCTAGAAAAAATTTTCTTACTATCAATTTTCCATCTTTTCAATCAAACATATGCAAGATTGTCATTCAAGTTCAAGAGGCGACAATTTCAGTTGGTAGCTTCGTATGCTATGAATATCAATAAGAGTGGGAAATCACTTTTCAAGGTTGATCTTTGTTTAAAGAAGCACTACAACAAAAAAGCCATTTTACAACATGCAAACGGCAACATTCGTCAATTGCATATTGCTAAAAGGGGTCTATAGCAACATTCACTTGTTGCATGTTGCATTTGATCCATTAAATCGTGTTTTAGCAACATTCAACAAATAAGTGTTGCTTTTGCAACGTTCATAAAAATGTTGTAATAAGTTTAGCCTTTTGCAACTCGCACTGCGCGTTGCAAAAGCTTAGGCTTTGGCAACGTGCAATGCGCGTTGCGATAGATACCTATCGCATCTATCGCAACGCGCACTGCGCGTTGCGATAGGTTAGGCTATTGCAACGCGCGATACGCGTTGCCAAAGCTGTGCAATGCGCGTTGCGATAGATACCTATCGCATCTATCACAACGCGCATTGCGCGTTGCAAAAGGTTAGGCTATTGCAACGTGCGATACGCGTTGCCAAAGCCAACGCGCACTGCGAGCTTTGGCAACGCGTATCGCGCGTTGCAATAGGATTTTCGGGCTAAATTTTTACATTTACCAAATGTTGGGACTTAATTGCAAATCTCAATTCTCTTATAACCCTATTTCACACCAAAATTTACACCAAAATTAAAATAATTGAATTCATTTCCCCCCACCCGATTCAGACATTTCGCTCCCAAACTACAGTCGCCCAAATCCTCTCTCAAACTCTTCCACCTGTGAGCGAGTCTTCAGGGCAGCGAGCGTCGCCCAAATCCTCTCTCAAACTCTTCGACCTGTGAGCGAGTCTTCAGGGCAGCGAGCGTCGCCCAAATCCTCTCTCAAATTCTTCGACCTGTGAGCGAGTCTTCAGGGCAGCGAGCAAGCGAGCGAACGAAGGCAGGGCCATCGAGCAAGCACCAAGAAATTATTCAAGAGGTATTTTTATCATCTGGGTTTTTTGTTTTATTTTCTTGATTCTGATTGCTAAATCTATTACACTATTTATATCAAGTTGGAGAATTGGAGTTATAAATTGACCAGGCTTTTGGATCTTTCATATTTTGTTTTTTCATTTTTAATTGTATTTTTTCAGTGGTCGAAGGGCTTAGGGCGCAATGTTTACTGTTTATTCTTTGCTTCATCTGATTCTGATCTAAAAGGGTTCACTTTCATGTGTGTAAAGTTCTTTTCTTTGATGCTTAGACTTCTAGGTTGATTTTCCTTTTCCAAGATTCTGTCGACTCTTCCTGTGCGCTCGGTCACCAATTTGTTTATGTTAGAAGACTTTTTCCTGAAGGCTAATGTTTGTTTTGGTGAATTGAGTCATTTGGTATGATGTTTTGAGTTGGGGAACTTATTTAGAAATTATCTTTTGAAGTTCTTGTCTTAAGGGATTTATAGGTTCTTGAAATACTGTTGTGAATTTTGTGGCTGTGTACCCCATTCATTAGTCTCATTTTCTAAAGTTCTATGTGTTCCAATTTTTAAGTTTTATGAGGAATTATGCATGTCTCCTTTTCTGCTTGTTTTGTTTACTAATCTTTACTTCTACAATTCTTCTGAGAAGAGTTCAGGATGTATTTCTTTGCTCGAGGACAAAATATTTAATCAATAAGAGACGATGGAGCTTAAGCTGTGAACATTATGAGTTTTAATTATAATAAGAATGAGATGGTTTGGCTGTCTCTTTATTTTGTCCTTGATTTGACATAGAAATCTCAGATATTGAGAATCGAGTGACTTAATGATCAATTTAGTTTATAATTTGTTTTTACTTTAGTAACTCTTTGAAAGTTAGTCTTCATTTCATCTTGTTCAATCGCAAAACCATGTCTTACTAAAACGTGAAATTCACATTTATTTGGGGTCGTCTTGTGTTTCTTTTTATGTACGAACTAATCTTGGTTTTTCCTTTTCAATTGTCTCACTTTGCTCGCTTGGCATGGTGGAGTCCGGTCTGGTATTTGGTTTATGTTGACTATTGCAAAAAAACTGAAAAATATTATCAGATTGGTTCCAGATATGCCTAAAAAGTAGAGATAGTTCACAAAATTGTCACTGTTTGTTTATTATAGACAATTTGTGGTGTTTTGTTATGCTTATTATACACTTTCCTGATTTGTTTTTGTATGTTGAAAATAATAGCCAATAGTTGATGACGACATTTGATTTAGATAATGACATTTGAATTTGTTTTTGAAAATGTGACATTTGAATTTTGAATTTGGCTATGATCTACACTTTCTTAGGAGCTGATATCTCATATTTTATTTCTTAATTTGAATCTAAATGTGCATAGAATGGATAATATCTTTCAGTTGTTCAGTGTTGGATAATATATTTGTATATGATGGACAAAGCATGGCTGCAATTATCAAGGTTATCATCTGAAATTAGATTTTCTATTAATCTAGTTAGAAAAATCAAAAAAATATGTACTCATAGTAAATTTTACTTGTAGATTGTCAGAACAATATAAAGATGGAGCAAAAAAAATTTGTTGAGCTAGCTCGTGACTATATAAATTCAGAAATGATAGTATGCCCTTGTATTAAGTGTAGGAATATAAAGCATCACCATTATGATACGGTGTATGAACATTTGGTTATTAAGGGTATGGATCCTACATATGTCGTTTGGGTATTTCATGGAGAACAACCAAGTGAACCAAATTTGGTCGATGTAGAAATACCTGAATCGCATATGATGTTTAGGGACTTCTATGCACAACTTGATGTGGATCCTGAAAACCCTATTGATGGAAGAGAAGATGAGATTGAAAGTTTAGTTGATGATGCTGAAACTCCATTATATCCTGGTTGTACGGCGTTCACGAAGACGTCAGCTTCGATTGCTATGTTTAAGCATAAAGCTACACACGGTTTATCGAATAGTGGCTTTGATGATCTTATAAATCTTGTTCAAGACATGCTTCCAGAGAATAATACACTTTCTAAATCACTTTATGAGATGAAAAAACTTGTCAATATATTTGATCTTGGCTATGAGAAGATACATGCTTGCATAAATGATTGTTGCCTATATAGGAAAGAGCTTGAGCATGCTATAATATGTCCAAAATGTGGTTGCTCAAGATGGAAAGTTAACCAACGAACTAAGAAAATTCAGAAAAAAAATTCCAGCAAAAGTATTGCGTTATTTTCCTATAATACCAAGACTTAGGAGGATGTTTGGAATAGATGAGATGTCAACGCAACTTAGATGGCACTCAAGTAATAAAAGTTTAGATGGTAAAATGAGACATCCAGTTGATTCATTGGGTTGGGAAATGATAAACAGAAGGTGGCCAGATTTTGCATCAGATCCTCGAAATATTAGATTGGGTCTTGCCACTGATGGATTTAATCCTTTCAAAGATCTAAGCTCTAAATACAGTTGTTGGCCAGTGATCTTAACTATATATAACTTGCCTCCCTCATTATGCATGTCAAAGGAAAGTTTGATGTTGAGTTTATTGATCCCGGGGCCAAAACAACCAGGTAATGATATAGATGTTTATTTAGCACCACTGGTAGATGACTTAATGTTGTTATGGAGTGATGGAGTTGAGATGTATGATGCAGTTACAAAGTCTACATTCAATTTAAAAGCTATTTTGATGTGGACAATACATGACTTTCCTGCATATGGAAATATATTTGGATGGCCTGTGAAGGGAAAAATTGCATGCCCTATTTTTCGTGAAAATACATGTTCACTATGGTTGTCACATGGTAGGAAATTTGCATACATGGGACATAGAAGATTTCTTGCCTCGGATCATCCATTTCGCATGAAAAAGAGTTGGTTTAATGGACATGTTGAAAAAGGTATTAGGTCGAAGATAAAAAGTGGTGAAGAAGATTTTATTGAAGTTGATAAAATTGTAAATGATTGGGGAAAATGTGGTAAACGAAAGAGGAATAAGAATACAGCTCAAACTAATGTAACTTGGAAGAAAAAGTCAATATTTTTCAACCTACCATATTGGAAGGTAAATGCTTTGATATTTCTATCATTCATATTTTAATCTCCTAGTTACTTGTAATATATCATTAAAACATTGATGTTTGATTTGTAGACCTTGCTCATACGTCATAATTTGGATGTGATGCATGTGGAAAAGAATATTTGTGAGAGCGTTATTAGTACACTTTTGGATGTGAAAGGAAAATCCAAAGATGACATTAACTCTCGTAAGGACTTGGAAGCTATGAACATTAGGCATGCTTTACATCCTGAGAGTAGAGGAAATAAATTCTACTTACCCGCTGCTTCTCACACTTTATCAAAAGCAGAAAAACAATTTTTTTGCAAAAGGCTTGCTAGTTTGAGATTACCCGATGGTTATGGATCAAATATTGGAAATTGCATTTCAGTGGAAGAATGTAAGATCAGTGGTCTCAAATCTCATGATTGTCATATATTAATGCAGCAATTATTATCAGTTGCCTTAAGAGGACTTTTACCTAAGGGACCCAGGAACTCTATTTTTAAATTGTGTTCATTTTTCAATGAGATATGCCAAGGAGTTGTTGATAGGAATAAGGTCGAAAAATTAGAAGAAGATGTTGTTGAAACATTATGCACGTTGGAAAGATATTTTCCGCCTTCATTTTTTGATGTAATGGTACATTTGACAATTCACTTTGGTAGAGAAATACGTATATGTGGAGCAATACAATATCGTTGGATGTATCCGTTTGAGAGGTAATCTTTATTTAAGCTATTCTCAAAAGTTAAATTCATTATCAAATTGAATTTAAATATTTTTACATTTTTTCATTCGTATAGGTATATGAAAGTGTTAAAAGGGTATGTTATGAATCGTGCACGACCTGAAGGGTGCATAGCTGAACGGTATATTGTTGAAGAAAATGCAATGTTCTGTAGAAAATACATAAAACAAGCATCTAAAATAGGTTCCAAGCATGCACACAATGAAGAATATGAGAGTGATTTCTTAGTCGTAGGGCGTACAATTTCTAAAGGGATATCACTCGTTCTATCTAATGAGATGTTGAAAGTTGCCCATCGTTATGTGTTGCTAAACAGTGCAGAAGTTCAACCATATATAAAGTATGTTTATTAAAGATATACTTCGACAAGTTTTAACTTATTCGACCATATATTCATTTGATATATTGTTTTTACCT
The DNA here is from genome assembly GCA_963555705.1 of Ligustrum vulgare. Lineage (NCBI taxonomy): Eukaryota > Viridiplantae > Streptophyta > Magnoliopsida > Lamiales > Oleaceae > Ligustrum > Ligustrum vulgare. The sequence goes on from OY743181.1 coordinate 11,855,483, forward strand.
TAGGATGCATATGGATGAACTCAAGAGTTTTGACAAACGACTGGAAAGAAATGAGGTTTTATTACATAAAAAACACATTGACTCTTTTGCTGCCTGGTTAGATGATAAGGTTCAACATATATGAAGAAAGTTATTGTCTAGTTGTGCTATTTATTATTTTACTTCTTAACATGTTTAAAATAATAACAGATTAGAGCTCAGTGTTTGATTGACAATGTTTCAAACACTTTAAAGTGGCTTGCACGTGGTCCTAGATGCCAATCCATGTCATATTCTAGTTTTGTCATAAATGGTTTTCGCTTTCACACTAAAGATGCTGAAAAATCTCGTCAAAATAGTGGCATTTTAGTTGAAGCAACAACCATCTGTAGATCGAGTGCAAAAGATAATGCACCTCAAGTTGGGAAAGTTCATTATTATGGAGTTTTGCGCGATGTTATATTGCTTGATTACAATATATTTCACGTTCCAATATTCAAGTGTGATTGGGCAAATATCATGAATGAAATAAAAAAGGAAGATGGGTTCACTTTGGTTAACCTCAATGAAGGACACGGACAATTTGAAAATGATCCATTCATTTTAGCAATACAAGCGAAACAAGTGTTTTATTCTAGGGAGAATGAAACTTCTAGTTGGCATGTTGTTTTGCAAGCACCATCAAGAGACTTGTATGCATTACATGTGGAAGAAGATACTGATGAGCCAACTATTCCACTAGATATATCACAGCTTGAAGACAACCATTATGATGATGATGAGAACTATGCAAGGATAGATGTCGAAGGCGTATTATGTGACACATAGAGTAATTTGGTAATAGTTTTAAAAGTTATCTTTTTAACCTATATTTGTACATAATATACTTTTTATATTCCGATATTTGGAAGTTTTTACATCGTGATGAAATGTTGAATATTTAAATTTTGTTAAGATCTCTAACCTTAATTCTTTTGATGTTGCAGATTTTCATTCCAAACTTTCGAACTAGTTGAGAGTAGGAAGCTTATTATTTAGTACGATGGACAAAGTTGAGGTAATTGTGTTTTCTTTTGCTTTTATATTTGTTGATTTTCGAAAATAAACATATTTGCATTTTGTTTTCATGTTGCATTCTTAAAGTCAACTAAACAAGCTGCCAAGATTTCTAAACGACGAAGAGCTACTATTGCTGCAGCAGCAATTCAAGAGACTAGTGAAAGAGTAAGAATCTCTAGTGAGCAAGAAAATGCTGTATCGACTCCAATAGTAAATGAGCAAAGCACGCCATCAACTATTGAAAATGTTCCCAAAAAAGAGAGAGGTCCAACTCAAGTGAAAATGATTACGGGAAATAATTATCAGAAGATGGATCTTGAATTCAATGAATTCGGACAAGTGATTGGCAATAACTCAGATAAATTTGCTAGTATAGTTGGAGCTATGGTACGAGAACATGTGCCTGTTATACTTACAGATTGGCATTCGGTGGATGAGAGGAAAAAAAAGGAACTTTGGAGTATCGTACAGGTATGATTCTTAATTGAATCTTAAGATTATTTTTTGTACAAATAAGTTGTAAAATTATATTTGCGTAAAAATACAGCAAAGGTTCAATGTGGGTGATTGTCATAAAAAAAATGACATTTCAATGTATGGGATAGTATTGGAGGATGTACAAATGCAGACTTAGAAAACAAATTCGAGGTCAGGTCAAATCTTCTTTGAATAGGACACGTACTACTAACCTTCTTAGACCAAAGAACGTTCTCTCTCAAGAAGAATGGAAAAAATCTGTTGAAGATACTCTTTCCAATAACTTTAACGTAAGTAATATTTACATACTAATGTTCATTTTTATTTAATTATTATTGTTGTTTATAACTTTTTATTTTGTGAATAGGAAATAAGTTCCAAGTTCAGCGGAATGAGAAATAATCAAAAGCTTCTCCACACTATGGGACGAAAGGGTTATCCACGTGTAGCTCATGAAATGGTACAATTACAAACATATCTTGAATTTTTACTTGAATTGTCACATTGTCACATGCTAATACATATAATTGTTGGATTTTTATTACAGAGGAAAAATAACCCAAATATAAAAGGGATAAGAACCAAAGTATGGACTCAAGGACATCTAAGAAAGGACGGAACTCCAATAAATGAAGCAGTTGCCGAAACTCTGGTATGTTAGAAATCTATGTAAATTCTTTTAATATTAAATTTACATTATTTTAGCATAAAAAATGAGGTTCATAAGTGCAGAAAAAGATAGAAGATTGTGCACAATCTATTTCTGATACACCGGCAGAAGATTCCATCCGAGATGATGCTGTTGCTCGAGTGTTAGGTCCTAAAAATCGTGGAAGAGTTAGGGGACTTGGATTTGGAGTTGCACCATCAAAATTTGATATACAATTTCAAAGTACTGGAAGAGTAAAAGAACTTGAGAATCAATTGCAAACTTAGTCACAAGAACTACAGACTAAGTCAGAAAAAATGGAATCACTAGAAGAAAAGGTTGAAGCATTAATCAGGCTATGTCAACAGGTATAACAATTTACATTATATTAATATGATAACATGTTTAATGTGAACAACTTTTTTAATGTTTGTGTCATTTTACAGAATGTCGAAGATAGGGGTTCGCATGCGTATACGCCTCAGGTTATTGTATTTTAAGATTTTAATTGTTTATGTTTAATATAAATTATTATTGCAGTGTCTTAACTTCAAAAGGAATTTCTTCATTTAACTGTAAATTTGTAGTCACATCAAGGAAGTGGTGTTCAAGGAGGTAAATATATGGAGAATGCAAAGTGTCAACTCTTGCATTGGTAAAAGTATGATGAGGAAGAAATTGTTGCCGAAGGGAAGATTGCAACAACAGACCCAAGTGCAAAGGTGCATCACATGCCACTTGGACGAGATTGTTGGAAGGTTTGGGTCGAAGAAGTGTACATGAGTCATTTGGCCTTATAAAGACCTACAGATGAATTTCGATTGCTTAGTGAAGCCATGGGAAGTACTGTTGCTTGGCCTAAAAGCTGTATTAGACTTATTTGATGAAGGTAATACTTATTTACAGATGAATTTCAATTTCTATTGTTGCGGATTAAGTTTTGAAATGATTTGATTGTGATGAGTATTGATTCTAGATTATTGTTGGCGTGGAGTTGGGGATGCATTTTGGATTGATTTGATTGTAGTTTGATGATGAATGAGTTTTTAGTTTGATGTTTTAAAGTATTATGGTGGTTGTGATATCCCTCTACAGGTTGGCTAAGTCCAATTTATAGGGGAGATTTTGTCCAAATTTCTGTAAAGCTTTACAATTGAAAATGATAATTTTAATATTTAGTATGATTGATTTCTACATTTTTGCATTTAGTGCAGTTGGAGTTCTGATGATTAAACTTTTATAATATCTTTGCAGGTAAAAGCCAATTTTGCAGTTCTCTCACAAGATGTTTTATCATGGGCATAGTTCAAGTTAGACTTCAGAAGCCAGGGAAGTACTCATCTTTAATGATGATTCGTGTTGAAAATGGTGATATTAGCTTCTTTTTGTATGGCTACTAGTCTGTTGGAGATATTGTTGTAATTTAGAGGGATAATAAATTTCAAACTTTAGATGTGCAATCAAATAGATGAAAAATCTATATTGTAGATTTTGTTTTAATGTTGGAGAACAAAGTACCGTAATTTTTGTTAAGTATTAAAATATGTGGTATAATTTTCTTTAAAATGCTTGCATTTTATTTTGAATAATTGATTTATTTTTATAGCACATGTGTTTCATATTTTACATATTACATATATGTTTGAGAAATTTGTTGGTTATCAGTGAAATTATCTATATTGATTTACAAAAAAAATTTGAAAAAAATTTGTTAAAGATCAACGGCAACGCGCAATGAGTGTTGCCAAAAATATCAACAGCAACGTGTAAAGAATGTTGCTAAAAGTATCAATGGCAACGGGTGTTGCCAAAAGTATCAATAGCAACGCGCAATGAGTGTTGCCAAAAGTGTCTACCGCAACATGCAAAGAACGTTGCTAAAGGTCTACCGCAACACGCAATGAATGTTGCCAAAAGTATCAACGGAAACGAGCAATGAATGCTGCCAAAGGTCTACCGCAACGCGCAGTGAACGTTGCCAAAGGTCTACTGCAACACGCAATTCATCCTTTTGCAACACGAAATGAACGTTGCCGTATCCTTTCCCTCTACGGAAACACTGCGATTTGCAACATGCACATGAACGTTGCAAAAGGTCTTTAGCAACATTTTTTGCGCGTTGCCGTAGGCTGTTTTTGTTGTAGTGAAGTCAGTTTTCAGTCATGAACAGTGTTATTTTGTAGTCTCTAGAGTAATGAATCGTAGTGGTTTGAAGATGATCATTTGCGACAAAGATAGAACTAGAATAAACTCAACTACGAATATATTTTATATAGAAATTTTTAAAAATTTATAGTGAAAACATTGCAACTCTATTAATTACAGTATCATTTTATTATTTTTCTATCTATTTCATTATACATATGTTTGACATATAATTAAAAAAAAAATTAGAAAATATTGAAGTTGCAATTATATGTTTCGACATGATGCCGTGCATCGCACGGGTGAAACACTAGTTGGTATATTATAGCATTCAATATTGTCGTTCCTAGGTATAAATGTGTTGTTAAAAATTAGAGGGAGAAAATATATAATTAAAAAGTGGTTTGAAAAATTGTATAGTTTAAAAAATGATTTATAAACCATTTTTTAAAGGTCGCCGAATACACTGTAAATCAGCCAAGTATACAATTTCTAAAACAGATGTATTTGACGTCGGAATTTGTATTTGTAGTATAAGTTGTACTTCTTGGGATGTGAAGTTAAGAATAAAGCTAAATGAATCGAAATTTGGGATTGAACTGATGTGAATCGTGGATTTCGAGGTGGATGTGATAGGTGAATATTCATATCGGCGCAAAGTGTGCAACTTTCGATCCTCAGAAGCTCCTATTTTTGCCCGCCTCTATTCACATTGAAATCCCCTCCAAAGCCTATTTGATATTTGACTCGTCTTTCATTACCTCAATTATTCATAACATCTCAATTAAAAAAAAAAAAAGAAAATCCTGATTCCTTATGGACCGTAAACAAAAGGCAATTAAAAAAAAAAAAAAGGAATTAAATTAGAGAAAATAAGTTATGTGGAGAGCTTGTTTATGACTGTGCTGCTGTTGGAATAACTTTATTTGCATGATGCTACACTTCAAAGTCCTTTCTTTTATCTGCCCAAAACCCCCCAAAAAAGGTCAAATCAGTTTATATTTACAATAGATAATTGTCTCTATGGAGAATGTTATAATGTATTTGTTCTCACCTGCAGAGCATAAATGGTTTTTAAAAGCTCCAAGCATTCTTGTAATAGCAGCTTCTCTTGTGTGGCTACTCTTGCTAATTCAACAAGTACCCCTCCTGTTGTCTCAACCTACAAAACACCCAAACTTAGTAACTAAAAAAATTACATGCTCCTTTGGCCGGGCTTCTACTACAATATGTGGATCATGTAAAGGGACTCGGCATGTACATGAGAGAAGCAAGTAGGTCAATCTCTTTCAAGTATACATCATATATTCTTGCAATCAGAAGAGATATGGACCCATTTTTTCTGATCATTCGAGAAAAATATTCATTCTCTTAGTAAAAAATAGGAGACAAAACCAATAAAGATTTCTTTTTTGATTCATTCTTGGCCTCATTCTTGGCCTCATTCGAGAATTGTTAATCCAAGTTTGGATTCAGAGCCTATTTGGTAATGTGATTTTTAGATTTTTTTTTTTTTTTTTTTTGTGGTTTAAAAATGTTTGAAAAGTCAAAAATTGTAGGCTTGACTAAGAATGGATGGTTGAGATTGAATTTGAAAAGTAATGTCAAAAAAAATATCACATTACCAAACAGACACTCAGTATGGATGAAAGAGCTTCCTATTTTATACTATTCAAGTTGTCTCAACGACAAATTGATTTGATAGATCAAATATTATTATACATCATATCACAATGATTAGCTATATTTACCGTAGGTGCAGATTTTGTTAACATCGAGTTGATAAATGCAGAAACATCTGATGCATGGCGAATAGCAACGGAAGCTGATAGTGGTTCGATCTGTAACATTAGGTATGCCAAAAATTTAAATTCTTAAGCTATTTTTTATAAAAATAATTTTATTCTTTTAAGTGCATCAGTACATGTGAGATTACGTACCTTGGCTCCTTCAACAAGGGGTATCATACAAACAACAGAATGCAAATAATCTTTGGTTGTAGAAACTGCTGATAAATGGTCTCTTTCCATGTTGCCCCAAGTCTCTAGTGTACTTATCTGTGTGATCACAAGGTAAAAAAAATTAATAAAATTAAACTTTTGTATGCTCGGTTTATTGAATTTTAATGTGACAGTAATGGTGATAGAATTTATATAATACTAACTTGAGACTGAAGAATGTAATTTAATTTCATCTCTAGCTGTCCCTGTTGTAACTGTAGTTTCTTTTGTAGCACAGAGTTCTGTAGTTTAATGAGACCTTCCCTTGCATGTAACAAGTTGCTCTGCAAGTCACAGAAGAAATATTTATTTATAAATTAATAACTTTAGACAGATGAACATAACAATTGACTTGGCTTGAATTATATTTATTTCTAGTTAACATAATTGTTTGTACGTTGATCAATATATAGAATACTTGAAAAAGTTTTGTATGCCCTATTTGGTTTTCATTAAAAAAAAAAAAAAAAAAAAATTCTACATTACCCAATCTCAATCATAAATCAAAAATCAAGTCCACAATATTTGACTTTTCCATCAAATTTCAACAATCAAGCCACTGTTCTGTAATGGGTTTTTTTTGGTTTATAAATTCAACAATTTCCAATACAACTTTTTAACCACACATTTCTTCTCTCTCTAATTTTTAACCTTCAAATGTCCTTGAGATACGTGCTGCACAGTAAATAAACCAATTTTTTTCCCTTAATTCCGCCGCCGAACACAAGTCAATTCTTCTAAAAATTATTATTCATTTTAATAAATAAATAAACATCTTTCTAAACAATATCAAACACACTATATGAAGAGAAAATTTACTAGTAGACGTCACAACTTATAGTCTTGTTCTTCAATTTTTATATATATTTTTTATTTCTTTACGACATCAAGAAAAAAGAGTTTGTCGTATTTGTGGACATGTCTGAGTATTCCACCGTACTTCATCCCTAATGTGTATTTGCAACACAGGATACCAATGATTTTGCATGACCCTTGTCCTTAATGATTCCCGAGGTTACCCTAATTTGTCTCAAGTTCAAATCCTATCCCCCTCCCCTAATTTGACCCCCCTTTGTACTTGAAGGAAAAAAAAAAAAAAAAGTGTTTTTTCAAGCTATTGAAGTTCAACAATTTTTAATCGACATAATGTTTCACCAAACATATACAAAAAATACAAGTGAAGCATACATATGTATACCTACCTCGGCTTTTTTGATGATGTTACCATTGACAGCTTCAGCTCTAGCATTAGAATACCTCCATTGAATCAACCTGTTGTACAACATCCTCAATTGATGAACACTATCTGAGGAGCCAGGTCCGAGGGGTGACGATGGATTTGGAGAAGATTTTTTACCCTTCAACAATTCTATCCCCATACTCAGGAGACTCCCTACTCCTTTAGGCCTTGAAGGACTTGCTGGAGGTTTTGAAATCGACAGCCCCGTGATCTTCCCTTTGTTATCTGGTGACAAATCCCACCTTGAACTGTTCTTCTTCATTGAATTCTTGGGTGTTAATTTTTTTGGAGAATTATCTGATGATGAAATTGGCTTCTGAATACCAGAATGATCTGCACTCCATCTTTTAGACCTTGAAAATGAATCATTCATGTACTTTGATGGCACTGCAATTCCATGCTTTCTTGAACTCACTGTTGAAGCCATATACGAAGCTGGGAAATTTTGTCCAATGTCCAGGCTTGTGCCTGAACACGCATCACTATATTCGGAATCTGAATCCTGTGTATCGTGAAAAGTCTTTCTTCTCAGTGCAGTTTCATCCACTGAAAACCTCCCAGGTGCTATATTATCATTTTGATCGTCAACTGCAATTGAAGTCTTGGATGATGATATTGATGAAGAACTCGTTGATCTTCCAGGAAACCTCAACCCCCCGGTGTAACGCATGGATCCTCCAAAACCCGGTTTATGATTTTCTTTGGCAATCTTTTTCTGATCATTTTCGAACCTGGTAAACTCGGAGCAACTTCTTTGCCTAGTAAAAAACAGCGAATCATCGGACTTGTCATTGTTTCTTCGTTCTTTAAGGTCTTTTTCTCTATCATTTCCAAGGTGGTCGGCTAGAGTATCAATTTTAGATTTTGAAGGTGCCGACGGGGTTGATGACGGCCAAAGCCCACGTAAAAAGCCCGACTTTTCCAGGCTTTTGTGCTTCCTCGAATCAGTAGATGATCGGGCATTTTGCCTTAGCGGGGAAAGGGTATTGTTTGGGGATTGAAATCCATTTTCAGGTGAGTTTGGTGATAGAAATCTTGATTTTACTTGTCGAGATTTAGGCTTCTTTGGCTTCAAGGATTGATCAAAACCGTCCATGGTTTCTCCTCGGAGAGTTTTAATATTTAACCCTATCCAACGTTGTTGGTTTGTTATAGAAAGTAGATGAGATGTAAAACAGAAAATACTGGAAAAGTGGCGGCAAATAAGATATGAAAGCCGGCGATGCAAAGGATTCATCGTTATGGGATTGTGTAATGACGTAAATGACCCCATGAGACCATGGGCTTTTCTATGATTGGCCCTCCATTTTTTAACTTCATCATTACAATTTTTAAATAATACGATTTTTCAATTCACTTTTTAAATACACGCAATTTCCTTATTCACTTTTTAATCACATATTTCATCTCAAAAATATAAATAAAGCAATTTATAAATTGTTAAGGTATTAATAAACATACATGAGTATGAAATGAGGATGGTTTTGGGATTTAGGTGGCCGGTTTGACTGGGTCGAGTAAGTGGACTGTGACAGGGAAGTTGAAGGGTAGGAGACAACAATGAAGTTTTAGTTAATAGAGGAGTGAATTTTGAGGATTCTATTGTTTAGCTTAGCCGGCATTGAAATGCTAATTTGGGTTATTGAGCATTTGGCACGAATCAATTATCATATGAGTGGACTACTTGTGGATTTAATCAATCTTATATTCACTAATCTTTTGGTATTTGTAAAAATAAGTAATAATTTTGAGGGTAATCAAATATGTATTCCAAGCAAAGAAACACGAGGTAAAGTTATAAATACTTTTTAGTAAAGTATGGCAGCTTAAAATGAGGCAGTAACGAATAGATATTTAATTGTTTGGTTGTAACTTATTGATGATATTCAGTCACAAAAGGGCATATCTGTGCGGATCTAGATACATTGTAGGAGTGACATTAGCAATGGTAATGGGCTGAGTTCGGGGAGGGTCAGGGTCGTCCCGCCCAGAACTCGAAAATTCTTATCCTGTCCCGCGCCTGAAAATTGTCGGGATGACCCACTCGCCTTGCCAAGGAACCGAAAATTATTATTTTTTTATTTTTATTTTTTTTAATTGGTAATAAAATTTTAGGTGAAAATTTAGGTGTCGAACTAGTTAGAATTTTTAAGTTTGAACTTTAAAGATAATATGTATATATTTGAAGGAAAAAAAATCAATAAACAACATAATGATATAGTATAGTGGTTGTATTGTGTATTCTCATACCCTTAAATATCACAAAGGTTCAATTCTTCTTTACCTCATTAAATTTATTTTTAGTTTCTCATTCCAATCAATTCAAAAATAAAATAAAATCGGGTAACGGGGCGAGTCTGCCCCGAAATACTCCACGGGGCGGGAAACCAGCCCCGAACCCCCCCTCGCAGACTCGATGGGGCGGGTCATTTTCGATGCGGATTGTCTCGAGTCCTCGGGATTTCGGATTCTCAGGATTTTTTTGCCATCACTAAGTGATATCGATGTTAAGTTGTGTTATTTAGGCTATGCAGAAGATGATCTTTTATTAATTTATCGTTTTAATCACATTTTCCTTTTTGTACTCATTTTTTATTTTCCATTTTCACTTACTTAGCTAAACATCTGGTCCTAACAAATAGAGGCGGAGCTTGCTAAGGCGAGAGTAGGCCCTTGTCCGTGTTGGATTTCTAGCCCAGACCAACTGCTAATAATTATATAAAAAATGAAAGTTTGTTCCAATTAGAGGCCAATACAACAAAACAAAAGAATAACCCATCATCTTCTAAATAGAGGTGATAAACGGGTTGAGCTGCTCGTCGGCTCATCGTAATACGAGCCTCGAGTGGATTGGCTCATAAAATCACGACAAGCTTGGACACGAGTCAAGCACGAGGAATGAAAAACAAGCCGAGCACTGGGGCGGAAGGGTCGCCCTGCAACCCATAGGGCGCTTGCGGTTCTCTGTCTTGACCTGAATCCGACCCATCAACATCTCCAGTGGAGGTGGTGATGGTGTTCTTGGGTGGTGTCGGTGGTTTGGAACTAGGATGAGTTGAGGTAGCAAGTTGTCTTGGTGTGTTTTATGGCTAAAGTAATGAAAACAATAGCAATGGTGAGGTTCAAGATGCAGAAGAGAGCTGCAGTTGGCGTTAAGCAGGTGCTGATGTGGTGATGGTGGTGATTTTGACTTGCAACTTTTGATTTTAATAATTGTTCTGCGACCATGGAGGTGGTGGTTGTTGTTGTTGTTGTGACCAATTAATTTTTATTTTCTTTTTTGTGATCTAAAAAATAAGTCGTGATCATGAAATAAAACTGCGAGTGGTGGTGGAATACATGAAATCGATCTATTAACAAAAGTTCTTTGGATGAATATGAAAAGAGTGCATAGTTTGGTGATTATAACCTGAAATGTTTGTTGTATTTATTGAGATCAATTGGAAAGCAAATTATTTTTTTAGTATAATTCAGGTGATTAATAAATTTCCTTCCAGTTACAATATCAATCTGAATCTCATAGATCTTTATTACATATGCTTTCTATTGGGTCGTAGTTTTTATCTTCCATTTGATGATAAATGAACTTTGTAAGAGCACATAAAATGAGCGGTTGATTGAAATATAGCCCAGGTTTGATATTCATTTATTTTTAAATAATAATCTTTTGAAAAATGTGTGGTTAAAAAGTATGAAAAGTTTTGGGTTTACGTACATAATATTTTATTATGTGAATGTGTGGTTAAAATTAAATATGAGAAAAAAATAATTTTGAAATAAAGAGAACCAAATAAGGGCATAAGTAGTTGTGAGTGGCCATCAATTATGAACTCCATTAATAATTTTGAACATTCTTTTGTTTCATAATATTTAGTTTGTGTTGTAATTTAACGGCATGTAAGAGTTGTATTGTTACTTTTCTTCATTACATGAGTTGTATTGTAGGTATTGTAATGTAACTTTAAATTGTATGAAAAGTTTTTTAATTACATATCATACTTCCTAAGAGTTTTATTACAAATCATTTTATTCATTACAGATCTTGTACTGAAGAAAATACAACTCTTAACCGACTATATATACACATATATTAAAATATGAGAATTACAGTACGTGTAATTATAATAAAATGATGAGACTGTCTAATAGAATTACATCATAAGCTTATCTTACAAAATATATAATAAAAAATATTATTACTCATTGAGTAACGAACACCACATGTAATATATGTAATTATGTTAAAAACAAACACATGACACCATTGCATCTTAATATTTGATCCTCTATCACATTTTTTTTTAATGTAAATCATGATTTATTTTTTATCTTCATTAATTTGCTAATTTATAACTTGATTAATTAATTTTATATTTCATGTTACATACATCCCTACAATTAAGGATGGTGATAACTACCAAACTTAACAGCTAATTACAATCACTTTCGTAATCTCATAATTCTACGGTTCATTTTCCTAGCATTATTAATTTGCTAATTTATAACTTTCCAATTAATTTTATATTTTATTATATAAAAGCCATGATCTAACCTTATCCCCAGGTTCCCGATCAACGGGAATTTGAAGAGCGTAGGAGGGGAACGATAGACCGGTGGAGAGAGTTTCTATTAAATCTATTTGGCACCTCTGCAAGTACAAAGGAAAAGATGTCCTTCCTAATGATAATTTCTTTTTTGAAAAAGCTCAATCCATCTGGACAACAATCTTCCACTTCTAGTCGACTTCTTTACGACAAGCTTCCCTGTTTTCTGGGCTCTACTCGATTCATCTAAACCTGGATCCTAATAATTGAAAAGTGATATTTCCTTATCTTGCACTATGATTGAAAAATTGTCATGAAAAAAAGCGATATTTCCTTATCTTGCACTATGATTGAAAAATTGTCATGAAAAAAATGATCACTGGTGATTGTGTGGTTGTGAGTGTTGTCACTGGTGGTTGTGTGACGGTGTGAGAAGGTGGTGGGGGAAGTGATAGTGGCGTTGGTATCGGTTAAGGTCACATGTCAATTATCATGGGATGACATTGAGCCTGAATAGGGATGACACTGAGGTGAGGATGAGGTCACATATACAAGTCACAGTCATATATTATTTGTTTGTGGTCACTAAGGTTGTGGTGTGACGGTGAAGTTGGTGAGATGACGATTATTTGTTTGTGGTTACTGAGGTTACTTATAGGAGTCCCATGTCAAATTTCACAATTTGAAGCCATAGATCACATTTTTAGGTCACATGTTCAAACAACATGTCACATGTCTCGTATTCAGGCCATAAGTCACATGTTTAATTCACGAGTCACATGTTACATATTTAAGTCACACGTCACATGCTCAGATTATATGTTTAAATCACAGGTCACATGTCACATATTCAAGTCACAGATTATATGTTTAAATCACACGTCACATGTCGAAGAGAACTGGTGAAAGGGGCAATATGTCACACTTTTGAGTGCACAGATTTTTCAGGCCACAACAACACATGTTACATATCAATTTCAACAAGACACAGGTCATGTCTTCAAGTCACGGGTCACAGGTCACATATTTAAGTTACACATCATATTTTCAAATCACAATTCATACCTCAAGTCATATATCACACTTTGAGGTCACAAGTCACGCTTTGAAGTCACATGTCACAATTCATACATTTTAAGCTATGGTAACTCAGGTCACTAGTCATATACATAGGTCACATATGAATTCAAGCAATCATAGATCCAAGAAGTGTTGATAAATTGGGGCATATGGTCTAAGGACAATTGTTTTGCCATATTTTTGAGATTCTCATTGTTGCAGTTCTCCTAAATCGAGATCTCTGGTAAGTTTAACTTATGCTTCAATTCTGAAATTGTGTTCTTATTTATGTATGTGTGAATGTGAAGTGGCATTTTTTTGTGGTAGTGGTGGTGGTGCATCGGAGATGGTGGTGGTTGTGGTGGTGGATGTAACGATCCGAAAATTTTGAGGTCCTTTATTTTCCATAATGACGTAATACTATTTTATAATTTATTTAATAATTTTGGAATGAAAAGAAAGAAAAATGTGTTTAAACGAAAGGAAGACGAAAATATTAAAGAAAAGTTAAGTAAAAAACATATTTAAGTGTCTCTTTGTTTGAGACTTTTTCTAGTACTCCCGACCTCATTTGATTACATGTGAATATGTTCGGGCAAGTTCTCGAAGTGAAATTCGAGAATATGAAAACAGTTTGTCATTCTGACTAACGGATAGCCCTCGGTGAATTTTTAAAGTTAGGACGGTAAAAACAGTTGACCCGAAAACAGTTTTGATTAACCGACTTTGGAAGACCATAACTTTCTCCTCGATAATCCGTTTCTTGCGCTGTAAATTGTACGTGAAAGTAATCTATGAGTACTTAGAAACGGTATCAAGAAACCAATATTTTGACTTCGTTTAGTACCTCATATCTTAGCTCAAACATTGCATTTTGAAACTGAAAATCTGGAAATTCAAAGCATGACGTGGCTGCATGGTTACACTTCGATTGCCACCTCCTTCTTTGTAGGCACCATTAGTCACCCAATATATAACTTACACCTCCTGCTTTTGCATGCAAATGAAACTTTACACCTCATGCTTTTGTAGATAGAGTTTCTCATTTTTATTCCAAACAAATGAAGTCGGCAAGAAGATTTCCCCTACGGCCATAAGTTGTTTCCCAATTCATGCAACCACTTTCCCCTATAAATAGTCCTGGTGTTGGAAGGAAATCTTGCACTGAAACAAGCCAAAAAAGTTAGAGAGATCTCCCTCCAAATTCTAGAATTTAAAGTAAAGATGTATGTTTGATCTTTTGTTAGGATTAAGACATGTTAAATGCAACAACATGTTCTTGATATCTTAAATGAAATTCTACTCGGCCAAATATAGTGGAAACGCTTGAGTTGAGCCTTAGAAAATATGTCCAGAACGCTGAAATTTATGCAAGTATCGATACATTGAGAGCATGTATCGATACATATACCTCAAACAACATGTATATGTATCGATACATATATAGTAAAAATCAGGACATACAACATGTATCAATACGCGTGACAACATCAATACCTCTACAAAGTAAAGAACTTCTTTCCATCCATTCTGGATAAAGGTGAGTGTGATATGTTTAATTGATTATTTGATATAGGCTGGAAATATTTTCTTGAGTGAAATATGTTTAATTGCTTACTTGTTGTACATTGAATATATAAAGTATATGATGTTGTTATAGGGATATGTTTTACTTGATATGAGTTTGGTATGATCTCACAATAAGTATTTCATATTTAAATCTTCATGTTGTTAATCTTATCTTAGCGTCAATAGCTTGGTTACAATAAAAGAATGAATTGTTTAATAGAAAAGAGATAATCAAAGTTTATCATCATATTACTTGGATTTCTTGAATAATATTTGTTCTTGTTTAAAATGTACAAAAGTGATAAGTTGACTTTAATAGTTCACTTGTCATCTGCTTGTAAAATATTAATATTATGTATCGATACATTGAAATCATAAAAAGTTTCTATTATCATATGTATCGTATCAATACATGAGATACTAAACCAGTATTATTGAGATGTTTAAAGTAATCCTTACTCTTGTTTATGTGGTCTTAGACTTATGAAAAGAAAGATAAGAATATTTCCACAATATGTTTCACACGCCATGTGTTGGCATTGAATTTGAAAATAAATGAAAAAAATCTGGCCGTGCGTCACAGTGGAGGTGACTGTCATAGGAGCTTTGAACGTTATAGCGATGGTGAAGGTGACGGTGATCAAAGATAGGACGGTGGTGGTGTTGTGCTAATGATAAATGTTAATACAGATGTGGAAGATTAGATTGAGATAGGGTGGGTGGGGTGGGGTAGGATGGGGTAATTTATATAATATATTAATTATATTTATTCGCAACCTGATTTATGAACTTTTGAACTTATTTCTTTACAATTGAAATGTCTAATTGTAAATACATGGTTTGTGTATTTTTCCAATATTTTACAAGGCCTGGATGTAATAGTGCATGGGTAAAATTAGGCTTGGCTTGAACATATATTTACTCTTATTATTAATTATTTTAAATTAAATCGTACTTAAAATAATAATAAACAAAAAAGTAAAATATACGATCAAATGAAAATAATATTTACACACTAAAATGTTGTTATGAAATATGAAAATATAACTCAATACAAATCAAAAGAAGAGACAAATTCAAATATTCAATAATCAAAAATCCAATATTCATCAAAATCTCAATAATAATAATTCACCAAATCGTAATAATCACAATTAAAATTTACGCAATGAGAATATGAGACTCATAAGTGACCATTGCAAAATTCAAAACACACTGAATTAAAAACTTCAAAAGTAACCTATTTATGAAAAATTGTCCAATAACACTTCAAAAATAAAATAGAGCATGAGGGTCAACGTGTCACCTTGCTGCTGGAAGCTTGGAATGCTCTGGTGGCTAGTAAATTGTAATTGTTAAAGGGCTAATTAAAGGTTGAAGTCTGAAGTTTGACTATTGCAATTGTAAACCCCAAGAGGAAGAAGATAATCAAAATTAAAATATAGAAACTTATTATTTTAAAAAATTACAAATTGCTAACTATAAAATTAACAAATTACCAAAATCTAAATAACGGCTATCGATTGCTATTGGCGCCTGGTGTACAAACTACGAAGTTGAGCTGTGCGGAGCGGAGGAGGCTGTGCTAGGTTGCTAGCACAGTTAGAGATAGCAAAAAAAAAAAAACTCGATCCGACTCGAACTCGACTGGTCGACGGGGCAGGTTCGAACCCACCCTAAATAATTAAGAATAAAAAAAATGAAATAAGGAAAAAAATGAAAAAAAAAATACTAAAAATACTAAAAAATTAAACGGTACGGTAGGGTTGACCCGCCCTGAACCTGCCTACCCCCAAAATTCGCGGGGGCACGAGTCAGGGATACATTGTAAAGGAGAAGTTTGGGGGTGAGGGGGTGATTGAAACTTTAAATCGTGGTAAGAATGTAAAAGGGAAAAATAGATAATGGGTTATGAAAGGGAAAATTACCTAAAATCACTGTTTTAAAATCTAATTATACTAAATCAGGTGATTAAGAATTATTTATATAAATTCAGAACGTCTAATAATCCTCCTTGAACTCTCTACTCCGTCATCGCCCACCCAATCCTGATAAATACTCATCCATTTCTCTGCAACCCAGTCTTTTCTCAAAGAGTTTAAAAGCCCACAATTAATCGCTCAAATTGTAAAGCAAAATCACGTGATGAACATATATTAGCTTGCTTCTACACTTCGAAAACAAAATCATAAAAGAAGAAACTGAATCATTAATGATATCATTGTAATATATTTTTTATAATCATATTGCTCAGTTTCATACTCTCCTTCATAGGTTTCGTCGGCCGGAAGTTGTCGTTAACGACATTGTTTTGCAGGTCGAGAACAGATTCCAATTGTAGTCCACATTGACAAGAAGTTTCTCGATAAAGACAGTATAATTTTGGGATTTTGATTGTCAATAATGAAGTCTTCAGTGTATAAGAAATATGACAATGCCGATTATTTTGACTATGAGTTTGATTGCAAAGCAGATTTTAAATAGGTAAGTTCTATAACATATAGTTGTATGATTTATGTCTTCCTCTTTGTTTTGATACTTTCAGTTTCTTGAAGAAGCAAAAGCAGGGCAAAGAAATTTCAAGACTGAGCCACTTGAAAAAGTGGCCATTAAGGGACTGGGTGTCAGCCTATTTGTCAAGGGGAAGGCACTGATTTGGGTTGTGGAGGTGGTGGTAATGTTAAGGAAGGAGTTGGGGCTGACATGCTTAGTGATGGCAACGGGGCGGGTTTGGGTTCGGGTTGGGTCTTCCCGACCAGCCATCCGCCCGCGAAATTCGGGGCGAGTCAACCCCGCCGCCCCGTTTACTCGCCCCGTTTATTTTTTTTGTTTATTTTTTAATTTTTTTTTTTGGTATTTTTTTTTATTAATTTATTTATTCGGGGTGGGTTTGGGTCAGGACGACCAAACCCGCACCCGCCCGGGTCGAGGGAAACCGTCCCAACCTACCCCGCGAGTCGACGGGGCGGGTTCGGGTCGGGATTTTTTGCCATCTCTAGACATGCTGGCTATTTTTTCTATCTATTTATTTATTATTTTTTGATGGTTCAAGGAGAAGTGGGTGAAGAACCACAGAGAAGAGTTGGTGGTGAGAACTATATCTATAATGAATTACAATAAATATCATCATCATCATCTTCAACTAACGCAACCTATAATATTAATTGTCCTCCTCGAAAACCACATATTAGATGAGTTGAAGTGATGATGGAGTTCAACTGATGATGGAGTATATAAGGCAGAGAAGTTTGACTTTGAACACGGTGCTCATTTTTCTTCGAGGTAGTGTATGTTGCTGGTATAATTTTGAGTTGTATGTAGGATGATGAGGCTATGACTATGAGTACTTGTGTGTATAAAGTAAGAACATGGCAATCAATGGGCTATCGTTGGGAGTGGTGATGAATTGTTAGAACAATTGTGAAAATACTACAGTGATATTGCTCAGGGTGAAGAGGGGAAAATGGTGGTGTGGCTTGATAGTGGGAAAGGAGAAGTTGTTACACGATAATTGTAATTAATTGCAAATTACGAATTACATTTATGCTTATGAATTCATTAGTTATAATTGTATTGAATTACAAAATTGAAATAAAGTTATAATTGTAATTAATTGTAAACATTAATTGATTACATGTAATTAAGTTGCAATTGTAGTTGTAATTAAGATATAACTAATTCAATTAATTTGAACAAAAAAGATATTTCATGTTTTATTATTTTATTAGTTATAATTGTAATCAATTGCAAAGTTGAAATAAAGTTGCAATTATAATCAATTACAAGCAGTAATTCATTACAATTTGTAATTAATTCAATTAATTTTAAAAGAAAAAAATGAAATTTCGAGCGACTTGTAATATACACTTAAGTTACAATAGTAATTAATTACAAAGTTGAAATAAAGTTACAAATGTAATTAATTACACACTGTAATTTATTAAAGATTATTATAATTACGTCACATTTGTAATTAAGTCATAATCAATTACAATTCTTAATTGATTACAATTACAATTACAACTTAATTGTAATTTAATTTGTTAGTTACATTTGTAATTGATTACAAAATTGAAAATAAGTTACAATTGTAATTAATTACAAACTGCCAACATGATTTTCATTGCTTGATTACCTGATTTTGATAATATATTTAACATTCTTAAAATATCTTTTAAAATACATGATTTTAAAAAATTGGCCCCTTGAAGTTTTGTATGTGTATTTAACCCTTTAAAGAAGGAAAAAAAATAATACATGGGCCATTCTTATACCCATTTCAATTATAAAGAAAGGGATAATTGTACATATTACGTACTTTACATAGCAAAACTAATTTTTATTACCCAATTTTATTTTTTTTTGAAAAATACTTCACTGTTACTAAAAAAATTGAAAAACATCATAAGTTTCATACTGTGATACTAACATATTTGAGAAGTATCATAAGTATTAGATTGTAATATTTCACAAGAGTATAAAGTATTTTTCAGTTTTTACGATTTTATTATAAGTAATTTTCAAATTTTATAAAATTCAAGTAAATTTCAATTTTATCCCTAAAAATATAGTATTTATGTAGACAAGCCAAAAAACAATAACCAATTCCAAAATAACCCATAATCTGTTACCAATCTCTAGGCCCAATTCTATTTCATAACGGGTTAAGTACACAATTACTAACATTTAGGCTTGAAAGTTTTTGTAATCAGACATTTTGTAACTAATTACAAAAGTAACAAAATAATTTTCATAATCAGGTATTTTTTTAAAATTCAGAATTAGGTTATGTAATTAATTACAACTGCAACTTTATCTCAATTTGTAATTAGTTACAATTATAAATTTTACTATAATTACAATTAATTATCATCACCACCATCATCATCACTACTACCGATCACCACCTAATTTGTAATCAATCACCTCTCCAACCACTGTCGAAAATACAATTGTAACTTATTTTAATTTTATAATTAATTAATATTGTAACTTATGAATTAGAATTTTATTTCAATTTATAATTAGTTACAATTGTAAATTTAATTACAATTGCAATTAATTACTATCACCATTGTAATGCCCCAAAATTCTCGTACTTTTTGAAGAATAATGCTCTGATATCAACTTGTAATATCCTGAAATTAAAGTCTTTTTCTTTTCAAAATTATAATGCTCTGATACCACTTGTGAAACCACGAAATTCCAAGCATTTTCTTTTTCAAATAATAATAATTCTCTGATACCACTCTTGTGAATCCTTGAAATTTGAAGCATTTTTAAAATTAATGACGCTCTGATACCAAACTTGTGACGACCCGAAATCCTCCATTTAATAATATCATTTAATCGAATAACTGGGTGAAATTTAAAAATCTTGGTGCGCACTGCCGAGTAGGTGTCAACACCAATATAGAGGGTGTCGACACCAACGCTATTTCTGAGATAAAATAGTTTGGTGTTGAAATCTAGGGTATACGTAATGATCCTACCAACCTCTTTCCTTGAAATAACGCTTTAAACGTATACTTGACAAAAACATAAACCGACACACATGTACAGATTCTTAAAAACCTCTTACAACCGAGTTTTAGGAAGAGGTTACAAAATTACCCCAGACTTCTTCTTCCCTATTTTAAAACAAAAACTAACCCTTGACTTCAAACTTCTTTGCCGGGGAAATCATCGGACTATTCCATAGAAGTACGAATACAGAAACTGAGAGAGGGCAGGGAAGTGGCGATACGTATGTCACGTATAGGTCTTTGTAACATACATATAATACTGTTCATCGATCGAAAAAATCCACTTCCTAAAGATGACTTCCAAGTGATCAAAGTACAACATATACAATTTTGAAAACATGAAAAACATGAATTGATAATTCAATGAGTAATTCGATACACATGCAAGTATTTTTGAAAATTATGATTTCAGGGCCCGATTATAGATTATCTCCTCTACCCCAAAGCGCTTAATATATGCACAACCCGGATATCGATAAATGGCCATAATCATAAACATGTTACTCGGGATCCCATATCCCTTAGGGCTTCCACATCCCTGTCATCTTTCCCCCTGTTCGACTCCAATAGGGTTACTAGATCTCCATGTCGTTCGTCGAAACCTTGGAGTCGCAAGGTCCTCACGACATACATCGATATCCAACAATAAACATTTGATTACCGAGGGGGCTAGAGTTCAAATCTATAATCATTACTTGAAAATGCTCCTTTTGTGAATCATATCACATTCAATATCATCATCAATATGCATCAAAAGCGTTTTATCACATATCAGACTTGCACATAATGAAACATATAAAAGGTGTATCGAATACTCACTGTTTTGATGATTATGTAATATCTATCAACCTGAAATTCATAAAATAACTTTATATCATGAACAAAACTAAAAATAGATGGGGTGTCTACATGGGTGTTGACACCATGTTCATCGTTCTTCGTTTGGTGTCGACACCACATTACCAGGTGTTGACACCAAGCGTAGTTTCAGAAACTGGGTTTTGATTTCTTTGATTCTTTTGATCTCTAATCAACATATTTTGATAAATACCTTTGAGAAACCAATCTGGGAGATCAAAAGAATGGTTTAAATGGATTTGAATCATAACTTTGACAAGAATCCAATACCTAGGTTTTTGGAAGATTGGAAGATAACTTAGCAGCGTCTCAATGTGATTTCTTTTTAGTTATGAGTTTCTGATTTCAAAATATCAGGTATTTATAAGGTAATAGAGGTGTAGGGAAGGAAGGAAGTGACGGTTGTATTGGATTGGGACCTTCCTTCACCATTAAGGAGAATTGATTGTCAAGCATGAGGTGTCCTTCCTTTACCATGCAAGATGGAGGTGTAAGCTGCAAATAAAAGATGACTCTTGTGGTAAAAACGTGAGGTGGAGAGAAGGTATAAGCTGAGTAATAGAAGCTATACAAGCAGTGCGGCAGTCTGGGAGTCCAACTATGGGTGCTATTTTGGCTTTTTCCCATTTTTGAGCAGTTGATTTTGAGTCTAATTTTGATATAGTAAACGACATCCAAATTAAGATTTTTTGGTGTCATTTCAAAGTACTCGTATATTAATTTCATATAAAAATTTCCTCGCATAATTTGGACAACGGGAGAAGAAGTTATAGCATTCCAAAGATGACCCATAGAAACAGTCTTTTTCGATTCGAATGTTTGAGCAGCCCAATTTGAAAAATTGCTGAGAATTGTATAGTAGTCAGAATGACGAACGGATTTCAGATTCTCAAAGTTAACTCCGAGTACTTATCCGTACATATAAGATATACATTTATCCGAGGTCGGAAGTAGTCAAACGAACTTCCTAAAGATAGACGTTAAATCACCATTTTTATTTCTAACATAGGTTTTATTTCATTTTCTAATTTCATATAAAATTAAATAAAAAACCTAAAATATATTTATTACATAATAATGAGTAAATAAGGACGTCATAATTTTTCGAGTCGTTACAACCATCACCACCACCACCACCACCGATCACCACCTAATTTGTAATTAGCCACTGCCACAACCACCGTAAAAAATACAATTGGAAGTTATTTCAATTTTGTAATTAATTATATTTGTAACTTATGAATTAGTAAAGAATTAGTATAATTCGTAATTTGCAATTAATTACATTAGTGTAATTGTAATCAGTCACCGCCACAATTGCAGTCGTTGGAGCACCATCGAAAATACAATTGTAACTTTATTTCAATTTTGTAATTAATTATAAATTGTAATTTATCACCAACTTCAAAGAAGAAACTCGAATTCTCGCTCCAGTAGTCATCTTCTAAAATTGTCCCGATTGGCTGGAAACTTGTGCAATGAAAGGAAGAGTCATTGTAGGTCTGAACATTCAATTCGCCACAAAAGGTCCAGATTTCCACGCAAGATACTAGTTAGCAGTGGCGAGGCTCCATATGCGAATTGGCAGCTGTAGCGACGAGGCTCACCCTGGAGATCGCAGCTGTAGTAGTGGTCTCGCGCCTCTGTCGTCGTAGCTGTATCGATCTTGTCATCGGTAGAGATAGGGGGGGGGGAGAGAGAGGGTATAGAGGAAGATGGTTTCACCAATAGTTGAGGTGATGGTAGACTCTGATAGCAAACAACTGATAACAGTAGGAAACTGTTGTTTCCTTGCAGAGATTGGCGGGAGAAAGTGGCGAATGAGTGGTGGGTGGAAGTTAGCTTTAAGTGATGAATCAATGGCGCCGAAAACTGTGAAAAGCCTCGTTGTGGCCGTGGCTATGGTTTCCATAGAGAGAGAGAGAGAGAGGGAGAGAGAGAGAGAGGAGCTGGGTTAAGTAAACTGAGAGGGGCTGGGTTAAGTAAACTAATATCTGATTTAGCAAAATAGTTTATAAATATCTATTTTAAAAAAATTTCAAATCTTAATATATGATTTTGTGTAATTTTCTCAAATAAAAATAGAAAACATGGAGTTGCTGGCGGAACCAGCTAGCGCGACCATTCCAGCCTCACGTCACAAATACCATCGATGATGCTAGGATTGGGAAGGCTACCTCTTTCAGCGGGTTGCGATTCTTAAATTGAATATTTTTGTTTGAGATTTGAGATTATGCATTCATCGAGAATGAAAATGGAAAGAGATGATTTAGAGTTCAAGTTTGCTATTCCAAAATGTTATTCTTCCAATTAAAATTATATATATCATAACTTTTTAATGTAACTGTTTGTATAAATTGAAAATATATTTGGCGACATGTATACGTATACAAGTCTGATTGGGTTGACAACTAAGAAAACAATGTTTTGGCAATCAGATATTGGCTCGATGAGGGAAATGAAGACATATATGGCATTGAACTAGCGTAGGATTTCTTATAGAAACATACTTAAGATTGGCGAAAAAGTGATCAAAATGGAGCAAAAACAAAGGCCCAATTCTCTTTGTAGTTTCTGTTTTTCGAAATAGAAAAAAGGCAGTCTCTTTTCATTCTTGAAAATGAATTTTCAAAAAAAAAAAAAAAAATGTTAGCAAAACCTAAAACGTAAAAAATGTTATAAAATATAAAATTAGGTAAAATATTTTGAATGAAAATTACTCTTATGCCCCTGTAAAATTTATATATTACGATTATGCCATTGTCCAATATTACGATTATGCCATTGTCCCCTCCTATAAATAGGGGCCTATATTCATTATGAAATATTAAGAATAAGAAATTCTCTCTGATTCTCTCTATATTCTCTATAGTTTTACAACACGTTATCAGCACGAGTCTCTAGCCAATTGAGTAATAACGGGAGTATGCTCTACAGTTGCATCTAAATGATGAACCTCTGTATCAGAAACCTGATTATTACTAATCAATGTTTCATTTTCTCTCAAACTGAAAAGAATGATTCCGGTCAATCCAGATATCCGATTGACGATCAGCCACCGCCATCAGAACGAATTTGTCAAGGAGAAGCCTCGCCTGAAATTTGGAGATAATCCGACGGCTGAAACAGAAGATATCGACCGGAGAAGAAAAGTTGAAAAAATCGAAACTTTCAAAGCAAATTCACGCCAAACCATAAATGCAAATGACGATCGGACAACAGATCCATGACGACGACGACGGGACGATCCTCCGGAACCGGTGCGTGTCGACGACAGAGTCACCGGCGTGGCGGCGCGTGAGGCGCGTGAGGCCCACGCGCAGACGTCGACTCGACGCGTGAGGGCGCGTGAGAGAGATTCCGGCGATGACGTCAACAGGAAGTTTGTTCATTTCGACGATCTTGATTTTTCTATGGTCTTACTTTTCTGTTTGGTGCAGTTTTGGATATTTTCCGGCGGTCGAACGTGGCGGCGTCGTAAAAACTATTTTTAAAGCAATTCCGGCGAGATTTTGAACTTCGGACCAAAAGTAAGTTTGTTCTAAATTAAATTTCAAACCTATTGACGGTTTCGATTTATCCATATGATCAATATATTAAAATATGGACGATTTTGCCCTTAATGATATGATAAAATATATTAATCGTGATTTAACGAAATTGATTAATCATTATTAATGATATGATGATAAGTGTTAATAAAATATATATTCTAAATTATTTAACATGTAATCAATACGATAAATTAAAAGATTTAAAAGTAACATAATAGTTGCCATACCGTGATGGATTGAGTTTTATGGATTGGATTTATACCTTAACTGGAGATGACTCATTATCGTAACGGATTGGACTATTATGAATACATTGACTGGATTTGAAGATACGACTCGCTCACTCATGAAAGGTAATTATTTCATTATGTTGTTGCCACCTACATGGTTGGCTTTATCAGTTTAATTATTTCATTATGTCGATTCCGCCTATATGGCCGGTTTAGCAATTGAATATATAGAATACTTTACATATATTCATATTTTATATTATTTCAGAAACACCTCAATTGTTGGTTAATTCTAACATATTAGAGGATGTTGTCAACATATATACGTGGTGATATTATTATTGTTTAACCTATATACATGGTGATATTATTGTTATTTGATACTTCATCAAATGATACCAGAAGTTATCATTACCAAAAAGTTGGTAAATGTTGATAAAAATATTTCATCCAATGGTACCAGAACTTACCAATATCTGTATTTGAATGGGTGGATGAAAATTATTCAACAAGAGAATGTTGATGTATGATAAGATAATATCACATGATAGCACGGAAATGGCTAATGTGAAAATAATCTCATCAGTATTATGAGATGAATATTAGATGATAAATTTCTGGAAATGTTCTTGCACGAGCACTTATGTATTCCAGAAGAAGTAAAAATTATCATCTAAACATACTGAAATGATATTATTATTGCTCCTGAAGAAGCATAAACGAGACATACATGCAAAACGCAAAAGGGGGAAACATTTATGATCCTCAAAATGAGAGATGTGTTTCGGGAGTAGCCGTATCCTACCACCTCTGACCTTTTGAGGAAATAAAGAAAAATGTGTGTTTCAAGAGTAAGAAATACTCCATACTCTACCACCTTAAATCTTTGAGGTACACAAGATTAAACATTAACAAAATCCTAGAAATTTATGGTGTGTCTCAAGAGTGAGAATACTCCGTACTCTACCACCACCTGTTCTAGGGTTCACAAAGATAGATTTACATTAACCGGACTCCATTTTTGCTTGATTCCCCTTCCTTGCGACCAATCTATCTTAACTCCTGCTGGATCTTTTATTGGAATATATGATTGCAACTTATCCAGCAGTTCCTCGATAGTAGGAGCAGAAATAAGGATTCTCCTAGAAAATGGAGAGATGAATCCCTGTTCCACAGCATAATCAAGAAATGTTAGTAAACCATCAAAGAAATTGTTTACATTTAAAAGCCCAATAGGCTTAGTATGGAGATCTAGTTGAGCCCATGAAGTAATATTAAATATTTCTTCTAAAGTACCAAAACCTCCAGGCAGAGCTATGAAGGCATCAGAACCATATAGCATGCAAGTTATGCGTTCATGGATAGATAAGGTTTGTACTTCATGCCCTCGTGTTTTGCCTGCGATATCAGCTAAAGGAGTAGGTATAACACCTATCACTCTGGCTTTCTCTGCTAGAGCGGATTGTGAAACACAACCCATCAATCCACTGCTACCTCCTCCATACACGAGAGTGATACCTTTCTCTCCCAATTTCTTTCCTAAATCCACGGCTGCTTCTAGATACCCAAAACCTTTTCCTACTTTTGATCCACAAAATACACAGATAGTTTTGATCTGTCGAAGTTTTGGTCCTTCCATCTTTGAAAGAATAAGGAAGGAAAAACTTACAAGAAAATGATATTTTGGGATGCATAAACTGTGAAAATCATTGGCTTTTAAACTTGAAAAACTTCACTATTTACTACTCGTATTTCGAAAAAGTAAAGATTTACTTTTGACAAAATCAGCCGACTCACCTTTCGGTGATTTAATATATTTAACCAGCCTTTATAAAAACTCGTGAAAGAAAACAAAAAAATATTTTATATGTGCATATATATCAAATGATTTATCTTGTATTAATGCTGCATAGCCAAAACATCATTGTTTATAACAGCCTGGCAAACAGGATCTTTTGCTATTATATTTTTGAGACTATAACGCTCTTTATCGCTGATGAATTTAGCTCATAAAGATAGTAGCTCACGCTGCACATACCCACTAGGGTGCGTCTCAAGAGTCAATCGGATATCATCTAATGACTCCTTACTCAGCCCACCCTTAATGAAGTCTATCTTATCATCTCGATTTATAGATGAATACCCTATTGACTTACAACGGGTATCACATGTCCATCGAGCACATTTGTAGCAACTATTTAATCTTTTTGCTCTTCGCTTCTTTGAAAAAGTACTCTTACCTAAGCCAGGCTTGTGCTTAGGAAATGAATCTGGTAATTCACCAGCTAATTGAACTTTCGCTTCGATCAACCAGCGAACATCTTCTGGGATGCCATGATCCATCAGCAACCTCAATCTTTCGAGCCTAATTCGAATAAATTTTTCTCAAATCATTTACTGGAAGATTGGAATAATATTTGCGAATATTTGAAAGTATGATATCCATTTTAGATAGATCTAGCCTTCTTCCCAAATCATCTATTTAAATGCATTATTCAACGCGTGAAAGAGCGATGGCTCCGCGTGTCAGTGATATCGATTCCATTAAGAGATAATGGAATAAATTATTGAAAAGGTGAGAACAATGAGATAATGCGTCATTACCTTTTTCGATAAAAGGGAAGATTTGGAGACAAGATTGAGATATTTTCCTTGGATATTGTACCTGATTTTTTCGGTATAAAAGTAATAAAGGTATGCTGATTTGAACTGTACAGAAATAAGTACTGATGAAATGAATACTGTATTGAACCAGAAGTTCATACATATGTACAAGTAAAATATCTTGTTGAACCAGAAGTTCTATAATGATTGGTTAGATTCCAATTCAATAATGAGATTTATTGAGAATGAATAATGACATTCATTAAAGAACCAGAAGATTGTTATCATTGCTGCTTGTTCTCAAAAGCAAATTAATTATCTCACTAAATGAATGACTGATTTTTGCTCAAGTAATGATATTACGAGCAAAGTGATAAATGCTAGCATGAATATATCTTAAAGTCATTAATGATTTTACGAATTAGTTGAGATAATAGAATATTATATTGCTAATGGTTTAGCAGATTAAAAGCCTCAAGTTATTTGCTATGAGAACAATTTGATTATGCAGCAATATTCTACATATAAACATGTCAATACGATGAAATAATGATTTGCTTGTGAAACTTTATGATTTTTAAGAAGTGCGATATCTATATATACTCCAACAATACGCACTTGATATATGATTGTATGACATGTGTTGCGGCATTTTAGCCGATTGATATAATATAAGATTTGTGAATATTATGGGGAAAACACGCTTAAAGCGTAATTATGCCTAAAGCATAATGAGAATCGATTCCAAAAATAAATATCTCTTGAATGATTGAGATAATCCCTTTGAGGCTGAATACTCATAGTGAGTATAAGGGACATAGTTAAAAGAGATTCAGGTACCTGATGATAGAACATATACAGAGATCTCTCTATGTTATATTGAGTTGAAATGGAATCGATAAATAAGTCGACTACATACAACCCTCTTATGAAAATGAGGTTGATGAAATTATAATACTTTGGCCAAGTATATAACCCCAATGTAGGGATTATTATTCAAGGACCAGAAGTCCAAATGCTTAAATGTGTAAAGCCAGTAATTATATGTACAAATGAAAAATATTTCACAGTCGTAGATGACGACTCGTTGCGCGCAAGATTTTTCATTGAACTGGCATGACATATGGTGGATGTGACTATAATCTAAATCACTAGCTTGAGCTCTTTGATATACCAATGAGTGAGATCAAAAAGTGTGATTCTCATCTCGGTATTTTGAGGGTATTCTTTGATGTATCAGTTGATCGCGGTACGTTGGGATTTCAAGTAAAATGATTGTAGATTATATGTCAAAATTGATATCTATTTCAATGATTGATTATGCTCCTGCAAATTAGAAATTGCAGTTTATAAAGTGCAAGAACATACATGTATAAATCATTGAAAGATTCAATATGCCCAAATTAGTATCACTATAGGATGATACAAATGACCCCATAATATAATATGTTGAAATTGAAATTGGAGTGTACTATTATTATATTTGAATATTTGGGCATGCAATTGATTTTCAATATGCAAAATTATATTATCCACCGAAAATTGATTATTCACCAGAAGTGAATATGAAAATGAATATTTAATTATTCATCAGATGTGAATTCTAGATTTTCATAGAAGTGAATCAATTCTAGATTTGAGTAATGCAATCAGTCAACTAAATAAACATTGCTTGGTATAGCATGTTCAGTACATCATAAATAAACTATGCCATCATAAATGAGCTATGAATGATTTATATAAAGCTCATCATGAATGATATGTTTTGATGAAAATATATGAGATTGCATCAATATACTTGTGATATTCCATGAAAAGGAATAAATACGCGTTGCACTCTTTTTCCCTTAGCTGAGGTTTTTCCCACAGGGTTTTCCTAGCGAGGTTTTTAATGAGGCAACAGTTGAGGCGTATTGATGAAAACTAATGAGAATAATGTACTCTTTTTCCCTTCGCTGAGGTTTTGTCCCACAGGGTTTTCCTAGCAAAGGTTTTTGAGGCATCATCATAGCTATCAACAAGTTATAATTAACAACACATTGCTATACTGGAATGATATCAACAAATGAAGAAAATCATACACATCTTATGACGAATGTTATGATATCGGCTACACACAAGAAGATTTTCATATATATTCCAGACGAAAGATGATATCAATGTTCGAGAAGTTCATGAATCCTCAATTGCACACTTCAGGGGGAGAATCATGCTGTACTCTTTTTCCTTCGTCCAGGTTTTGTCCTACTAGGTTTTCCTGACAATGTTTTAACGAGGCAGCGGCTGTACTCTTTTTCCTTGGTTCAGATTTTATCCCACTGGGTTTTACTGACAAGGTTTTAATGAGGCAGCACTTCAGAACTTCAAGATTCAGTACATGATTTGTTGGAATGTCAGACTCAATGATTCACTATGGCCAACATCAGGGGGAGCAACTGTACTCTTTTTCCTTCGCTCAAGTTTTATCCCACTGGGTTTTCTTAGCAAGGTTTTAACGAGGCAGACAATTGAGCAAGCGAGTAATATTTCATTCAAGGGGGAGTGTTATAAAATATAAAATTAGGTATAGTTAGGTAAATTAGGTAAAATATTTTGAATGAAAATTACTCTTATGCCCCTGTAAAATTTATATATTACGATTATGCCATTGTCCAATATTACGATTATGCCATTGTCCCCTCCTATAAATAGGGCCCTATATTCATTATGAAATATTAAGAATAAGAAATTCTCTCTGATTCTCTCTATATTCTCTATAGTTTTACAACAAAAAAAGACATTTTGGGCATTTTCTCTACAAAAATCACAAAACACAAAACACTAAAACACGATCACTGTTCAACTTCATCTGCTTTTGTCGTCAATCCTCTAAATCCACCGCTTGAAGCCATCTTGCCCTCTTCTCCTTCAATTCGATTCTGCACCAAGACTCGATTTTTCTTCTTTCCACGCTCTGAATGGCGCCTAGTGAGCTCACTATCCTGTAAACTCCATGGCCCATCTTCTCTTTCTGAATTCATGCAATACATGCCCGAAATTTTGTTCAATTCTGCAGATTTACTTGATGGGGCACATTCCATGCCCCATTTTCTTAAACGAATTTCCCAAACATTCTCTGAGCAGCAAAAAGTATTAATGCCGTGATAATTTTATTTGTTTCAGCGTTCTTTGTCTTTAATCCTGTTTTTGAATTTTCATTTATTATTGGTGGAAATGCCAGTAAAACAATAAAACTAAAGCAAGAATAATTGGTTTCCAGAAGAAGATATTTTATATTATTTGATTCCTCTAAAGAAGGATTAGTTTATTGTGAATTTTAGTTTACTTGTACATTAGTATTGAATGGAATCTCTTTGGAGGCAGTAATTTGTTTTTCTGGAGGTGCAAGTGCAACATCGAAGGAGGATAAATAATATTGGTTTATATTGAAATCTTAAAGCCCGTTTGGTAATGGTAAAAATTTTATCTCAAATTTTCAAATTCAATCTTAACTATCAATTCTTAGTCAAATCCATCATTTTTGACATTTCAAACTTTTTTAAATCACACATTAATAAAAAAATCAAAACAAATCACAAAAATCAAAATTTTTCACATTATCAAACAGACTCTTATAGGATATATTTGATTCTTGTTTTGCTTAAGATATTAGCATATGGGTTTTTAATGAGTAATAAGGTTTACTTTGTGAACAACTCAGAGACAAAAATGAAGAGTGTACGAATAAATTAGTAAAATCTTATTGTTAAAAGAACTTACTACGATCATTTTTGTCTTCGTTAAATATCACAACAAAGAAATTTGGTAGTCAAATATATGATTTAATAACCAAAATTGGTTAAAAACAACTAAGTTTTATATCGTTGAATTTTCAGATTTAGCGACGAAATAAAATTTTGTTGAAGAATACATTCTACGGTGAGCCTTTAATGACGAACTAATAGTAACACTATTGTTTGTTGTTAATACTATTTACGATGAAATACTGGTTTTTAGTGATATATTTCATGATCACTAAAAGCATTTTTTCTAGTAGTAAATAAACCTAAAATATAGCAATTATATATTGAAATTAAAAATTATTGTAATTAAACAAATCAACCATTTTTTTACATATAAAATATTACAAAATAATGATTTTCGAAATTTCAAAGTAACGCATTTTTCAGTTTTCTGTTTTGGAAAACAAATTTCTAAAATCACAAAAAAAACATGTTTTCAATTATCTCAAAAAATATCGAAAAAAAAAATTGAAATACAAAGAGAATGACCAAAACTTTCTTATTTGATTGCTTGTTAAAAAACTAAAATTGAGTTGACCAAAAGTTAAAATAACACCACCCCCAGCCCCCATTTCTTTTTAATTTGTACACTATAATAATAATAATAATTCTATTATTGAAAATGAAAAATGTTTTACCGCAGGAAAAGATAATTGATGATATTCCTGTACTAAAAATTCCTTACACGCAAAATATAAGAAACAGAAATAATCGCAATTAAATGAAAAGAACAAATTCATTATATTCATGACTATAGCAATAGACTATTTAATTTTAAATCCTTAAAACAATATAATATTTGAAAACTCTTATATAATTATGCCTCCGTTTGGTAACACTGTTTGATTTATAAAATTGTTTATTTATGATTTCGAGGTAAAAAGTAATGGTTGAAAATTGGAGAAAGAAAATGTGTGTGGTTAAAAAATGATTTGGAAAATTGTATTGTTTATAAACATGTTTATAAACAAAAAAAATGTAGTTACCAAACAGAGGCTATCTAAACATGTTGACTTAGAGCCTCTTAATTTGCTAATGGTAAAAACTTTATCTCAATTTTTTAAACTTAATCTCAACCATCTATTTCTAGTCAAGTCCATTATTTTTTACTTTTCAAATTTTTTTAAACCACACATTCATCAAAAAACAAAATAAAAATTACAAAAATAAATTTTTTCCACATTACCAAACATGCTCTTAATCGTAATCGTGTCAATATTAAAAAAACTGATAATAAGGACCATTTACGAGAGTGAAAGTAAAAAATGGTCAAAATGTTTGAAACTCTTTTAAACCGTATCTCTCATGTCATGTTGAGTCTGTACGTTAAGTGAACGAGTTGAGTCAATCTCTACTATCTTTAGTCAATAATGAGGGGTCAAACAATTTTGTTCACTGTATTAATTTAAATAGACAAACTTACATGACCGCTTATAACATCTATAGTCATGTATTGATTTAGCCCTCGTTTAGTAACACTAGCTTTTTAAATTTTAATATTTTTAATTTAAAGTGAACATTTAATCTTAATCACAATTTTTATATGATTAATAATTTTTCAATTACATCTCATCAACTTTTGTATAAACAGGTTAACTAACCTTCACATTTGAGGGGGCGTGCACACAATAAAAAATTTTATGGATCTTTCTCATGTGAGGATTAGTAACATTGTTTGTACAAATAGATTAATCCATAAAATAAACCCGTAAACTTACTTGAATGTTAATACCTTTACTCGACTGGGTCAAATTAGGCAAAACTTAAGTGTCTAATTGAAAATTAATCAAAAATCACAATTTTTTTTGTAAAACGATTTAGCCTCAATATATATTTCATTATCATTAAAATAAGTAGAAAACATCACAAGATACAAAAATCTCTCGTGCATCTACTTGTACTTATTCTCAGCAAAGCCATCCATCAGAAGTTGACTACTGATCTGTAAATATTTCCGGGCTTCCATCCAGCAGGAATTACATTGTTAGCCACGAGACTCTTCCCAGAATCGCCAGTTATCTTAATGGAGAATGGGGCTTTCAATTCGTTCCCCGAATCCAGTTTCCACACAGCACCCCAAGATTGTTGCATGGGAACCCAAGAATCAGAGCCCGATGCCTGTTTCAGTTCAACTCCAGCAACATCTCCATCCCCATCTTCATACTCAATTACTGTAGCAAAATAGTTGGGGTTGGAACCAGTGTCCACTCGGAAGGTCAATCGTACTCCAGGGTATTCGCAATTCGCTCTGAAAATATATATTAAAGATTCAAATTCAAAATTCACAAGCATCAGAACACGAAAACTGATAGATTTGTACCTTCGATACTGTATCTGTACACGTCCAGCATTACGCAGTTGATCAGCTTGGCTAGCGGTAGCCATGTCTCCAATGGAGGTTCCACTCAAATCAAACAGAACTGATTCCGAGTCGCAACCTGGGCACTCATCAGTTATAACTACAGTAACCGGATTCCCGGAGCATGCAGTATTTTCTGTGCATTTGACCTAATTAAGAAAATCCCAAAAACCATATAATTAGCACGGGATTTATATTGTTGAACTGCATGCACAGTTACCAGAAGAATCATATGATTTGATTTTGAAGCACCTGATAACAAGCTCCACAACTCTTGCCTGATTTGTATAGAGAAGCAGCAGCAGCAGTTATTAGGGACGAAAATGGTGGTTTCCCTACAGCATCTTCGTATCCGCAGGCACCACCTAAATGCGCATATATAGAAATATTTTCATTTTTTTACAACTCGTACGTATTCTTCTGTTTAGAACATTCCACAATATATATATATATATATATACACACACACACGTTAATTCTTACCAGTACTTCCTGCGCCATTAGCGCTTCCATACCAGGTAACTACAGCTGATGACCATGCAGAATCAGATTGAAGTTTTGAAACATTAAGAAGCTTAGGGTTGAAGCAAGAGCAGAAGTGAAGTAATAGAGAAAATAAAGCTAAATATGTTAAAAAAGAGTTTGTATGAGCCATGAAAAAGGAGCTTAATTTAATTCACTTAGTGTAATAAGGTTTAGTTCTGTGGAGGCTGCACTCCAGGGATTAACCCTATTTATAGAGCAATGAAATGCCCATGTATCGCTCTATGTCTTAAACTGTAGTTAAACCAGAACTTTGAATTATATCTAAACAAGTCATAGAGTGAACTAAGAGACTGACAATTGAGAAAAATATTGCAATATTCCATGATACAAAAATTCCAATATTTTTCTCAGTCATGACTTATGAGTCTAGTCTTGACCTATTAATAGTTCACTCTATGAATTGTTTATTTTGATAATAATTTTACCTTATGATTTTTATTAAAAGAATAATGCTAATTGAACATAAAGAGTTATTAAAAACTGGATCCTCACCAAAATATAGCCATTTTCAAAATTCAACTTTGGAGGAACTTTTTATTATTTTAAGAATTTTGCATTTTGTAATTAAATATGATGCTAAAAATGAAGCTCTTCTCAGCTGACAAAACAGGGCATCTGAAATTCTTAAGAAAGACGAATACTGAAATTTATTTCATGACATTTTTGTTTCCAAGATCGGCATTAATTAAATATTCATAAACCTTAGTGTGTAATTTCTTTATTATACTTAAGAGGAGTGATATCTTCCATACCGTGGGAACGGCTCACGGTTCTCACGGTACACGTGTCAGTCCTGAATTCGTTAGGATGGATAGACCTGCCACCCACTCATAGGGATGTGGTTATCGAGGGAAGATATCATTTCCATATAATTTAATTCTTCTCAACATATTATATTTAACGCCTGTTTGAGAAAACTTGACAAAACATATTATAATTTGCTTTTGTTTGTTAAAAATTTGACAAAACTTCAATTTTAAAACACATTTAATTGACCCACCAACTTTTATAAGTTTTAGAGGCTGTGGGTCCATTGTCAATTTTTTTGGCCTTAAATTTCAAAGCTCCATATTCTCCAAGGATACGTGTATTATTTTTACTAAGTACAGATTTTGCGGATATAATTGAAAGCAATTCCATGAATAAATCCCCATTACCAGCGCCGTTAATTTTGGTTATTGACCGTTAGCCGTTGAAAACCACAAGATACGACGGTTACAGTTTCAATTTTTAAAACTTCCTACGTGGTGGTCGCACTCAAAGTTAAACACAGCATCCATAATACAAGGCGAGGATTTGGTAATTCATTTTCTTCTTTACCATAATTTCATTAGCATTAGCATTAATGTCAAAAAGTTGATTTTTTTTTTCTCCATTTTACTATTGCTTCTTTTAAATTTTATTCGTTACAAGAACTCCACCACCTACACTTGTAGTAGATTGAATTATATACAAATTTTAAGGGGGAAAATTGAATATTAATTTTCTATCCTTTGTATTTTTTTTTTCTTTTTCAAATTATTATTCTATCTTACTTTGAAAATATGTTCTATTTTATGAATATGATTTCTAGGAAATATTTGTGAAAGTGAATGGTGGAAAGATAAAATGAGACTAAAATTTCAAATATCTTATATCGGGTAACATCTCTTATTTCATTATTTAAATTATAATTTAATCAATAATTTTATGTATACATTTTTTTAGACATGAAAATGAGACACTGCCGAAGTGATGTTTCTATTGATTGGATGATAAAGATGTGTGATAAGTGTATTTTATACACTTATTTATCTATCAAAATTAGGATATTATAATATTTTTCTTGAATAAATTTTACGTAATTGTTATTATTTTTCATTATTTCAGGTTTTTATCCCAAAATGAATAAAAATGAGGAATTGAAGAAATTATACAAAAAATTTGAAGGAAAAACTCAAAAGTGGAGCAAATTAGAGAAAGTCAAGACTCAAGGACCTACTTATCATATATGGAAGAATTGAGTAACTTGAAGGACAATTTATTTTACATGGGCTTAGGGTTAATTTGTGTATATATATATATATATAAACATGTTGCTGAAAAAAGGGAGGTGCGCAGCTTTGAGAAAAAGGGGGGCAGCCGTGAGGTTAATTGGACAACGTTGCTGGGGAGAATAATTTCGAAGATTGGAGGCTGACCAGAAATATATACACGGCTGAAGGCTGGAGAGAACAAGAAAATTGGCAGCTTTGGAAGGTTTGATAATATATATGCATATTATAGGTGAAGTGGGGATACTTATATAATATATATATATATATATATATATATATATATATATATATATATACACACACATACTTGGAGACAATTTTGAGGGGATTCATTATCAATCATCATCAAAAAGTGGTCGGCCATTGCTGAGTAGAGAAGACAAAGTGGAGAGAGATATATATATCTTTGGTGGAATTAAGGGAGAGTTGCTGGGAGATATATATATACACATGCACGGAAAAAGACAAAAATTGGAGGCTGCTTGGAGATTAAAGTGGTGGTGCAATTACAATTGAGTGTTGACTGTTGGAAGAATTAATTGGTTTGTGGTCAGCCGAGAATTAAATTGGAAGAGAGACACTTGGATGCTGGAATTGATTGAAAAAGCAGCAGGAGGAATTGAAAGAGTGGACGACTCGGCTGGTGCAATTGCCGTGGCTGCTGGTGGATTTTGGTGGTGCGAAGTGATGCCAATTTTTCAACACTCCAAAATTCGGGTTTTGTTTACATTATTTATTGCTTTTTATTTGAAAAATATGAGTAGCTAAATTTTATAATCGGGATTGACGATATAGATTTAATGTTTTAGTTTGATTTTAATTCTCAAGTTGGTACTTTATTTTCATGTATTGATTTTATTATTGCATTTAATGCTTGAGTTGCTTGATCACCAATTCATGATTTAATGGTTGTTTTCATAATCCGAGAGGTGAGTTAACAATTAGATCACGTAATAAAATCCGGCAATTTCAACAAAAAGATAGAGATATGAATTTGTGGTTGCATGTGGTCACTTAGGAATTCGTAGGAAATTTAATGCATTTAGCTAAGGAGAACTCTGACCCTCTGTAGAAATACATGGTTGACTTAGTTAAATAGACTTAATTTGAACTCGAGAGAGGTAAATTAAATACAAGCGTGAATTCGACCAAATACAATTTTAGAAAACAACTTGAGATGAGAAATTAAGCTAGAACGTTATTTCGAAATCGTTAGTCCCGATATTCATTCGATTGCTCAAAATCCACCACGTTTGTTTCTTGCTTTCGTTAATTGTTTTTTTAGTTTAATTTGTTATTGTTTATTTTAATTGATTTGTTTATTTCAGTGATTTCCAATTATTTGTCGTTTTCGTTTTTATTGTTTTACAATTTATTTTCTTAGTTAGTTTTGGTTTTTGTCTAGGAATTCTATATTCGAAGTAAATCTATAGCGAATTAAATAGTCCTCGTGGGATCGACAACTCGGACTCAAAAGTCCACTTTTATTACTTGTAGCGATATCGTACACTTGCGATATTTCTACCAACAAGTTTTTGGCGCCGTTGCCGGGGATTATTTTAATTTGTTATTTATTTATTTTGATTTTTAGCATTCTTAGCTTTTAGATTTAGTCTTCCTTTAGTTTTTAGTATTTTGATTCATAATAAACAAAAACAACAAATTCTCTAAATTTTCAAAAAAAAAAAAAAAAAAATTCTTTTTGTCCTTTTATGCTCCGTTCGCAAAGGGGAAATCTTTTACCTTTCGAACCTGAAATTGAACAACTCTTTAGAGGACGACTTAGGGAACAACAAAATTTGAACCAAATGGCCAATCCAATCAATCCTTTGGAACACATTGAACTAAACCCGAATGCAGCTGCATTACCTCCTGGTCAAAATGCAGCATTGCAAATCAATCAAAACAACCAACAGAATGTACAAGATGACAACGTAGGAGACCTTCCTATGGGTCAATTCTTGACTCCTGTTGCCACTGCAAACCGTTCTAGCATATTATATCCGCCTTTTGGAAGGAATGACTTTCAATTGAGAGCAGATTTAATAAATCTTTTCAATAATAATCTCCAATTTTTTGGAAAGGCACACGAGGACCCCAACGCTCATGTTGCAAGATTTGGGAGAATGTGCCAGAATTTCCAATTTCAAGGCATAAACGATGATGCCATTCGTTTGCGACTATTTCCTTACACTTTAAGAGATAGTGCATTGGAGTGGCTTGATTCTGAACCTGAATTTAGCATAACCACATGGGATGACCTAGCTCGAAAATTTTGTAATAAATATTTCTCACCTGCTAAGGTCGCTAAACTGAGATTGGAGATATCTACGTTTCAACAACTAGACGGTGAGAGTTTTCATGAATCTTGGGGTAGATTTAAGGATCTTCTTAGAAAATGTCCTTATCATGGATATAACAAAGGCCTTCAAGTTCAGTACTTTTACTGTGGGTTGTCACCACAATGCAAATCCATAGTGGACTCATCTGCTGGTGGGTCCATTACCAATAAAAGTGTCAACCAAGCATGGGATCTGGTCGAACTCATTGCGAAAACACACACCATGTTCCCATCTGAAAGAGTTGTGCAAAAGAGAGTTGCTGGAGTGCATGATGTAGATGCACTGACCAGTACAAATGCGCAACTTGCTGCGCTAACAAAAAAAGTTGACATGTTGTGTTCACATCATCAAGGAGTTCACGCTATTCAATCACCACTAGTGTGTGAGAATTGTAGCGCGAACCACTCAACCGAAAATTGCATGTTGTTGGCTTCAAAAGAGGAGCAGGTTAATTTTGTGCAAAACAATCATCAACAACAGAATGACCCATATGTTCCTACTTATAACCCTGGTTGGAGACACCACCCAAACTTCAAATGGTCTAACAATCAAAATGAGTTTAACCAACCAATGCAGGAGAGAAGACCAAGTTTGGGGGAAATGTTTCAACAACACATGCAGAAGACTGATAAAATGTTTGAACTACATCAAACAACCATACAAAATCATTCGGCTGCACTTAAAGGGCTTGAAAATCAGATAAGTCAAATCGCTCAACAACTGTCTGAGCGAGCACCTGGAACACTCCCAAGTAACACTGTTAAAAATCCAAGGGAGCAAGTCAACATGATCTCTGCAGTGGAAATGGAAAAACTCTACACTCCAGCTTATAAGGTAGCTGTTGAGGATGAATCATACATTCACGCAGAGGAATATCTTCCACCAAATCGATATCTACCTCCAATCCCTTTCCCTCATAAACTCCTAAGAAATAGGGTACAAAAGGATGTTCAGGCTATCACTACCAAAAGTGATGTGCAATTGCCTGAAATACATGAGAAGATATATGAACAGAGGGAAAAGCTGATGGAAAATGAAGACAGGGATATGGAGACGAACGAGATATCAAATTCAAATTGTCAAAATAATGTTGCAAAATTTAAGGAAGAATCTCAATCGCCTATCAAGACCTATGTCCCACCAGTCCCATTCCCCCAACGTCTGCAAAATCACAAAATGGATAAGCAGTTTAGTAAATTTCTGGAAGTATTCAAGAAATTGCATATCAATATTCCATTTGCAGATGCTTTGGCTCAGATGCCGGCTTACCTCAAGTTTATGAAAGAGATGATTTCTAAAAAGAGGAAGTTGAGGGAATTTGAGACCGTGTCCTTAACTGAGGAGTGCAGCGCAATTTTGCAAAATAAATTGCCTCCAAAACTCAAAGATCCAGGGAGTTTCTCTATCCCTTGTGATATTGGCAATTTCAAATTTGATAGAGTTTTGTGTGATTTAGGGGCAAGTATCAATTTGATGCCTCTATCAGTTTACAAGAAACTTGGATTAGGGAAACCCAAACCAACCAAAATCACATTACAGCTGGCTGACAGATCTGTGAAGCATCCATATGGTGTCATTGAGGACTTTTTAGTTAAAGTGGATAAATTCATTTTTCCAGTCGATTTCGTGATTTTGGATATTGAAGAGGACAGTCAAATGCCACTTATTTTTGGTAGACCTTTTCTGGCGACGGGACGAGCTTTGATAGATGTTGAAAAGGGGGAGGTGATCTTAAGGGTTCAGGATGATCAAGTGACTTTCAGTGTCACTCAATATCCTAACAAATATTATCAGACAGAAAGTTGCTTCAAACTGGAAAAAGTGGTGCAAGAACTTCGTAATAATTTGAAGCAAGAAGAAAAACCAGGTGGCACTCAGATCAACAATAAAGAATTTAAGAAAGTGCGCAAAAATGTTGAGAAATGCAAGGCGGAAAATTGCAAAGAGTGCAGGGCATCACGAGCATCCTTTAAGCCACCATAAGAAAGTTTGCAAAAAGTCGAGCTTTAGACTATAAACGGAGCGCTTATTGGGAGGCAACCCAATTTTCTGTCTCTTTTATTTATTTTGCTTTATTTACAGCTTTACATTTAAATTTTTAGGTAGCACTTGCATTTTTTTTCTCTTTATTGGAGTTTTTGAAATAAGCATCCCTAGCACCAACCTCTTTGATTTGATTTTTAAGTGCATTTTTAGTTCTAATTCATACATCATCCATGAGCTTACAATTTTGCATCACATTGTGTCAAAGTCATTACTCTTATCATATCAAAAACAAATCATATGCATGATTTTGCACACTTTGACCGTGTTTGAAAATTCAAAATTTTTTTTTTCTATGTTTAAAGTTGGGATTGTTGGTGTTGATCTATTTCAGTTTATTAATGGTGTGTATGATTCTAATGTTATTTATTTTTTTACTTGCGAGGAACACACCACTTGTATCACTTACAACCAAGCACGGAAACACAAGAAACACGTCGAAATCATTCAAGCGAGTTCAAAATCAAGCTTCAAGTTATCACATCGCTCCTCTAAACCTGGGAAGTACCTAACTCCCTTTTTATGTATTGTTATCAATTGATTTATCATTTCTTCTACATTGAGGACAATGTAACTTTATAGTTTGGGGGGGGTGGTATCTCATTTCTTCATTTTGCTCATTCGATACCTTGTTTTTGGGATTCATAAAAAAATAATAAAAAAAAAAAAAGTGAAAATTTTGAAAATTTTTGTTGATTTATTTATTACTTATGACATGATTTGAATTGACTTTTGTGCTTTAGTTAGAAAATTTGGGCAACATGTGAACTAAATTTTTCTTGACATTCATCCATGTAAAACGTTAATCAAACTTGAGCACATAGCCACTTTCGAGTAATAGCTTGTGTAGGGAGATGCTTGATACTTGTGGGATAAACTTATGCATTTTGAACATAGAATTGACTGAAAAATTCCAAACCTTAAGAAATTAGATCCTGACCTGAAATGTAGAACCAAATTGCTCAAGAAGCAGTTTGGGGTGGAGAGGTCAAGTACAAGTAGGCATTGACAGATTGAGGATCTGAAATTTTTAATGATCCATCTTTAGTGGAAGGGGTTTTAATCAACAGGTATAAACCATGACCAGCATAAAAACAGAAAAATGCTGAAGGTCTTATTCTGCTCTTCAAATGCCTTTTTGACTCGAGTAAGTAAGTCCGAGGGGTCTTTCAAACCTGGTGCCCTAAAGTCGTCTGACTTGGGAGTCATCGACCTAAAGCTCGCTACAGGGGTCAACTAGAAAGCAAGTACGGAGAGTGGACTTACACATAAGACACTAAAACATCTTTAACTTTTCTATTTAAGCCTTTATGACTCGGGTAATTAAGTCTGAGGGGTTCTCTGAACCTGGTACCCTAAGCTCAACTGAGTTGGGAGCTGCCGACCTAAAGCTCGCTACAGGGGTCATATAGAAAGCCAGTGTGAAAAGTTCTGCACAAAGATGGTAAAAGACAAGGACATTAAAAGAAAAAGTCGTCCATATAAAAAAAATGATATATAAATGGTATAAGCTTTGTTGATTAAAATTCCTAATACTAGAGTGTGAGATTGGATATGAATTATTCTTGATCTGTCGTGCATACTTGTCAAATCCTAACTGCCTTGTGTGAAAAAATGCAATTTATACATGTTTAGAAACCACATCAATAGAAAAGACCTCGGGATATGAGAGAAAAGCATTAAGGTTGTGATCATCCATGAGAGTGTAAGGAAAATAAAAAGAAAATCATTGTTGACCACATGGGATTCAGGCTTATTTCTGCATGACTAGTCACACAGTGTCAAGTATATTTTTACATGAGTTTGCATTCGATTTTTGGCTATTCACACACACACGATGAAGTTGAGCATTGGATGAATGAAATTAATTTTTGTTGTTCATTTTTCTTTTCTAAAGTGAATCGTCATTTTGGATTATTGAAGTGCATGGTAAATAAATTAACAAAAACAAAAAAAAAAAGTTCTGTTTGCATTTTTATTTTTATTTTTATAGTTTAGTTTTATTTTTTGTTCGAGGACGAACAAATATTCTAGTTTGGGGGGGTTTGATAAGTGTATTTTATACACTTATTTATCTATCAAAATTAGGATATTATAATATTTTTCTTGAATAAATTTTACGTAATTGTTATTATTTTTCATTATTTCAGGTTTTTATCCCAAAATGAATAAAAATGAGGAATTGAAGAAATTATACAAAAAATTTGAAGGAAAAACTCAAAAGTGGAGCAAATTAGAGAAAGTCAAGACTCAAGGACCTACTTATCATATATGGAAGAATTGAGTAACTTGAAGGACAATTTATTTTACATGGGCTTAGGGTTAATTTGTGTATATATATATATATATAAACATGTTGCTGAAAAAAGGGAGGTGCGCAGCTTTGAGAAAAAGGGGGGCAGCCGTGAGGTTAATTGGACAACGTTGCTGGGGAGAATAATTTCGAAGATTGGAGGCTGACCAGAAATATATACACGGCTGAAGGTTGGAGAGAACAAGAAAATTGGCAGCTTTGGAAGGTTTGATAATATATATGCATATTATAGGTGAAGTGGGGATACTTATATAATATATATATATATATATATATATATATATATATATATATATACACACACATACTTGGAGACAATTTTGAGGGGATTCATTATCAATCATCATCAAAAAGTGGTCGGCCATTGCTGAGTAGAGAAGACAAAGTGGAGAGAGATATATATATCTTTGGTGGAATTAAGGGAGAGTTGCTGGGAGATATATATATACACATGCACGGAAAAAGACAAAAATTGGAGGCTGCTTGGAGATTAAAGTGGTGGTGCAATTACAATTGAGTGTTGACTGTTGGAAGAATTAATTGGTTTGTGGTCAGCCGAGAATTAAATTGGAAGAGAGACACTTGGATGCTGGAATTGATTGAAAAAGCAGCAGGAGGAATTGAAAGAGTGGACGACTCGGCTGGTGCAATTGCCGTGGCTGCTGGTGGATTTTGGTGGTGCGAAGTGATGCCAATTTTTCAACACTCCAAAATTCGGGTTTTGTTTACATTATTTATTGCTTTTTATTTGAAAAATATGAGTAGCTAAATTTTATAATCGGGATTGACGATATAGATTTAATGTTTTAGTTTGATTTTAATTCTCAAGTTGGTACTTTATTTTCATGTATTGATTTTATTATTGCATTTAATGCTTGAGTTGCTTGATCACCAATTCATGATTTAATGGTTGTTTTCATAATCCGAGAGGTGAGTTAACAATTAGATCACGTAATAAAATCCGGCAATTTCAACAAAAAGATAGAGATATGAATTTGTGGTTGCATGTGGTCACTTAGGAATTCGTAGGAAATTTAATGCATTTAGCTAAGGAGAACTCTGACCCTCTGTAGAAATACATGGTTGACTTAGTTAAATAGACTTAATTTGAACTCGAGAGAGGTAAATTAAATACAAGCGTGAATTCGACCAAATACAATTTTAGAAAACAACTTGAGATGAGAAATTAAGCTAGAACGTTATTTCGAAATCGTTAGTCCCGATATTCATTCGATTGCTCAAAATCCACCACGTTTGTTTCTTGCTTTCGTTAATTGTTTTTTTAGTTTAATTTGTTATTGTTTATTTTAAT
This sequence comes from Ligustrum vulgare, assembly GCA_963555705.1. Taxonomy (NCBI): domain Eukaryota; kingdom Viridiplantae; phylum Streptophyta; class Magnoliopsida; order Lamiales; family Oleaceae; genus Ligustrum; species Ligustrum vulgare. The sequence goes on from OY743181.1 coordinate 11,899,709, forward strand.
TGATTTGTTTATTTCAGTGATTTCCAATTATTTGTCGTTTTCGTTTTTATTGTTTTACAATTTATTTTCTTAGTTAGTTTTGGTTTTTGTCTAGGAATTCTATATTCGAAGTAAATCTATAGCGAATTAAATAGTCCTCGTGGGATCGACAACTCGGACTCAAAAGTCCACTTTTATTACTTGTAGCGATATCGTACACTTGCGATATTTTTACCAACAATGTGCCTATATGATGAAGCACGTGACTTACCTCTTCATCACTTAATGTCGAAACGCCACCTCCACATGTCATTTTTTATGTCTAGAAAAATGTCCAGGGAGTAAAACAGTAATTTAGAGTATCTCCAACCCACTGTAAATTGGAGTTTTTCTTCAAATAGAGATCAAATCTTCCTCCAACCTATCGAACTCCATCTTCATCTTCAAAATAAAAAGTAGTGAACAGTGCTAAGCCATATATGGCATATCACTATAGATTTAGCGTAAGTTTTTGAACTTTTTTTTTTCTTTCCAATTGTACCCTCCATTTTGTATACAATTTTTTTTTCTTCCTTACATGATCTATGTCCATAAGCTAGAATATCTGGGCTTGATTGAGTAGAAGATGGTTGACGAGAAGCCGGCGAAGATTCAGACCAAATGACACTTGAACGAAGCTGGCTGAAAATACGCAGTGAAAGAATCAGAAAACGTATTTGATAGTATATTTGTTGTATTGATTGATTGATTGATTTATTTGTGGTGACTTTGATTTGAAGGGAAAAATAAGGGAAAATTTTTGGAGAACAAGGTAGGGTTTGTCTTTTTTTTTTTTGGCAGAAGGAATGGAGAAAAATATATTGAATAATTTATTGAAATTTAAGTGGTAATTTTTGTAATTTAAGTGGAAGTAAAATTTATAATTAAATATCTTAAAAATAAATTAATTGTTGAGAATTGAAAATAATAAGAGAATATAAAATTTACTATTTATTTGGTGTAAATTTTAGAATTTTGGATTGGAGACGACTTCGTAAGATAATGCGAAATTGCATCATTTTAGAGTAAATTTACTCCATTATGGAGCTTACGGGTTAGAGATGCTTTTTTTATTTATTGCATTCTCATTCAGATAAATCACGTAGAACAACGGGAGCAATGAAAAATGGAATACAATCAGTCCATATAATAGAATTAACTAAAGAAATAGCATTAGAAACTAACTTGTGGGCTACACTTTTCCCTTCAAGTAGGACATAGCAGCAAGAGCCATAGCCAACTTCATCCATCAGAACCCAAATATCAGGAAAAACCATAGCCACAGGAGATAAAGGTGGGATGTGTTTGATGTCTCGAACCAATTGTAAAGAATCAATCTCAGCAACATCAAAAAGAATCTTGGTCTTTTTTGCCAACATGAGACCTTCCCTTAGCACCAAACATTCAGCCTCTCCTGGTTCGTAATTACCAGCAATGGGTTGGCACATCGTAGCAACAACAGCCCCCTGGTCATCTCGGATTACTGCACCAGCGCCTATCCTATCACCCCTTACCGCCGCATCATAGTTGAGTTTGAAACATCCTTTGTGTGGGACGCTGCCATTTCTTTTGGGACACTATAGATGGCTGCTGGAAAGAAGTTGATTGATCCTCTCCAAGAATGAAAGACGATGCCAACTCTACACGGATTCTGGCCTCCCTCCTTCGACCTCCAAACACCTCACAATTTCATTCCCACCAGATAACCCAAAGGAGGACTTCAATGATCTCAAAATCCACAGAGATCTGTCCAAAAGCAAGGTTAAGCATGATGTCCGTACATGATCCCTGTGAACATTTCTTGATTTCACACCATATCCCCTCTTCCTTCCAAAAAAGTTTTGCTCTCTTACACTGAAAGAACATGTGATAGTTTGCTGTCCATAGTATGCACAACATCTACTAGCTGTGACCCCTTTTTGTCCAAGTAAATCTCCTGAAGGCATTGTTGACCACAAAATCCGGCTGGACCTTGGACCAACCGTCTCGGCTCCTCTCTCTTGAACAAGTGGATCTCCTGTGCACTGTGACAAACAATCAGTTTGCAAAGGGGGCCGAGGTGGCTCCCGTTTTCACTCCGATGCAAAAGTCATTGCTCATTTCAAGCAAATATAAATTGGGTGCGTGAAATATAAGTGTGTAAAAGAGAGTAAAGGGAGTGAGAGTAAAATATTCAGTTAAGAGAGTGAAAATGCTAACCCTTTACCAGGCGGGAGGAGTGCTCTATTTATAGAGGAATTGGTTGTTTTGGATCGTGACACGTGGCGGATTTTACACGTGTATTTGCCCTAGCTTTTGGAGAAGGAAATCTTGCTTTTTGACAGTAATCATTACTACTTTTTGTAGGGGATGAGCGCTTGTCATTTCTTGGTAAAGGCGGTGTCACATCTCTGACTCCATCCCTTGTCCCATCCTTTATCTGGGATGTCACCGTAAGCACCTCGGCTGATCATAAAGCACATCGGCTAGACACAAATCAGTTCGGTTAAAGGAGTTCGCGTGCTATTCCACCTCGGCTATTGGCCCCAGGGTGATATCCTAAACTTTAATCATGGGCCTAAGTCCATTGGGCGTTCGCTGGTGGTTCAATATGCCACATTTTGGGCACAGTCTCAACAAAAGTCCCTCAAATCCGATATGGTCATTCATGGACGGATCGAATTTGTTATAGTTTCCCAGCACTAATTTTGTTCTGATGGCGTCCTTCAATTAGATAGCAATAGAATTGTAGTTTTGCCCAAGTTTTTCCGTTTGTCATATTCAATATTTTGTAATTATTTCGCCACTTGTCTGTTGGGAATCATTATGCAGCGCTGTAAGTTTAAGGTTAGGAATGGCATTCTTTATGGGGAGTTCGGATTCAGAGTAAAACCGACCTCCTACTCCGTCTTGCTCCCCCCCTCCTCAGCAAAGGTTGGGATTGAACTAGTATGCTTCTCAGGCGGCGTATTTTACAATGATTTTGGTTCCTAAGAAATACGAAGGGAATGGAAAGTAACATCTTGCTGCGCGTGACACACACCGTGGTAACTGAATGGTCTTTGCCCTTTTCCCGACAGTTGGCGCTTTAATTAACACTTTCCCCAAGAGACATGGGTTACCCGCATTAATCATGTAGCTCAAAGACCAAGGGTTCTAGATCGGTAGGTTCCCTATAAATCCTCCTTCTTCTCATTGTTTTCCCTTTACCGTTTTCTCAGAATTTTTGTAGTAACACTCTCGCTGAAATTTGTATTGCTTTTTTCCTTCCTCGAAAGTCTCGCGTCTTCTCTTCAAGGGTTTTCTGCAACAGCAAACCGTCCTTACCGTTCAACAGCTTTCATTGGCGTGTCCCTCGTTTTAAGTGCACAATCTCTAACACTGGTCTTTTGAAGGTAAATTTCTTTTCCTTTGTATGTGCAAAACCTTTTTATTTCTAATCTTCAAGTGTGGGTTTGAAAATTTTTGTTTTGCATTTTGTTTTCTTTTTGATGAGTCTGGCACATCTTTAAGAACGAAAAATGGAAAGAGTTGGGGGAACAGGTTCATAGGAACTGTTGGCAATGGCGATTCCTGTCAGAGGTTTCTGCCCATTGTTTTTATTGGTTTTTAGTTTCCGCTTCTTTAGGGAACAGATTAGGAGGAGGAATAGGAAATGCAATGGTATAATTTATTTGGATGATTCTGACAGTGAAGAAGAGAAGGATCAGAACTACATGGCTCATCTATCATCTGAGGAGGAGGCTTCTTTGAGAGAACTTCGAAGAAGCGGAACAGAGATTTGGAAAGAGGAGAGGCAATGGGCTCTTCTTTCGGTCACCAGGACCTCGGCTTAATTGTTAGGGCCACATTTAGGGCACATAGGGAAGAGCTAGGGGTTTCTGAGGAGGAAATAGCCCAAGTTGAAGGTTGGGTAGACCTCGTAAATAAAGTGTCAGGATATCATGTAGACCCTGATCCGAACCCAGAGTCGTGGGAAAGCAACGAGATCGCCACTGAAATTCGAGGGGTTGATTTGGCTGGAGCCTCGGAGAAATTCAGGATGCCAGAAGGGGTTCGATTAGTGCACCCTACACCTTCTTGACAACCTTGCAGCCCTCCCCCAGGTCAAGTGGCCATATGTTATGATGCTCTATCCTGCGGGACGAGGCTACCCCTGCACCCCTTCTTCAAGGCACTGCTCAGGAGCTACAACCTATGCCCCTACTAGCTGGCTCCCAACTTCTAGATACAGGCCGTGGGTACTTGGCTAGTGTGGCAAGAGGTAAACCCTGACTATCCCATCTCACTACACATCATCCATACCTTGTATACTTTGAAGAAATCAGTTAGAAGGGAAAAAGACGTGAGGTTGGACGTTAAAGACTGGTATTACTTGTCTCATAGGGGCTCATACCCTCCCGTTATTACTGGTCATCCTACTTCGATAAAGAACTGGAGGAACCAATGGTTCTGGGTTGCGGGGGAGTGGTAGAGCTCTCATGTGGACCCTAGTCCAGAAATTACAGTTCCCCGAACTCTTTCCCCACCTAGTAAGTCTTGTATTTGCTTTAGTGTCCTTGAGTGTCATGCATCATTCGTTTTTTTTTATTTTCTATTCACCTTTGTTTATTGGTTCCTAACATGCTATTGGTTTATGGAAGGGGATACTTTTGCCTGCCTCCTCTTTGAGGTAGACTTAGCGGCAGTAAGGCGCTTGTTTGCTTACAAGGGCACTTTTCAGGGGTCATTCAACAAAATAAATTATTTGTTAAGCACGGCCTTATGCGAGCCATGAGTAAGTTTGTTTCCTTATTGCCTTCATAACTTATATCTTGTCCGTTCATAACTTCATTCCCCTTCTTTTCTCGCTAGGTTCCAAGGATTTTCCGAATATTCCTTTGAAGGGTCTCATGGCCAAAAAGATCCCTCCTGCTCTTTGCCACTGCAGAGAAATCGAGAAGAGGCAGAAAGCAATACTTGCTAACCTGCAAGTAGGGGTGGAAAAAGAAGTATCTGAGGCGTCCACAGCCCAACTTCAGGGTCCTCTTCCCGCACTGATGCCTCCACCCAGTCTGCTTCCGGTGGATCCCCAACAGCCTAGCTTAGAAAAAGGGGCTGAACCTAAGAGGGTTGCTACATTAGGGAAAGGAAAAAGGTCTGACAGGGGCGGCTCCAAGAGGGAGAGGGATTCTAAGAGCGTTTCTGTGCAATCCCCCTTGTCCGAGGATATTTCTGAATATGTATCCGAGGAGGAGCCTGCCCCATTAAAGAGGCTTAAAAGAGGCAAGGAAAAGGAAAAAACCTCCGCACCTTCGCCACCAGAGATTCAGGATTTGGAGGACGAGCCATCTGTGTCTATCCCAGATTTGGCTTACGAAGTGACACCTGAGGGGCAGTAGAGTTCAAGCACATTAGAGCCAATGTTCTCCGTAGAGATGTTACCTTCAGTCCTTCTTTGTTCGACTTCCCCAGTTCTCCTCCTGCAAGGGCTGCTTTAGTCACTGAGCAATTTTGGACAGAGGGCTGGTCTGCCTTCTCCTCTAGTGCCACTCCATCTCGGAAGCTGCTTGCTGCCAAGGCTATGAATGCTAGGGCTCTAGCCCTTATTGACGAGGTGGAGTCTTCTGTGGAGGAGGCACAGCGGGACAAGAAGGACGCTGAGACTGCCCTTCGCCATGCGGACAATATGCTTAGAGAGATTAAGGACCTCAAGGAGCATTTGTCCATTGCTCGCAAGGCCTCCTCGGAAGATAGGGTGACAGCCAAACGCCTTCAGGAGGAAAATGAAAAGTTAAGGCATGACCTTCAGGCTTCCTAGGCAGACGTGACGTCCCTTTGTAAAAAATTGGACGATTCCAACTGGGCTCAGTCCATAACTTCTGAGGCCCTGACAGCAGCCAATGCGGCCAAGGTTAAGCAAGAGGTTGAGGTGACAGCAGCCTCTGAGAAATTACGGAGAGAGGTGGAGGCTAGGAGGATCTTGCCTCTCTGGAACGGCATATGCAATCTAGGATCACGGAAGTTTTGGAGCAGACCGTTGCATCACGAGTGGAGAAAGCTTTAAGTGCCAAGGTGTCTGAGGCAATCTAGAATTTCAAAGACACTTTTGAAGAGACACCAGAATATGAGGCCATGCAGAGAGTCTTTGGGAACGTTGGGGCCAGGATGACTTTCAGGGACGTGAAGGAAGCCTTCCCATCCCTAGACCTATCCTTCATTGAAGCCCTGTACCCCGAGCCTCAAGACGATTCCCTCGATGATCGTGCAGATCCTTTGGATGCACCTAGCAAGGGCTCTTCAGAGGATGTCCCTCCGCAATGATCCTCTTTTGTATTTGTCTTTTTTTTTTGTAAGTGCAATGGCGCCTTATATTGTAAATGTAACAACATTCAAATTGTAAATACTTTGATTTTATGAATGCAATGATTTATTTATATTTAGTTTAATGTCTTAGTTTGTACGACCTTATCTATTTAAGCGTGAACGCTTCCAGACACAAACGCCTTGTAAACGCATCGTATGAAGCTATTGTATAGTCCCTCAGATCTAAGTAGCTCAAGGCATTCATGTTTGCTGGTTAGATCTGATTTTGACCAATTTTTGAATATTTTTGTCTTATACTCTGTAACACCTATGTTTATAAATTTGTATGAACTCCTATTGATGGTGTTTACACTTTCAACCCATACGCAGTAGTCGCAGTGTATGCTTATAAGAGTCCCTTGTTTTTAACAAATTTTATGCATGTCGTAGAAGTATGGTCTTATAACCAAAATAATCTAGGCATTTGTGTTTATCCATTATGTTTGTCTAATCAGTACTTGGTATAATTCTCAACGTAACTCACTTGGGATTTTATAAAATTATATGGTAATGCTGTAACCACTGAAGAGGAATTTGATTTATTGAAAATAACGACGAAGGTGATCCATATTCTAAGGATTACAAAAAGGTACCCTAGATAAGTCCTCGATCATGTACGTTCCGGGTACCACCTTGGAAGAGACTTTGTAAGGGTCTTCCTAGTTAGAACCTAAAGTCCCTACTCCTGGTTCTTGAGTTGAGGGAAGAACCTTTTTGAGGACTAAGTCCCCAACATTAAAGTGCCGACTCTTAACCCTTTTGTTGTAATAGTGGGCCATTTTCTCATGGTACCTGGTCATTACTACTTGAGAATCATTCCGTTTTTCCAGGAGGAAATCCAAATTAGCCCTTTGTGTTTCTTCGTTTCCCACTTCGTCATAATGGATTTGACGAAGAGAAGGGCCTCAATTTCAACTGGGCATACCGCCTCGGATCCATATGCCAAGGAGAAAGGCGTTTCACCAGTGGCAGTGTGCGAGGTGGTTCGAAGTGCCCATAATACTTGTGGGAGTTCATCTACCCATGCGCCCTTTTTGGACTCCAGCTTCCTTTTCAGGGTATTCTTTATGGTCTTGTTCACAGCTTCAACCTGTCCGTTAGCTTGTGGGTGATGTGGAGATGAAAATAATTTCTTAATTCCCAAATCATCGCACAATTCATCTATGCTTCTGTTTTTGAACTATTTTGCATTATCACTAACCAGCGAGTGCGGTATTCCGAATCGGCATATGACATTCTTCCAGATGAACTTTGTGGTGTTGGCCTCGCTAATCCTCATCAGGGGTTCCGCCTCGACCCACTTGGTGAAGTAGTCAATTGCCGCTATTGCAAAGCAATTATTACTAGCACCCCTAGGCATATGTCCAATAATATCAACCCCCCACTTCGCAAAAGGTCAAGGGCTAGTCACCACAGTTAGCTTGTGATGCGGTATGGTTGCATGCCTTTGACATTTATCGCATTTGCGCACGAAGTCATGGGAGTCCTTCCGCATAGTCGGACAAAAATATTCCTGTTTAAGGAATTTTTCGAGCTAGTGATAACGCCCCGGCGTGGTTGCCACATATGCCCTCATGGATTTCTTTCATTACATACCGTCCTTCCTCCGGCCCCACACATCTCAGCAAAGGGGAGGTATAGCTCCGTTTATAGAGCAGGTCATCCAAAAGTACGAAAATTGCGGCATATATTTGCAACTTCCGAGCTGTTTCAGGCTCGTCTGGCACTGTCTGATGCTTCAAGTATGCTAGTATAGGATTCATTCAGGATCCTTCTTCTTCTATTTCCAAAATCTCCGTCCCTGGCTCAATAGAAGAGGTCAACAATTGCTCAATTGGGATCAGATTATGGAGCTCTGAATCATTGCTACTTGCTAGTTTGGATAAAGCATCGGCGTTGGAATTCTCAGTTCTGGGAATGTGCCGTAACTCCATTTTTCTGAAGTGCACAGTCAAATTTCTTACTTTTTTCAAGTAAGTGACCATAGTTGGTTATTTGGCATAAAATTGTCCATTAAACTGACTCACAACGAGCTGCGAATCACTATTCGCCACTACGGACTTAATCTTCAAAGCTTTCGCAAGTCTCATCCCAGCTAATAGTGTCTCGTATTCAGCAACATTGTTTGAGGCTTTAAAGTCAAAACGAATCGCACTGTACAGTTTGAGTCCTTCTAGGCTTATTAGCAATATTCCCGCACCAGATCTTCCCTCAGCCGAGGACCCATCAACGAACAATTTCCACTCTCGGCTGTCATCCGTGTTATCAACCATCTCAACCTTCGGCGGATGTGTGAACTCAACTATGAAATTCACTAATGCTTGACCCTTTACAGCGGTCCGAGGCTCATACTATAGGTCGAACTGGCTAATTTCAATCGCCCACTTCATTAACCTTCCAGATATATCTGGTTTCTGCAACACCTGTCTCATAGGAAAGTTGGTGAACACATGTATGGAGTGCGACTGAAAGTAGGGACGGAGCTTGCGAGATGCTGTGATCAATGAGAGAGCAAGTTTTTTCATATCTGGGTAACGTGTTTCAGCATCCAGCATAGCTTTGCTTACATAATACACCGAGAACTGATTTCCATCCTCCTCTATGACCAATACTGAGCTAACAGCCTCTTTTGATACGGCTAAATACAAGTAGAGAAGTTCGCCAGCCTTTGGTTTTGATAGTAATGAGGCCTGTCCCAAGAATGCTTTCAGGTCGGCAAAAGTCTGCTCACATTCCGGCATCCATTGAAATCGCTTCACTCCCTTCAAGATCTTAAAGAATGGCAAGCATTTGTCAGTGGACTTGGAAACAAATCGATTTAAGGCCGCAATTCTCCCCGTCAAGCTTTGTACTTCTTTTGGATTTCGAGGTGATTGCATGTTTAAAAACGCATTGATTTTATCGGGATTGGCTTCGATCCCTCTCCTATTCACCATGAATCCAAGAAATTTTCCGGACGCTACCCTAAAAGCGCACTTCACTGGGTTGAGCTTCATTCGATATTTTCTCAAAATATCGAAGGCCTCTGACAAATGGCGGATATGCTCTGTGGCGACCATACTTTTGACCAGCATGTCATCAACATATACCTCCATGGTGTTTCCTAATTGTTCTGAAAACATGCGATTTACCAACCTCCAATAGGTAGCTCCAGCATTTTTCAAGCCAAATGGCATAGCTTTGTAACAATAGAGTCCCCTATCTGTAATAAACGAAGTATGCTCCTCATCTGATTCATACATGGGGATTTGATTGTACCCGGAGTATGCATCCATAAAGCTCAGCATCTCATGTCTCGCTGTGGAGTCAACTAACTGATCAATCCGAGGCAATGAAAAACTGTCTTTGGGACATGCCTGGTTCAAATTTGAAAAATCAATACATACTCTCAGGTTCCCATTATGTTTTGGTACCAAGACAGGGTTTGATACCCACTACGGATACTGAGATTCTCTGATAAAGCCATTTTTTAACAGCTTCGTAACCTCTTCTTTCAAGGCTTCATACTTATCAGAACTCATAGGTCTCCTCTTTTTCCTGTGCCCAGGGCTTCTGGGATCAAGCTGGGGTATCTGACAGGCCACTTTAGGATCGATCCCAACCATGTCATCATGTTTCCATGCGAATACATCGAGGTTTTCAAGTAAGAAGCTTTTCAGCTAATCTTTGTATTCAACCGATGAATCCAATCCAATCTGTAACTCCTTGATTGGGTCAAATGAATCTACACCGAAGCATTCCAACCTTTCAGCTGGGGTAGAGCAATTACCTCCTGCCATTTTTAGGTCCAGATCTTCTTCCAGCGTCATTGTAACATCCTCATTTCCGGAGGGTCCTCCACCTAGTCTTTCAGGGTCTGGAGCAGCCTCAGCCATTGCTACATCGCTAATCATGTTCAAGCTCTGGTCTTGAAATTTTCGGATTACGTTTGTGTAACAGACCTGCGATTCAGTTTGGCTCCCCCTTACAGTTGCAACACCATGCTCCGTGGGGAATTTCATGCAAATGTATTTTGTATGAGTTGTAGCTCCCAAGTCAATGAGGCCTGGCCTCCCAATTGAGCCATGATAGGAGGAGATTTTGTAAACATCCAAGAATTCCATGGGGATTCTGGAAAGAGCTGGTGCTTGCCCTACCTCAGTCATAAGGGTTATGGATCCTCTGGGAATTATGCTGTCCCCAGTGAATCCATATATTGGATCCGAGACTGGAATGAGTGGAGTGCTGATCCCCATCTTATCAAAAGTTACCCCATAAATCACATTTACCGAGGCACCATCATCCACCATCATTCGTGACAACCCATTCTGAGCCACTACTATCCTGATAACCAATGGACCATTATGTGGAAAGTGTACTCCAATAGCATCATCTTGGGTAAAGGTGATAGATTCTGTCCGAGGCATCCCAACAGGATGTGAATGGATATGGTAATTCACGTTGGCGGGCTACTTGGCTACTCTGATATATCTCTTTTGGGAGTTGTTTGTGCTCCCACCTGGGTGGGGGCCTCCCAATATTGTGTCGATTTCACGAATAGGATGGTCGGCCACAGGCGTAGGTGGTTCTCTTGTATCTTTAGCATGTGTCGAGGAGGTATCTTGGCCCTTATTCCTATCTCTCTGACGATTGTCAATCCTCTCTTTGGTCGAGTTCTTCCACGGAGCTCTCCTGTCAGCTCGGTTGAACTTCTGGCCACCTGATTTTTGAGTTCTCCCTTTGTCAGGGGAGAAATCACTTCCCCTTCTTCCATGCGCCTTTTGGTCCGCTAACATGTGGATTTCCCTACAATCTTCTGTTGCGTGACCATAATACCTATGGTAGGCGCAGTAAGCCCCAATCATGGTTTGTTTTTCACTTCGGCTACTTTCCATTCTTCCTTGAGCCATGGGAGGATTCTGAGAAGGAGCGTTGGAGTGCAAGTTGAGGATAGCTTCTGTGATCTCTGCTGCATAGCTGGACCCTGTCCCCGAAAATGGACGCGACGCTCCACTTCGGTTACTACCGAACCTATCCTTGTTACCTCCTTTCTTGAGGTTTGCTTCATTAGAATACCCAAGATTGTATCTCCCTTGAGGATGGTTGTCTCTGGCCCTAACCATTTCTTCTGATACGATCTCCTCCTTCATCAGGTCTACTAGGGCGTTGTAATCCCTCGGTTTCCTGCTTCGGACATCCCTCCAAAACATGCTCGTCATATCTAGCCCTCCTTTCAATGCGAAAAACATCTCCGCCTCGGTGATGTTTTCACAAATGTGCATCTCTTCAGTAAACCGAGCTAGGTAACTTTTCAGAGATTCATCCATTCCTTGCCTTAGATCCTGAAGGCGTTGGAGTGGGAGTTGGCCAGGCCTGGAGGAAACAAAGCCATTTTTAAAGGCTGTTTTCAGATCTCTCCAACTGTGGATGCTACCAGGAGGGAGCTTTTTGTACCATCGTATCGCACTTCCCTTAAGGGTCAAAGCAAAAGCTTTGCACTTCAGTGATGGAGTAGCTCCGGCTATTTCCATGCTAGCGCGGTAGTTTAGCAGGTGATCGTCAGGGTCACCTCGGCCAGAATACTTTGTTATTTCTGGCATTTCGAAGTCATGAGGCACTGGCCACCTACGGTTGCCCTCCGTGAAGGGACTTATTTCCTCTTCGTCATCCAGCTCGTATGAGGGTAGTTCACTGTTCTCGTCACAATCGGAATACATTGGGTCATGGTATTGGTCGTAAGGCGATGGAGCGTACTCCTGCCTTTGCGGTGGCAAAACTCGGCCGTAGTTTGGCCTTTCATGAGTCGGTAAATCATTACGAGATTTGGTCCGAGTTGCTTCGGCTCTCCTTTCCTGCCTATTCCTAGGCTCATGCGTGGGGGCCAACTTTTCTGCCCCTGTACCATGCTGGTCCCTATGCATTTGACTCTGCAACAAGGCTTCTTCAGCGTGTCGCTCCCACCTATTTCTAGGCTCAGCTGCATTGTGCCGACCTTGATCAGTTCGACCCCCTCGCTTGCCTCCGAATAGCCCTCCTATCCGGTTGAAGACACTTCCAGATTTTGCGGGTGAAGCCTCCCTCTGTCTAGCTAGAGTTGGTCTTGTTCTTCAGGTGCTTCATGCTCCGGGCCTTCTTCGTAGAGGGGCGCAGATTCCACCTCGGCATATGCCTGTGGATCTTGATAATAATAATAGGAGGCAGTGGCCGCATCCGATGGTTAGTAATGTGGCTGTGAATATTGTGGGGGTATAAACGTTCATAACATACCCTCTAGCCATGTAAGTATTCATCGAAGCAGTTTGTTCTATCTGCTGTTTCTGCATTTCCAACATTTGGGCTGCCATGCGAGTCATGTCTTGCAGCATGCGGCGATTTCGGTGCTGGCGCGGAGGGTTAGGTTGGGCCACCCCCTCGTCTGTGTTCTCACGAGGCCTGTTCCTCGCTGAGCTGGTCATTTCTACTCCTACGAGGGTTAATACCATCGTCACTTTCATTCATGTTCAGAGCAATTTTTTGGTTTTATCTTTTCTTTCAAAGATAAGTGAACTTCTATCTCAAAGCTCCAAGCCTTTTTCAAGGTTATTAAACTTATATTCCAAAGTCCTACGCCTTTTTCAGGGTTAATAAACTTATATTTCAAAGATCTACGCCTTTTTCAGGGTTAATAAACTTATATTTCAAAGTTCTACGCATTTTTCAAGGTTAACAAACTTGTGTTTCAAATTTCTTGCCTTTTTCAAGGTTAATAAACTTGTATTTCAATGTTCTTATGGTCCTTTGCTCTTTTGCAAGAGGTCGCTCGCCCCTTTTTCAAGATTTCCTTTTGCGCGTGTAGCTTTTCACCACGAGTTTTCGTGGTTAGCAGTATGGCTTCCCACAGACGGCGCCAAAATGTTAACCACAAAATCCAGCTGGACCTCGGATCACCACGTCTCAGCTCCTCCCTCTTGAACACATGGATCTCCTGCGCACTGTGACAAACAAACAGTTTACAAAGGGGGCCGAGGTGGCTCCCGTTTGCACTCCGATACCAAAGTCAGTGCTCATTTCAAGCAAATATAAATTGGGTGCGGGAAATATAAGTGTGTAAAAGAGAGAAAATGGAGTGAGAGTAAAATATTCATTTAAGAGAGTGAAAATGGTAACCCTTTAGGGAGGAGTGCTCTATTTATAGAGGAATTTGTTGTTTTAGATCGTGACACGTGGCGGACTTTACACGTGTATTTGCCCTAGCTTTTGGAGAAGGAAATCTTGTTTTTTGACAGTAATCATTATTACTTTTTGTAGGGGATGGACGCTTGTCATTTCTTGGTAAAGGCGGTGTCAGATCTCTGACTCCATCCCTTGTCCCATCCTTCATCTGGGACGTCACCGTAAGCACCTCGACTGATCATAAAGCACATCGGCTAGACACAAATCAGTTCAGTTAAAGGAGTTCGCGTGCTATTCCACCTCGGCTATTGGCCCCAGGGTGATATTCTAAACTTTAATCATAGGCCTAAGTCCATTGGGCCATCAATGGGCCTTCGCTGGTGGTTCAATATCCACATTTTGGGCACGGTCTCAACAGGCATAATGTCAAAATGAAGCCTCCACAGAAAAATTCGTACATACGGCATCACTGATAAACCCAATACTTTTCTCCACCATTTCTCGACTGTATTACAGCTAGACCCCTCCACTTTTAAATCCAAATTCATCAATAGGTAATATCCACTCTTCACCGAGTAGTTACCATATCTATCGAAATGCCAAATAATTACGTCCTCTCTAAGTTGTGTCCCAAGTGGTATGGACTGGATCATTTCAATATCCATTGGCTCGAACAAACTCTCCAATTTTCTTATCCCAACTTCTAGACACTGTTAACAGGCTACTCACGGTTGCTTCATTTAATTCTTTCTGAGTGATCGGGGTAAATTTGGTGGACGGGGTAGCCATGGATATTTGAAAATTTGAATTCCTTCCCTGTTGCCAACGAGCCATCGAACCCCCAATGAGAGCTTCCCTACCTCATAAGATGCTTCTCTATAGGAAAGAACGTCCCTGCTTAGGGGTCGCATTCCTAAAACCCATTTCGTTATGATATTTCCCAACAAGTATACGTGCCGGGAGGGATGTGTTATTGTTAATAAGTCTTCAAGCTTGTTTCGCCACTAAAGCCTGATTAATTTTGGTGAACTCATGGAAGTCCAAACCCCCCATCACGTTGACTACCGCACAAGTCACCCTACTTTTTTTCAGCAGATATTCCTTTCTTCCCCTTTTGCACCCCACCAAAAACTCTGCACAATTGAAGTTTCTGACATAAGGATACTGGTATTTTGAACTGCTCATAACATAAGTTGGAATAGCCTGTAAGACAGAGTTGATGAGTACCTCTCTGCCTCCCACTGAGAAGCAATTTCCTTTCTATCCCTGTATTTTTTCCACATCATGTCTTTAATATCTGCAAAAGTTCTCACCTTATCCCTTCCCACAACTGTTGGTAAACCCAAGTAACGATTATGTGTATGAGCCTGTCCAGATTCAAAGTTGACAGGATAATACTTCGATCCACTTGACCTACATTTGGACTAAAAGAAATACTAGACTTTTGCATATTGATCTTCTAACCTAATGCTTTTTCATATATATCCAAAATCTTAAGAATAGTTTCACAATCATGTACCTTAGCCTGTGAAAACACAATCGAGTCATTTGCAAAGAATAAGTGGCTAACTCGGGGCCCTCCACGTGAACATTGCATCCCAACTACATTTCCATCTATCTCTTCAAGCTTAATTAGGCCAGATAGCGCTTCTGCATAAAGGATAAATTAAGTATGGCGAGAGAGGATAGCCCCGCCGCATCCCCCTGATGGGGGTAACCAAACCTCAGGGGTTCTCCATTGATATTAAAAGAGAAGGATGATGTGGAGATGCAATCAATGACAAAACTACACCAACGTTCCGGAAAACCCATGCGTTCCATAACTTTTCTCAAGAAACACCACTCCACATTGTCATAAGCTTTGCTCATATCCAATTTCAAAGCCATGAAGCCCTTCCCTCCGTTGACCTTTTGTGCATAGAGTGTAGAATTTCGAAAACTGCTATAACATTGTCACTAATCAGTCTATTCGACACAAAGGCACTTTGGTTTTCTGCAATCAATCCTTCCAGGATACCTTTAAATCTACATCCTATCGTCTTTGTAACCAATTTGTAAATAACATTACAAAGATTGATCAGTCTAAAGTCACTAGCCAACTGTGGATCGGTCTTTTTTGGGATTAGAGTAAAATTGGTGTGATTGATGTGCTTGATCGATCCCCCCCCACCCCCACCCCCCCGGTTCAAAACCTTCAAACATGCTTTAGAAACCTCCTTTCCCACCACCTCCCAATATTTTTGATATGATAACCATCGGGGCCAGGTGCTTTGGTTGACCCTATTCATTTTAGGGCATCCTCAATTTCTTCAACCGTGAAAGGTTTTTGCATCCAATATACATCCGATTGTAATAATTTTAATGAAATCCCTGCTACTCCAGCCTCCAACTCGAGCTCTGAAGGACGCGTGGACGTGAACAAGTCTCCAAAAAATTGTTCAAGATGTCCAATAATTTCTTTATCCTCCGTAAACCAAGTTCCATTTTCGTCCCTCAATTGGAAGATTGCATTTTTCAATTTTCGATTACTCGCCCTGGCGTGAAAATTTTTTGTATTACGATCTCCCTCTTCTAGCCATTCCACCCTAGACCTTTGTCTCAAAACATTTCCTCCCTATGATTTAGAAACTCAATACGTTTTTCAATCTCCATAATATCCTCCATGAACCTTCCACAATCCTCGGTGTCATACAAAACTTTTAGTTTAATGCGGTTTTTGGCTAGTTCATCCTTCCAGTGACCAAATTTGTGATTGTGCCATTTTTGCAAACCCCCACCGCAACGACTGAGCTTCCTCTTAATGTTTCCAGGTTGTCCGCCTCCTCGTAATCAGCCAAATTTGCCCAAGCATGGGCAATCTTCTCCCCACTGTCATCTTCTTTTGTCCATAATGGTTCCAATTGAAACGGTCTGTGTGTTCTCCGTATCCTAAATTTTTCCCGATTCAAAGTCAGGCACAGGAGAATGGGTTGGTGGTCCGATCGTTGGAATTTTAAATGTTCGACTTTAGAGTTTCTAAACACCTCTAGATCTCGCCATAGTCCGTTACATAAAAAAGGGTCCAGTCTCTCCCGCACATTTGTTACCTTGTGTCTTTTATTATTCTAAGTGAAGGTTGGCCCGGAAAACCCTAAATCACATAATCCGCAATCACCCCAAACCATCCTAAAATCTGGTAAGAAAATGTTAATTTTGTCAAGTAATATCTTCTGAAAGAGTTTTGAATCATGAAGGAACTCTAGACACAGTCTATTTTCTCTGTCACACCATTTTGATGGAGTCTCAATTAACTATATAACATGTGTTGGAAAAGAATTTTCTTCAACACGATTTATTTTTATTGTGACATAATCTGTTACGCAATTTAATTACCGCTGCATTGAAGAAGTTTTCATAAGGAATAATTCTAGGGAGACATTTTAAATTAACATTTTTAAATGACATTGTGACATGAGACACTTATATTGGGTGATAAAAAAGTAAGTAGTGTGTTCATTATTTACACCACCCAATGTATGTACACCATTTCATAATATCACTTAAAAATGTCAGTTTAAAATTTTTCTCTGAAATTACTCTTTCATAAGAAATTATTGTGCACGGTGAATAGGGACTCCTTTTAAATAAACATTTTGATTTAGTGAATATTTTATAATTACTTCTGGGCTATGATATACATTTTAGGGTAAATTACACAAACCTCCTCTAAGGTTTGTAACAATTCCAGAGACTCCCTCTCATAAAGTACTCAGACTTCTCCATTCCAAGTTTTGAATAAAGCATACCTCCCTGATGTTTAAGACAACTTCATGGACATAGCATCCATTTTTTTAAAATCACACAAAACTACAGTGGCGAAAACTAGAATTTTGAATTAAGTGGGCGAGCTAAAAATTAGTTGACGATATTATATGTGCAAATAATACTGAAGATTGGAGATTGAAAAATTTGATGTTAGAGGTTGAGGATGTATTTGCTATAAATATTAAAGGTTAAGACTAATCGTTCAATTTTTTGGGGAAAAAAAATAACTATTTGAATTTTTATGTTTTGTATTAGGGTAGTTCCAAAATGGTGTTGCTTTATAGGTTATGAAACTATTGCGTCATTTGTTCTCTTCGTATGGTCATGATTACGTTTTTATAACTCAACAACGATGTGGTGTCCACAATTAACATGTATTATGATGCCCACTATAAGCAAGATGATGACATGTATCTCACTAAAAATAATGTTTGAACATACATGCATGTGTCAATATTGCGTTCGCAGTGTGAGCCACCAGAACACATGGCCAGCATGAGCATGGTATCCTTTTTCTACTTTATAACTATATACATTATAAAATTATTTTCTTTGTTTATTTATGAAATTTACTATTATTATTTTATAACATGAGTAATTGGGAAAAATCACACATCTTTGGACAAGTACATTCTCAATGTCGTATCACGTTGAAAGTGGATGAATTTAAGCATGATTTCACATGGCTATCACTGTCATGTAGAATAATAATGGGTTAATTAGGAGAAGATTTCGGAATATCTCTTTGGAGTTCGGAAAAAGATGAAATTCCTTTGTAAAATAATTAAAAATCCACCCCTTTGTCTGTATTATACTTGATTCAATATGAGCTTCTTGTTAATTTTGGCGAATCTACGACTGTTAGCAAAAACGTAAAATAATAATTGATCTTCTTTTAATTAACTTGTCTCAGGATTAATTCGGATATTAGCTAGTTCTTGGGAGATGGACTGTGGTGGACGCAGAGCGTTTGTACTGGTGGGGCACACGGATGGTATGGGGGTTCGGGGGCAGCGCCCCAGAAAATTTTTTTTGGTAAGAAGAGACCGAAAAATGAAAAAGTACTTGAAAATATTCAATCCCAAAACAAATAAATAATTATATTAACCTTGTACACTTATAATATAATTAGCATAAATCACACTGCCCCCAAACATTTTTTTTTTGTAAGAAGAGATCGAAAAATGAAAAAGTACTTGAAAATATTCAATCCCCAAACAAATAAATAATTATATTAACCTTGCACACTTATAATATAATTAGCATAAATCACATCCCCCACTGCCCATGGCTCCACTTTCATTGGTGCACTATTTTTATAAAAAAAAAAAAAAAAAAAATTATATGTAATGTATCATTTTCAAAGTGCTGAGTCCTGAGTGCACTGCAAAGGTGCACTATTATATTTATATATTAATAAATCAAGTTTGAAGATTAAAACAAAAAAGTTACCTACCAAAAAAAAAAAGTCAGATTTTTTTTTACTGGGGAACGTGCCCCAGGAGGCCCCACCCTGGGTCCGCCCCTGGATTCATCCCTTTCTTTGGTTTGGGAGTCTTTCTTTCTCTTTGGCTACGAGGGAGTTTTGCTCGACTAAGCCAAAACCAATAGTTGTTAGCGAAGAAAGAGGATGTCGTAGAATTAAAATGTTACAACATATTTCTATTCATTATAAAATTTAAATAAATATAAGACGATAATTTACTCGCTAAATAAATTTTTACATGTGATTGCTACTAGGGAAACAATAATATGCATTTTACAATTTGTAATAATCCCTATTTTCATGATTTGTTGTATTTAAGATTATGTCCAATCCTCAAGAGATCGAAAAGAGGAGGGATGTTGATGTGATCCGAACCCTCGATCATCGGAGTCATAGCAAGCTTGACGGGAAAATTTAAATATTCAAGTCAATGAAAGAGGCGAAGAGAAGAGCCTTGTGGTTCAAGAAGTGGAGTTGGTAGTGGTTTGTCATGAATACAAGGATACATACATTGTACCTCATGAAGCTAACATGTCCCTCCCCATTTTGTTTAATTCTTTGTTGCAGGTTAATTATGATTGGAAGCTTCAACCACACTACGAATGGCAAAGGGAGTTCAAGCTCCATCTCTTCTGTGTTAGCAAATCAAAGGATTCCAATTTATTGAACCCATGGCATGGATGCAGAATTTTTCCGTTTGATCCAGGAGGTGAAGTGGAATACCAGGAACAAAGCTATGATTCGGGATGAATCATCCAAAAGAAGGAGGGTATGATGTGATCCGGACCCTCGACCATCGGAGTCATAGCAGGCTTGACGGGAAAATTTAAATATTCAAGCCAAAACAAGAATTCAGCAGGTTCGACGAGCTTTGAAGATCAAATCGGGTCGAAAAGAACAGAAAATCACGGCCGTGGATGGATTGGTCACGACCGTAACTTTTGAAGATCACGGCCGTAAATGAAGGATCACGGCCGTAACATGCTCTCTGTCTAATTCATAAACCGGATAAAAGGATCACGGCCGTAAGGCAGCTCCTGGACATGCGCCGCTGATGGAATTTAAATATTTTTCATTATTTTATTTCCTTATCAGTTTTAGCTATTTTAGGTTAGTTAGAATTCTATTTTGAGTAAATTAGCGATTAGGGTTTTATTTTGCTTATTTATACGCCTTTTTGATTCATTGTAAAAGAGACTTTGATGATTGAATAAAAATAGATTGAATGTTTTTCAATTGTTTAATGTGTGGATTCACATTACAAACCCAAACTTATCAAGATTGATTATCTTGTGGCGTTCATCCAAAACTTATCAAATATTCGCGAGAGTATTTGTGGCGTTGAAAATCAGAGACTTATCAAGGAGATTGGGCAAATCCTTGTGGCGTTTCGAAAGTCGTGGTTCTTTATTCCGCATCGTCGAGCCATCGCGTCGTGAATATCGGGTCATGATTCATCCGTCCAACCACAACCTGAGTTCGGGACTTTCCAGCGTTTCTTCCGCGCTTCGAAACTCATCAGATGTATTATCATGTTCTCAAATAATATAGAGTTACCATATGCATGAGAAATCCTAAATTTGTACAAATTCTATTAAGTTTCTCTTTTTACAAGCATTAAAAGGTAAATATTATTCGTAGTAATTATACTTTTAAATTTAAGTAACCATAATTATTTTTAGGGCTGAACGTTTACTGGTTCAGTTCGATTATTAAAGGAACTGAAACTTTCGGTTTGTTTCAGTTCGGTTCCTTCAAAGACAAGAATCAAACGGTTTCGATTTCGGTTTGATTTTTGGTTATTTTTCGATTTTTGTTCGATTTCAATTAAAAAAAATTAAATTTGATTCAAAAAAAAAACCCTAATTGTTTACAAAAATTAAAGGGAAATAAAATCAAATAAAACTTCCAATTAAAATTAAACTTCAAATTCATGTAAAATCTACAATGAATGTGAATCTCAGAATCTTGATGGTTAAAACATTTTTTCTACTCTAAAACCATTCTTATTTGAAATGGAAATCACGTTGAAGGAGTAAGAACATTTGAATATCAGTAAATTACTAAATTTCATAGTAATAGTGTATCAAACAGATAACATTTCATACACTGTCTAAGTGTTTATACATTAAAGTGTGGTTCTACTTAGAGAATATAGTGAGTCATAAATTTCTAATTAAAATACTTTACCAATCTGGACAATATTTCTCAAATGAAAAGATTGTGAGTAAATTTATACTCATCTGACCCACTGTCTACACATTAATGCGTGAGTATAAATATATTTTGCTGTATAATGCAATGAAAATTAAAAAAAAAAAATGTTTTTATTGATTTTGATATCGGTTTTCATTTTGAGAACCGATCGGTTTTTTTTTTTTTTTTTAAATCGGTTTCGGTTTCGGTTTCAATTTTGAACTTTTTTTTTTCAAGACGGTTCAATTTCGATTCGGTTTACTCGATTCCGATTTTTTTGTCCACCTCTAATTATTTTGTCTAATTGAATAACTTATTTTAATTTAATTTAATTTTCCTTATTTAGACGAAAGATAATCGACAACATAATAATCAATAAATGATGTCTACCATTTATTTCATTGATGTTGAAATAACTTCATGCATGGTAGCAATTAAAATCTCATATATACATACATTCAACCTCTAAAAGTGGATTAAGAGGAAAAACTTTTTTGGACCTTTATATCCCCAAATTCATTTAAAATGTCTAAATCAACCTTTAATGACCATTAATTAATCAATAAACCTTCCATTTTCCCCTTGATGATTCGACCTCAGTGCATCAGATTTTGACTTTCAAATCCTTGGGTGAGCTATTTTGGTATATGATGTACCATTTTCTCTTTTGTTTGTTTGTGTTATTAGGAATTGAACTTGTTGGGTTTTGCTTATAATCATTTTTTCTTGAAAATTTAGGTCAGTGACAGTGAGTGCTGTATTCTATTTTCTTTATATATGCTTTTTGTGAATAATTGACATTAATGTAATCTCGAGAAAATGTCTCTTGCAATTAATAGTTTAGTTAATTAGTTTCTTTAGATTTGTAATACTTGTGCCGAACTTTTCTGTACTTCTCATCTAACAACTCATTTTAACAAAAATATCACAAAAACACTATAAAGAAACACTTTACAAAAATTTCTCGGTTGAATATAATTTGCAGATGGTACTGGAGAAATTGAAGTATTGAATTCAGCTGTTATTTCATACGTACACGAACTTCATAGCATGTTCTCTTTATTTCGGTTTACGTCATCCTGAGAGTTCTACCACTGATGGGAAATTCTTATCAGCCTGGCCTTTGCTCAATTTGGGAGAAATATTATGAAGAGGCACACGCTGTAATGTATGTAGTTGATGCGGCTATCCCTTCCAGTTTTGAACATTCAAAATTTGCACTCGGTAAGCATTGCTAGGGAGAAATGTATGACTATGCATAACTATTATGAGCAATTGTAACAATGTGATTTTTTTTTTTTTTATTATGATTTTGTGATCGTGATCATTGACCTAATTTTCAATTTGGCTTCCAGAAAAGGTATTTCAGCATGAGGATTCGCAGGGAGCCCCACTTCTGATATTCATATACGATGAGATTCGAAGCGCGGAAGAAAAGTCGAAAAGTTTCAAACTCAGGTTGTGGTTGGACGGATGAATTATGACTCGATATTCACAACACGATGGCTCGACGATGCGGAATAAAGAACCACGACTTTCGAAACGCCACAATAATTTGCCAAATCTCCTTGATAAGTCTCTAATTTGAACGCCACAAATATTCTAGCAAATATTTGATAAGTTCGATATTTGAACGCCACAAGAAATATTCGTGATAAGTTCGAAAAATATAGGAATCCACCTATAACTTTTATTGAATCCTCAATAAAAACTATTTATATCAAAATCAAAGTCTGATTATAATGAATGGAAAAAACGTATAAATAAACAAACGAAAACCTATCAACCATAACTGGCTCAAAATAGAATTCTAATTAAAGTAAAATACTAAAATAACTAAATAAAAGAAAAGGAATTAAAATCTGCAAAATCTGGAAAAATCCCGGAAATCTGATCCGCTAACTATTTATGGCCGTGAAGAATCCAGTTACGGCCGTAAATGGTTCTCTGATCCAAAATTGATATTGCATGTTACGGCTGTGATTGAAATTATTACGGCCGTAAGATTTCCTTCCTGTGAATGTTATGGTCGTGACAGTTTGTTTACGGCCGTAAGTGTAAAATTGAAATCTCGCATCTTAATCAGTAACTTGATTATGGCCGTGACCTTCTAGGAGTTCCGGCCGTAAGGATCAAACTAGTCCTTTTTGCTCCGATTTTTGCAATTAACTTCATTTTGGCTTGAATTACTTAAATTTTTCCGTCAAGCCTGCTATGACTCCGATTGTCGAGGGTCCGGAACACATCATACCCTCCTTCTTTAGGATGATTCGTCCCGAATCATAGCTTTGTTCCTGATTGCAACTGCTCTCCCTGGATCAAACGGAAAATTTCCGCTTCCATGCCATGAGTTCAATAAATTATGTTCCTTTGATTGGAAAATATGGAAGAGATGGAGCTTGAACTCCCTTTGCCATATGCAGTGTGGTTGAAGCTTCCAAACATAATTAACCTGCAAAAAATATTTAAACAAAATGGGGGCATGTTAGCTTCATGAGGTACAAGGTATGGATCCTTGTATTCGTGATAAACCACCACCAACTCCACTTCTTGAACCACGAGGCTCTTCTCTTCGCCTCTTTTCTCTTTTACAAATTCTTGTTCAAAATTTTCATCTTCAAATTCAACCACATCTCCTAACTCCACACTTTTGTCACCATGCTCGTGCACTACCTCATCACTACCCAAATGTGGATCTTCTAATTCAACGCCAAATCTTGAACTTCCACCTCAAGTCCCAATTCATTCCTCTCATCATCAACAATTTCATTCTTAATCACTTCCTTACCACCCAACTCCACATTTTCCTCATCAAATTTTGGAGTTTGATTATCCGTTTTTAATTTAAACTCCCCCTCCTTCTTTTCAATATCTTTATCCCCACGATGCCTCCTATTACACCACCTTTCACTCTCCTTCCTTACCATTCGTGAATTTTCTAGTGCATCTTCTAATGTCAACCCATATAGTACGCATATTTTCCCTTTCTTAAGGAATTTGTATATGTGCATACTCTTATCATAAACAGCCTCCCTCCTACGTCTCCATGGTTTTTCCAATAAAATATTATAATATTTTAATGGCACTACATCACACCATACATCCTCACTATACCATCACTGGGTGATAGGCACTAAAACTTGTTTGGTTACTTTGAAATTCCCAAACTCCCTCATCCACGTCATCCTATAAGGTTTATAGTGTGGTTCTAGGGGTAATCCTAATTTTTCAACCACGGTGCTACTAACGAAATTAGTAAAGCACTTTCCATCAATCGCCAAACTGCAGCTCTTATGATCCATATAACATCTAGTTTGGAATAAAGAGACCGGATCATAATCCATTCCTTTGTGGCGTTTCAACAATTCAAGAATGAAGAGGATTTAGACATCAAACAACAAGAACGAATTTTAATGTTGACTTGGAAGGAAACAAATATCAAGAATTTAAGGAAATTCAAGAAAGTGGTTCTTGAATCTTAGAATAACTTTTTTTTTTTTTAATTTTTGGATGAATTTTCGGATTAAATAAAAATAAACAAAAAAACTATTTTTTTTTTATAAATCCGAAAAATTCGATACGAACGCAACAAAACAAACGAGAGTTAATTTGGACGAAAAATTAAATAAAAAAAACACTTTTGAATTTTTGTTGGATTTTAACATGGATGAAAACTAGAAAAATTATGACTGACACGAAAAACACGAAAAATTGAAAACAAAGACTCAATAATAAGATATGGATAATTCTTATGACAGACTCGATGATAAACATAAGAATTAAACTGGACAGAATAAAAAACTTGAATTCAGAGTCCAGCTCTGATACCAGATGATGAGATTCGAAGCGCGGAAGAAACGCCGAAAAGTTCCAAACTCAGGTTGTGATTGGACGGATGAATCATGACTTGATATTCACGACACGATGGCTCGACGATGCGGAATAAAGAACCACGACTTTCGAAACGCCACAAGGATTTGTCAAATCTCTTTGATAAGTCTCTGATTTAAATGCCACAAATATTCTAGCAAATATTTGATAAGTTCGATATTTGAACGCCACAAAAAATATTTTTGATAAGTTCGAAAAACATAGGAATCCACCTATAACTTTTATTGAATCCTCAATAAAAATTGTTTATATCAAAATCAAAGTCTGATTACAATGAATGGAAAAAGCGTATAAATAAGCAAACGAAAACCTATCAACCCTAACTGACTCAAAATAGAATTCTAATTAAAGTAAAATACTAAAATAACTAAATAAAAGAAAAGGAATTAAAATCTACAAAATATGGAAAAATCCCAAAAATCTGATCCGCTAGCTATTTACGGTCGTGAAGAATCCAGTTACGGCCGTAAATGATTCTCTTATTCAAAATTGATATTGCATGTTACGGCTGTGACTGAAATTATTACGGCCGTAAGATTTCCTTCCTGTGATTGTTACGGCTATGACAGTTTGTTTACGGTCGTAAGTGTAAAATTGAAATCTCGCATCTTAACCAGAACTTGATTATGGCCGTGACCTTCTGGGAGTTACAGCCGTAAGGATCAAACTGGTCATTTTTGCTCCGATTTTTGCAATTAACTCCGTTTTGGCTTGAATTACTTGAGTTTTTCCGTCAAGCCTGCTATGAATTCGATTGTCGAGGGTTCGAAAAACAGCAATATATAT
The DNA here is from genome assembly GCA_963555705.1 of Ligustrum vulgare. Classification (NCBI taxonomy): domain Eukaryota; kingdom Viridiplantae; phylum Streptophyta; class Magnoliopsida; order Lamiales; family Oleaceae; genus Ligustrum; species Ligustrum vulgare. The sequence goes on from OY743181.1 coordinate 11,925,345, forward strand.
TAGCAAACAAGCAGGTAAGTTGTTACTTTTGTCATCCACTAAGTTAGCAACTTTGAAAGTCTTTAAAAATTTCAATTGAATATACATAAACTTTTAAAGTCTTCAAAAGTCTTTAAAAGTTACAACTGAATGTTTTTCACCTAATCACTATCTATTTAATTAATTTAGAACTAATAATCACAAATCTTGAATATATTAAAAATGAAAAATTACTGATCGATCATGCGCAACGCACGTGTATGCCATTAGTGTATATAAACATCATTTACGCCACGTCATGGATTATCTTTAGTGGCACTGGGCAAAATTATCTTAAGCCTCCGTTTGGTAAACGGTTTATAAATCAGTTTATAAATCACATAATTTTTCAAACCAATTTTTAACCACACATATTTTCTCTCTCCACCTTTCAACCACACATTTTATCTTAAAATCATAAATAAACCAGTTTATAAACTACAGTGTTACCAAACGGAAGCTTAAATCAACTCAAATTAAAATGTAATTTTCAACTGAACACTAATTAACTATAATTACCTAATTTATTTTTGGAAGTATAGTTACCACGAATATATTTTATTTGATATTAAACATATTAACTTGAAATATCAAACTATATTTAACCACTGTAACACTCTTTTTAGGGCAGGGCGATGGGTCATTAAAGTTGGCGTTCAACCTTTTTTAATACAAGGGAGTCCAAGTCCAGATTTTATATATGAGACCCAGGAAGCTATCTTAGGCCCAAAATGTTTTTGGGGTTCTTGAGTGTAAAAAAATAAAGAGGAAATTACATGATATCCTCTTTTGTAACCTATATTTTCATTTATATCCTTTTAACTATTTTAAACTTTTTTGAACAGTAAAAATAAAACTGATAAGTATATTTTATACGCTTATCTGTATGTCTAAATTAGAAGAAATTATTGTCGTTTTAGGACATATGCTATTTAATTTATGTTTATTTGTTTACTTTGTAGAAAATATCCCAAAAGACGAAGAATGAAGCAATTAATGGAAAAATGACACAATTGGATGTTAATTGGAGCTAAATTGAGCAGATGGGGAGTGATAACATCAACCGCGAAACCTACATGGTGCCAAAGAGAAGAAATCAAAGGTTGGAGGAACGAATTTAAGGATTTGAGAGCTTAAATGGGCAAATTGAGAAGAAGATAAAGTTTGGAGATTAAATTGCAACAATTGGAAGTTGAGGATTGAAGGTGCAATTAAAAGTCAGGGACCAGCTTACACAGCCCAAAAAAGATGGAAGTCGCTATCGTTGGATACATACCACGCGATCATGAGAAGACGTAAAATTGTAACCCGAGAGTTTTAACGAAGTCCACACGATCGCTAGGGTTGAAGCCACGCGATCGCGTGCTTATCCGGTTGGGCCGACTGTGGGCTTTTTCTCGCGATTTTCAACAGAATTCTCTCTTTCTTGACCTAGGTTCTCCAAAACCTATATATACAACACATGAGGCACGAAATCTGGACATTTTCCTCTCCATAGAACAAGCCACAATCAAGCTTTTCACATCAAATTCTTGGGAGATCGGAGCATTGCAGAAGGGCGAGAATTGAAGATAATAGAAGAATTGATAATTTGTGCAATCTTTCCATTCTTCTTTATTTTCAATTAACGTCATTATATTTTGTTTTTGCTATTTAAATATGACGTGTAGCTAAATTCTATGTTGGAATGAACGATGTAGCCTAGTTAATTATTTTAATTCCATATTCCTTGTTTTAACGATTCAATGCATGTGTTGAATTATTATTGCGTTTAATGTGTGAATGAACTGGCCATTCTTTCATGATTTCATGTGTTATTTTCATAATCCGAGAGGTGAGTTAATAACATAGATCTAGGTAATAAATCCGGTATTTTGAACGAGAGATAGAGATATACTCTTGTTATTATTGCGATCTTCTGTGAATTTTTGTGTGTAATGCATGTAGATAAGGAATATTCGGACCCGCTATAGAGATACAAGGTTGAATTATTTAGGTAGGATCGATTTAAACTCGAGAGAGGAATCTCAATTTGAATTAGTGAATTCGATCGAGCACATATTTAGAAAATTAAATATGGAATTGGAATTGATTTAATTGGATAGGTGAATTCGTGAATCCCAACTACCTTACAATCATTTTTAAAATAAAAACAAATTCGCAAATTTAATTCTTTTGTTTAATTTCTTAGTTTTAGTTCACAATCACAAACTCTCTTTGTCTGTTAAAATAAAGTGTAGAACTAAAATATTTCGGTACTTAGTAAACAGTCCTCGTGGGAACGATCACTCGACTCAAAAGTCACTTTATTACTTGATTGCGATATCGTATACTTGCGATTTTACACAAAAAGTTTTTGGCGCCTTTGCTGGGGACTGTTAATTAATATCGATACTCATTAGTTATTATTTTACTTTGAACTTTATTTTGCTTATATTTATTTTTATTTTTATATTAATTTTCATTTTTTATTTTATTTAATTTATGTTAAGAAGGACTAAGTCATTTGATTTGCTTCCTTTTGATACAGAAATTGAACGCACCTTTCGATAGAGGCGTAGACAACAGTTGGAAGCAAATCAACAAACAGACTTAGCCATGACAGATGATAGAATTCAGGATAATCAGGGAAATCAACAAAATCTGCCAGCAACTATGAATGGACAGCAACAAAATCATGGAAGACGTGTTTTGTGAGACTACATGGTTCCTCCTGTGGGGAACATTGGAACCTGCATTGTACCTCCTACAATCCGAGCTAATAATTTTGAGATCAAGACTTCGTTGATATCCTTGATCCAAAATTCGTGCATTTTTTATGGATTTCCGTCTGAAGATCCTCATGCGCACCTTAAGACATTTTTGGAACTATGTGATATGCAACGCATGAATGTAGTTTCAGATGACACCGTGAAATTAAAGCTATTCTCATTCTCTTTGGAGGACAAAGCAAAAGTTTGGTTTTACTCTTTGCCCCTACACACAATCACCACTTTTGAAGTTATGAGCCAGAAATTTGTAGATAAATTTTTCCCACCTTGCCGCATGTCAAAGCTAAGGCGTGAGATTTTATCATTCAGTTAACAGCCTAGGGAATCAATTTTTGAGGCTTGGGAAAGGTTCAACGAGCTCATCAGACAGTGTCCTACCCATGGAATCGCTGATTGGATCTTAGTCCAGACATTCTACAATGGACTGACAAATGAAAACAAAAAGTATGCAGACTCAGCAGTTGGAGGATCTGTAATGGATATGACATATGAAGAAGCATCTGAGGTTTTTGAGAAGATGGCTGGGAACAGTTACCAGTGGTACTCAGATAGAGCTACACCAAAGTCTGGGGGAACTGTTGCAGTTAATGAGATTACAGCATTAAATGTTAAGCTGGATGCTTTGACAAAGAAAATAGACAGCATGGGTGTGCAACCAGTCAATTCAGTACAAACAGTTTTGTGTGATTTTTGCTTTTAGAATCACGCAGTAAATTTCTGCCCATTACAACAAAATCAATCAAATCCAGAGCACGTCAACTTCATGGGAAACAGACAGCAGGGTGGTTCATATTCACAAACATACAACCCAGAATGGAAAAATCACCCAAATTTTTCTTGGTCTAACAATCAGACTATTCAGCACCCACCTGGATTTCAACAACAGCAACAGCAACAGCAACAGTCTCAGAAAAACATATCCGAGAATATAGAAGTGTTAATCCAGGTGGTCAAGAGTCAGAATGGAGAATTAATGAATCAGGCACCTGAGATAAGGAATCTAAAGAGACAAATGGGAGAGTTGGCAGCGAGCAGTGCAACAAGACAGCCTGGACAGTTACCAAGCAACACTGAAACAAACCCTCGTGAGCATGTTAATGCAATAACAACAAGGAGCGGGGTTCAGCTATCTGAAGTGACTGTAGAGGAATATGAAAAGCAAAAGAGACAAAAGAAAAATGTGGTGGAAAAGCAGAAAAGTGAAAAAGAACAAGGGTCGACTCCTGAAGTTCAAGAAAAAGTTGAAGAAGAAGTTCGAGTTAGACCGCCAGTCAAAGCTTATGTGCCTCCAGTTCCTTATCCACAAAGATTGAGAAAGCATCAATTCGAGCATCAGTTTGGAAAATTTTTGGAAATATTCAAGAAACTGCACATAAATATTCCTTTTGCTGAAGCTTTGGCTCAAATGCCACTCTACCTGAAATTCATGAAAGAAATGTTATCAAATAAAAGAAAGCTGGTAAATTATGAAACAGTAGCTCTCAATGAGGAATGCAGTGCAATATTGCAGAAGAAATTACCACAAAAATTGACTGATCCAGGGAGTTTCTCTATCCCTTGCACTTGGTAATTTCAGCTTCTATAATCTTCTATGTGACTTAGGGGCTAGTGTTAATTTAATGTCTTTCTCTGTATACGAGAAACTTGGTTGGGGGAGCCTAAACCAACCAATATCACACTGAAGCTTGCCAACATATCCATTCAATACCCATATGGGATAGTGGAGAATGTGATAATTAAGGTTGAATTTTTTTTCTTCCCAGTCAACTTTGTGATCCTGGACATGGAAGAGGACACTCAAATGCCCCTCATTCTTGGAAGGCCGTTCCTAGCTACTGGAAGAGCCTTAATCGACATTGAAAAGGGAGAAATCATCTTTAGGGTCGAGAATGAACATGTCAGCTTCAGCATCAAGCCAAGACAGGATCTCGAATATCTAAAGGAAAGTTGCTTCAAGGTGGAAGGAGTAATTCAGAAACCAGAAGAAACTTTGAAGCAAGGAATAAAGTTAGACAACACTTCGAAGAAAAATGAAGGGAAGATGGAGGTGAAGAAGAAAGGAAATAACTTGAAGAAGGAGGAAAAACCAAATTTTGCTCAGCTCCCAAACAATGGAGTCATCAAGGTGCAAAACAAGGTTGAAAAGTGCAAAGCAGGAAATTGCAAAGTGTGCAGAGCTTCAAGAGGATCTTTCAAGCCTCCATGATTTCGATGTGGAAAAGTCAGGCTTAAGACTTAAAACGGAGTGCTTGTTGGGAGGCAACCCAACCTTTCTTCCCTTTTATTTATTACGCTTTCATAATTTATTTATTTGCTGAATTTTAGATAAATGCATGATAGGTAACCTGTTTGAGGATCTTACATGTTTGCATGTTAAAACTCTATTGCTTGTTGCACTTTTTTTGCATATTTAGGTATGTTTTTAATTTTGCATATTTTTGTTAAACTAGGCTTTTAATTGTCATCCCTCACATTAAACACACTAGTTTAGATCATGAAGTTCATGTGTGGAAAATCATTGCATACATCATGATGTGATTAGGGGTTAAAAACGAGGTAGAAGCTCAAAAATAGGAAAAATTTCAAAGCTGCCGGACAACTGAGCGATCGCTCAGTACAACTCTTGCGCGATCGCGAGAATGAGTGTTTAATTAAAATGTGCTACAGGTTTTGACAACGCGATTGCTGGAATTCCTACCACGCGATCGCGTGGTTGAACTGGGACCAGTTCTGGCAGTTTAAAGCTTTTTACTTGACTTTTTCAATCTCAAATATTACAAACTCGTTTTCTCTCCCCAAATCACTCCAAACATGATTTTCATTTATTTGTGTATTCCATCAACACTTCTTTGCATCAAATTCATCACTTCTTTCACTTCAAAATCAAGCAAACGGTATGAAATTCTTCACTTAAATCAATGTTTACTCAAAATTTTGAAATTTTCTTTGAGTTATGGGATTTTGAAATTGTGAATGGTGAAGAATGGGTTTAGGTTAGATGTTGGAGAATGTGATTTGTGATTTAATTAGGTAAAATTTTTGGGTCAGTAAATGTTCCAAATTGATGCACTTTCTTTAATTTTTGTAATGCACATTAAGTGTTTGATAAAATGCTACAATGAGATTTTTGTTCAAATTTGAGAGATTCTTCCGAGCATTTATCTTCGTGACATGGTTATTATTGAGTATGTATGTTTAGTTTATGAATTAGTACACTACATTGTATGAAAATCATGAAAACCATGTTTGCACCATGGCAGTCTCATTGCAGGCCATTGCAGCAGAAAATCAGTTCACGTCACCCACTTCTCCATAATTTCTCATGACCCTATTGAACTCCAAATGACCTGAATTTTTAATATGTTGTAGAACATGCTATGAACTTAAGCATATCAAAAGATGGCTCGGAAAATTTTGTGTTTTTCTAGGCAATGTCAAGGCTTGAATATGTGTGGTCTACCATTGTTGAAAATTAAAAAAATTGCTTTTAACTTTAGTTTGGGGGTGTGGTACTGAACGTCCATTATTTCTTATTGATGTTTATGACTTCTAATGCTAATTATCTCTTATTTGCAGGGAAAACACCAGTCAAAACACGTCAACCCAATTTGAACAATACAAACAAAGGGTCGATTCATCAAATGCAGTGGAACAGGAAGCTTCAAAGAAATACATCATCTACACTTGAGAATTTCTCGTTCACTTTTCTTTATCTTGTTTTACATTGTTGAATATTTTTGATAAACATTGAGGATAATGTTCATTTCACGTTTGGGGGTGAAAATTCATTGCATTCTTCATTCATTTTATATTCATTCGATTCTATAGGGACCAAAAATTGAAAACTTTATTGACATGTTTATTGCCTAGGATATAGTATGAATCAATTTGTGCTTGAAAATTGGACAACATGAAAGCATGAACTTATTTTGAACTAGTTATGTTTTTCTAGATTCATATTCATTGCGCACAGAGCCAGCGTTGTATAATTGCTTGTGTAAGGGATTTTTTTTAATACATGTGGGGCAAAGTTTATGCAATTTGAATTTAGGAATGACTTAAAAATCTCTAAACTTAGATTGTTAGACATCTCATCCCTAAATTAGAACAAATCATACTAAAAGGCAAGTTTGGGGGTAAAATGGTTGGAATTTGTATGTATTAACGGGTTGGAGGTCTGTGGTTCTTGGTTTTGCACTTTAGTCATTGCAGTTTGGTCAACGGGTATAAACGATTTCCAGCATAAAAACAGAAAAATGCTAAAGGTCTTATTTTGCTCTTCAAATGCCTTTTTGACTCGAGTAAGTAAGTCTGGGGGTCTTTCAAACCTGGTGCCCTAAAGCCAACTGGCTTGGGAGTTATCAACCTAAAGCTCGCTACATAGGTCAATTAGAAAGCAAGTACGAAGAGTGGACTTACACATAAGACATTAAAACATCTTTAACTTTTCTATTCACGCCTTTATGACTCGGGAAAGTACGTCTGAGGGATTCTTTGAACCTGGTACCCTAAAGCCAACTGGTTTGGGAGTTGCCGATCCGGAAGCCCGCTACATGGGTCATATAGAAAGCAAGAATGAAAAGTTCTGCACAAAGATGGTAAAAGGCAGGGACAATTAAAAGAAAAAGTTGTCCATAAAAAAATGCATGGTATAAGCTTAGTTGACTGAACTGTGGTGGTTGAGGTTGTAGAATTGGGGATTGCTTTCTTTTGATTTGTTGTGCACGCATATTTCTGATTCTGACTGCCTCGTGTAGAAAAATCAATAAAAAATGTTAAGAACCCACATAGATAAAAAAATCGGGATGTGAGAGAAAAGCAGAAAGTGGTGATCACCCATGACCGTTGAAAGGAATTTCATTAGAAATCATAGATTGACCACATGGGATTCAGTCTTGATTATGCATAATGAGCCGCACAGTGTTGAGTATATCTTTTACATAAGTATGCGTTTGACATTGGCTATTCACACACACACTTGAAAATCTGGTATGATATAACTAGAAATTATTTTGCATTATTGTTCATAACTCTTGCTTAAAGTTTGAAATGATTTGGACTATTGAGACATTTGGTAAACATGTTGACACAAAAAAAAACAATTGCATGTTGTTATTTTAATTTGTTAGTTTAGTTTACATTGTTCGATGACGAACAATAGTTCTAGTTTTGGGGGGGGGGGGTATTTGATAAGTGTATTTTATACGCTTATCTGTATGTCTAAATTAGAAGAAACTATTGTCGTTTTAGGACATATGCTATTAAATTTATGTTTATTTGTTTACTTTGTAGAAAATATCCCAAAAGGCGAAGAGGGAAGCAATTAATGGAAAAATGACACAATTGGATGTTAATTGGAGCTAAATTGAGCAGATGGGGAGTGATAACATCAACCGGGAAACCTACATGGTGCCAAAGAGAAGAAATCAAAGGTTGGAGGAACGAATTGAAGGATTTGAGGCTTAAATGGGCAAATCGAGAAGAAGATAAAGTTTGGGGACTAAATTGCAACAATTGGAAGTTGAGGATTGAAGGCGCAATTAAAAGTCAGGGACAAACTTACACAGCCCAAAAAAGATGGAAGTCGCGATCGCTGGATACATACCACGCGATCACGAGAAGACGCAAAATTGTAACCCGAGAGTTTTAACGAAGTCCATGCGATCACTAGGGTTGAAACCACGCGATCGCGTGCTTATCCGGCTGGGCCGACTGTGGGCTTTTTCTCGCGATTTTCAACAAAATTCTCTCTTTCTTGACCTAGGTTTCTCCAAAACCTATTTATACAACACATGAGGCACGAAATCTGGACCTTTGCCTCTCCATAGAACAAGCCACAATCAAGCTTTTCACGTCAAATTCTTGGGAGATCGGAGCATTGCAGAGGGGCGAGAATTGAAGATAATAGAAGAATTGATAATTGGTGCAATCTTTCCATTATTCTTTATTTTCAATGAACGTCATTATATTTTGTTTTTTCTATTTAAATATGATGTGTTGTTAAATTCTATGTTGGGATGAACGATGTAGCCTAGTTAATTATTTTAATTCCATATTCCTTGTTTTAATGATTCAATGCATGTGTTGAATTATTATTGCGTTTAATGCGTGAATGAACTAGCCATTTTTTCATGATTTCATGTGTTATTTTCACAATCCGAGAGGTGAGTTAATAACATAGATCTAGGTAATAAATTCGGTAATTGAACGAGAGATAGAGATATACTCTTGTTATTATTGCGATCGTGTGTGAATTCTTGTGTGTAATGCATCTAGATAAGGAGTATTCGGACCCGCTGTAGAAATAAAAGGTTGACTTATTTAGGTAGGATTGATTTAAACTCGAGAGAGGAATCTCAATTTGAATTAGTTAATTCGATCGAACACATATTTAGAAAATAAAATCTAGAATTGGAATTGATTTAATTGGTTTGGTGAATTCGTGAATCCCAACTACCTTACAATCGTTTTTAAAACAAAAACAAATTCGCAAATTTAATTATTTTGGTTAATTTCTTAATTTTAGTTTATAATCACAAATTCTCTTTGTCTGTTCAAATAAAGTGTAGAATTAAAATATTTCGGTACTTAGTAAACAGTCCCCGTGGGAACGATCACTCGACTCAAAAGTCACTTTTTTATTTGATTGCGATATCGTATACTTGCGATTTTACACAACAAAAACGTTAAAAAAATAAAAGAAAGAAAACTCTCCTTCGTCTGAAACCTTTCCTCCGCACAGTCTCTCATCCGCCTCATAGCCTTTACTCCGCTGGAATCTCCCTCACTCGCACAGTGCATCCACCGCCCAGTTCATCACGCCAGGAACCCACCTCCTTCCCCGCAATCTCCTTTGGTTTATAATGACCGGTGAAAGTTCGAAGAGGAAATGTATGTTTCTTGAAATCGGAAGTTCAAAAAAGAAGAAAAAGAGTTCTTCAAAATATTATAAACCTAAGGTTCGATTTATATTCGATTTTACAGTGCTATATTGTTTTGACATTTTATAGGCTTTAGTTTTCTGCGTTTTTGACTTTGGAACCTTGAGATTTATGTTTCGGTTTGATTGAATAGATAATATTTGTTATTTCTTGTGCATTTTTCATAATCTGATGGATTTATGAAAACACTAGAATGTTAGGTTGCAATGTTCATTTGTTTGTTTAGCATCTATAGTTTTGAAGGGAGGGATTTAGTACATCGTATCAAGGAGGTAATACTGTTGACAATTGGTTGCTATGATGAGATACAGATTTTGTTGAAAGCACATTGTGCTTGGTTAAGATCATCTAAATTAGTTTTATTTTCATAAATCCGAATCTGAAAGGTACCAAAAAATGTGGCCGATTAAGGCCTTCACTGTCCTCCGGACAAATCTTTGATGCCTAAGGCTTTCTCCAGTCACCATTATTGGTGCTCTTCCACTCTTCAATCCATCAAATCTGTTGGACTCACCTCATTAGATGATCTTATTCCTTCACCAAAGCTTGTTTATACATATGACCATGCTTTTCATGGATTCAATGCAACAAAGTCCAAAGATGAATTGATTCTTTGAAGAAGCCACTGGGCTTCCTTTCGGCTTATCCTGATGGCATGGTTAAGCCCGATACTACACATAGTTACAAATTTCTTTCTCTGAACACTGTCATAGGTACATGGCCAACATCCGAGTATGGTAAGGATGTGATTTTGTAGTGAAAGTTATTGGGTAGAGTTTAGAATAATTTACTTCAATTCCAGAATCTAATATTTACTATAATCTCTCATTTTATCTTATAAAGCCTCTGATATATACAGGATCATAATATCCTTCATTGGTATCTGCCAAAGTTTCCCAACAGGCATCTCTTCGAGTCAATATCAAGTTCTTTTGCTTTGCTTTCTAAGTTTTTAACTCTCTCTCTCTCTCTCTCTCTCTCTCTCTCTCTCTCTCTCTCTCTCTCTCCATATACAAGTTATCAAACGTAAACTTGCATGGAAAATATGAATTTTACATGCCAAAAATATCCGAAAATAACATGAAGTAAACTTGCATGGAATAATATGAAGTAAAATTGTCATTTGGGACTTATGGCCCTTATTGGCGCAATATGCGAAAATTATGTACCTTAGAATTACTTAGTAGCCTGAAAATAAGTTCTTTCCAACCTATCAGGAGGGACATGGCCTTTGAGTTGTGATTGCCACTTTTTTTTCAGTATTCGTTACTTTTTGAGAATTTATGACACTTTTTTGTCACTTTCTCAAGTATTTATGAGTTCTTTTTTGTTTTTTGCATTGAGACTTCATAATACCTTGAGATCACTAGTTTTAAATTGTTAACTAGTACATGACTTCTGATTTGTGATTGCCACTTTGTTCAATATTTGAGACTTTTTTGAGAATTTATGACTTTTTATCACTTTCTCAAGTACCTAATTGTTCCTTTTCCTTTTTTGAGAATTTATGACTTTTTATCACTTTCTCAAGTACCTAATTGTTCCTTTTCCTTTTTGCAGAATTGGAACTTCTTAATACCCGAAGATAACTGGTTCAAGGGGAAAATTACTCTACATTCCCCACATAAGGTTATATGCTGTCTTAATGAAAAGTTCACCGAACAACAAAAAAATATTTTCAAAGAATCGTGTTTTGGTGCCTTCATAGATCTCAAAGAAATAGTTCTAAAACCTCAATTGATACACCAAATGTTGTTAAGGCAAGTAAAGAAACCAAATCCTAGCAAAATGTGGTTCAATATCAATGATCAACTTGTTAGGTTTTCTATGGTGGATTTTTGCCTAATTTCAGGGCTACGGTGTGTTGGAAATGGTGAATTCACGAAATATCGATTGAGAGATAGTTATTTGAGAGGGAAGTATTTCAAAGATTATGAAAATGTATCTACCCAAGATGTTGAAGAAGTGTTCAAAAATCTTCCAGTTGACACTGAAGATAAGGATTTGGTATATATTGGTGTGATTTATTTGACTACTACATTTTTATTTGGTACATCATATCTCAAAGGCGTGGAAGATTCTATTTTTGGCCTTGTGGAGTCTGATGACATGAATTCTTTTCCATGGGGGAAAGAATTGTATAGGATTACCTTTTCATCATTGAAGAACGCGTTTAACCAGTGAATGAAGAATATATTCACTGAAAAGAATTTTTTGGAGTATAGGCTTAGTGGATTTATTCTTCCCTTTCAAGTGTGGATTTATGAAACCATTCCCTTGTTAGCCAACAAGAAGTGTTGCTTGAAATATAAATCTCAACGTCCTCGAATGTTGAGTTGGTCTTCTAAAGAGCATCTTACTTCTGTCAGCTTAAAGAAATGCATTTTTGATTTGCTTCAAGTAAGTTTTATTTAAATTTATTACTTATTTTATGTCATTAGTTATAATTCTGATTGTTGTTTTTACTTTTTCCGAATATGAACTTTTTTAGTTGGAGGTAAATAGTGTTGTACCTCTTGAGGTGGAGAAGGAAGAGGGATACACATTTGGTTTATTTGTCGAGGATGAAGATGATGATTTTGAGCTCATAGCTGGCCGACCTAAGAAGTTACTTGATGCAGCCCAATCATCATTTTATGGCTGCATCAGCAAATCTGTGAAAAAGATGGACAAAGGAAAGAGCTAGGAGGTTCTTGCAATTTTTTCATATTTATTATTTATCTGTTATAATATATTTATCATTTCTTAATATGTAGTTTTTGTCTCTCAAAGAGTCCAGCAGTCTAATGAAGGAATTTTGAAACAGTTGACTAAGATTGAAATGAAACTTCAATCAAATGACATGATCTTAAGTCGGATTTCCGAGCTTGAAAGCAAGTTGGATATCAAAGTTCAATCAAACACTGAATTAGAAGACCGTTTAAAAGTGTCAAAGATAGGATGAAGATGAATGAAGACGTTATTGAACGTCTGAATATCCTGGAACGTAAAGTGTATGCCCAATCGATAGAGTTGAAGGTATTCTAGTCTTTTCAAGTTTTGTAGTTAATAATTTTTTTTTTTTCATTCATTGTCACTTTTTTTTTTATTGTTTTTGTCACTTTTTGTAACTATATGTCACTTTTTGTGTTTTTTGAAATCAACAGATGTCTTTCTTTTTTTTTTTTTTTGGCTTTGCAACTTTTTTTGATTATTTGGTCACTTTTTGTAACCACGTGTCACTTTTTCAAGTTATTTAAATTCAATTATTTATCACTTTTCTTAATAATATTTATTGCTGACTTTTTAATGTCTACCAAATCCTTTGTGTAGAGCACACCCAATGAAATGATCGAGAATACAGACAAGATTTTAGATGACTATCCTAGTTTTTGTCTAAATGTTGAGTTTGAAGCAAGTGGGGGCCAAAAAAATACTGATTTGCTGGGTGAAAATGTTGTTCAAATTGAAGTTGGAAAAAGTGAAAAAGGATCTGAAAAAAGTGACAAGTTGATTAAAAAAACTAATGAGGGGGTTGAAAAATGTGACAGAATCTTTGAAAAAAGTGACGATGTACCGAAAAAAGTGACAAGGTACTTGAAAAAAGTGACCAACAATATCACAAACGAGGAATACAAATACTGGATGAGGAGGTGGAGTTGAATGATGATATATGGGAAAAAGTGATAGAAATTTCAGATGCAATTGCAGATGAAAATGCACTGCAAGAGGTAAATATTTATTTTGTCACTATTTTCATATAACTTGTGTAATATATTATTTAATTATGTTTTAACTTATATTGCAAAATGTAGAATGTTGAAGCTATTTAAATTGATGATGAAAAGACTCCAGATGTACCATTGAAAAGGATAAAGAAACCTGCAACATATCTTCATTCCTCATGTGTGAATGAATTTGAATCTGCATCAACGACTAAGAAACGGGTTGTAAAGGGTACGTTTGCATTCCCAGTTGGGTTGGATCCTCCCAATGATCACGATGTAGATGCTTTTGAGACTTGGTTCAAAGAAGGATTTCAGCCTACAAATAAGTAAGTTATAATTTTCTATTTTTCGTGACTGTTATAATAATAAATTGAGAAAACGTCACTTTTTTGGATTAAATTGACACTTTTTCATTATGTGTGTAGGCATAAGCATTTGATGATGCTTATTTTGTTATCAAACCATGCTTCTACTTCAGTGATATTTAGATAACGAATAAACAGTGGTGGTATGAGCTATATACTCCAAAGGAGTGTTTGGAGGACACGGTATGTCAGTTTTACTATTAAGATTATATGCTGAGCTTTGATTGTTCATTATTTAAATAATTTTTTGTGTTGTTATTATATTATTAATTTTGTTATTTCTCTTTTTTGTAGCATATGGATGTTTGTTTTTATTATCTAAGAAAGATGATTAGGCATGGCTCGGGTATAAATTTCAAGGCTACAACCACTGATTTTGTGTTTGACAGCCGATGATGAGTTCCCGGTCGGGGAATCTCGTCGAACACGCGGAATAACGATATTTAAAACCCTATGATAGATCTAGATCAGATCGACACAAGACAAACAATGAAAAATAAGGATAGAACGACGGTAAAGCCTTGACCCGACAATCACGACGCAATTTATGGCGATGCGGATTGAAGAACCAAGATTGGTGAACGCCACAAGGACTTGTCAATTTCCTTGATAAGTATCGAATTCGGAAACGCCACAAATATTCTTGCGAATATTTGATAAGTTTGCTGGAAGAACGCCACAAAGATCGGATCTTTGATAAGTTCAAGAAAAAGGGAATAAACTCAACCTCTCAATTTTGGAGAATCCTCTCACAAATTTTATTAATCAACTCAAACTTTTTTTTTACAATGAATTGAAAGGAATATAAATAAGCAAAATAACCTAGCCTCTAATTTACTCAAAATACAATTCTAAATAGACTAAAATTCTAAAATAGGAAAATAACCTAAAATAATAAAAGGAAACAAAATAATTGGCAAAATTCCGGAAAATCTGGCGCTGCTCATTTACGGCCATGACGACTCCTTTTACGGCCGTAAAGGCCTTTCTGATAAAAAACTGAGTTATTGGTTACGGCCGTGACACAATGATTACGGCCGTGAATTTCCTCCGGTTTGAATTTTACAGCCATAAGACTGGACATTACGGCCGTGAGACCTTTTCTGCTGAAATTCTGCCTTTTCCTTCGATAGTTGATTACGGCCGTGACAATAGCTTTTACGGCCGTGATTATATGATTTACGGCCGTGAAGGATTTCCATTACGGCCGTAAGGCCCTTTCTGCATAAACAATTTCGTGTACGCGGCTCGGCT
This sequence comes from Ligustrum vulgare, assembly GCA_963555705.1. Taxonomy (NCBI): domain Eukaryota; kingdom Viridiplantae; phylum Streptophyta; class Magnoliopsida; order Lamiales; family Oleaceae; genus Ligustrum; species Ligustrum vulgare. Next base: position 11,940,401 of record OY743181.1, read on the forward strand.
TGATTCTTTCGCCTTCTCGGCTCGATTCCAACATGGAACTTGCTCCGTTTTGCACGTAGATCACTGTCATATTGCCGATGGCTCGACTTCGCCCTTCGATGCCTGGTCCGGATCACATCATACTCCCTCTCTTGAAAAGGATTCGACCTCGAATCCATTTTTGGTCGACTTATCAAACTCCTCCTGCTTTTCTGAGCTCGATGATAATGTTTAAGCTCTGTGCGATCCCTTAGACTTTTGGGCTGCTCATTTTTGCCAATGAATTTCTTTCCCGCCTTAAGTTCAAGGTTTGACTTCGGCACCTGTAAAACAGATTTTAAAGAACTAGGGAGGGGTTTGTTAGCGTGAGTAAGTGCAAATAGACTCATTTTTGTGGTAGACTCTCTTTTCTTTTGCTTTTTGCACTCAATCTCTCCTTTTTCTGAGGTCGTGGCCTCAACTCTCTTTTCTTTAATTTCCACTCCCTCTCTTTTTTCTGAGGTCGTGGCCTCAACTCTCTTATTTTTCCCCTCAAACTCACTTTTCACCTTCAATTTATCTTTCAGGGCTTCAGTTGGAGATAGTGGCATTAGAGTAAACTTTTTCCCCCTTTTACCAGGATGTATCTATTCGTATACCCATCGTGTAGTACAGCCCTTTCATGTTGCCAAGGTCTCCCCAACAGTATGTGACTAATTTGCATTGGCACCACGTCACAAATTACCTCATCCGAATACCCACCCAAAGAAAATGTCACCAAGGCCTGTCTCTTCACCTTAACTTCCCCTGACTCAGTCAACCATTGTAATTTATAAGGCGTTGGATGTTTCGTTAAAGGTAAGCCTAATTTTTCCACCAACATTGTACTAACTACATTAGTACAACTTCCCCCGTCAATCACCAAGCTACAAACTTTTTCATCCACTAAGCATCTAGTGCGAAAAATATTATCCCTTTGCCCATCCACATTTTCCAAAACATTCGCCTTACGCTTAATGCTAAGAGCATGCCTATCAATAATTGACTCATCCACCACAACACTTTTAGCCCCTTTACTATCACACCTATCCTTCTTACGTGGACAATCAAGTGCAATGTGACCCCGTTCCAAACATTTAAAGCACTTAATATTTTTATCCTTAAGAGACTTGGAATCAGAATTATTTTTACCTTTGGTTGTCGTTTCCTCCCTCCTTTTGTGAACATGATCACTACTCTCCCGTTTTGATGTCTCCTTTCGCTTTAATGGCCCTTCATCCATCCCATCTCCGTACCTAGCATGACATTCAGGCCTATTACCTCTCCTAACCCGAGAACCATCATGAGATTGATCCCGAGGTCTTTGTTCACGTTCTGCACCTCGATTCTCCATCTGAGCCATAAACCTCTCAAATTGTGCCCTCATTGCTGCAATATCATTATTACCCTATTCATCCTTTCTATTCACACCCCTGGGCTGTTTCCTGTCTCCAACAGAAGATGAAGATGTGGAAACCTCTCTATCAGACATTTTTAAGACACGAACAAGGAAATTTGGAATATTTGGGAAATATTTGGAATTTTCGGAATTTTTTTTTTATAATCTGCCAGAAAATTTGACTACGAGTATGGCAGAAAAAACGGAACTGAATTTGAACGAAAAACGAAGAAGAAAAACACTTTTGAATTTTTGGGACTGACTCTTATGGATCAAACTGGAAAAATTTATGACTGACACGAAGAACGCGAAGAACACGAAAAAAAAATCAAGAAACGCAAGAATCTGAAATAGATCCAAGCTCTGATACCAGATGATGAGTTCCCGGTCGGGGAATCTCGTCGAACACGCGGAATAACGATATTTAAAACCCTAGGATAGATCTAGATCAGATCGACACAAGACAAACAACGAAAAATAAGGATAGAACGACGGTAAAGCCTTGACCCGACAATCACGACGCAATTTATGGCGATGCGGATTGAAGAACCAAGATTGGTGAACGCCACAAGGACTTGTCAATTTCCTTGATAAGTATCGAATTCGGAAACGCCACAAATATTCTTGCGAATATTTGATAAGTTTGCTGGAAGAACGCCACAAAGATCGGATCTTTGATAAGTTCAAGAAAAAGGGAATAAACTCAACCTCTCAATTTTGGAGAATCCTCTCACAAATTTTATTAATCAAACTCAAACTTGTCTGTTTACAATCAATTGAAAAAGCGTATAAATAAGCAAAATATCCTAGCATCTAATTTACTCAAAATAGAATTCTAATTAGACTAAAATTCTAAAACAGGAAAATAACCTAAAATAATAAAAGGAAACAAAATAATTGACAAAATTCCGAAAAATCTGGCGTTGCTCATTTACGGCCGTGACGACTCCTTTTACGACCGTAAAGGCCTTTCTGATAAAAAATTGAGTTATTGGTTACGGCCGTGACACAATGATTACGGCCGTGAATTTCCTCCGGTTTGAATTTTACGGCCGTAAGACTGGACATTACGGTCGTGAGACCTTTTCTGCTGGAATTCTGCCTTTTCCTTCGATAGTTGATTACGGCCGTGACAATAGCTTTTACGGCCGTGATTATATGATTTACGGCCGTGAAGGATTTCCATTACGGCCGTAAGGCCCTTTTTGCGTAAACAATTTCGTGTACTCGGCTCGGCTTGATTCTTTCGCCTTCTCGGCTCGATTCCAACATGGAACTTGCTCCGTTTTGCACGTAGATCACTGTCATATTGCCGATGGCTCGACTTCGCCCTTCGATGCCTGGTCCGGATCACATCATCCAAATAAGGGGATTATACTATGAATTTTCCAAAGACAAATCTGTCTTAGCAAATCAAAGTTCTTTGTTGTCATATGTTATTGGGTTATATATGCCATGTAACACAAGTTGGTGTAATGTCGACCACATTCTTATGCCTGTCAAGATGTCCAATAGTGCTCATGGGATCATCATCCATTTTGACATCCAAAAAATGTGTCTAAATGTGTACAATTCCTACAAGAAGGTTGTGAGGAAGGCTATTGTTCTTGAGGTTGTTCAGCCTTTTTCACATATAGTTCCTCACCTTCATTTTAATATTGACTTCTTTGACGGTAAAGGAATTTTGGAAGAAGATGTTGTTAAACCCTTAGCTGTGAATATGGTTGAAATAATTCCTCAACAGAACAATGGGTTAGAATTTCTACCTTTTTTTCACTTTTAGTTTAGTCTTTTAATTCTTTATCTCATTCTTCTCTTTTTTTCTTCTTTTTTTTGTTGTTGTAGTGGGGATTGCGGAATCTATATTATTCGGTATGCCGAATATATCATTAATCAGAAATTAAATGAAATGCCGAAGACATTTAATATTCCGCAAATCAGAAGAAACTTTGCTGCTTTTTTATATGCCTATGCCAGGAAGAAGCAAGAGGAAAATTATGACATAGACAATAAATGGGTACAAAAGTAGATTTAGGGTATGGATAGAATGAAGGCAGAGACAGGTGTTTTGGAGAGAAGTTAGATATTCACTTTTTGGGAATGATTTTGTATAGATACTATTTTGAGGGAACATTTTGTTTTTGAGCTGATTCATTGGGATATAATTAAACAAGTGAAAGTTAATTGTCTAATTTGTCAGAATCTTAGTGTATTAGCTAATTGTTGCACATTTTATTGAATTTTAGTGTTTCGGAAACAGATATGTTTGTAAAAAGTCACAGTAAAGTTACAGTTTATCACTTTTTTTTAATAAGAAGTCACAAATTTGTCACTTTTTTTTTTATAAAAATTATAAATTTTTGAGTCATAATTTTGTGTTTTGAATGGCTAAACAGAAGTAAGATAATGGGATTTTTTTTTATCTTTTTTGTTTTCATGGAATGTTTGTATTTTTAGGCAAATTGTATGCAAAAGGGATGCTACCTTTTGATATTATGGAGATAACTGTTGTGTAAAATATGAGTAAATAAAAAAAGCATCATGCCATTCGAAAATACTAACCAAATTTCAACATAGTTTTTCGCATACACAAAAAGTGGCAATCTATCACTTTTTATAAAAAAAAAAAGTCACAATTTGTCACTTTTCTATTAAAAAGTGACATTTTGATAAAAAAAAAAATTATATATATATATATATATATATATATAACTAAAGTTTAGTTCTCCATCCAAGTATTTCAGATTACTTCCTGGCTAAAATTAAATCAATTTTGAAAAAAGGGTATAAATGGAAACAACTTTAAAAAGACAAGTAAAAAAAAATACATCAAATGTCTCTCCAAATAAAAACTTATCCATATTGAAAGAAAACAATCTTCATATGTCTTTCAACTTTCTTTTCTTTCGTGTTTTCTTCACGATAGTTGGGTTTTGACATGATCTTCGATTGTGTTCGTCCTCCCCACATCTTCCACATTTTAAACTCTTGATCTTCTATCTTTTTGATGGTATTCTTTTTTCTTTAGGTTGTCAGAATGTTCTTTTCGGATCAGGAGCCAAGACTATTCTTGATATTATCTCAGGCAGTACATTCCAATCATTTTGAACTCCAAGTGGGAAAATTGTTCCACTGTATGTTTGAATGTAAATGTAGCGTCCCGAGTTATTTGAATGTCATTTTCTGGTCTAAACTTTAAAAATAATATTCTAGCGGAAGAAAAAAACTGAAATTCATTTTTTTGCCAATATTAAATAAACTGTAATGGTCGATAAAACTCGAAAACATTTATGAACCAATTCAAAATAACGAATCGAGCCATTAATAATACAAAACATTTGGCAATGCCATAATTTCTCAAATAATTGAAAATCTCAAAAATAACCAAAGTTTAGAAATATGGATCATCAAAATAAGATTCTCAATTATTTAACGACTATTGCCACAATCATCCATCACCTGCCACCCTCTCCGAAATCTGCAAATATTGTTAGAATAGGAATGAGCTTTTCATAGAAATACTCAGTAGACTCATCGTCAATTAATTAATCTACATTATAATTGAACACATAAATGCAGGCTCTTTAGAAATTATAGGGTGTGGGTTGCTCTTCTCGTGCATTAAAGCACATGACTTCTCTTTGAAAAATCATAGGCTCTTTAAAATCATAAGGTGTGGGTTGTTCTTTCTTCTCGTGCACATAAGGCACATAAGTTATGCATAATATTATCATTTATCTTGCGAGATATTCTCTTCTTTCTTTCTCATGCATAAAAGCATATAAGTTATGACAAGCATAACAACATAAATATTTTCGAAGAAATATATTCTCGTCTCATTTCATGAAAATAACTTTCACATAAATCACATAACATACACATTCACATGCAATCATAATTTAAATTCATTAATAGGGGCGAGTCTACCTTAAATTCAACGAGTGCAAAATCGAGCGGGAAATGACTTCAATCCTTTAAATTTTCGTCCACCTCGTCTAGCTAATTAGAAAAATAAGTTAAATTAGTCTTTTGAAATTTATAGTTTAAAAAAGATAACTTACAATTTGGGGACTGAAATTGATGATTTGAAAGTTGGGGACTAAAATGAATACTTTTAAACTTGAGGGACAAAAATGTAAATTTTCAAAACTTAGGTTGAAGCTCAAAAATGAATATTAAATTGTAGGGCTTGAAATAATTGATTTTTAAAATGAAGGGACTGATTAAAGTCATTTAAAAACTTAAGGGGCTGAAATGATAAGTTTAAAACTATAAGGACTAAAATACATAACTTTAAAAACTTGGGGACTAAGCTGCAATTTCTGAAAATCAAAATATTAAAATCAAAACTTCTCTGTCTCCTTCCCATTCTGATTCAGAGAAAGAGAGAGGGGAGGGCGATCGGAAATCTCCTCCTCGCGCCACCGGTCCTCTGCCGACGGTTTCGCCGGCGAAAACGCCGGCGCAGGGTGCGACGAACGGTAGACAAGGGAAAGGTTCAGATTCAAGGGAGTTTGGTGCGAGATTGGTGCGAAATCGAGGTACAACCAAGGCTCAAATTTCAAACTTATCTGCGATTTTTCGACGTTAAAAGCGGTGGTTGAGGTAAGTGCTTGGGTTTAACTTAGTTCTTGGTTTTTGGGTTTATTTTTGGTTGAGATTGGAGTTGGGTTGGCCGCGATTTTGGTGGTGCTGCGGGTGGTTGATGGCGGTTCTTGGTGGTTGGGTTGATCGGCTGTTGAGGGGGTGAAAGGGTGGTGGTGGTGATGATGATGATGATGATGATGACGACGACGGAGGTGGCGGTGGTGACGGGTTGGAACTCGCAGGCGATGGGCTGTTTTGGTTTGGATCATGTAGTGGACGAAAATGGGCAGGGGTGATGATGGTGATGATGTTCATGATTCGATTTGGTGGTGGTTGTTGCGTTTTGTGGTGGCATGGTGGAAATGGGTAGTGGTTTGGTTGTGGTGATGATGCATTGGTTTCGTGGGTGATGATGATGAAGGATGTGGTCATTGCAGGTTGGATGGTGATTCGGTTGTGCTGTTGAAATTGGTGGTATTATTGAGTTGGAATCGTGGTTGGCTGAGTGTTGGGGAAATTTTTTTACCTTGAAGCTTGGTTGCAGGGAATCAGAGTTGTGGAGCTGAAGAATGGAGATACTGAATCGTGTTGTGGTTTGCAGAGAGAGAGGCTGATTTGCTGAGGAGTGGTCTGTGTAGTGTATATGAGAGTTTGATAGGTATGGAATTGATGTGATTGGTGGTAGTATAGGTTGATGTAGGATGTTATGGAAACCTACACAAGCAATACACGAAATTCGAGAAAAATAATACGCGAATTCAACTGGGTCGGAAAATGAATCTGATAAAATGAGCTTAATAAAATTTTGGAAATTTAAAACGATTTTGAAAGAATAAAATAAATAAATAATTTTAGAAACTCGGAATTTATTTAAAATCTAATGGACTTGATATTTCTCGACTTGGTTAGACAAATACGTCGCAACTTTAAATTAAAAATGGGTGAGATCGCAGCGGCACGTTTTCATAATTTTTAAAAATAATTATTTAATGCGTGAAAAATCTTGGTCGCTACAGTACATCTCTATAGTATAATATTTTGAACAATATTCGTATGAATTCTCTTTAATTTTTGCAATAATCACAAGAGCCTGTGCACATGGAATTTTGTCCACCTGAAATTGGTTAATGTACATGTCTTTTCTTCCATATTCAGCAAATATGAAGCACAGTCATCATTAATTTGGTATAATATTGAACTTGCAGTTGATACCTGTGAGAATAATACAACAAAATAATCATCAATTTTTATCTCAAAAGATGATTCAAAATGAAAATTGAACGCCATTTTTAATACAAACATATCATAACAAAAAAAATATCAGAATACAAAAACATTTGAAAAATTAACTTTATAATTTTTTACCTTCATTTTCTCTGACTGCACAGATTTTTTCCTCAGTTTTTTCTCTTGCTTGCTTGCAAGTGTTATGAAGGTTGCCCGTGCATCATTTATATGTTTCACAAACCATTCTTGTAGCAAGTATCTTAATGACTCTAGTAAAGGCTTCATAGGACAAACTTTTATTGCTTTTGTTACAGAATTAACTGATTCAACTATATTTGAAGTCATTGTAGAAAACCTATTATTTGTCATGTAAGTTCTTGACCATTTTTCAAGACCAATCTCTTTCTGCATAAGAAAGATTCAAAGTATTAATCTTAATGTAAGAAATAAAACATTTAATATGATATAAGTGCTCCTAAAACAAAGGTGATGTTCATTCACTTTTTTAGATAAAAGTGACACCACGTCACTTTTTGTTTAAAAAAGTGACAGTCGGATAAAAGTGAAATCGCATCACTTTTTTGTTAAAAAATATAACACACTTTTATACAAGTAATACTTAAAATGTTTTTGACAGTCTTTTTGAACATACCTGATGTGATCGAATTCCTGGATTGATTCCATCAAGTTGCTTCATATGGAATTCAAAGTCATTCTTTGTATATGCTCTTACAGCTTTGTTGAAATGTTCGACAATGTCTTTCCCCTTTTTCTTACCACCATACGACGACTTCAAGGTTTTTAACAAGTGACTAGAACATAGACCATGCATTAGGGTTTCAAACACCTTGTCAATTGTATTTTTTATACTTGCATGCCCATCTGAGATTATCCACAAATCTTCTCACTCACCATAAGCTTCTTTTAACCTCTCCAAGAACCACTCCCATGCATCAATGGTTTCTGAATTATTTACTCCAGAAGCTAATATGAAAATATTGTTGTTGGCATCTTGCGTGCACGAGGTAAAAAGTGTACCACCATAGTTTCCTTTCAAGAATGTAGCATCTATTACTATAATAGGTCTAAAAAACTCTCAGCCTCGAATGGATGCCCCTAATGCCATGAAGAGGTACTGAAATTTGTTGTCTTCAAATGTCTCAATTTTTGTAACTGATCCAGGATTTGGTTGTTCTATCATATACAAATATATTGGAAGCTTTTCATTTGACTTTGTTGGATCTTCTCTCACCAATTCTAGTGCTTTTTCCTTAGATCTCCAAGCTTTCTGGTAACTCATAGACACTCCATATGTATTCATCATGTCACCTATAATGTCACCAGGAGTGTATGTCGTTTTTGTTGAGATATACTTATACTTGATAAATTCTCCTACTATGGAACTTGTTGCTTGACGGTGATCTCACAAGATGATATTATTTGAGCATGTATGGTTATTTTTTATATACCTTACTCTGAACATATCTGATCCTGCAAGTTTTGAAGCCCTAAACATCCACTGACACTTATCATCTATACACTTCAGCGCATATTCTTTCTTATCAGACTTACTTAACTTAAATTGAAACTTCTTGTGTATCGCATATACTGAAATACTTCCCTTGACCAATTTCTTGTTCTTGAACACATTGCCTTTTGCTATTCCATCCATAGTTACAACTGAAATAATATCACTTTCTCCTTCATTCCTTGCTTCTTCAACCACCGATATGCTATTATATACAACAACAACAATTTCATCAATATTGGGTAGTTTTTGAGCTGATGTCACCGAATTATCAGTTATAGCTTCACAAAATTGTATCTGCATCATATCATTTTCTTCTGAACATTGTATAGCCTCAACAAATTCACTTCTACGACTTTTTGAGATTGTTGTCACATCTACACATAATGGAAAGCTTGCAAGATATTTATCCTTTTTCTTGAGCTCCAAATAAAATGTCACTAAACCATCATCTGAAATATCCTTCAAAGGCAAGTTTTTCTTTACATTGTATTGTATTTTTATTCCCTGTGTTGCCTGGTTTAATTTCATTACGGAAAATATCATGCACTGAAGGTCGTTGTATGTGCAATCCATTGGAACAACAATTCCAGTCATTTTGTCACTTTTATATTAATTATCTTGTTCCCATCTGCCTTCGTAACAAATAAAGACATTAATTGTATCCATAACTGTAAAATAAGAACAAAAACAAAAAAGTGAATTAACTTTTAGTGCCTATTTGAGTCCCATAAATTTTCTCTTTTTTCTACAATACTCTATTATAACCACACATTTCAATAAGCGCCTTGCATTCATCAACTTAACATGAAAAAGTGACAGGATGTCACAGAAATTCCACAACTTAACATGAAAAAGTGACATGATGTGACTCTATTGTGACTTTTTTAAAAAAAGACATTCTGTCACTTTTTCTCATACGAAATTCCACAAACACATTGTGTAACGACTCGGATCCCACTTAACGGGCTGTCTGACGCGATCCCAGTCGGGGAATCTCGTCGAACAACGCGTAATAACGAAATCTAAAACCCTAGGAAAGATCTAAATCAGATCTGACTCGAAAATAACAAGAACACGAATAAATAGACGGAAATTAAAATAAGAATGACGATAGGACATGGACCCAACAATCACGACGCAATAAATTGACGATGCGGATTGAAGAACTGAGGTTTTCGAGACGCCACAAGGGATGTCAAATTCCTTGATAAGTTTCTGATTGGAACGCCACAAATATTCAAGAAAATATCTGATAAGTTCTATGAATTGTTCTTCAAGAACAAGAAAAAAGGAATCCTCCTTTTAGAGAGAGAAAATCTCACATTCATTCAATAATTCAAAAGTTGTTGTTCCATAATGAAATACAAAGTGATATAATGTAACAATTGACCTAACTAGGGTTAGCCGCTAATTTGGGCCCAAAATATGGAAGTAAATAATTTAAAAACGGAATTAAATTAAAATACGCGAAATCTGGAAAATTAGATGTTACGGCCGTAACTATGTCACTTACGGCCGTAAGTGACTCTCTGTCCCGCGTTTACGGCCGTAACAATAACACTCACGGCCGTAAATGTCTAATTGCTGAAGTTCTTCAATTCCACCAGAGACGGCGTTACAGCCGTGAACCACAGTCTTACGGCCGTAAGATAGAAAATCCTGGAATTCATGCTTTTGACCCGAGGGGCGATTACGGCCGTGAGAAACAGACTTTACGGCCGTGAATATGTCCTTGGCCTCCAAACTTTTCCCCTTTGATTTGGCTCGACCCCTTTATCTTCTCGGCTCGCTCCCAACATGAAACTTGTGCCGTTTCTCGCGTAGATCACTGTCACATTGCCCATAGGTCGACTTCTCCTTTGGTCTCCTACTTCGGATCACATCATCCCCCCTTTCTTGGAAAGGATTCGACCTCGAATCCGTATATGGCCTCTCCTTTATGTAACTCTTTCTGTCGTTGGTTCGAGGGACCTGTTCCTGTTTGGTGCTATACATCATCCTTTGGGGTTGTTCTGTCCGGCAATAAATTTTCCCTTTGGCCTTAGTTTTGTAATTTGATTGTAGTACCTGCAAAACAGAATTAGCCAAACTAGGGAGGGATGTGTTAGCAAATGCAAATAAGCTCATTTTTGTGGTGGACTCTCTTTTCTTTTTCTTTGTACTCTCAAGCTCACCTTTTTCTGAGGTCGTGGCCTCAACTCTCTTGTTTTCAATTTTCACACCCTCTCCTTTTTCTGAGGTCGTGGCCTCAACACTCTTATTTTTTCACTCAAACTCGCTCTTTATTTTCAATTGGTCCTCTTGGACCTCTTTAGGTGTTAGCGGAGCAAGAGTGATCCTTTTTCCACCCTTCACAAAAGAATATCTATTTTTGAACCCATCATGCACCACTCTCCTATCATGCTGCCATGGCCTTCCCAATAAAATATGCCCAACATTCATAGGGACCACATCACACAAAACCTCATCTCTATAACCCCCAATGGTGAATTTAATATTAACCTGCTTGTTCACCTTAAGTTCTCCCGACTCGGTTAACCACTGTAATTTATAGGGGTTGGGGTGTTTCACCTTAAGAAATCCCAACTTCTCCACCAATAATGTACTAACCACATTAGTACAACTTCCCCCATCAATTACCATCCCACAAACCTTTTTCCCTACCAAACACCTAGTGTGGAAAAGATTATCCCGCTGTTCGTCAACCTCAACCATCTTAGTTCGAGAACTTAGGACACGTCTATTCACAAGGGACCCTTTCACCGCATAAGTTAACCCCTCTTCATCGCTACTACTAGCCCCAATATCTACTAACTTAGGCATTCCCTTAAATTCATCCTCAGAACTAATTTCACCATTATCACGCAAAAGCATTACTTTTTTATTTGGACACTGTGATGCTATATGGCCCGACCCCAAACACTTAAAGCACTTAATATTTCTATCCCTAGTAGGTTGAGAATCAGAAATATTTTTACCTTTAGTTGGAAGTTCCTCCTTTCCCTTCGGGACGTGCTCATCATTGTGATCCTTCCTCGGTTGTGATGTAGGATAGGTTCCTGGTGATTGTTTAGATGTCCCCTTCCGCCTTAATTGCCTTTCTACCTTCATTGCCATGTGAACCATGTCTTCTAGTTCCACATAATGTTGTAACTCAACAATGTTCGCAATATCCCTGTTCAGCCCACTCAAAAATCTAGCCATTGTAGCTTCCCGATCCTCCACCACGTTGGCCCTAATCATGGCTACCTCCATGTCTCTATGATATTCCTCTACACCCCTAGAACCTTGCGTGAGCCCCTGCAACCTTTGATAAATATCCCTATGATAGTGGCTTGGGACAAACCTCTTCCTCATGATTGTTTTCAACTCACGCCACGTATCCACCGGCTCTTCACCATTCCTCCTCCGATCCTTCACCAACTGATCCCACCAATTAATGGCATAATCGGTGAACTCAACAACCGCTAGTTTCACCTTCTTTCCTTCAGAATAATTGTGGCAATCAAACATCAATTCTACCTTCTTCTCCCAATCTAGGTAAGCTTCCGGATCACTCCTCCCATGAAAAGGTGGGATAGACATTTTTATTTTACCTAGATTATCATCTATCTCATCCCGATCACCACGATCTCTTCTATTATTTGCCCTTTCATTCCTATCTCCTCTACCCCTTCTCTTCCTTACACTATCCACAGATGATTGGATACTACTTCCTTCACTCGCAAACTCTTCATCATCAAACCCATAACCAACCCTTTGATTATGTCTCCCCCTATGATCCCTCCGGTCTTCCCTCCTAACCCTAGGACCTGCACGAGTTTGTTCCCTACGCAACTTGTTAATAGTTTCCTCCTGCTTATCCATCCTAGTCATCAACTTCTCAAACTGCTCATGTATCGTCTCCATCACACCTACATCATTTTTATTCACTCTATTCATACCTTCCGGTCGTTTGTTGTGGCTCGTTGATAGAGCTGCTGGCTCCCGTTTGTAAATTCCCTGGTTGTCTCCAACTGATGAAGATGATGAATCCCGTCTGCTAGACATTATTAGTCCTCACGGAAACAAATTCGGAATATTTAGGAAAATAATGGAATTTTTTTTTTTTAAACTGTTAGACAATCTGACTACGAATATGGCGAAAAAAAGGGAATTGGATTTGGACGAGAAACGAACAAGAAAAACACTTTTGAATTTTTGGGACTGACTCTTATGGATCAAACTGGAAAAAATTATGACGACACGAAGAACGCGAAGAACACGAAAGAAAAAAAATCAAGAACGCAAGAATCTGAAATAGATCCAAGCTCTGATACCAGATGACGCGATCCCAGTCGGGGAATCTCGTCGAACAACGCGGAATAACGAAATCTAAAACCCTAGGAAAGATCTAAATCAGATCTGACTCGAAAATAACAAGAACACGAATAAATAGACGGAAATTAAAATAAGAATGACGATAGGACCTGGACCCAACAATCACGACGCAATAAATTGACGATGCGGATTGAAGAATCGAGGTTTTCGAGACGCCACAAGGGATGCCAAATTCCTTGATAAGTTTCTGATTGGAACGCCACAAATATTCAAGAAAATATCTGATAAGTTCTATGAATTGTTCTTCAAGAACAAGAAAAAAGGAATCCTCCTTTTAGAGAGAGAAAATCTCACATTCATTCAATAATTCAAAAGTTGTTGTTCCATAATGAAATACAAAGTGATATAATGTAACAATTGACCTAACTAGGGTTAGCCGCTAATTTGGGCCCAAAATATGGAAGTAAATAATTTAAAAACGGAATTAAATTAAAATACGCGAAATCTGGAAAATTAGATGTTACGGCCGTAACTATGTCACTTACGGCCGTAAGTGACTCTCTGTCCCGCGTTTACGGCCGTAACAATAACACTCACGGCCGTGAACCATAGTCTTACGGCCGTAAGATAGAAAATCCTGGAATTCATGCTTTTGACCCGAGGGGCGATTATGGCCGTGAGAAACAGACTTTACGGCCGTGAATATGTCCTTGGCCTCCAAACTTTGCCCCTTTGATTTGGCTCGACCCCTTAGTCTTCTCGGCTCGCTCCCAACATGAAACTTGTGCCGTTTCCCGCGTAGATCACTGTCACATTGCCCATAGGTCGACTTCTCCTTTTGTCTCCTACTTCGGATCACATCACTGTCCCGGACGTTAGATGACGGCATACTGTCCCCACTGGACCAACACGAGTCTTTTCAGCATGCTTTGTCCTCACTCGCACGCTCCCCGAGAAAACTTCCCAGGAGGTCACCCATCCCAGAATTTCTCCAAGTCAAGCACGCTTAACTTTGGAGTTTCTAACGATGGACTTCCAGAAAGAAACTTCACATGAACAAAAAGTGACAGGATTACGACTTTTTATTAAAAAAAGTGACATTCTGTCACTTTTTCACATATGAATTTCAACTTCACATGAAGAAAAAGTGGCGGGATGCTACTTTTTTGTAAAAAAGTGAGATTATGTCACTTTTTCACATACGAAATTTCACCCCTTGCATTTACCAACTTCACATGAAGAAAAAGTTATAGGATTGTGACTTTTTTTTAAAAAAAAAGTGACATTCTGTCACTTTTTCACATTCGAAATTCCACAAACACATTGGATTCACCAACTTCACATGAAAAAGTGGCGAGATGCGACTTTTTTTGTAAAAAAGTGAAATTCTAACACTTTTTCACATACGAAATTTTCACAAGCCCCTTACATTTATCAACTTCACATGAAGAAAAAGTGACAGGATTGTGACTTTTTTAAAAAAGTGACAGCATGGCACTTCTCTAATGCTTGATCTTAACAAGACCCTTGCAATTATCAGCTTCACATGAAAAAGTGACAGCATGGTACTTCTCCAATACTTGATGTCAACAAGACCCTTAAAATTATTAGCTTCACATGAAAAAGTGACAAAATGTCACTTCTCCAATGCTTGATGTCAACAAGCCCCTTACAATCATCATCTTCACATGAATAAGTGACAGGAAGCGATTTTTTTTTTTAATAAAAAAAAAGTGACAGCATGACACTTTCTCAAGGCTTGATGTCAACAAGACCCTTGCAATCATCAGCTTGACATGAAAAAGTGGCATGCTACAACACTTTTAAAAAAGTCGTAGTATGGAACTTCCTCCAATGCTTGATACTTGATTATTGTCCAATTTTACTTATTTTAGATAGGTAAATGAATAAAAATTGCGATTTTTTAATACGAATTATATTATTTAGAGCAAAAATCATAAAAGATTTCATTTTAATTCGTAAACTCTAAATTGATTTTATTTGTTATTAATTTCATCTATTTGATTGCAGGCATATTTTGGACAATTTTAACTCGAAAATTTCCAACTTAATTGATCCGAAAAGCCCAGAGTGTGTGAACCCACCTTCAACCTCACATTTCTTGGCCCACAACAATACATACTTCAACCCATCTCCCTCACCCTACAAAAACCTACAGCACCAACTCCCTTCCATCACCTTTATCGTACCAATCTCTCAATCCTCTAACCCAGCCGCCGCTCAACCATATCTCTCTCTCGTTCCCACACAAACACTCTACCATCCTACACTCCCAGTCGCAAGCCTTCTCCCTCACCACCTACTCTCTCCCTCACACTTCCAATACTAGCCTTAACTCCCAACAGCCCCTCCACCTTCGGCTGGCTGCAACCTCTCTGGAACCACACAACATCATTCAGCCGCAGCTTCCCCCTTCTCATGGACAGCCAACTTCCTCATTCACGCAGATAACACAGCCACAACTTCACCTTCTCTTCCTCTTGTCCTCTGCCCATACACCACTCTTCCACCATGGCCTGATAGCCAACGTCCCCAGCTGCAATCCCCTTATCACAGTAACCTCCACTCACTTCTCTCTCACGGCCTGCGACTCTTCTTCTCAGCCTCCACACTGTAGTCATTAGTTTTCTCCCTCATCATCTCTCTCTCGTACCCAGCACTCAACCCTCACACTTCCACGTAAACCAGCCACAAGCCCGAACCTGAACTTAGGACCTTAAAGCAATCTAGACTTAAAGCAATCTAGACTTATCTCACGACCGATAACGCTCACTTCTCTCAACGAAACAGCAGGCACCAACAGTCATAACCTGAAGCAGCCGCACCTCACTTCAAAAGGGAACTCAGCAGCCATTTCTCTCACAGAAGTCGATTGAAGAGAACTACAAAGTGGCATTTCAGGTTATTCGTTCCAGTTTTTATTCATATTTTGCTTAGATTTTTTATTTTTCTATGTTAATTTCTATAATTTCAGATTATTGACATTAGTTTAGTTTGAGATATATTGTTGGTTATAGAATTTTCATCTACAAACTTGAATTTTATTTTCTAGAATGGTTATTGTTTGTTTGAACTTTATTTTGGTTAATTTAATTATGGTCGGCTAAATTATATTTGAGAGGAGTTATTTTTAGCTTCAATGGGTATGTTTTTCCCTGGGATCGATTTGTGCAAGAAACCATATTCAATGTTGATTTTCAGTTGAAACTTGGAAGACGACACCGTGGAATGAATAAGCAGCTGCAAGGAATTCTGTTTTCCTCTTCTTTTAGGTTTTAGAACGTAAAAATACTGTTTCTCAAGATTAATAAGTGTATTATGGTTGTTTAATCAATGTTTGGGAGTATTTTTCAAATTGATCCCTAAAATAAGGGTATTTGTGTAAACACCCCAAAAATAAAATTGATTAATGGAGTAAATTTCTACTCTCTTTATGCTGTAGCTGAGGCTGATTCCTCAATTTGAAGGTAAACAAAGCAAAAGGAAGTGATGGACAAAAAAAATGGTATTGGTAGCCAAAAACTAATGGGATTCAATTGGACGGACTTGAAAAGCTATTTGGAAGTTAACATGATTTTTGGGGATGAAAATTGAAGTTTAAAGAAATTGGAGGATGAAATTTATTTAGATGAAAAAGTTTAAGGACCAATTATGCAGTCGAAAGTGCAAGCTTCTATAATTATAAGCCTCAACATTTGAAGGAAAAATATCCACTAGTCGCGAATTGCTCACTACCACTGCTGAACGGCGCGAGGTCCCATATTCCACGAAATAGGCTTTAGTGACGGAAAATATATGGAGCGACATTTATCATACAAGAATTAGCGACAATTTTAGCAAATTTATAATCTCAATTTTTCAACTTGTAAATAGTTTTAAACATTTTTTTTCTTTTCAACCACTATCTATACTATAGAAATTATATGTTGCACACAGTGGGCACTGCACCTTATGGTGCTCACTGTAGACAAGTGTCACCCCTATTGTGGGGGTGTCAGGTGGGGCCAGCGGTCCCACTTGACAGCCACTCCACACCCGCCACATGACAGGTGAGAAGTTTTATGGTGTAAGGGGCACCATAAAAGAACTTATCTATATTATGCCCTTGTTTGGTTTTCTTTAAGTTTTTCTCTTTCTTTTTCTACAGTACTTAATATCAATCATTCATTAAAAGTTAAGCTCATAATATTTGACTTTTCAATCAAGTCTCAATCATCTATGTTAACTTATTTTAAATTATATTTATTGGCATTTTCTATTTTACTACATGTTTGTAATTTAATAAATTTAGTTTATTACTAAATATTTTTATTTAGTAATTTATTAAGTTTAATTACATTTCTTGAACGTAATATTGTCTCCTATATATTGTGATAATATTTGTTACTTATCTTCTATGATAATGATCAAGAAATATTGTGATAATATTTTGAAGATAATGTTTGTTGCTTATCTTATATGATAAGTATTGTGATAATGGTAGAAGTCTATCACTTATCGTTTGTGATAAGAATTGTGATAATATTTTACTTGGCTTGAAATTATATCTTTATCACTTATAAGTATTTTGATTATATTTTAAGTCTTGGTAAAATATTCTGATTGGCCGAAAATATTTGATCATAATCTCGAAAATATCTTGAAATCTTGATCTTGTTATTTTGGTAAAATTCTTGATAATATATTGTGATTGTCAAGGTATCCAAAATATGGTAAGCATCTTTTTGATATGGTCAAGAATATTTCATTCTTATCTTTGCAAATGGTAAGATTTGTTGGACGAAAATCTATCTAGGGATAATTCTTGATAGGGCCGAAAATATGAAGTCCAAGTTTATGTTAATCATGTGATTCATTAACTTATGGTAAGATCTACATGATTTATCTATATCTTGGTTATGGTAAGATTTAGTTAAGAATATTTATCTTACATTTTACTAATTATCTTTACCTTGTTTTGCAGGTATTAGAGATCTTGTGCAATTAGGAAACTTGGGAGCCAAGTAAACCTAATTGCACTATAAAGAGAAGAAAAACGGGATGTTTTTCTGGGGACATGAAAATACAACTAATCCGTGCGGTGCTTACAATATTACACGTCCACCAAAAAGAAGTCTTGAAGCTATATTTTTGTATTGTGCCAATAATTAAAGCTTCGTTTGTGTGGTGACTTCAACACTCCGAGAGGAGGATTCAATCACCGAGAGAAGGAAAGTATTTCAGCGTGAAGATCAAACGGGAGGTTTGGATCGTGTTCGAACGGGAGTTCGAGATTGCTGAAAAGGTGTTGCAGATTCAAAGAAAACTACTGAAGAGTGGTAGGACGCCAGCTACATTACATGCCACAGAAGGATCAGGGAGTGATCTATTTCTTGGATGTTTGATAAAGTATATGCGTAGATTTATCCTATAATTTAGATTGATATGTATAAACTCTTTCCTTATATAGTGATTTGTTTTTGTTCGCAAGATGCGAACCGTGAGTTTTCCCTGTTAGGGTTTTTCCCACGTTAAGCTCAAATTATTGTGTTCTTGTTCATTTATAATTCCGCACAATTTATTCTGATTGTTTACGTTTTACAATCCAGACGAATCTGTCTTAGCAAGATTCATCTGGTACTGCACTAAACAAAACTTAACGATTTATTGTTAACTAGTTACTGTCTAGACTTGTCTGTGACAGTCTGTTTATAAAATTTAGACAACTTCAAATTTTCAATCTATTCTCCTAAAAATCATTATTCATTTTTTTTAAAAAAAAACTCTTTTTAAATAATACCAAATGTTCGCTCAAAATAGTGTACTGCAAGCGCACGGGTCGCGTACAAATAATAAAGTGGACTTTTTGAGTCCGGGTTGTCGATTCCACGAGGAATGTATACTCTATAATACTCTAGTTAATTTAATCTTAACAAATGAAACACACAATTAAAAGATGAATTTTTGACAATTCTAAATTAATGAAACTAATGTTAAACCAAATTAAAATAAGGAAAATGAAAGATAAAATAGTTGGGATTCATGATTTCACTTAACTCTTTCTTAAGTAATTTCTCAACACATGCAAATTAATAAATTACTCATTTACAATGTTAGATCCGATTTTCCAAGTTTAGCTAATTAACTCTCTCGAGTGAAATTAACCATAATCAATTGGTTTAACCTACTATATCTCTATGTCGATTAAGGCCCAATCAATTGCATTAACTATTTGTGAAAATAGTTCATGGATCATCTAGGGTTTAAGGTATATCTCTATCCTTAATAAGAACCTAGAGCATTTGTTATATGGTCTAAAATGCATAATATCTCTCGATTATCATACACTTCACAAAACATATATTTGGTGATCAATCAAACACATAGAATAAACACACATGAAATAAGCTCAACATTAATAAACAAACATTAAAATTACTTAAACTAAGTTAAGTTATATCAATCATCCCAACATAAAACAACTAGCCCATTGTATAAATATTTTACAAAAGTTGAGGTTTACAAAAATACATCACAAAATACAGAAATCAAAGATTAAAAATACAAGATAATGAAATAAATCACTTCCCTTGATTTTTTTTACCCCAAAATTCCTTGAACTTTGATTTGTATTTCCACTTGACTTCTTGCTTCTTTGATCCAATGGGTGCTAGCAACTTGAAATCACAAATAAACTACAAACTAAATTACAAACAAAGCAAAAATAAAGAAAAGAATAAGAAAAGTGGGAAAAGAGGCTAGGGTTTGGAGATAAAAATTGTGTTTTGGTGTTAAGAAATGAGAGTATTTGTACTCCCAAAAATTAGACCTAAAAGGGTCCAAAAAAAGGCATCCAATTCGAACCAAACACGACCTTAATTTAAAATAAAAACAAAAAAAAATTAAAATTAAAATCAGAATTGAGTCGAAAATTCTCCACGCGTGACAACAGATTAAGAATCTGTTGAGTTTTGCTGGGCACATTGCATGCGTCAACAAAACAACTTAAGGCATGGGTAAAACTCATGCTTATAATATTATAATATTATAATATATATATATATATATATATATATATATATATATATATATATATATATATATATATATATTGTCTTTTCTTTTCTTCTTTTTTTTTTCTTTTTCTTTTAAATTAATTGCAATCAAAGTTCCTCATCTTCTGTCCTTCTTCAATTTAGTCCTCGAATTTTAATTTTTATTACAAATATGCCCCTGAAATATTTGCATCTCTAATCCTCCAACATTCTGAGATATTGCAATTGAGTCCCCAAACTTTTGATTTTTTTCAATTGGGTCATTGGACATCAAAATTGCTCCTCTTTGCGCTCAATTGCTCTCCAATCTTGTCAATTTTCTTTCCAATTGAGGTTGTACCTAATTGTACAAGATAAACACAATTTATAAGTAGAAATTTTCTCAATTTGTCAATTAAATTGTCGATTTAAAAGCAAAATAAGTGTGTAAAACACACTTATCACACCCCCAAACTTGAGCTTTTGCTCGTCTCGAGCAAAATTATCTACTAGTGCAATCAAGTAACGTGAAATATAGATCAACAATGTTAGATAACTTGCAAATTACTCATGAGTACAAAATTGTATAATCAATTCAAAAGTATGATTCCAAATGCTACCAAAAAGAAGTTTGGCTAATCCGATGTTCGATCAGTGTGTGTATGTGCATAGTCACTTTCAATTGTCAATTAAGTTTCGAGAATATTGATGAGTAAAGAGGTTTCAAGTCAAAACTACCCACCGTTAGTGGTCAATTCTTTTTCTTTCCCACTCGTGACATTCATCTCCTAATAAATATTTTTCTTTCCTCTCCCGGGATACAATTTTAGAGAGTACTCTCAAATCACTATTTTCTTTTTCCACTCTAGTTTGGTTGTGTTTTACCGGAAAGTTCGAAAATCTAGAAATGCACTAACTCTCCACTAAATGAGTGCTTCGACATTCAAGCTTATACTAAGCAATTCAAACCCACTATTAATCTAAAAGCCCTTATGCAAGTACAAATGCATGATTTCTAAAAACTAACGTGATGAATGCTTGTATCTTCCCCCACTCCCTTAAGCTTTCTAATTGAACCATGTAGCGAGCTTTAAGTCGAAAAATCCTCGATTGTTTTATGATCAAAGGGTAGCAGGTTTCAAAATACCCCTACGAACTTAATAACTCGAGTCAAAAAGAAGTGAGGTATACTTATTAAGCAAATGCAATAATGAAGTGCTTTTTTTTTCTCACTTTTTTTCCAAAGTGTGTGTGT
This sequence comes from Ligustrum vulgare, assembly GCA_963555705.1. Lineage (NCBI taxonomy): Eukaryota > Viridiplantae > Streptophyta > Magnoliopsida > Lamiales > Oleaceae > Ligustrum > Ligustrum vulgare. The sequence goes on from OY743181.1 coordinate 11,961,751, forward strand.
GTGTGTGTGTGTGTGTGTGTGTGTGTGGGTCTACTCATTAAGCTTTCTAATTGACCCATATAGCGAGCCTTAGGCCGGTGACTCCCAAGTTTCAAACTTAAGGCACCAAGTTTCAAGATACTCCTACGGGCTTAATTACTCGAGTCAAAAAGGCTTCGAGATAGGGCAATGCAAAAATTAAAATGGGCTTAGAACTCTAGCATACGGTCATTACTTAGCTTATACTTGGCGAAATACACTCCACACAAAATTTATTTCCAACATACATGGAATCACCACACGTATAGACCGTCTCTTTCACCGGGTCGACCACCCCCAAACTTGTCTTACATTAGGATCAAGAGATTTAGAGCATTGGGAAACATTTGATAGGTTGATAAAAATTAAAAATACAAGCTCACAACTTAGTTCTTCTGCTCCATTAACCTCTTCACCCTTCAACAATTCCCAAACTTCACCAACAATCAATCATGACTTTTGTGCTCAAGATAAATATGATCTTGCCTGGATAAGCATTTTGTAAAAGTAGACATAAGTAGCAATGCTCATAAATCATGAATCAATAACAATTTTAAACATCTAAGTAATCCTGGCCGGCAAGGCTATCTAACATGTCAATACACAATAAGAAATCACCCCCAAACTTGAAATGCACATTGTCCTAAATGTGTAAAATAAAATCAAAGTAAGAGGAAAGAAGTTACTAGACATCCCAAGAAGTGGCGGGGCACTAATAAGTAGTCTTGGGCATGTGAAACTCTCATTGCAATCACCAAAAATCCACCCCCAAACTTGTGTTGAAACCTCCAATCAATTGAACACAAATTTCTCTAATGAGGCATTTCATCAAACACCTTGTGAGCATCCTATGAAAACATAAGAAAAGAGTAGATATTAAGTGGTGAATGACCCAAAAATTTAAATCACATTCAACATCTCAATTCTAACTCATAAATCCAATGCAATTTTCCCATCTACATCAATATTAAATCACACTTGAAGATAAAAGACAATATGAACCAAGTGATTTAAAAATGAGTTTTAAGCAAATTTTGAATTTGAAAGTTTGATATGAGTATATGTTAGAATTAAATGAGAATGCATTAGAGCTATTTCACCCTACCCAACTTGAAGAAAATAAATGTGGAAGATAAAGATTTGGGCCAAACCAACTTATTCGCAAGAAAGTAAATAATATGAAAAAAAATAAAAATAAAGCAAGTAAAGGATAGAGAATGGGTTGCCTCCCATTAAGCGCTTATTTTAATGTCATTAGCTCGACTCTCCGCATAAGCACTTCATGGCACTCTAAACATAGCTTTTGATGCCTTCCCCATTTTGCTTCTTTTGGCTTTGCCCCACTCTTTATTGATTCGAAATACTTGCACCTTGCCCCTTCCAATGTTATGGGACTTGCCTATTCTATCCAATTCAAACTCAACAATGTAGACTTGCTCATCCTCAAGTGGCTTAAGCACAAATTCTATTATTGGACAATCAATGAAGTTGAGATAATTTGATTTGATCTCTTCCTCATTAATTGCCACTTCTCCAAGTGATTCTTTTGTGATTAAATTATCATTCTCTTCAAGCTCATCTCCATTAGTTGATGTCTCCTTAGATTGAATGACCGATCCAAAATTTGAATCAATGGGCAATGGCAAGTTTTTCCTATTAATTCCCAAGAGTGGATTATACCCCCACATTCGAAATTCTTCCCAATACATGGCATCCCCCATAAGCATATCATCTTCATCTAAATTGGCAAGCTCATTATAATACTTTGCAAGTACCTTCTCATTCAATAGTGGAGGACCATCTCCCACAAGAGTGATGTACTCATCCCAATCATCCGGTACACAATCTCCCAAGAGCATGTAGTTCTCACATCCGAAGTGTCACTTGCTTATTTTCGACATTTCAAATATTGTCTAAACTTAATAAGTTTTGACGTAATCAAATTATTCCCCGAAAACAAACATTGTCCATTACAATGCATCTTGTAACAAATTTCACAACTTGAATATTATTCAAGTATGTATTCATCACCCATGTTGAGATTGTTCAATGCAATTGCTTTCCTATTTTGCCAATGTTAAAATCAAATATGCATAGAAAGAAAACAAAACACAAGAAAGATTAGAATAGTGGTTGTTAACCAAAGGTAAAAAAATAAAACATAAAAGAAAAATAATTACAAGTTGTTAAAACTAAAACTGACTAAAGTAATAATCAAAGTAAAAACATTCCCCGACAACGGTGCCAACAACTTGTTCGCTCAAAATAGTGTACCGCAAGAGCACGGGTCGCGTACAAGTAATAAAGTGGACTTTTTGAGTCCGAATTTTCGATCTCACGGGGAATGTTTACTTTAGACTACACAACTCTAATTAATTTAATTCTAACACAAGAAAAAACACACAATTAAAAGTTGGGTTTTGAAAATTCTAAATTAACGAAACTAATGTTAAACCCAATAAAAATAAGGAAAATGAAAGATAAAATAGTTGGGATTCATAATTTCACTTAACTCTTGCTTAAGTAATTTCTCAACACATGTAAATTAATAAATTACTCATTTACAATGTTAGACCCGATTTTTCAAGTTTAGCTAATTACCTCTCTCGAGTGAAATTAACCATAATCAATTAGTTTAACCTACAATATCTCTATGTCGATTAAGGCCCAATCAATTGCATTAACTCTTTGTGAAAATAACTCAATTGATCATCTAGAGTTTAAGGTATATCTCTATCCTTAACAAGAACCAAGAGCATTTGTTATTTGGTCTAAAATGCATAATATCCCTCGATTATCATACACTTCACAAAACATATATTTGGTGATCAATCAAACACATGGAATAATCTCAATAAGAAACACACATGAAATAAGTTCAACATTAGTAAACAAACATTAAAATTACTTAAACTAAGTTAAGCTACATCAATCATCCCAATATAAAACAACTAGCCAATTGTATAAATATTGCATAAAAGTTGAGGTTTACAAAAATACATCACAAAATATAGAAATCAAAGATTAAAAATACAAGATAATGAAATAAATCACTTCCCTTGATTTTTTTTACCCCAAAATTCCTTGAACTTTGATTTGTATTTCTGCTTGACTTCTTGCTTCTTTGATCCAATGGGTGCTAACAACTTGAAATCAAAAATAAATTACAAACTAAATTACAAACAAAGCAAAAACAAAGAAAAGAAAAGAAAAGAAGAAGAAAAGTGGGAGAAGAGGCTAAGGTTTGGAGATAAAAATTGTGTTTTGGTGTTAAGAAATGAGAGTATTTATACTCCCAAAAATTAGACCTAAAATAGTCCAAAAAACGCATCCAAATCGAACCAAACGCGACCTTAATTTAAAATAACAAAAACAGAAAATTATAATCGAAATTGGGCCGAAAATTGTCCACGCGATCGCGTGGACAACAGATTAAGAATCTGTTGAGTTTTGCTGGGTACATTGCGTGCACCATTAAAACAACTTAAGGCATGGGTAAAACTCATGCTTATAATATTATAATAAATATATATTTTTTGTCTTTTCTTCATTTCTTTTTTTTTTTATTTTTTATTTTTCTTTTAAATTAATTGCAATCAAAGTCCCTCGTCTTCTGTCATTCTTCAATTTAGTCCTCGAATTTTGACTTTTATTACAAATATGCCCCTGAAATATTTGCATCTCTAGTCCTCCAACATTCTGAGATATTGCAATTGAGTCCTCAAACTTTTAATTTCTTTCAATTAGGTCCTTGGACATCAAAATTGCTCATCTTTTCGCTCAATTGCTCTCAAATCTTGTCCATTTTCTTTCCAATTGAGGTTGTACCTAATTGTATAAGATAAACACAATTTATAAGTAAAAATTCACTCAATTTGTCAATTAAATTTTCGATTTAAAGTAAAATAAGTGTGTAAAGCACACTTATCACCAAACACACACTATATATTATAGCAAAATAGTCATTATTTTTTGTTTTCCCACCTAAAATACTTTCAAAAAATGGCTGGAAGTATTTATGTCAGGGTAAACAACATAAATAGTCCCTAAACTTTGGATTTCTTGCGAAAATAGTCCCTAACGCTCATATTTTGACATTTATACTCTTAGAATTATCAAACATTGCGAAAGTAGTCCTTACCATAAAGTTTTTTCTCGAAACATTGTGGTTAAAAAGTAGGATTTTTTTCTCGATTTATGTGTTGATTATTTTATTGATAGAATGCATGGTTGAAAATGAGTTTTAAAAAATAAAGTTTATTCTGAATTTTTAAAGTGCAGAATAAAATATTTAACAAAATCCGCCACATTAATGGTTCAACCTATGGTTAAAAAAAAAATTCATGGAACATAAACAAATAAACACACTGGACATCATTTTAGAAATTGAATAATAAATATATTTTTATTAGTTCTACTTTGGATTACAATTTTTTATTTTTTATTTTCAGAACCAATCCAAATTCGACCCGCAAATTTTTTAATGAATTCGGATTTGCCCCTCGATTCGCCACCGATCCGCGAATCAGATAGACGGATTAGTTGGGCGGATCGAATTTTTTTAAAACTCGTTTTTAACTACGCATTCTATCAATAAAATAATATACATATAAGTCCAAAAAAGAATCTTACTTTCTAACTACAAATTCTTCAAAAATTACAATTACAAACCACATTATTTGAAATAACTGGTCTCAAATAAGGGCTTAATATGTTATGAACTAAATGGGCTAAACGTTTGTAGGTTAAAATTAAATACGCCAAACAGGGGCTTAGTATGTAATGGATTATTATCACGAGAAACTTAAAGGTTATTAACTATTTGTGCAATTTTCCACTTTTAAACAGTGGGAATTAACGAAAATCTGACGGTAGGCACTTTCGCAATGTTTGATTATTTTGAGGGTGTAAATGTCAAAATCTAAACGTTTGTTGCTATTATCGCAAAAAATCCAAAGGTTAGAGACCATTTGTACAGTTTACCCATTTATGTTATATGTTTATAATTTCTAAACTTACCTAATTCATTTATATTAATGATTAATTGCTTTATAAAAAATTAATATAATTAATACATTTGAAAAATTATGCATTAACTGCTTTGAAAATAAAGATGACTTGACTTTTTTTGTGCATTAATTGTGCATTAGTTATATTAATATTTTATTAAACTTTAATATTTTCTGTTTAGTTAAAAATATTAGTGACAAATAAATTTGTTTACACCTCTTAATAGATTTTTTTTTTTTTTTTAGAGAAAACGATAATCTTTTTTTTTAATGGAGAAAACGGTGTATATATTTATTATTATTATTATTTGAACTATAACTTGCTTGCATCAACGTAAAAGGTACTGGTGATAATTAATAATTTATTGAAACTCAAACCAATTATTATGTCATTCAATAGATATAAATTTCAAGGGTATTATGGAAACCGTTTTGCATACTGAAAGATTATTAAGTAATTAATTTGAAAATAATTAATTAATTACATTACTGTTATATATGATGCGTTGACTGCATTTGATGACACATTTAGTGCAATGAGAAATAAAATTGAAATTATTAAGGATGATTACTTTTAATACTTAACAATTGTCTATTTAACTAAATTATGAGTTTCGTGGAAAAAAATAAAACATAAAAAAGTGAATGATAATCAATAATTGAAAGTAAGGTCAAGGTAGGTTAGTTCGTGGCGCCCCCTTACTAGATAGAGCACCTGAGTTCGAGTCTATTGGTGGGTTGAGATTTTGATTCTTTTTGTATATATATGCAAAAAATAATAAAGTAATAATTGAAAGTAATAATAATTAAGTAATTTTTAATGATATTATGAAGTACATGTTTGTCTCCAAAATTTTTATTTCAAAAAATATGGTACCATTTATTTTTGTTAATTAATAAGTATTTAATATCAGTTATTTGCAACTTCAAATCGTGTGTATATATCTGTTATTTTCGATAAAAACAATATCAATATTTTTGCGAAATGCAACTCCATTTTTTTCTTTTTTTTTGAAAAATGTGGAAAAATTAATGATCATTTATTATTGAAATATAAATTGAATTTGATTATTCAAGAATCTATTATAATTTGAAGTGGTTTTATTGTTTGTAAAATTTTAATAATTATTTTAATATAATATTATTTTTTATACATTTTTGTATACAGAAGAAATTATGTATAAGCATTAAAATTTTAAAAATACTTATCGAAATTGATATTGTTTGAATAGCAACTTTCGTACATCGCACGGGTAAAATTATAATTTATATACCAAGCCCCTTCACACATAAAAATAAGTTTTGTTGCAAATATTACAAAATTTCTTTCAAATAAGTAGTCGAAATCTTGGAGTCGTTTTCATAACATATAGGCTTGGAGTCATTGTCTATAAATAAGTAATCTCGACTCACGTATGAAATAAGAATCTCTATATTTCTTCTCCATAATGGTCTACTCTCTGTTGTCCTTCCAGTTGCATCTTCTTCTCTTAATATTTAAAACCTGTTAATTAAAAAAAAAAAAACCTGTAAATTATCAACACATTTCAGCTCCCATTTCAAATTTCAGTCCTCGATCATCATTAGCAACAAATATTGTCATGGAAACAATCCTTCATTGACACTCTTTAGCAACTAATATTTTTATCATTTTCCATTATAGCCCTTTTTTTCCATCGCGAAGGTCTTCTTTGATACTTTTTAAATTTTCAGATAAACCAATCTTTATAAAGTATAGCAAATCATGTTGATACATATACGAACGATATACGATCGATCACCAGGTCATGGTAATTGTCACGATCGATGACATGAGTTGAAATGATTGATCGGCTGACAATGCGCGATAATCACGCCACAAAACCCGGAATCTATCCATGAAAAGATAGTCGTTATCCCTAATTTATAGGTGCTATCCACGGAAAGATAATCGTTATCTCTTAATTGCGGGTAATCTAACCTAAATTGATTATAATTCCCAATTCGTTGAGATTCTTATTCCCTAAAATTAAGGAAGATTACACCTATAAATACCCCCTTCTCCATGGTGTTCAGGTACAAAATTTCTTCAAAAAAAGCAATTATCAAGACTTTTCTGCAAATAATCATTTTTACTGATTATCACGCCGGAGGTAAAAGGGGGGAAAGCCCCGTATTTTTCAGGTTAAGGAAGCTGATCGAGTCACGCCGGGAGGGAGTAAAGTTCATTCTGCATCATTTGGCGCCATCTGTGGGAACGATTTCTTGTAATTGTTCTCAACTTAGTAAAAATTCCAGTCATTTCCTGGAGAAACACTCAACGTACTGCTAGAGAGCAAGAGCCAGTAACACGAGGAGAAGGACAGGTTCCAAACGTTTCTTATATCACTTAGGAGCAATTTCAGAATTTGCAAGCACAGATTCAGATGTTGGTTGATCACGTTCAAACAAACAACCAGCCACCTATCGTGCCTCAGCAGCAGAATACACCGGGAGGGGAAACCTACGGAATACAGTGCCAACAGATGATCAACACGATCAGACTGCTAGTGCACATGCTTCACAAGCAATGCAATCGTCGCGAAGGGAGAGCACCCAGTTAAACGATGTTATATTGGAAGCTAGGTTGGAGGCCCTCGATCGTAAATTGGATGAGGCCTTGAAAAAGAAAACTACGCCATGACCAGTCATGATCAGTTAGGATCCGTTTGTACCAGAAATCATGGCTGTCCCACTTCCAAACTCCTTCAAATCCCCTCGTATCGATAAATACGATGGAACAACAAATCCCATCGACCATCTGCGTTCTTTTCAAGATATGATGCGGCTGCATGGAATTCCGGACGCAATTGCATGTCTTGCGTTTCCACCGACGCTGAGGAAGGAGGCCAGGGATTGGTATGATACTTTGCCACCGAGGTCGATCAAGCCGTTTTCGAGTTTTGCAACTAAATTTGCGGCCTTCTTCGCAAGCAGATCTCAACAGAAGAAGAGCGCAATTGGTTTAATGCAATTTGTTTAGAAAAAGGAAGAGTCGTTGAGAGATTATGTCAGCCGTTTTAACCGGGCAGTATTGGGGGTAAAAAACTTGCAGATGCCATCGGTCATAACTGCTATGATCAACGGCCTGCGAAACCATGGGTTCAAAACGTCATTGTCGAAGAGAGCTCCAGAAACGATGACGGAACTTTTACAACGGAGCGAGAAGTATATCGATTTCGAAGAGACATTGAATGTTACCAAAAACTTCAAAGAGCATGTTTCGAAAAGCTCGAAAAGAAAAGGCGAGAAGGGAAAGGAACACAGGGAGACTAGTCCAAAGAAAATGAGAGATTACCACTTTAAGCCAACCACAGGTGCCGCTTCAGACTCAAACGACTACACTCCCTTGAGTGTGTTGTGGGCGAAATTGTTGATGGAAATTAAGAGTCGGAAAGACTTACGTTGGCCATGGCCAATGTCCACTCCCAATCATATGAGAGACAAATCAAAGATGAAATTGAAAGGTTGATTCGAAGAGGGTCGTTGAAAAAATACGTGCAGGGTGAAGGAAACGAGGAGAAAAACTCTGCTCCTGCTGAAGAAGAAAGAACACGAGCTGGAATTATTAATGTTATTTCAGGAGGACCAGCCTCAGGAGGAGATTCGAGGAACTCCAGGAAAGGATATGCTCGGTCGATTGATGTGAATGCAATCAACGCTCAATCATACCAATCCACGAATATCGTGTTCGGAGAAGAGGATAAGAAAGGGGTGGCCTATCCACACGATGACGCCCTGGTCGTAGTGGGCGATATCTCAAATTACGATGTCAGGAGAGTGCTGGTTGATAACGGGAGCGCCGCAAATGTAATGACATATGAAGTCTTCAGAGCTTTAAAACTACAGAGGGATGATTTACGGCCAGTGACAACACCATTGCATGAATTTGGAGGTGCCACGGTAAAAGTTGAAGGGTCCATTAATCTGATCGTATGTGTAGGGTCGTATCCATCAACGAAGGCCATTCAGACGGAATTTCTGATTGTGGATATGAAGATGGCCTACAACTCTATATACGGTCGACCACTTTTACATGCTATTGAAGGGATATCATCAACCTACTATCAGAAGATCAAATTTCCAACGACTAGGGGAGTTGGAGAGGTAAAAGGCAATCAGTACGATTCTAGGAGATGCTACTTGGAAAGCATGAGCATTATGGCCATAGAAAACTTGGAAGCAGTGACTGTGTCTCGTTTTGAGTCATCAGATCAGATTATTGAAAGGGAGATTGAACCGAACAAATTTATTCGAGTCAGTAGTATGTTGACAGGAGATGAACTAGAACAAATCGAAAATCTAATTAGGGAGAAGGAAGCTGCTTTCGCTTGGTCAGTGGAGGAGATTAAAGGGATTCTGAGAGAGGTCTCGCAACATTATTTGAATGTGTTTCCTGAATCAAGACCCGTAAAACAGAAAGAAAAAAAAGGCACTTTGCCCCGGAACGGCAATAGATCATAAAATAAGGGGTAGATAAGCTGTTATAGGCCAAGTTCATCAGGGAGGTCGAATATCCTAAGTGGTTGGCGAATGTAGTGCTGGTCAAAAAATCTAATGGTAAATGGAGGATGTGCATTGACTACACTGATTTGAATAGGTCGTGCCCAAAGGATTGCTACCCACTACCCCTCATAGACGCATTAGTCGATGCAACGGATGGTATGGAAAGAATGAGCTTCTTGGATGCCCTTTTCGGCTACCATCAAATTCGAATGGCTGAAAGTGATGAGGAAAAAACCTCTTTTATCACTAATGAAGGTACGTATTGTTATGTTTCGATGCCCTTTGGACTTAAAAATGAAGGTGCCACTTATCAGCGGATGGTCAACAAATTTTTTGAAAAGGAAATTGGGAATTCAATGAAAGCTTATGTGGACGACATGGTCGTTCATAGCGGAAGACGTGAGGATCATATAAACGACCTGAAAAACATCTTCGATGTTGCTATCTCTCAGAAGTTGCGATTCAATCCGGAAAAATGTGTATTCGGAGCCAATGGGGGAAAATTCCTGGGATTCATGGTATCACAAAGGGGAATCGAAGCAAACCCAGATAAAATTAAAGCAATTTTAGATATGGAAAGACCCAGTTCATCAAATACTTGCAAAGGCTAACGAGAAGGATAGCAGCCCTCAACCGATTTATGTCACGAGTGGTTGATCATTGCTCACCATTCTTTCAGGCTATACCAAGATTGTGAAGAAAGTTTGCAAAATTTGAAAAAAGGTATTGCAAGCTCCTCCCGTATTGACACGACCTATTGCAGGTGATCGACTTTGACTATACCTAATGGTTTCTGCTAATGCGGTCAGTGCGATTTTGACCAAGGAAGAGGAAGGGATCGAAAAACCAGTATATTATGTGAGCCACATGATGAAGGCCACAGAACAACTGTATTCTTTGACCGAACAGCTAGTGTTAGCATTGGTCATTGCAGCTAGAAAGCTACGGCCGTACTTCCAGTCCCATTCGGATACGGTAATGACCAATCAACCGTTGAAGCAAATCCGCCATCGTAATATTCTTGCGAATATTACGAATATTTGATAAGTTTGCTGGAAGAACGCCACAAAGATCGGATCTTTGATAAGTTCAAGAAAAAGGGAATAAACTCAACCTCTCAATTTTGGAGAATCCTCTCACAAATTTTATTAATCAAACTCAAACTTGTCTGTTTACAATCAATTGAAAAAGCGTATAAATAAGCAAAATAACCTAGCATCTAATTTACTCAAAATAGAATTCTAATTAGACTAAAATTCTAAAATAGGAAAATAACCTAAAATAATAAAAGGAAACAAAATAATTGGCAAAATTTCGGAAAATCTGGCGTTGCTCATTTACGGCCGTGAAGACTCATTTTACGGCCGTAAAGGCCCTTCTGATCAAAAACTGAGTTATTGGTTACGGCCGTGACACAATGATTACGACCGTGAGACCTTTTCTGCTGAAATTCTGCATTTTCCTTCGATAGTTGATTACGTCCGTGACAATAGCTTTTACGGCCGTGATTATATGATTTACGGCCGTGAAGTATTTCCATTACGGCCGTAAGGCCCTTTCTGCATAAACAATTTCGTGTACTCGGCTCGGCTTGATTCTTTCGTCTTCTCGGCTCTATTCCAACATGGAACTTGCTCCATTTTCCATGTAGATCACCGTCATACTGCCGATGTCTCGACTTCGCCCTTCGATGCCTGGTCCGGATCACATCATACTCCCTCTCTTGAAAAGGATTCGACCTCGAATCCATTTTTGGTCGGCTTTTCAAGCTCCTCCTGCTTTCCTGGGCTCGATGATCATTTTTAAGCTTCTTGCAGTCCTTTAGACTCTTGGGCTGCTTATTCTGGCCAATAAATTTCTGCCCCGTCTTAAATCCGAAGCTTGATTTATGTCCCTGCAAAACAGATTTTAAAGAACTGGGGAGGGAATTGTTAGCTCGGTTAAGTGCAAGGTGTGGATCCCCGTACACCAACCTATGTGCAAATAAACTCAATTTGGGGGTGGACTCTCTTTTCTTTTTGCACTCATTCTCTCCTTTTTCTGAGGTCGTGGCCTCAACTCTCTTGTTTTCAACTTTCACACCCTCTCCTTTTTCTAAGGTCGTGGCCTCAACACTCTTATTTCTTTTTTCAAACTCACTTTTGATTTTCAATTGATCATTTTGAGCTTCTTTTGAAGATAACGGCAGAAGTGTAAATTTCTTCTCACCCTTCACAAATGAATATTGATTCTTAAACCCATCATGCACTACCCTCCTGTCATGTTGCCAGGGTCGCCCCAACAATATATGACCAACATGCATAGGTACCACGTCACAGACCACCTCATCCTTATAACCCCCTATGGCAAAATTGACCCTAGCCTGCTTATTTACCTTAATTTCCCCTGACTCGGTCAGCCATTGCAATTTATAAGGGTTTGGATGTTTCATCAAGCTTAAGCCCAATTTATTAATCAACATTGTACTAACCACATTAGTACAACTTCCCCCGTCAATCACCATACCACAAGCCTTTTTGCCCACCAAGCACCTAGTATGAAAAAGATTATCCCTTTGCTCACCAATTTCATCCACCCTAGCCCTAGAACTAAGGACACGCCGATTAACAAGTGATTCTTTTTCAGGATAGGTCAATCCTTCCTCATCACTACTACTAGCTCCAGCTTCCACTAACTTAGGCATTCCCTTAAATTCATCCTCGGAACTAATTTCACCATTATCACGCAAGATCATTAGCTTCCTATTTGGACACTGGGATGCTATATGACCCATACCCAAGCACTTAAAACATTTAATATTTCTATCCCGAGTAGTTTGAGAATCAGAAATATTTTTACCTTTCGTTGTAGGCTCCTCCTTCCCTTTCGGGTTATGTTCAACGTTGAATTCCTGCTTAGGTTGTGATGTAGGATAAGATGGTGAGTGTCTTGCTGCCCCTTTTCTCCTTAGCTGTCTTTCCACCTTCATGGCCATATGCACCATATCCTCTAGCTCCACATAGTGTTGCAGCTCAATGACATTGGAAATATCTCTATTCAGCCCACTCAGAAACCTAGCCATCGTAGCTTCCCAATCCTCCACCACATTAGCCCGAATCATTGCCACCTCCATATCCTTATGATAATCTTCTACACTCCTCGACCCCTGAGTCAAACCCTGCAACCTCTGATAAATATCCCTATAATAATGAGTCGGAACAAACCGCTTCCTCATTATGGTTTTTAATTCACCTCAACTCTCCACCGGCTCCTCAAGGTTCCTCCTCCTACCCGTAACTAGTTGATCCCACCAAATATTTGCGTAGTCGGTGAATTCAATCACAGCTAATTTCACCTTCTTCTTTTCCGAATAATTATTACAATCAAAAAGCCGTTCGACCTTTGTCTCCCAATCCAAGTACGCCTCCAGATCACTCCTACCCTGAAACGATGGTAATTTCACTTTAATTTTTCCAAGGTCGTCATCAACAACATCTCTACCCCCACGATGCCTCCTAGCATCACGACGCTCCCTATCATGCCTCCTTTCATTCCTATCTCCTCTATCCCTCCTTCGTAAACTACCTAAAGATATACTGCCACTTTCACTGCCCATGTCTTCATTATCCACACCAACCTCACGTCTATTACCTCTCCTAACCCGAGAACCATCATGAGACTGATCCCGAGGTCTCTGTTCACGCCCTGCACCTCTATTCACCATCTGTGCCATAAATCTCTTAAATTGTGCCCTTATTGCTGCAATATCACCATTACCCTGTTCATCCTTTCTACTCAAGCCCCTGGGCTGTTTCCTGTCTCCAACAGAAGATGAAGATGTAGAAGCCTCTCTATCAGACATTTTTAAGACACGAACAAGGAAATTCGGAATATTTGGGAAATATTTGGAATTTTCGAAATTTTTTTTTTAAATCTACCAGAGAATTTGACTACGAGTATGGCAGAAAAAACGGAACTAAATTTGGACGAAAAACGAAGAAGAAAAACACTTTTGAATTTTTGGGACTGACTCTTATGGATCAAACTGAAAAAAATTATGACTGACACGAAGAACGCGAAGAACACGAAAAAATCAAGAAAATCAAGAAACACGAGAATCTGAAATAGATCCAAGCTCTGATACCAGATGATGAGTTCCCGGTCGGGGAATCTCGTCGAACACGCGGAATAACGATATTTAAAACCCTAGGATAGATCTAGATCAGATCGACACAAGACAAACAACGAAAAATAAGGATAGAACGACGGTAAAGCCTTGACCTGACAATCACGACGCAATTTATGGCGATGCGGAATGAAGAACCAAGATTGGTGAACGCCACAAGGACTTGTCAATTTCCTTGATAAGTATCGAATTTGGAAACGCTACAAATATTCTTGTGAATATTTGATAAGTTTGCTGGAAGAACGCCACAAAGATCGGATCTTTGATAAGTTCAAGAAAAAGGGAATAAACTCAACCTCTCAATTTTGGAGAATCCTCTCACAAATTTTATTAATCAAACTCAAACTTGTCTGTTTACACAATCAATTGAAAAAGCGTATAAATAAGCAAAATAACCTAGCATCTAATTTACTCAAAATAGAATTCTAATTAGACTAAAATTCTAAAATAGGAAAATAACCTAAAATAATAAAAGGAAACAAAATAATTGGCAAAATTTCGGAAAATCTGGCGTTGCTCATTTACGGCCGTGAAGACTCATTTTACGGCCGTAAAGGCCCTTCTGATCAAAAACTGAGTTATTGGTTACGGCCGTGACACAATGATTACGGCCGTGAATTTCCTCCGGTTTGAATGTTACGGCCGTAAGACTGGACTTTACGGCTGTGAGACCTTTTCTGCTGAAATTCTGCCTTTTCCTTCGATAGTTGATTACGGCCGTGACAATAGCTTTTACGGTCGTGATTATATGATTTACAGTCGTGAAGTATTTCCATTACGGCCGTAAGGCCCTTTCTGCATAAACAATTTCGTGTACTCGGCTCTGCTTGATTCTTTCGTCTTCTCGGCTTGATTCCAACATGGAACTTGCTCCGTTTTCCATGTAGATCACCGTCATACTGCCGATGTCTCGACTTCGCCTTTCGATGCCTGGTCCGGATCACATCAACCACGACCCGCGATAAAGGCACATGTGTTGGCAGAGTTTATAGCTGAATTGACTCCAAAAGGACAGAAGATGGGCACTACGGAACATTGGAAAGTATATGTTGGTGGATCATCTAGTCAGAAGGGAGCTGGTGTAGGAGTATTGTTAGTATCCCCAGATGGAACGCAGTTTGAATATGCAATACGACTACTGTTCACTGCTACGAACAATGAAGCTGAGTATGAAGCAATAATCGTGGGGATGGAGATGGTCATTCGAATGGCAGCATCATCGGCGGTCATATATAGCGATTCCCAACTTGTTGTGGGGCAAGTTTCGGGGAAATTCGAAATAAAGAATGATCGTATCCTCGAATATGTCATGAAAGTAAGGGACTTTTGCAAAGGAGATTTCAGCAGTGTCAAATTGAAAATATCCCAAGGGAATTGAATGTGCATGCAGATCAATTGTCAAAGTTCTCGAATTGGGAATCACTACCCACGAGTGTGAATGTGCGAGCTTTATCGAAACCAAGCATATGGATGGTCAATGTAATTAATGTGCAAAACGGAACATGGATGGATCCTGTCAAAGCAAATCTCTTTCAGGGATGGACGCCTGATGATCGAACGGAGGCCAGAAAGCTACGATTATGAGCAGCCAATTTTTGCTTGATAGAAAGGAAGCTATATAAGAAGGGAATTTCGATGTCGTATTTAAAATGCATTACTAAAGAAGAGGGTCGTCAGATTCTGGAAGAAGTTCATTCGGGAGCTTGCGGAAATCACTTAGGAGGAAATATGCTGGGGTTTAAGACTCTAAGACAGGGTTATTTTCGGCCCACTCTTAAGAGAGATGCTCGAGAATTTGTGAAACGATGTGAGGTTTTCCAGAAGCATGGAAATTTGATCCATGTACCAGCCGAAATGCAGCATGCAATATTTGGAGTCAAACCGTTCTATCAATGGGGGCTTGATAAAGTGGGACCACTTCCTGTAGCCAGTGGTCAAATAAATTTCTTCTTAGTTGCAGTCGATTATTTTACTAAATGGGTCGAAGCAGAGGCTCTCTCTATCATATCTGCTCGAAAAGTACAGGTTTTTGTATGGAGGCAGATCATTTTCCGTTTTGGAATACCACCGGTAATCGTCTTAGACAACGGAAGACAGTTTGATAACAGAGAGTTCAGAAGCTTTTGTGCAAGCTACCACATCGAACTAAGGCTGGCTTCGGTGTCGCATCCCCAGACGAATGGGCAAGTTGAAGTCATGAACAGAAGCATACTTTGGGATCTTAAGACAAGATTAAATGGAAGAGGAAGTGAATGGGCTGAAGAGTTGCCAAATGTTTTATGGGCATATAACACGACACCTAGAGAATCAACGCTAACAAGACCGTACAAAATGTGCTTTGGATTAGAAGCAGTTATACCCAAGGAAATCGTCGTTCCGTCAACAAGGATTTCAGTCGACCCAATTGATTTGGATACCATAAATTTCAGCTGGATACGATCGATGAAGAAAGGGATGAAGCTGAGAAGAGAATGCTTCAGCTCAAACGAAAGTCGCGGCATGACCACTAGAGAAAGGTGAAACACAGGTCCTTTGAGAAGAATGACCTTGTACTTCGATCAGTTAAAGCAACAGGACATCGATCAACAAAATTAGGACCAAAATGGGAAGGCCCCTTCCAAATTGATGAAGTGTTGGGAAATGGGGCATATGTGTTAAAATAAATGGATGGCACAATACTTGCACGACCATGGAATATAGAACATTTGAAGAAAATTTTTCAATTAAAGTAAGTTAGAGTTGCTTTGATGTAATTTTTCCTTCATGATCAATAAAGACGTTGCAATTTTTCCAAAAAGAAAGAGATCCAATCAAAAGCCTTCGCCACGAGCGAGGCAACCAAAAGCCTTCGCCATGAGCGAGGCAATCAAAAGCCTTCCTGATGTGATCCGGACCCTCGACAATCGGAGTCATAGCAGGCTTGACGGGAAAATTTAAATATTCAAGCCAAAACAATAATTCAGCAGGTTCGACGAGCTTTGAAGATCAAACCGTATCGAAAAGAACCGAAAATTGAATCACGGCCGTGGATTGGTCACGACCGTAACTTTTGAAGATCACGGCCGTAACATCAAGGATCACGGCCGTAACCTATTCTCTGCCTAATTCATAACCGAATAAAAAAAGACTTACGGCCGTAGCCAAAATCCTCACGGCCGTAACATATTTCAGTTACACAATTTACGGCCGTAAATGAAGATACTCACGGCCGTAAGACAACTTCTGGACGTGCGCCGCTGTGGAATTTAAAGATTTCGCAATATTTTATTTCCTTATCAGTTTTTAGCTATTTTAGGTTACTTAGAATTCTATTTTGAGTAAATTAGCGATTAGGGTTTTATTTTGCTTATTTATACGCCTTTTTGATTCATTGTAAATTAAGACTTTGATGATTAAATAAAACAGAGATTGAATGTTTTTCAATTGTTTAATGTGTGGATTCACATTACAAACCCAAACTTATCAAGATTGATTATCTTGTGGCGTTAATCCCGAATTTATCAAATATTCGCGAGAATATTTATGGCGTTCAAATCAGAGACTTGTCAAGGAGATTGGGCAAATCCTTGTGGTGTTTCGAAAGTCGTGGTTCTTTATTCCGCATGGTCGAGCCATCGCGTCGTGAATATCGGGTCATGATTCATCTGTCCAACCACAACCTGAGTTCGGAACTTTCCGATGTTTCTTCCGCGCCTCGAACCTCATCATCTTCCGTTTGTTTTGTTGTGTTCGTTGTCGAATTTTCGAATTTATAAAAAAAAAAAAAAAAAAAAAAATTATTATTTTTTTATTATTATTTTATTTATTCCGAAAATTCATCCTAAAATTCAAAAAAAAAAAAAAAAAAAAGAGTCCATTCAAGAACCACTTTCTTGAATTTCTTGATCATTTGTTTTCATTATTCTTTTTCTGTGTCCTTCCACAAAAAAATTTCACAATGTCCAATTCCCATGAAAACGCCAAAGATCGTATGTGGAGATTTTTGAATGAAGCTTTGGCTAGGTTGGATAAACTAGATAAAAGGGAAGGGAAATTGAAAAAGGGGCGATATCAAGCAAATCGTAGTGATTATAGGCGTGATCCTAAACCTGGGGATGGAATCGGGATTAAGAGAGGAGCTGAGATTGATCCAAAAGCAATTTTAAAAATTCAAAAAGAAATTTATGAGGAAAGATTGAGGTATGAACGGGAGGCAGAAAGAAAATATTTGGCTAAATTGCGAAAAAATGAGGAGAAACGAAAGGCGGTGATTAAATGGCTAGAGGAGAGTGAAATACATGTTATAGTTGAGCCTCGGGATATGAATGTTGAAAAGAAGGAGGGAGGCTTGAAACATGAATTAGAAGTAGTTGAAGAGACCCCGAACTTGGTGGTAGGAGTTGAAAATGTGGAGTTAGGTGAACAAACTCCAAATTTTGATGAGGAATTAGAAGTTGGGGTAGAAGTTCAAATTTTGAGCTTTGAATTGGTAGATCCACATTTGAATACCGTTGGGGGAGTGCATGAAGTTAGTGATAAAAATCTGGAGGTCGGAGATGTGGTTAAGTTTGAAGATAAAAAAATTGAACAAGAGATTGCAAAGGAGGAAAGAGGCGAAGAGAAGAGCCTCGTGGTTCAAGAAGTGGAGTTGGTGGTGGTTTGTCATGAATACTAGGATCCATACCTTGTACCCCATGAAGCTAACATGTCCCTCCCCATTTTGTTTAAATCTTTTTTGCAGGTTAATTATGTTTGGAAGCTTCAACCACACCACAAATGGCAAAGGAAGTTCAAGCTCAATCTCTTCCATGTTTGCCAATCAAAAGATTTCAATTTATTGTACTCATGGCATGGAAGCAATAATTTTCCGTTTAATCCAGGGGGTGAAGTGGAACACCAGGAACAAAGCTATGATTCGGGACGAATCATCCTAAAGAAGGAGGGTATGATGTGATCCGGACCCTCGACAATCGGAGTCATAGCAGGCTTGACGGGAAAATTTAAATATTCAAGCCAAAACAAGAATTCAGCAAGTTCGACGAGCTTTGAAGATCAAACCGTACCGAAAAGAACCGAAAATTGAATCACGGCCGTGGATTGGTCACGACCGTAACTTTTGAAGATCACGACCGTAACGTCAAGGATCACGGCCGTAACCTATTCTCTGCCTAATTCATAACCGGATAAAAAAAGACTTACGGCCGTAGCCAAAATCCTCACGGCCGTAACATATTTCAGTTACACAATTTACGGCCGTAAATGAAGATACTCACGGCCGTAAGACAACTTCTGGACGTGCGCCGCTGTGGAATTTAAAGATTTCGCAATATTTTATTTCCTTATCAGTTTTTAGCTATTTTAGGTTACTTAGAATTCTATTTTGAGTAAATTAGCGATTAGGGTTTTATTTTGCTTATTTATACGCCTTTTTGATTCATTGTAAATTAAGACTTTGATGATTAAATAAAATAGAGATTGAATGTTTTTCAATTGTTTAATGTGTGGATTCACATTAAAAACCCAAACTTATCAAGATTGATTATCTTGTGGCATTAATCCCGAATTTATCAAATATTCGCGAGAATATTTGTGGCGTTCAAATCAGAGACTTATCAAGGAGATTGGGCAAATCCTTGTGGCGTTTCGAAAGTCGTGGTTCTTTATTCCGCATCGTCGAGCCATCGCGTCGTGAATATCGGGTCATGATTCATCTGTCCAACCACAACCTGAGTTCGGAACTTTCCGGCGTTTCTTCCGCGCCTCGAACCTCATCACTTCCCCACGAGCGAAGCAATCAAAAGCCTTCGCCACGACCGAAGCAATCAAAACCCTTCATTATGAGCAAAGAAATGAAAAGCCTTCACTACTAGCGAAGCAAAATAAGCCTTCGTTACGAGCGAAGCAATCAAAAGCCTTCGCCACGAGCAAAGCAGAATAAAGCATTTGCCAGAAGTTACCCTATCAGACTATTACAAAAGAAGAATTTCTTTTAATGGCCTTCATTCGCGGATTGGTTCGAAACGTCTTGATCGGGATCATCTTCATCCTCCAGGGCCTCAGCATGGGCAAAATCTTCAAATTCGTCAATGTTCACAGTAGGGTGATCACGACTGAGCCATTCCTTTACCTTTTTATAAGCATGGATCATCGATTTCACACCATACATACCGGCCACCTCATCAAATTCGGGAGACACTTTATAAGACTCTACGGTTTCACAAGAACGATCAGTCAGGCGCTGCTTGAAAGTTTCTTGCATTGAAACAATAGAGACATCTTTTTTGGTCAGTGATTTGTCGTTCTCCTCTAGAAGCTTTTTTGCATCCGCTAACTCTTTTTGTAGCAGAGAGTTGGAATGAATGACCTCCAAATGATCTTTGGAAGTTGATTCCAACGACTCCAAAAGAGAACGCTCCATAGCCAAAACCTGAAACGGCGATGCGACCATGAGATGCGCCAAAAGTATTGAAAACGAAAATAGTCGTACGAATCACCCTTCTTATTTCAACAGAGAAGGCACAATGAATGCTGGAGCTGCCTCTTTTCTTCACATCTTCGACTAGTCCACGTTCGACCGCCCCAGCAATGACTCGAACGTCTTCCTCAACATTAATCGCAGAACGAGCAAAAGACTCCTAACCTTCACTTCGAAGACCGGATGTCGTTCGTACTAGAGTTATGGGTCGTGAAATAGAAGAGGTCCCCATAGCAGGGACGTTCGAAGTTAGAGGAGCGGGGGGATAGGCTGGAGAGATTCTATCATCCGCCTTCCTTTTCGTGCCTTTTCCCTTCCGCTTTCGCCCTCATCAAAGCTTCAACTTTTTTGGAGTTGTAACTCATCTCGTTTGGAAAAAAAAAAAGAGGTTTATAAGTCCAAGATTAAAGAGAATAATTCAATTTCGAAGGCATGAGAAAAATTACCCTCCGGAAAATTTATCCGATGTTTGATCAAAACATCGTCCGTCAGAACTAAACTCATTCAATGATGGAGGGGCTCCCGTCCTTGTATAATTCGAAGAGCCTCCTCTTCGACCTTTGATAAGATGACCGAACTATTGAAAGAGTCGTAATTTGTTCGATTCCAAGCAGTAGGAAATGGAAAGGTCCCATTATTTTGTTTGAAAAATAAGAACCTGGTCTTCCAACCAGGTTGAGAAGATGGACACAGGGGAACCTTGAAGTCATTCTTAGTAGTAAATACAACTAGACTGTTATAATCTCGATGGGGTTTCAAGTCGACCAACGACCTCAAAACATTTAAGGAAGGAACGATGTCATTTTGGAGACATAACAACAAAAAGTAAACAATGTCTCTCCAAGCGTTCGGAGCCAATTAGGCCGGGTTGAGGTCAACAAATCGAAGGAAAGGCACTAGGAAAGGATGAAGGGGGAATCGAAGGCCACCCTTCATAGAATCTAAGTAAACAGTTACCTCCCCAACCTCTCCCTCACCAATCCTCTCATCGTTCAAGGGAGCACAATACGAGTGATCAAGAAATAGAACAAAGGAGTTTAGAACTTCGACCAGACGAATTTCATTGAAATAGCTTTGGTAGTCAGGAATTACCAAAGCCTCTTGAGGATGACGAGATGGTCGAGCACGAACCATGTTTTGCTGCATTGGAGGGGAAAGATGTAAAATGTCAGAAATGGTACGATCAGACGAAACAGAAGGGGAAGGCAATGAAAGAGGGCTCATATTACAGCCAAAAATTTGGTGGAAAGGAGAAGAAGAAGATGAATGGCCACTCGTCCTACTTAAAGGCAAAGATACCCTCCCCTCTTCCTCATCACTGTCCACAATTATAATGGGCTCCATAATAGCGTAGATAAATGCAAATAGGTATATATTTATATAACACCACACATGTATATGTGTGTGTGTGTGTGTGTGTGTGCTTGTTGTAAACCGCTGCCCAAAATCCGGAGAAACTCGCATCACCCACCACGTAAATTAAAAATCTTGCTCCCAATGTTTAATAGAAAGAGAAGAATGATATAAAGCCAGTACCTTTTTGATGATACCAGATCTCAGGGTTGGTAAGGAAGAAACGCAGTAAAGAAATTTCAGAAAGAAGAAAGGGCGACAATGGCTGAAAACGTATGGGCTCACCTATTTATACGCATTGCAATAATAGGTTTTCCTTCCCAAGAAAAACCATTGGTATTCCCGCCTGTTTTGATTCAAAAAGATGCGTGACAGTTTGATATGACTCGCCGTCACTAGGTTATTTCTGCGTTGAAGGTTCAATGATAAGAAGACACGTATACCGACATGATTAAAAGTGTTGAACAAATTCCAATGCCTTATGAACGTTTGTATAAGACTTGATATCAAACGATCGTGATTCACAATCAATAATTCCAATTGTCTAGAGGGGCAACTGACACATATACGAACAATATACGATCGATCACCAGGTCATGGTAATTGTCACGATCGACGACATGAGTTGAAATGATTGATCGTCTGACAATGGGCGATAATCACGCCACAGAACCCGGAATCTATTCAAGGAAAGATAATCGTTATCCCTAATTTATAGGTGCTATCCATGGAAAGATAATCGTTATCTCTTAATTGCGGGTAATATAACCTAAATTGATTATAATTCCCAATTCGTTGAGATTCTTATTCCCTAAAATTAAGGAAGATTACACCTATAAATACCCCCCCTTCTCCATGGTGTTCAGGTACTCAATTTCTTCAAAAACAAGCAATTATCATTACTTTTCTGCAAATAATCCTTTTTACTGATGATCACGCCAGAGGTAAAATGGGGGGAAAGCCCCGTATTTTTCAGGTTAAGGAAGCTGATCGAGTCACACCGAGAGGGAGTAAAGTTCATTCTGCATCTCATGTAAAATTAGTTTTGAAATCAGACTTTGGTACCATTCATTCAGTAGTCTTAAAAGAAACATGAGTATACATGGAACTATTAATTAATAATGCTAAATAATGAATTTTATTTGTATCTTCACAAAATTCAAAATTTTAAAACACGCGAATATTCAATTACATAAGGAATTGTGTCACAGCCTAGAATAATTCTTGATTAGATGTTATTAGCTCCCATTCTCTCATGTTTGATAAAGATTATCTAATGTATTTTTTTTTTTTCAAACTCATTTTTTACCACACTTTATGTAACCCACAGTTTTTATCAATTTTATAATTATACATTTCATTATTTTTTATTAAATTATACTAAAAATGAAGTAAAACAAAAGGTTGAATGGATTGAGGAACAATTGAGCAGAAAAGGCAAAACCGCTATTACGAGTTTGACGTTCGAGTTCAGATTTAGACCCATAATACATTTTTGAATTAAAGGAAACAGAGAAACGAGCAAGACTTACCGTTATGTTGAAATGTTAATGTGATTTTAGCCACCCAAGTTCGTTTAGGACTGGAAAACAACTTTTTGATTTTAGTGCTACTTGTGTAGTTTATTTCGAATTCTTTCAATTTAGTTTATTTTTACTAAGTTTTATGTTTTATTAGTTGATTTAGACTAAGTTTTATGTTTTAATTAGGACCCTATAAATAAAAGATTAAATATTTCTTTTTCATATATTTTCAATTAATAAAATTTTAAGTATATCTCTCATTCCTGATGGATTGTGAATTTTGTGTTTCTTTTAGTGTTATGAAATAATGACTCAATCACCACATAGAAACCACAAAGGAAGATCGATCTAAATATAAAACCTCATGAAACTTTATTAATTAAAAATAAAAATACAAGTATCAAGTCGGTTTTACAGATCAAAGATAAACTTCTAAAAAGTACACAAAACTCGCAAAAAATTACCACAAAGATTACAGACCAAATGCTGTAAATCAACCACAAAGAATCAGTGTATAAACGACAAAGATTAGTGATAGAGATGAGAGTTCTCTCAAAAAATCACGAAGAAAACGAAAGATCAGAGAGAAAAATCAGAGAAGTGTCTTGAAGAGATCTGCGACTCAGCCAAACAAAAGGCATCCTTATCAGAATATGGACGGTTCAGATTGATCTAGTAGAGCCAAGGGATGTGATGAAATCGGTTGTTGGTAATGGTTGACTCCGGGTTTTGGGCCAAAGCGGGTCTTCACTTTGGACTGCATCAATCAGGTTGGGCTCAATATTTTGTGTTTAGCTGGGCTTCAATATTGGACTTCAACAAATGGGCTCAGCTGCCCCAGTCCAATTGCACTCACAAACTCCACCTCAATTGGATCAACAACACCTACGAAACAAGCTAAAGCAGTATTTATAATTCTTACAAGTTAAGAAACTTTAAAGCATCTCTAAACTTGTTAACATGAATAACTTTGGTTCCAACATCTGCAAGATTGCATTCAGTAGCAATTTTTTCAAGTCATATTGTTCCTTTATCAAGAACATCCCCAATGAAGTGAAAATGTGTTTAGACCTATTATGGAATACATGATTTCTACTAAGGTATAAAGCACTTTGACTGTCTGTGCAAATGCTAATAGAATTATCATAAAAATTTCATAATTCTTCTTGAAGACCCCTTAACCAGATAGATTATGTCACAGCATCAGTAGCAGCAATATATTCTGCTTCTGTGGAAGAAAGGGCAACTAATTTCTGCAACTGACTTTTCCAACTAACACAGGTACCATTTAAAACAAAGAAATATGCAGAGGTAGATTTCCTATTATCTACATTACCAGCAAAGTCAGAATCAACAAACCCTTTAAGGTAGAAATTGGATTTTTGTTTCTTAAAGATAAGGCTCAAATCAGAAGTACCTTTCAGATATCTAAACAGGCATTTCATAGCTTCCCAGTGAGTTTCACCTGGTTTACTCATAAATCTGCTAAGTACACAAACAGCAAAAGCAATATTAGGTCTTGTACAGACCATAAGACACATTACAGATCCAACAGCATTTTGATAAGGTACATAGATCATCCTATTTTCTTCTTCTATAGTTTTAGGAGATTGATCAACTGAAAGTTTGAAATGACTAGGCAAAGGTAAAGAAACAAGTTTTGAATCAAATAGACTAAATCATTATAAAATCTTTTCAATGTAAGCTTTTTGATTTAAAATAAGTTTTCCAGTTTCTTTATTCCTAAAAATATCCATTCCTAGAATTTTTCTAGCATTACCTAAGTCTTTCATTTCAAATTCTGTACTAAGTTTTTGTTTAAGTAGCATAATTTCATTCAAATCAGATCCACCAATTAACGTATCATCTACATATAATAGCAGATACATATAACTTGAATTCAGACACTTAAAATAAAAGCATGGATCATATTGACTCTCAACAAATTTTAGACTTCGTATAAAAGTATCAAATCTTTTATACCACTGTCTGGGTGCCTGTTTAAGACTATACAAAGATCTTTTAAGCAAACAAACAAAATTACAAAGTTTTGTCAAAACCTTTAGGTTGATACATACATACATACATACATACATACATATATATATATATATATATATATATATATATATATATATATAGTTTCTTCAAGAGAGTCATACAAAAATGCAGTTTTCACATCCATTTGTTCTAATTCAAGACTGTATTGAGCAACTAATGCAAACAGAATTCTGATGGAAGTATATTTAACAACAGGTGAAAATATTTCATTATATTCAATTCCTTCCTTTTGAGAAAACTCTTTAGCTACAAGTCTAACTTTATATCTAGGTTTTATATCCTTTGAGTCACCTTCTTCTATTTTAAATATCCATTTACAGTCTATCAGTTTCTGCTTATCAGGATTAGGAACAAGGATCCAAGTTTTATTTTTCAAAAGTGAGTCCATTTCATCTTGCATAGCTGCAAGCCAGAGTTTAAATTCTTTTGAAGAGATGGCTTCTTCATAAGATTTAGGTTTTGTTTGTAAAGGTTCAGAATGAGTAAAGGCAGAAACAAAATCAAAATCAAAATCTTCAAACCTAGAAGGAGGTCTAATCTCTCTTCTAGTCCTATCCCTAGCAAATTGATAGTTATCAAGATTGGAATAAGTTTCAGTTCCAGCTTCTGTTTCAGAAATAGTTTCAGAAATAGGAACAGAATTTGGTGACTCAGGTTCATGAATGTTATTTGGAGAATGTGGGGGTTGCTCCACCCAAAACTTAGTATTGGGCAGACCATTTTCATCACACAGATGGTCTGCACTTAGTTCAGAAGTAAGGAAATCCTTTTAACTAAAAGGATCCTTCAAAATTTTATCTTTACAAGGGAAAAAAGTTTCATTAAAGATAACAGACCTACTTATGATCACCTTGTAACCTCCCTGTTCCTTTACCCAAAGTCTATAACCCTTGACCCCTTCTCCATAACCCAAGAAAACACATTTTAAAGACCTGAGTCAAGTTTGGTTTCAGTTTGGTGTGAGTAAGCAGCACACCCAAAAAATTTTGAGATTTGAAAAATCAGGGAGATTATTCCAAATCCGATCAGGTATTTTGAAATCAATGGCGCTGCAAGGTGAAAAATTGATCAAATATGAAGCAGTTTTTACTGCTTCGCCCCAGAAAATTTTAGGTAAGTTGGAATCAAGCAACAGACACCTAGTTCTTTCTAACAGAGTCTTATTCATCCTTTCAGCAACCCCATTTTGCTGTGAACTGTATGTAACAGTCCTATGTCTAAGAATACCTAGATTACTACAAAAGGAATCAAAGTCTAGATTAAAGAATTCAAGACCATTGTTTGTCCTAATCACCTTGACCTTCCTATCCTTTAAGTTTTGAACTAAAGTGATCCAGTTTTTGAAACCCCACACAGTAGCATCCTTCGTTTTTAATAGATGAACCCAAGTTTTCCTAGAATAGTCATCAACTATAAGTAGGAAATATTTAAAACCAGAAACAGAGTTAACAGGAGCAGGCCCCCACAAATCAGCATGCAGGTACTCAAGTATATTATTAGATTTGTGAGTGCCTTTATCAAAAAAGTTTCTTTTCTGTTTTCCCAAAACACATCTTTAACAAGAACACCTTTCTTTTCAAGTAATTTAAGACCTTTTTCACATACGTGTCCAAGTCTTTTATGCCACAAAATAGTTTTATCATTTATAGAGATTGCATTAAAAGAATTGGCACGTAAAGGATATGATTTTAAAATATAAATTTCATTTGTTTTGGGAGTACGGGAAAGTAAATAATTACCTTTAAAAATACTAAGGTAACCTTTGTGCAGTCTAATATCATAAAATTCAGAATCAAGTACACCAAGAGAAATCAAGTTTCTTCTCAAATCAGGCACATATCTTGTTTGATTTAATACAAGTGTTCTGTTATTTTCAAGTTTTAACAGAACCTTACCAATTCCCTTTATATCACAGGTCAAATTATTTCCAAGTTTCACAGAACCAAAACAATCACTACTGAAACTAGCAAACAAATCTCTTTCAGGGCACATATGGAAAGTACATCCAGAATCAAGTATTTATTCATGTTTGTTACCAAATTTAGTAGTAACATAGACAACACCATTATTATTATCATGTGTTACAGCCTCAGTTTGATTACTGGATCCTACTTCATTTTGTCTCTTAAAGCAGTTTTTAACAAGATGCCCAGGTTGGCCATAGTAATAACAAAGTCTAGGTCTGATAATGTTGTCTTGCCCTTTGAAATTATTTTGATTTCTAGGATTGTCTTGACTTCTGAAGTTGTTCTGAACTCTGAAGGAATTATACTTAGGCTTATAAAAGTTGTCTTTCTTTTGAAATTTACCCCTAACAGGCTTTCTATTTGTGTTATTCTAATTCCTGTTATTGTTAGGAGCATTCCAACTTTTTGTTGAAATTGTTCACAGACTTATTATCCCTAAAGGAATTCTTTTTATTTGAAATTCCTATAACACTATAGGCTTCTTTATGATTGTTCCTAAATTTTAGTTCTTTATTCTTAAGGGATATATGAACTATTTTAGTAGTCAATTTCTGCCCACCATATTCTAAGGTATTTCTGAGATCCTTAAATTTATCACTCATAGCATTTAAAAGGCACACAACCTTCTGTTCATCAGTCAATTTTTCATCACAATCCAGCCGGCTTTGTGTGATCTTATTAAATCTGCTCATGTTATCATCAACATCTTTGGAGGGGTCAAATATAAAAGAAAAGTATTGTTTCCAAAGAAAACATTTATCAGGCAACGAAATGGTGTCATATACTTCCTCCAATTTGTCCCAGAGTTCTATAGCAGTTTTAGTCTTACCTATTTGTCTAATGACATTATCAGATAGGTGGAGAAATAGAGTACTCCAGGTAGTTTTATAAAATTTAGTTTGTCTATCCTGAGCTAAATTAACAGGCCAAGATTGATCAATAGCTTTAGCACATTTCATTTGAAGTAATAAGCCTTTCATTTTCTGGCTCCAGAGATTAAAATCTCCTTTGCCAACTTTTATAGTAGCCATTGCGGTAATGACTAAAGTATTTTAAGAAAGAGTTTTCAAGAATTTAAGCCTTATTCTTTCAAAAGATTATCAAGCAGATAGAAATAGATGAATGTAAGACAAGTTCACAGAGTGTCTCAAATAATCAGAAGTAAACCACAAAGTTAAAAAAATTATAATATGTCACACAGTCTTAAGATTAAATCACTAAGTAGTATAGCAATCAAAATGATCGCGGTTCACTAAGAATAATCACACAAAGTGAAAAGCCACAAAGAAATTAAGTATTGAAAAATTGCTCTTCCAGTATATCCCTCGACCTACTATGGGTCAGCCCAAAACTCCCTCAAATTCTCGGATTTTCAAGAAATCGTGGACAAAGGTGAATGAAGGGATCCAAGAATAGGCTTTAAAACGGAGAGATTTTGGAAAGAACAGAAAGTTTGAAAACAAATCACAATACTAAAAGTGCAGTATGTAAAGATATCACCTTTTACAAGAATTAGGGTTACTGCAGTTCCACAAAGTTATAATACCATAAAGATTCAATGCCACCAAGTTTTTGTACCACAAAGTTTAATCAGTATCCACTAAGTTTAGCCACCAAGGAACGTTAGATCCTCACTAAGAATTTTCAGTATACCATAAAGAGTATACTGATTTCTTGGGATCAATTTATTTTGACTCGGAAGTCAAAAGATCCAGACAAAAACAACAAAATCCTTATTTTGAAAACTAAGGTTTCAAGAAATTTCCACAAAGCAACAATACCACGGGATTATGGTAAAGAATTTTGAAAAATCCTTTAGATCTAAAAATTTCACAAAGTTTTTTCAGAAAAATCAAAAACTTTTTGATATAGGTTTTTAAAAATACTCAAGAAATCATAAATTTCTTAAAAGACCACAAAGAAACTGAAAACCTTAAAATCGTTTTTGAATGAAACCATAAAGAATCTTCCAGAAACAATAGATCCACCCACAAAACTATGGATCTACAAGATCTGAGTCGTAGACAGTGTATTCACACGAAACCTTAAGGCTCTGATACCACTGTTACGAAATAATGACTCAAAATCACCACACAGAAACCACAAAGGAAGATCTAAACATAAAACCTCAGAAAACTTTATTAATCAAAAAGAAAAATACAAGTATCAAATCTGTTTTACAGATCAAAGATAAACTTCTCAAAAATACATAAAACTCGCACAAAATTACCACAAAGATTACAAACCAAATTCTGTAAATCAACCACAAAGAACACCCACTCATTATGCACAAAGAATAGTGCTAGAGAGATGAGAGTTCTCTCAGAAAATCACGAAGAAGGCGAAAGATCAGAGAAGCGTCTTGAAGAGATCTGGGACTCAGCCAAACAACAGGCGACCTTATCAGAATATGGACGACTCAGATTGATCTAGTAGATCTAAGGGATGTGATGAAACCAGTTGTTGGTAATGGTTGAATCCAGGTTTTGGGCCAAATACGCGGGTCTTCACTTTGGACTGCATCAATCAGGTTGGGCTCAATATTTTGTCTTCAGCTGGGCTTCAATCTTGGACTTCAACAAATGGGCTCAGCTGCTCCGGTCCAATTGCACTCACATTTAGGGTATGTTTGATTGCGATGGTGGAAAATATGCCTTGAAATTATTTTCATGGAAAATATGAATTGGAAGTGTTTGATTGGTTTGATTTTAAAGGTGAAAATAGTGAGAAATTTTCCAAATTTCATTATTTGATTGACATTATTTTCTTTGGCAAATAAAGTAAATTTTAACTATTTTATTAAGTTTTTTTTTTTATAACATATTTGTACTTGGTAAAGATAATGTTATTTTTTGAAAAAAATTAAGTCAATTAACAACAGCAAAATTGATCAAATGTGGCGAAAATAATTTTTCATGTAACATGAAAAATCTTTTCTCAACCAAACCAAGAAAAAATATTTTTCACTAAATCATTGAAAATGGACGCATGAAGGAGGTTTGTGGAATTTTTTTTCCATGTTAAATTTTTACAATCAAACACAAACAAGTGAGAAAGTAGGAAGAAGTTATATTTTTCCTTGAAAAATTATAGCCAATAAAACATACTATTTTCATTTTAATTCCTTATTTTGCAAGCTAAGTTATGTATGTTTTACATAAGATAAAAAAGGTTTACATCTACCACTCAATCCATGATTGATGTACTATAAAATACTTTTACGTAGAAATGTGTTTAAATAAAATAGAGTGGAAAGTTTGGCGAGTGTCCTTTTATGACATGATTAGTTAGAACAATAAAAGTGGCTCTTATTTAATGAAATAGTAATTAAAAAGCGCCTCCAGTTTGTTCCCCTTCTTTCATTCCTCAAATACCGAATAAAATCAAGAAATCTACATAATTTTTTTCTCAAAAAGAAGACAAAAGTTGAACTACTAAAAAAATTGAGGAATTGCTGCTACGTCAACCACAGACCAATCTTACACCATATTGGCCCCATATAATTAATTTATTTTTTTAATGCAATCATTACAATTTATAAAAAATACAAAATTTCATATCACTTTTTAATCATACATATTTTCTCTCTCCACTTTTTAACCACATATTTTACCTCAAAAAATAAACCAAAATATTATAAATGCTACAGTGTTAAAAAAACGGATCATTTACCATTAACTAATTGGGGATAACTAAACAATAGATCTCGCAGCTTGCCTTTTGGACTTTGGGATTCACAACTAGAATCGAGAGTAACATGAGCGACATTTTAGGGGCTACTTAACTAATTGGGGGTAACTAAACAATAGATTTCGCTGCTTGCCTTTTGGTCTTTGTGATTCACTACACTAATCGGGAGCAACATGGAAGACATTTTAGGGGCGACCCCTATAGATACAGAACATGCAAGAGTGACAAGACAAAATCGCCCCTGTCAACCTTGAACTTTGGCAGGAATATTTGATGCATTTTCATTGGCTGAAGAGATGACGTTTTGGATTCTATATGTCACCCCTATAGAACCTATTGAAACTAATCTAACGCTTTGACAAGAATTATTGATGTATTTTCGTTATGCACATGTAGGGAAGATCTCTAGTTCTGCAAATGCAGCAGTGTCGCCCCTAAAGACGTTGTTACTATAGATCTAGAATCTTTAGCAACGACCTACTAGGACGACACGTCGTCCCGCCCATAACCTAGGTCGCCATGCTATGAGTTCGAGTCTTTATAATATACATTGTTGTCCATATAAATAATACAACTTATAGGGACAACAGTGTTGTTATTATACATTATAGGTCATTAACCTATAGCAATGACAGACAGCGACGACATCATTGTTCGCCTTATAAAGATGAAAGTGTAGTCGTTATAGATTGAGTCATGAACCTATAGCAACGACAAATAGGGATGAAATTTTCGTTTTTATTCAGTAACATGGACAGTTTTCCGGCGTATAGGGACGACATAAGTCTCCCCTAAATTAAAGGTAACTTTTATTTAGACGTTAAACTTTTTTCATGTTCTTTGTTAAATAGTCTTTCTTAAAAATTGGTGAGATGTTGTTGGATCGATAAACTAGTTTGTTTATGAAGGAAATAAAAAACTGACTGCAGTGCCCATTTTTCTAAGAATGAACTTGTACGAGTTGACATGATGAGTTGTAATATGAATAATCTAATTAAAGGATGATATTATTTAATTATGTGTACTTCAGCTATGATCAAAGTGATGGGAAGGAAGGAAAGCATCAAATAATCAATTATAATGAACAATGTTATAATTATTTTTAATATAAATTGATTAGATTGGTGTTGATGGCATTGCCAAGTTGCTTGCTTGTTTCTTCAATATTCTAATTATTTTCCATCTAGGTTCTACCCCTTTTCCTCTCACAATCATTGTTCATCATATAAAGTTTCTTTTATTTGGAACCATATATGCCCATCATTAGCAAGGACTCTCTTATCTTAAAATTTATTAAATTAATATAAAATAGTTAATTGTTCCAACTAGTAGGTGGTCATTATAAACTTTGACAGTGCTAAAACATAGTTAAGAAAACGCGAATGAAGTCTTCGATCGACTAGATCGTGAGTAAATGACGGGTTTATTAGGGATTTTGCAGGGTAAAATGGAAGAAGTTATTTTTGGACTTTTTGTAGAAGAATTTCCTCGAATAGTTGTTAGATGAATTTGATTTAATATGACCTCTTAAAGAACCTCTTCAATAAAAAGTCAAAGCACATGTATAAATCCTATTAAATGGGTCTCTAATCTTGTACAATGAAACATTAATTCCTTACAAGTGGTATCAGAGTCGAATCTTATGAACATATAAGGCAGATCTCCATTTGCAATCGAGTGAATGAGATGTGACCTAAGTATGATCGTGATACATGGTAAGAGTGGCATAACCAAACATTCTTCACCGTTTGGTCAAAAGTTAAATTACAACATTTTCTAATGAACACTTTTTTCACCAATATTTTGCTCTTCAATCTTTAATTTTATTATTATTTTTTTCTAAATGTTTGACATGAAACTCAACAAATAAATGAATACTAATCTATTTAAAATAATAATTTCAACAATAAGAGCAAAACCAATTTCAATAGGCAAATAGAAAAGTCTCAATATTCCATAATTAGATCATAATAGAAAACAACTGACTCCATAAAAATAAAAATTAAAGAGTAATTATATTAACACTACATGTTTTGTTAAGTGCACCACACTTTAATTGCAATGATAATTCTTAATTTTTATTAATTTTGCACTTACACCTCTTAACTTTTTTGTCTTATTTTTATCATCGGTTTCTATTAATTAGCACAATATATCACACTAATGATGGCTAAAGAATTCTTTAGGAATGAAGAATTTTTTTATTTAACTCTCTTATATTTAAATGAGCAAGATAAACAATAATTGCAAGAATTCAAAAAATAATTTTTTCCCCAATAAAATAGAATATCTGAAATAAAATTGTCAATGGCGATAAGATATATTAATTAATTAATGATTAAAGATAAGAATACAAAGAAAAATAATAAGAGAATAATTGTCAAAATAAGCAAAACAATAGGAATAATTATTGCAATTAAAATGTGGTGTCATTAATAATAACTGTGGTGCTAATATAACTAGTATTTCACCCGTGCAATGCACGAAAGTTGTTATCCACAATATCGATTTCAATAAATATTCGTAAAATTTTAATACTTATACATAATCAATATATGTATAAATGTATAAAAAATAATTTTCTATTACAGTAATTATTAGGATTTAAAAAATGACATAACTAATTCAAATTATTAAAATCTTCTTTGAATAATAAATGTCAATTTATATATTTAAATAATAAATGACTATTGATTTTAATAATTTATATGAATTATTATTAATTTTATTAAAAATACAAATTTAGTAGTTTTTTTTAATGGTATATCATGTTTGATATAATTATGTGTACAAATATTGATGCATGTGAAATGTATTAATATATTTCTCATAACTTCTACATTTGACTCTCGTATTTAACATATTTTTCAATTTCATTCAAAAATATCAATCAAAATAATTAGAAAATAAGTAAACAAAATATTTAAATTTAACCAATCAAACTTTATACTAAAATAAGTAGTCAAAATAATAATTTGAAAATCTTGCAATTATCATGATACGATTATCGAGTAAAGTTGGAGATCATGAAATTATACGAAAAATCTTATACACTATAATCTTTAAATTTTATTAAAATTAAGAATGATTAAAAACATATTAATAATTCTATTGATATTATTAACTAAAAAAAATCAAAGCATTAATTATTCAATATTAGCCTTCGTTCAATAACTTTTTCTATAAATTATTTATAAGCATTACATTTTTCCAACCATATATATATTTGAAAAAATGTGATTTTTAATATTAAAGATAACAAATGATTTGACAATTAATAATTAAAATACATTTTTTATAGTCATGGCTAAACATAGAATTATAATGTTAAGAACAACAAAGAAATAAGAAAAATAATAATAAAATAATAGTTTTAATACTGATAACGAAAAAACTTAATTGAACTTGTTGAAGTCACGCCCAAAATATGGCACATTGGGCCGCCAGTAAAGGCCCAACGAGGGTCCACTGGACTTCAGCCCATGATCAAAGTTTTAGAAACCCCCCCTGGACTAATGGCCGAGGTGGAAAGGCACAGGAGCCCCTCCGGCCGAACTGGTTTGTATCTAACAGAGGCGCTTCATGCTTTGCTGAGGTGTTTACGGTAGCACCTCGGATGTAAGGATGGGACAAGGCATGAAGTCAGAGATGTGACACTTCTTTTACCAAGATGTAACAGGCGCCCATCCCCTACGAAATGTAGCAATGATTACGGTCAAAAAGCAAGGTTGTCACCTCCAAGAGCTGGGGTGAAGACAAGTGTAAAGCATAACACGTGTCACAATCCAAGAGAATTATTCATTCTATAAATAGAGCACACTTGCCTCCAAGAAAGGGGTTAGCAATTTCATACTCTTAACTAAAGATATTTCTCTCACTCCCTTTTCTCTCTTTTACGCACTTATATTTCCCGCACTCAAATTATATTTGTTTAACATGGCCGCTGACTTTGACATCGGAGTGCAAATGGGAGACACCTCGGCCCCCTTTGCAAGCTGATTGTTTGTCACAGTGCGCAGGAGATCCACGTGTTCAATAGGGAGGAGCTGAGACGTGTTGGTTCAAGATCCAGCCGGATTTTGTAGTCAACATTTTGGCACTGTCTATGGGAAACCATACTGCTAACCACAAAAACGCATGGTGAAAAGCCACACATAGAAAGGAAATCCTGAAAAAGGACGAGTCACCTCTTGCAAAAGAGTAGAGAACTGCAAAAAACTTTGAAACATAAGTTGAGTAACCTTGAAAAAGGTAGAAAACTTTGAAACATAAGTCAGGTAACCTTGAAAAAGGTAGAAAACTTTAAAACATAAGTTGGGTAACCTTGAAAAAGGTAGAAAACTTTGAAACATAAGTTGGGTAACCCTGAAAAAGGCGTATAACTTTGAAATATAAGCTTAGCAACCTTCAAAAAGGCTTAAAACTTTGAAATGAAGTTTGTTCACCTTGAAAAAGGCTCGAAGCATTGAAACAGAAGTTCATCTATCCTCGAAAGATAAACCAAAGCCAAGAAATTTCTCTGAACATGAACGAAAGCGATGGCGATATTAACCCCCATAGGGGAAGAAATGGCCAGCACAGCGAGGAGGAGGTTCCTCAAGGGCCTCATGAGAACGCCAATGAGGGGCGGCACAACCTAACCCACCACGCCGACACCATAATCGCCGCATGCTGCGAGACATGACTCGCATGGCGGACCAAATGCTGGAAATGCAGAAGCAGCAGATAGAACAGACTACTGTGATGAATGCCTACATGACTAGAGGGTATGTCGTGAATGAGCCCATGATGCCTCCGCAATACCCACAACCACATTACTCACCATCCGAGGTGGCCATTGCCTCGTATTATTATCAAGATCCACAGGCATATGCCGGGGTTGAATCTGAGCCCTTCTACAAGGAAGGCCCTGAGCATGAAGCACATAAAGAACAAGACCAACTCCCAGCTAGACACAAGGAGGCCTCACCCACAAAATCTGGCAGTGTCTTCATCCGGATAGGAGGGTTATTCAGGGGCAGGAAATGGGTTCGGAACAATGCAGCTGAGCCTAGAAATAGGCGGGAGCGACGCGCTGAAGAAGCCTTGTCGCATGGTCAAATGCATAGAGACCAACATGGTACGGGGGGAGAAAGGTTCGCTCCCACGAATGAGCCAGGAATAGGTAGGAAAGGAGAGCCGAAGCAGTTCGGACCAAGTCCCGTAACGAGTTACCGACCCATGAAAGGCCAAACTACGGCCGCGTTCTGCCAACACAAAGACAGGAGTACGCTCCGCCACCTTATGACCAATACCATAACCCAATGTATTTCGGTCATGACGAGAACAGTGAACTGCCCTCATACGAGCTGGATGACGAAGAGTAAATAAGTCCCTTCATGGAGGGCCTCCGTAGGTGCCCAGTGCCTCATGACTTTGAAATGCCAGAAATAGCCAAATATTCTGGCCGAGGTGACCCTGATGATCACCTGTTAAACTACCGTGCTAGCATGGAAATCTTTGGAGCCACTCCGGCACTGAAATGCAAAGCCTTCGCTTTAACCCTTGAGGGAAGTGCGATACGATGGTACAAAAAACTCCCCCCTGGTAGCATCCACAGTTGGAGAGATCTGAAAACGGCCTTTAAAAATGGCTTTGTTTCCTCTAAGCCTGGCCAGCTCCCACTCCAACGCCTTCAGGATCTAAGGCAGGGAAGGGATGAATCCCTAAAAAGTTACCTGGCTCGGTTTACTGAAGAGATGCACATTTGTGAAAATATCACTGAGGCTGAGATGTTTTCCGCTTTGAAAAGGGAGCTAGATATGACAAGCATGTTTTGGAGGGATGTCCGAAGCAGAAAACCAAGGGATTACAATGCTCTGGTAGACCTGATGAAGGAGGAGATTGTATCGGAAGAAATGGCTAGGGCCAGAGACAACCAACCCCAAGGGAGATACAACCTTGGGTATTCCAATGAAGCAAACCTCAAGAAAGGAGGAAACAAGGATAAGATCGGGGGTAACCGAGGTGAAAGGCAGCGTCCGTTTCCGGGGACAGGGTCTAACTGATGCAAACCACGTAGCAATTATAGCTACGCAACCCATAAATTATTGGAATCGACCCAAGAACGCCAAAGAACCACGATTTAGAGATTGATTCAAATTAATTGAACCAAGCAACCAACACAATCAATATATATGCTGACCTCTTGATCACAATAAAAGTAAATCTCACCCAAGATTTGAACAAACAAGATTAATTCGCAAGTTCGGATTTTATTCAATGAAGAATAAGAATATGAAAGCAAAATAGCCTCTCAATTATAATATCAAAGTTGTGTTATGAATAATGAAAATTACATCCCTATAAATAGGGTCAAAATCTAGGTTAAGAGTTCTAATTAAACAAGGAAACAAATAACTAAAATTAAGGAAATAATTAAAACCCTAATTTACGCGTATGGTGAGTTACGGCCGTGACGCTTCCCTTTACGGACGTAACATGGTTTCTGTTTAACAGTTACGGCCGTGATATAAATATTTACGGCCGTAATTTATATTTTCTGAAAATCTTGTTTTTGATCCGAGGCTGCGTTACGGCCGTGATAAATATTAGTTACGGCCGTAAGTCCACTTTCTTCAAAAATTCAGTTTTCAGCAGTAGGTTGGTTACGGCCGTGAGGGACATATGTTACGGCCGTAATTCTTGAAATTTCACAATCTTCTTCGACGGCTTGAATGAGGTTGATCCACTCGTCGTCTCGACTAGCTTCCAACATGGAAATTGCTTCTTTTGATGACACGAACATTGTTTTGGCCATTGTTTCTTGAACTAACTTGTCCATTGCTTCCTTGGCCCTATTTTTCTGCAATCGAGTCATCGGCCCTCCTTCGATCTTCAACGGATCTTTGTGAGGGCTTGTATCCGTGGTCTGGATCACATCATCCCCTCCCCCTTCGAAAGGATTCGACCTCGAATATGTACCTGCATCAAACGGAGATAGATCAGAAACATTAAATGAAGCCGAAACATTATACTCACCAGGAAGATCTAATTTATAAGCATTGTTGTTGATCCTTTCAATCACTTGGAATGGACCATCTCCTCGCGGTTATAACTTTGACTTGCGTTGTTCTGGAAACTGCTCCTTTCTCAAATGTACCCAAACCCAATCACCGGGTTTAAATATGACGCCCTTTCTTCCTTTGTTAGCCTGCGAAGCATAATGTTCATTTTTCTTTTCAATCGCCAACCTCACCTTGTCGTGGAGTGCTTTAACCATCTCAGCCTTTTTCTTTCCATCTAAACTACTACGTTCATTCACCGGTAAAGGAATTAAATCCAATGGTGTTAGCGGATTAAAGCCATAAACAATTTCAAATGGTGAATAAGAAGTAGTAGAATGTATAGCCCTATTATATGCAAATTCAATAAATGGTAAACACTCTTCCCAATTTTTCAGATTTTTATTGATTATCGTGTGCAACAATTGAATCATTGTCCTATTTACTACCTCGGTTTGTCCATCGGTATGTGGGTGACAAGTTGTAGAGAAAAGTAGTTTTGTTCCTAGCTTGTTCCACAAGACTCTCCAAAAATGACTGAGGAATTTAACATCCCTATCCGAGACAATACTTTTAGGAACCCCATGTAAGCGTACGACTTCCCGAAAGAAAATTTCAGCTATGTTAGTAGCATCATCAGTTTTGTGGCATGGTATGAAATGTGCCATTTTACTAAAGCGATCTACTACCACAAAAATTGAATATCTTCCCTTCTTAGTCCTAGGTAGTCCCAACAAAATCCATAGAGATATCGACCCAAGGTTCACTAGGTACAGGTAAAGGCATATATAATCCATGGGGTTTAATCCTAGATTTAACCTTCTTACAAGTAATGCATCTATTACAAACCCGAACCACATCAACCTTCATCTTAGGCCAATAGAAATGTTCACTTAGGATTTCAATGGTCTTTTTAACCCCAAAATGACCCATTAAACCTCCACTATGGGCCTCTCTCACAAGTAACTCCCTCATTGAACACCTAGGGACACACAATTTATTTTCTCGAAATAAATAATCATCATGTTTAAAGAACCTATCCACAGCCCCTTTACCAGATGAATCATAAATACTAGAAAAGTCCAGATCATTAGCATACATACCCTTAATGTATTCAAATCCAAGCAACTTAGAATTTAAAAGAACATACCTTCGAGACAATGCATCTGCCACCACATTTTCCTTACCTTGTTTGTATCGGATGACATAGGGAAATGTTTCGATGAATTCTACCCACCTTGCATGTCTCTTACTCAGCTTAGGTTGACCCCTCAAATGCTTCAAGGATTCATGATCAGTGTGTATCACGAACTCCCGTGGCTACAAGTAATGTTGCCATGTCTCCAAAGCGCGCACAAGTGAGTATAACTCCTTGTCATATGTGGGGTAATTAAGTGCAGCCCCTTTTAGTTTTTCACTAAAATAGGCGATTGGCCTTTGATCCTGCATTAAAACAGCTCCAATGCCTAGCCCTGAGGCATCACATTCAATCTCAAAAGCCTTGTCAAATTTAGGAAGTGATAAAATCGGTGCCTTACACAACATATTTTTGATTGTTTCAAATGCATGTTCCTGTTCTACTCCCCATTTAAAACCTACACTTTTTTTGACAATTTCTGTGAGTGGTGCGGCAATCGTGCTAAAATTTTTAACAAAGCGCCTATAAAAACTAGCCAAGCCATGAAAACCCCTAATCTCAGTTATGCTTTTAGGTGTTGGCCATTCTTTAATAGCTTTGATTTTTTCTTCATCTACTTCTATTCCTTTAGCACTAACCACATAGCCAAGAAACACAACTTTTTCCATGCAAAAATCACACTTTTTAAAATTAGCAAAAAGTTGCTCTTGTCTTAAAACCACAAGCACACACCTAACATGCTCCACATGCTCATTCAAAGTTTTACTATATATCAAGATATCATCGAAGTAAACTACAACGAATTTACCTATAAATGCACGTAAAACATGATTCATTAAACGCATAAATGTGCTAGGTGCATTAGTAAGTCCAAAAGGCATTACTAACCATTCATACAGGCCATACTTAGTTTTAAAAGCAGTTTTCCACTCATCTCATTCTTTCATTCGAATTTGATGATAACCACTCTTAAGGTCAATTTTACTAAATATGCTAGAGCCATGCAATTCATCCAACATATCATCTAACCTAGGAATAGGATGACGATACTTTACCGTTATGTTGTTGATGGCCCTACAATCGACACACATTCTCCAAGTCCCGTCCTTTTTGGGCACAAGTAACACAGGTACGGCACATGGACTCATACTTTCCCTTATATACCCTTTGCTCATCAAGTCCTCCACTTGCCTTTGGAGCTCCTTCGTCTCCTCGGGGTTACTTCGATAAGCGGGGCGGTTCGGAATGACTGCTCCAGGTACAAAATCAATTTGATGTTCAATACCTCGAATCGGTGGTAACCCACTAGGTATGTCATCGGGAAATATATCGTCAAATTCCTGCAAGAGAGAAATAACCAAACTAGGGAGGGATTTGTTAGTTTCATCAAATGCAATGAATGATTCCTTGTATAGCAGAAGGACCATTGGCCGTTCTTCCATGAATGCTTTCTTGATTTCACTCCTTTTTGCGTAGAAACTCATTTTTCTTTCTTTTCTGGCACTCTTCGCTCCCTTTCCTTTTTCTGAGGTATGTACCCCAACACTCATTTTTTTCTCTCGCCTCTCCTTTTTCTGGAGTCGTGGCTCCAACTCTCTTTTCCTCTCCTTTTTCTGAGGTCGTGGCCTCAACTCTCTTTCTCTCATTTTCCTTCACTCTTTTTTCTTCATCATTTTTCAATTTTATTTGATCTTCATACACTTGTGACGGTGTCAATGGTGCAAGTGTAATAGTTTTCCCCCCTTTGGTAAAGCTATACCTATTTTTATACCCATCATGCGTTACCTTCCTATCATATTGTCAAGGTCTACCCAACAAAATGTGTCCGGCATGCATAGGAACCACATCACACATAACATCATCCACATAGCTACCAATAGAAAAACTCACCAACACCCTCCTATTCACCTTAATTTCTCCACTACCATTTAACCATTGAAGCCTATAAGGTTTAGGATGTTTTAACAAAGGTAATCCTAATTTTTCAACAAGTATAGTACTAGCGACGTTAGTGCAACTACCACCATCAATAATCATACTACATAC
Source organism: Ligustrum vulgare (assembly GCA_963555705.1). Lineage (NCBI taxonomy): Eukaryota > Viridiplantae > Streptophyta > Magnoliopsida > Lamiales > Oleaceae > Ligustrum > Ligustrum vulgare. Next base: position 12,002,742 of record OY743181.1, read on the forward strand.
CTTGTTATTAATGCGACATCGTGTATGGAATATGTTCTCCCGTTGTTGTTCCAAATCATCCGTGTTGATTTGAGCACTAAGAGCTATCCTTGCCACTAATAACTCGCCATGCTCCCCGGATAACACATCCTCATTATCACATACTTCCTCCAACGCCGGCATATCGCTATAATCCTCTTCCTCACTATCACTCTCCATGGCTCCATCCTTCCGCACAAGTATCACTCGCCTATTAGGACATTGAGATGCCACATGTCCTCTCCCCAAACATTTGAAGCATTGAATGTCTCTACTCCTAGATGGTTGAGGTTCCCCTTTAGGTACGAGTTTATTAGCTTGTTCCTCCTTCCCTTTTGGTGCCTCAAACTTCCCTTTTGGTGCTTCAAACTTCCCTTTAGAAACAACTTCCCTTTAGAAACAGTCCCATCTCCTTTACTATCCCACTTCGGCTTCCAAGAAGAATTAGAACCAGATTGATACCTTGCTATTCCCTTTTTCTTTATTTGCTTCTCCACCTTTATAGTCATGTGCAACATATCTTCCATCTCCAAATAATGTTGCAGTTCAACCACATTAGCTATATCCCTATTCAACCCATTCAAAAATCGAGCCATCGTAGCCTCCCTATCCTCTTCTACATTAGCTCTAATCATCAACATCTCCATCTCCTTATGATAATCCTCCACACTCCTTGATCCTTGGTATAGGCTTTGTAATTTTTGATGAAGCTCCCGATGGTAATGACTAGGAACGAACCTCTTTCTCATGATAGCTTTTAACTCATCCCAAGTACTAACGGACCTCTCGCGATTCCTCCTCCTAGAAGTCACCAATTGATCCCACCAAGTAATAGCGTAATCGGAGAATTCAAGTACAGCTACCTTAACCTTTTTCTCTTCCGAATAAATGTAGCAATTGAAAATTAATTCCATCTTCTTTTCCCATTCTAGGTATGCTTCTGGATCACTCCTACCCTTGAATGACGGAATTGTCATTTTGATGTTGCTCATACTACCATCCATCCTATCGACACCAAGATCTCTATCCCTTCTTCCATGCCTAACTACTCTATCCACAATTACCCCATCGTCAAAATCACTACCTTCTTCATTCTCATCGACCTCCTCTACTCTACGACCTTGCCCACCTTGCCTACGGGTATTAGGAACTTCCCAAGGTTGCTCAAGCCTTTCTAACCTACCTAACACATCCCCAAACAACCGCTCAAACTGTTGTACCATCTCTTCCGTCATGTTGACTCGATCGTTGTTTTTTGTAGTAGCAGATTGTTCAGACATCCTAAAACTAAATATTATATGCCTCACGTGTATTTCGCTCGTGTATCACTCAAATTTGGCTTTTACCCTCTATTGATCTCACCTCTCTGCCTTTTTCCACTCAATGGCTTTAACCCCAATTGCTTCAAAGAACGAACCCGAACTCAAACAAATTTAAACTTGAATGACTCAAACCGAATGCGAGTGAGAAGTTATCAACTTGTTGGGAAAACTCAAAGAAGACTTTTAGATAATGGAATTTGACTCGATATAGAACTTGACACTTTTTATGGAAACTAAGATTGAGTCAAGAATATATTTTTTTTGAAATCAAATAACTGCTATTGTAATTGGACTGAGAATTTTCTTTTTTTTTTTTTTTTAGATTTCTCGAAAATTCAATTTCGAGAAAGACGAAACAAACGAAATTTAATTTGGATAACAAACGAAGGAAATAACGACTATTGAATTTTTTTGTGACACTTTTTGGATTAAAGACTCAAGAACTGGAAGAACACGAAGAACAAGATTAAAGAAGACTCAAGAAAACAAACAAATATATAGCCTTGATTTTTGGAGCCTAAGCTCTGATACCAGATGATGCAAACCACGTAGCAATTGTAGCTACGCAACCCATAAATTATTGGAATCGACCCAAGAACGCCAAAGAACCACGATTTAGAGATTGATTCAAATTAATTGAACCAAGCAACCAACACAATCAATAGATATGCTGACCTCTTGATCACAATAAAAGTAAATCTCACCCAAGATTTAAACAAACAAGATTAACTCGCAAGTTCGGATTTTATTCAATGAAGAATAAGAATATGAAAGCAAAATAGCCTCTCAATTATAATATCAAAGTTGTGTAATGAATAATGAAAATTACATCCCTATAAATAGGGTCAAAATCTAGGTTAAGAGTTCTAATTAAACAAGGAAACAAATAACTAAAATTAAGGAAATAATTAAAACCCTAATTTACGCGTATGGTGAGTTACGTCCGTGACCCTTCCCTTTACGGACATAACATGGTTTCTGTTTAACAGTTACGGCCGTGATATAAATATTTACGGCCGTAATTTATATTTTCTGAAAATCTTGTTTTTGATCCGAGGCTGCGTTACGGCCGTGATAAATATTAGTTACGGCCGTAAGTCCACTTTCTTCAAAAATTCAGTTTTCAGTAGTAGGTTGGTTACGGCCGTGAGGGACATATGTTACGGCCGTAATTCTTGAAATTTCACAATCTTCTTCGACGGCTTGAATGAGGTTGATCCACTCGTCGTCTCGACTAGCTTCCAACATGGAAATTGCTTCTTTTGATGACAAGAACATTGTTTTGGCCATTTTTTCTTGAACTAACTTGTCCATTGCTTCCTTGGCCCTCTTTTTCTGCAATCGAGTCATCGGCCCTCCTTCAATCTTCAACGGATCTTTGTGAGGGCTTGTATCCATGGTCTGGATCACATCACTAACTATGCAACAGAAATCACGGAAGCTATCACCCACTTTCACTCCAATACTCCTTCTCAGAATCCTTCCACGGCTCAAGGAAGGATGGAAAGTAGCCGAAGTGGAAAACAGCCCATGATTGGGGCTTACTGCGCCTACCACAGATATTATGGTCACGCGACAGAAGATTGCAGGGAAATCTACATGTTAGCAGAACAAAAGGCGCAGGGGAGAAGGGGAAGTGACTTCTCCCCCGACACGGGTAGAACTCAAAAATCCGGTGGCCAGAAGTTCAACCAAGTTGACAGGAAAGCTCCGTGGAAAAATTCGACTAAAGAGAGGATTGACAATCGTCATAGAGATAGGAACAAGGGCTAAAGATACACGAGAGCCACCTATGCCTGTGGCCGACCTTCCTATCCGTGAAATCGATACAATATTGGGAGGCCCCCACCCAGGCGGAAGCACAAACAACTCCCAAAAGAGGTATATCAGATAGGCCAAGCAGCCCGCCAACGTGAATTACCATATCCATTCACATCCTGTTGGAATGCCTCGGACAGAATCTATCACATTCACCCAAGATGATGCTATTGGAGTGCACTTCCCACACAACGATGCATTGGTTATCAGGGTAGTGGTGGCTCGGAATGGGTTATCATGGATGATGGCGCCTCGGTAAATGTGATTTAGGGGGTAACTTTCGATAAAATGGGGATCAGCACTCCACTCATTCCAGTCCCGGATCCAATATACGGATTCACGGGGGACAACATAACCCCCAGAGGGTCCATAACCCTTATGACTGAAGTAGGGCAAGCACCAACTCTCTCCAAAATCCCTATGGAATTCTTGATGGTCAACAAAATCTCCTCATATCATGGTTCAATTGGGAGGCCAAGTCTCATTGACTTGGGAGCTGCAACGCATACAAAATACATTTGTATGAAATTCCCCACGGAGCATGGTGTTTCCACTGTAAGGGGGAGTCAAACCGAATCACGGGCCTGTTACACAAATGCGATCCGAAAATTTCAGGACCGAAGCTTGAACATGGCGATGTGGCAATGGTAGAGGTCGCTCCAGACCCTGAAAGATTGGGTGGAGGACCCTCAGGAGTTGAGGATGTTTCAATGACGCCGAAAGAAGATCTGGCAGATCTTGACCCACGGATGGCAGGGAGCAGCTGCCCCACTCCGACTGAAAGGTTAGAATGCTTCTGTGTAGATCCTCTTGATTCAATCAAAGAATTGCAGATCGGATTGGATTCACCGATTGAATGCAAAAATCAACTGAAGAGCTTCCTACTTGAAAACCTCAATGTATTCGCTTGGAAGCATGGTGACATGATTGGGATCAATCCTAAAGAGGCCTGTCACAGACTCCAACTTGATCCCCGGAGTCCTGGGCATAGGCCAAAGAGAAGACCTATGAGTTCTGACAAGTATGAGGTCTTGAAAGACGAGGTCACGAAGCTATTAAAAAATGGCTTCATCATAGAGTCCCGCTACCTGAGGTGGGTATCAAACCCTGTTTTGGTACCAAAACACAATGGGAAACTGAGGGTATGTACTGATTTCTTAAACTTGAACTAGGTGTGTCCCAAAGATAGTTGTCCACTACCCCGGATTGATCAATTAGTTGACTCCACCGCTGGGCATGAGATGCTGAGCTTCATGGACGCCTACTCCGGGTACAACCAAATCCCCATGCATGAATCAGATGAGGAGCATACCTCGTTTATTACAGATAGGGGGCTCTACTATTACAAAGCTATGCCATTTGGCTTGAAAAATGCTGGAGCTACCTACCAAAGGCTGGTAAATCGCATGTTTTCGAAACAATTGGGGAACACCATGGAGGTATATGTTGATGACATCCTGGTCAAAAGCATGGTCGCCACGGATCATATCCACCATTTTTCAGAGGCCTTCAGTGTTTTGAGGAAATATCGAATGAAGCTCAACTCAGCAAAGTGCGCTTTTGGGGTAGCGTCGGGAAAATTCCTCGGATTCATGGTGAATAAAAGAGGGATCGAAGCCAATCCCGACAAAATCAATGCCTTGTTAAACATGCAATCACCTCAGAATCAAAAAGAAGTGCAAAGCTTAACGGCGAGACTTGTGGCCCTAAATCGGTTCGTGTCCAAGTCCACTGACAAATGCTTGCCGTTCTTCAAGGTCTTGAAGGGAGGGAAGCGGTTTCATTGGATGCCGGAATGTGAACGTGCCTTTACCGATCTGAAAGCATTCTTGGGACGGGCCCCATTACTATCAAAAGAGGCGGTTAGCTCTGTATTGATCAGAGAGGAGGGTGGGAATCAGTTCCCGGTCTATTATGTGAGCAAAGCCATGCTGGATGCTGAGACGCGTTACCCAGACATGGAAAAACTTGCTCTCTCGTTGATCTTAGCCTCTCGCAAACTTCGTCCCTATTTTCAGTCACACACCATACGTGTGCTCACAAACTTTCCTATGAGACAGGTGTTGCAAAAACCAGATGTATCAGGGAGGCTAATGAAGTGGGTGATTGAAATCAGCCAGTTCGACCTACATTATGAGCCTCGGACCGCTGTAAAGGGTCAAGCGCTGGCGGATTTCATAGTCGAATTCACACATCCACCGGAGGTCGAGATGATTGATAACACGGATGACAACCGAGAGTGGAAACATTCAAGTTTAAACAGTTTGAAATGTTGCTGCCAAAATACTGGGCAAAATGTGAATAAGTCATTTCATTCATAAAATCAAGGCATTTACAATTTGAAATGTTACATTTACAGTATAAAGAGCCATTGGCGCCAAAAAAAAAAAAGGCAAATACAACTGAGGATTATTGCGGAGAGACGTCTTCTGAAGAGCCCTTTCCAGATGCATCCAGAGGATCCGCGGGAGCATCTTGAGGCTCGGGGTATAAGGCTTCAATGGAGGACAGGTCCAAAATCGGAAAAGCTTCCTTCACGTCCCCCAAATCCATCCTGGCCCCTAAGTTCCCAAAAACCCTCTGCATAGCCTCGTACTCTGTGGTCTCTTCAAAAGTGTCTTTGAAGTTTTGGACAGCCTCAGACACTCTGGTACTTAAAGCATTCTCCACCCGTGTCATGACAGTATGCTCCAGAACCTCAGTGATCCTTGTTTGTATATGCCTTTCCAAAGAGGCAAGGTCCTCCTCTACCTTCCTCCTGGCTTCCACCTCTCTCTCCAATTTTTCGCTAGCTGCTGCCACCTCAGCCTCTAGCTTAGAGTTAGCTGCGTTAACTGCGGACAAAGCTTTAGAGGTGATTGATTGCGCTCGGTTGGAATCATCTAATTTTTTGCACAGAGCCGCCACGTCTGATTCAGAGGACCGGAGATCATGCTTCAGTTTATCATTGTCCTCTTGGAGGCAATTTGCATTAGCCCTCTCTTCTGAGGAAGATTTACGGGCTATGGACATCTGGGCCTTAAGGTCATTGATCTCCTTGAGCATGTTGTCCGCATGGCGGAGAGCAGTCTCAGCGTCCCTCTTGTCCCGTTGCGCTACCTCCACGGAGGACTCTACCTCGTCAATGAGGGCCAGAGCTCTAGCGTTCATGACCTTGGTAGCAAGTAGCTTCCGAGACGGAGTGGCACTGGAGGAGAAGGCAGCCCAACCCTCTATCCAAAACTGCTCAGTGATTAAGGCCACCCTAGCAGGAGGAGAACCGGGGGAGTCAAATAAAGTAGGGCTGAAGGTAACATCCCTGGGGAGAACACTGGCTTTAATGCGCTTCAGCTCTTCTACCCCCTCAGGCGTTACCTCATAAGCCAGATCAGGGAGGGACACGGATGGCTCATCCTCCAAGTTTTCAATCACTGGTGGCGGAGGCGCAGAGGTGGACTCCTTACCCTTACCTCTTCTGAGCCTCTTCAAGGAGGCGGGCTCCTCCTCAGGTGCATGCTCAGATGTGTCCTCGGGCAAGGAAGGTGGCACCGAGGCATCCTTAGTCTCCCTGTCCCTCTTGGATCTGCCTCTATCCGACCTTTTCCCCTTCCCTTTGGCAATGCCTCTTTCAGGATCTGCCTCCCTTTCCATACTGGACTGTTGGGGACCCACTGGCAACAGGTTGGGTGGTGGCAACAGTGCGGGAAGAGGACCCTGAAGTTGGGCTGTGGACGCCTCCGACACCTCTTTGGCCACCCCAACTTGCAGATTAGCAAGCACTGCTTTCTGCTTTATCTCAATGTCACTGGCGTGGCGAAGGGCTGGAGGTATCTTTTTAGCCATGAAACCCTTCAGAGAAATCTTCGGGAATTCTTTGGAACCTAACCAGAAAAGAAGTAAACTGAGGCTATGAACAACAGGGACATGAGATATAAAGGCAGTAACAAAACAAACTCACCCATGGCTCGCATAAGACCGTGTTTGACGAATAATTTGTTTTGTTGAATAACCTCCTGAAAGGTACCCTTGTAAGCGAACAAGCGCCTAACGGCCGCTAAATCTGCGTCCGGGAGTAGGCGGGCAAAGGTGTCCCCTGTCACAAATCGATAACGTGTTAAAAACCACTAAAGAAAGGTGAATGGAAAATAAAAAGCAAGTGAACATGACACTTAAGGACACTAAAGCAAATACAATACTCACTAGGAAGGGAAAGAGTTCGGGGAACTGAAATTTTTGGACTAGGGTCCACAGGAGAACTCTGCCACTCCCCAGCCACCCAACACCACTGGTTCCTCTAATTCTTTATAGAGGTAGGTTGGCCAGTAATGACGGGAGGATATGAGCCTCTAGGAGACAAGTAATACCAGTCTTTCACATCTGTCCTCACGTCCCTCTCCCTTCTCGCCGATTTCTTCAGTGTGTACAAAGTATGAATAATGTATAGTGAGATGAGATGGTCAGGATTGACCTCTTGCCACACTAACCAAGTGCCCACGGCCTGTGTCCAGAAGTTGGGTGCCAACTAGTAGGGGCACAAGTTATAACTCCTAAGCAAGGCCCGGAAGAATGGATGCAGATGTAACCTCATCCCGCAGGACAGAGCATCGTAATATATGGCCGCTTGGCCTGGGGGAGGACTGCAAGGTCGGCAAGAAGGTGTAGGGTGCACTAAACGGACCCCTTCTGGCATCCTGAGTTTCGCCGAGGCCCCAGCCAAATCAACTCCTCGGATTTCAGTAGCAATCTCGCTGCTCTCCCACAAATCTGGGTTTGGATCAGGGTCTACATGATATCCTGATATTTATTCTATAGAATATATATTTTAGAAAATATGATTTGTAATATTAAAAATAAAAAATGATTTGACCATTAATAATTAAAACACAATTTAATTATTGATGGCTATACTTAGAATTTATAATATTAAGAACAACAAATAAATAAATAATCAATGATTACATAATAATTTTGATACTGATAATTAAAATTATTGATTGAACTCATTCAATAATAATAATAATAATAATAATAATAATAATAATAATAATAATAACAACAACCAAAATATACAAATAATAATAATATCTTTTTAATCATTTACTATAATACTAAAACATATAGAATTTAAGAATTAAATTCTGTCAAACTATCATACTCTTATATATATTATAGATTATAGATTTTCATCAGTGCGATGAACTGAAATTGATATCCACAATATAGATAAGTCTTAATAAAATTTAATGATTATACATAATCAATACAAATACAGAAGATACAAAAATAATTTATATTACAACAATTACTAAAATTAAAAACAACATAAATAATCTATATTATCGAAAACTTTTTTGAATGATAAATGCAAATTCTATAGTTTTTTAATTGTATATCATGTTAGATGTAATATTATGAATACAAATATTTATACTTGTTCAAGATATATAAATACATTTATTATAATTTCTTGCATTTTCCCTACAAATTTTACTTTTTATATAATCTTTCCACAATTATTAAAAAAAATATTAACCATTATTTGGTATTTACCATAAAATATTATATATATGGCAATAAATGCATTCATATCTATATACTTTGCATTTACACTAATCCACTTTGCATTCACATTAATCCACTATTCTCCCTTTATATATAGTATAGATATAGATCGCATTTTTTCAACTACATATATATTTCGAAAAATAGGTTTTTTAATATTAAAGATAACAAATGATTTGACCATTAATAATTAAAACATAATTCTTATATTGATGGCTATACATAAAATTTATTTATAATATTAAGAATAACAAATAAATTAAAAAAATCATTAAATAATAATTTTAAACTGATAACTAAAAATATTAATTGAACTCATTCAGTATTAGTGTTAGTAATAAAATTTAAATTGATTAAAAAAATCAACCATTATTTAGTTTTACCATAATAATCTATATAATATATAAAGGGAGGAAAGTCTGACCAATGTGAACACAAAATGGTTTAGTGTGAATGCAAAATCTGAATTAGTGTGAACACATTTATTGCCTTATATATATATATATATATATATATATATATATATATATATATATATATATATATATATATTATGAATACTAAATAATGGTTGATATTTTTTTAATCAATTTTAATTTTATTATTAACACTAATACTGAATGTGTTCAATTAATATTTTTAGTTATCGGTATTAAAATTATTATTTAATGATTAGTTTTTATTTATTTGTTGTTCTTAATAATATAAATTCTATATGTAGCCATCAATATAATAATTATGTTTTAATTATTAATGGTCAAATCATTTGTTATCTTTAATATTAAAAATCATATTTTCCAAAATATATATGTGGTTGAAAAAATGCGATACTTATAAATAATTTATAAAAAAGTTATTAAACGAAGACTAATATTGAATAGTTAATACTTTGATTTCTTTTTATTTAATAATATCAATAGAATGATCAATATTTTTTTTAATCATTCTTAATTTTAATAAATTTTTAAAGGTTATAGGGTATAAGATTTTCTACATAATTTCGTGCTATCAACTTTTTACCAACAATGATAAATTGGTAGAAAATTTAATCATTTCATCATTTTGACAAAAATTGATATGTTTAAAAAATAAAGAAAATTAAAATATATTAATTAATATATTGGATTTCGAATAAAATATATGTAAGCACCATATTAAAAATAAAGTTAATTAAAAATTAACATATTAAAAGGAAAATAGGTGATAAGACGGGTAAATTTTTAAAGAAAAACGTAAATAAAAGTCAAAAGAAACTTTATATAAAAAATTTAATTACATGTCAAACTTTGAGTGACGTGCTATAGTGAGTGTACATGCATAATTTTTTATTTTGATTAGATTTTTTTTTTAAAGTTTCAAATTCAATAACATGTGTTATATAGGAAATGAAAAAATTGTATTAATATATTTGAATATAAATAAATGTCATATCATATCTATGTAAATGTGTTACATTGAAAATGAAAATTTTGGATTAATATATTTTAAAATAAATAAATATATGCTTTATAAATTTGTTAAGTTAGAAATGAAAAAAATTGAATTAATATATTTTGAAAATAAATAAATAGAATTATTGAAATTTTACTTCCTAATATGTCAATAAATGAGTAAGTTCTTCAATACGTATGTTACAAAAATAATTAATTATTTTCTATCAACCTTTTAACCACACGTATTTTCACTATCCGATTTTTAACCACTACTTTTTACTTCAAAATCATAAATAAACAAGTTTATAAATTAAACATTATTACCAAATCGAGGTTTTATCATTTCACCATTTTTACAAAAATTGGCATGTTTAAAATACAAGGAAAAATAAAATATATTAATTAATATATTGGATTTCAAATAAAAAATATGTAAGCAACATATTAAAAAATATAGTTAATAAAAAATTATAATATATTAAAAGGAAAATATGTGATGAGATGAGCAAATTTTAGAGAAAAACGTAATCAAAAGTAAAAAATAAATAAATAAATAAATAAATAAAAATTATATAAAAAAATTTAAATGAGTGTGAAATTTTGAGTGACGCGTTATACTTAGTGTACATTTATCATTTTTTATTTTGAATATTTTTGTCTTTTTTAAAGTTTCAAATTGAATAAAAAAATTTTATTGAAGTTTTATTAAAATTATGTTTTTTATTTGATGTGATTGAATCAAGATATTTTCAAAATTATGATTTAAAAATTATATATTCCGTGCATCGCACGGGTAGACAACTAGTATATATAAGGTAATAAATGTGTTCACATTGATCCAGATTTTGCATTCACACTAAACCATTTTGTGTTCACATTGGCCAGACTTTCCTCCCTTTATATATTTTCCCGCCCATTTGAAATACTTTATTTATTAAAAAAAAAAAAAAGTATCTATGCACAGGTTCCCGCCCCCATGTTTGCCAGAACAATTCAAATTTCTGCCAGTACAGACAACATTAAATACCAATTTCAGAATCCATTAAATGCCTGTCAAACTAGCTTTACTCAATATAAAAAAATAGAAAAAATAGGCACCATTCTCTCTCTGCTTCGAAGTCCAGTATCAACGAAAACAGGCTTTACCATTTGTTCTCTGCTTCAAGTCATTCTCTATCTGCTTCCAAGTCTTCCGATATCATGTTTTAGAGTCTCTGTAAGGGTTTTCATCCCGCCCTTCATTTACGAATGATTATGCTTCCTTTTCTCACCGGTACAATCTGGGTGTTGCTCGAGGGAAATACACGGCCAAGTATTGCACTAAATATTTTACATGTATCAATTCTTTTGGCGATGTTTGTAAATAGTTTTGGGAGAAGATGGCTGAAGGCGTAGTGGGTTTTATTGGGTTGGATGAAATCACCATGGTTTTGGTTGGTTCTCTGTATGATACCTGCAACGAAGACGTTGAAACCAGCGGCATCGTTCAGTTGAAACGCTTTACACACTGGCAATACAGTACTACACAGCACACACATTCGTACGTTTGAAATACAACCCCAAACTTCATTTTCCTCTACATGCTATTGAACATAATTCATTCTTTGATTAATTTTTTCTTCGATTTGTTGTTTACATGTTGTGTCAGTGTGAATTACTGTAAGCAGCACTATGTTTTTGTATAAAAGCTTGTGAGATTATAGGTTTAAAATATAATAGTTATCCTTTTTGCCTGGAGATTTTTTTGTCTAGAGTTCTCAACTCTGTAATTTAAAAAGTCCAATTTTCCTCTTTTTTTTTTCATTTCCCTAGTGTCTGATGGATGCCTTATTAGAGGCTTGCTATTTCTTATTGTCTCATTATTTGCATTGTTGAGCTTTTATGTTCCTGATTTTGAAAATTTGGTGAGACCTAGCTTTGATAAACTAGACTTGGTTGAGAGATGTCTTTTTGGATACGAATATTCTTTGTTTATTTGATTCTAAATAATGTTGGTAATTTATTGAATTCTTAAGTATCTATATATATCTATAGCTGATAGGTGTGCCTCCATTTCCCAATTGTTTATTTGATCAACAATAGCTGATAGGCGTGCCTCCATTTCCTGTAAAGAACATTAGAACATATAAAGCAAGTTCTATAAGCCCATTGTTCACAATATCCTCAGTTGAGCGCTCACCCTGAAGAACAGGATTGAGCACTAATGTAGAGATGGATAATGTTAACTGACCCTCTTCTGTGAATAAACTACTTGCATAATCTTATCAAATCCATTTCTACCAAAATGAGTATCCTTTGATTCATCATTAGCTTGGGAAAAGGAGTTGCTCCGCAGGACTTGAGAAGCAAATCCCATGTTTCAGTTCATTCTTAATTTATCTGTAGCCAAAAACAAAATAGTTGTGAAGGCAGATGCATACAAAGTTCAAATTTATGCCATTTCTGAATGAACAGTATATTAAAAAGAAAAGAAGACAAGAATCTTACAGAATAGTCATCATGAAACATAGAGATATCTTTTCCAGGTCACCTATTGCTAGAAGCAGTTGACTTCTTTGATGAATTCATTAAATTATTTCGACCATTGGCGCCTTTTTCATTAGCATGATTGCTTGAATTCTTAGAATGATCTGGTGCATTCTGTTAAAATATAAGTGGTATAATATGCATTTTTATTGGAATGAAGAAATTGCATATATTTCATATCTCGCATAAGAAATGTCTTGACAATTTTATGATAACTCTTATTTGTGTCTGCTTGATCTTTTTCTTTCCAACTCTGCTTCAAAGTCCAGAGAGGTCCACATACATGAATAGATAATGGTAATCGAAACTACTTGAAAGCAATTTAAGAAACCAAAGAAATACTATTAAAATCGTATTAAACACTAAAATTCTAAGACATGAATGTTGTCAATGATTTTTACTTTTCTTGCAATTGTTATTTACAAATTTTTGGTTGTTAAATGAAATTATTGAACATGGTATTTATTATTTTATTTCATTAGTCCTTGCTTTTACAAGTTCAAAGTAATTCATATTTATGAGTTATGAGATCCAACTTCTCTCCATTTTTTTAATACTAATTTGTCTTTTATTGTCATTTAATGTTATGCTGCGATCAAAGTATGGACAAGTCTAAAGCTTTGAAAAATTTTACAGATACATAACATTTTCTTTGTGGCCAGGTTGACAAAGTTTGGGGGTTGTAAATTTATAGTGATTATGCATTCATCATTCAATTGTGACTAAGGGAAATCCAATGTTCCCCCTTTGTTTTTTGTTTTAATATCTACCGTTGTTTTTTGTTTCAATGTGCAGAGTGAAATACTTGAAATACTTGCTCCAACGGGGTCATGAAATAATTGCTATCAAACTGGGTCTTAAAAACTTGCTCCAATGGGGTGATAATTTGAGTGAAAGCACCCATTGTTGAAGATAGAACTGAGTTCCCAAAATCAGTCTCTTCTCTTCGGAGGTCAAAGGAATTGGAGATTACACTTCTGGTGCAATCGCATCTGTTGCATATAACGAGGTTGGTAAATTAGGCTGTGTTTTGTCTAAATCACAACCTTCTCATGTTGCTACAAAAAATTAAATGCTTGCTCTTTAGAAAATGGCGATGGTTGATGGGAATGTAATTAGAGTGGTTGCCAGACTAAAGGCTTTATCTTCAAATCCAAGAGACTCAAAAACAGTCAAGAATTTTTGGTAATACCATCTCCATTCAAACATAAATGCTCATTAGCACCAACGTTTTTGAATGTAAAGGGTGTTTTAGTGTACTCCTTCAAAATTTGTCAAATCAACATTAACCTGTGAATTGTTGCTCCACGAGATATTGTAACTTAACAATTTCCTTAAAAATAAATCACTAGATTTCATAAATTGTACACTTATAGTTTTCAGCGAGTAAGGAAACATATAATCAGTCTTTATTTTGGTTTAGAAGTCCATTTTATGTCATTGTTTTGCTCTATCATTTTGCGTTTAAATTTGCCATTAACTTTCCTTACCATGCTTTACATTTCCATTTCATAGGATTGATCCTTCTAGGCCTGGTGAATTTAATCAGGCTGTCATAGAGCTTGGTGCAACAGTAAGCACCCCTTATACCCCCCCCCCCCCAGCTGCTCCACATGCCCGATATCACATTAATGTCATGTACTGTTGCTCTTCACCTTTGTCCCAATTCAAGTCACAAACTACGTTCTGAAGGTTGTCAGCATGTATAAATGGCTTCTAATGGGAATGAAAACACTGGAGTTAGATATGTAGACTTGAGTAGGCTGATGTTATTGATTATAAGTTGATTTCTAATATTTTAGGTTTGAGATTCTTTGATCATGAAAAATATTACTGAATGAAGTGGGAAAATATTAAATGTTCTTTTTTTATTTGATTCTATTATGCGAACTATAGACTTTGAATATATATATATATATATATATATATATTTGAAATCACTCACACGAATTACAACTTCCGTGCAACGCACGGGTAAAAACTAGTACATTCATATACGGCATGACCTTGACGCAATAGAAGAGTTAGACCTTGATAGAGCACGTAACCGAAGGGAGAATTGTGCAAAAAGTGCAAATGAAATCTTACTTTGATAAAAAAAAATAATATGAATGAAAGTGATGGACTTTCAAGAAATTGGACTATAACTAATGTCTAATATATTAACTTTTTTAGGATTGAACTTCAACTCCTACGAATATTACATTGTAGCCCTTGCTTGCAATCTGAATATTTTAGTGCAGAATTCGTATATGCTTCTCCTTTCAACCTTTTTTGGAAAAGAATTGCAAGAAAAACAAAGACGAGAAAATTCAAACACAAAGCCATAGCATCCTTGAAAACCTTAATTTGTACAAGAAAAAAATCTTCTATACATTTGTGTACGATATTGCACATCAAAAATACAAACTGAATTTATTTACAGCAAAAGACGGGCAATTTGATCAAATCTTGTTTCTTCTTTATGCTTCGTTTTGATTTCTTCTGCACACCTTAAAGTCCTCTCAATATGGTAACCTCCTCCAATGCTTACTTCTCGCTCCAAATGGCAGCAGTAACTCTCGAAAACACTCACATTCACGTGCAACTTGAATTTCATTAAGAACAAAAATTCAACCTCTAACTTGTTCATTTCCTTTGTCTTTAACCCCCCTACTCGAGCGAAATAAGAATTTCTGTAATTCCTGCACAAGACAAGACAAGACATGATCTTTAGACGGGGATTTTCTTTTTCTTGTTTAAAATTAAGTCAAATTTACATTTTCTTGCTTACAAAATCTCACTATGGGGAAGAAAATTGTTACTTACATGTCTTCTACATATTTGGATGCCATCATTATTGTCGTGATCAGCAACCTATGCACATTCCTCACGCCAATTCGAAACACGGGATATAACTGGCAAAATCTATCAATATAAACGTATGCAACAACATAAACAGATGGTCCAGCTCTAGTGTATCTGAAAATTCTTTCAAGGTAGGATTGAATTGTCATATCTGGTGTCTCGTCGCAGTCGAAAACTCGGGTTTTAGGAGATTTGGATGACAATGGAAATCTGCAGTTTTTAGCTATTCTCTCATTCCTAGACAATGTTCTGTCTATTATAGATGCAAGAACAGAAATGACTAAAGGGATGTTTGAATCATTTTGGTATGAATATGAGTAGACATCGTGTCTAAGTTTTCTTGGAGATAGGATAGTTGAAGGCAAGGCCATTTTTAGAAATAGAATGTGGTTGTTTTGAATGGAACAGAATTAGAGTTTTAGAAGGGATTTATATAAGAAGAGTTGGTGAAAATATTGGAAGAGAAATGGAGTTTCATTGTTTAGGGAATATAATCATATATTAGGAAGATTAATTAGGCCATTTGTATAAAATAAAAAAAAAAAGGTGTAGCCCACACCCTGAGGGCCCGAACCGACCACGCCCAAGGTCATTGGTTCGGGAAGGTAAATCCAGGTTATGCTTCCAAGGAGTCAGGGTGGAAAGGCTTATGGTAAGCATGAGAAACGCTCAATAACTCCCGCTTGCCACAAGGCCAATTCCACCTTGCGGGAAATCGAACCAAGCACACAGCTGCGCTGAGCACTTACCACCCATCCCCTTTGCCACTTGGAGATGTGTCCTGGGGGCAGCCATTTGTATGGTTGGTGGGAAGTTAAGAGAAGAGAATATCAAATTTCAAGATATTTGCCTCCACATTGTAAAGGCAAGGTCTAGACACCCCCACCTACTTTTCTACTTAAAATAATAAGCAATAAATACGTAGTTGAGGAAAGAGGGCATAAATAGGGTCCGAATCTATTGTCAATTCAATTAAAATTGTACACATCTCCAATTTTTAATTTATTGTTTGCATAGTTTTAAAATATGTTTGCTGACATGTATACGTGTACAATTCTATTTGCGTGGAAAGTTAAGAAGACAACATGTTGCGACAATGCAAATTGTTTTTTACAGTGTTTAGAGAACCGGACTAGCCGAAAATTGAGAACCGGCAGGAAATCGGATTTTTTCCCAGTTCAATTGGGAAAATCAAAAATCGGTCAGAGTTTTAAACCCAGTTTTGACTTCTTTTTTTGTTGAAATTCTTTTTTAATGTTGTTTTAAGCTACTTTTGTATATAATTTTATTTTTTAAATGAATAAATGTTGGTTTATTTGTAAAATAACTTATTTTAAGAAGAATTTTTAATTCTTGAGATAATTTTTTATTTTTTAATTGAAACTGATTCGACCCCGATTCGATTCGATTCGATTGGATTCGACCTTTGACCCTTGACCTGTTTCCTTTTCCGGTTCGAACCGATTTCCGATTCTCGAAGTATTGGTTTTTTATTTTCATTTTTTCTGAGAAACTAAATGGATCGCAAATTGGAAGATTCACGTTTCGATTTAGTCCATGGTGCGACCGTGCCCATATATGGCGGCCTCTTGTTGAGCATAAGCTAAAAATCGTTTGTCGATAAATTAACAAATAGCTAGTCTCTTTTACTTCCATTATTATTATTGAGACTTGATAGGTTACTTTTGCATTTAAGGGCGGTTTGACAAAGCTTAATGTAATTGAAAAGCTGTAAAAGGTTGTAGATATAATGAAAGGTGTAATTAAATACAAAAGTTTGACAAGTTGATGACAAGTAGCTAAGTGGTCATTTAAAAATCAATAATTTTAGGGAAATATTTTTTTAAGTGACATTGTGACATGTCGAAAATATAATGGATGGTGAAAGAGTAAGCGATGAAGTAGTTATTTTCACTACTCAATAAATGTACGTCATGTCACAATGTCACTTAAAAACGTCTCTTTAGAATTACTCTTTAAAAATTCACAAAATATATGATTAGAAGCTAGTAGTGAGAATAGACGAATATCATGTTAATTAACCGCTAGATAAAAATACAATCTGTCTTTGCTATAATGACATATATATTAGTAACGTATTGCACAGGCAAAAGGACAGTCGGAGCCCAACACACCAAAAAAAAAAAATGGCAGTCTTGGCCAGTTAAAGAAATACGATCTAATTGCAAGGTGATTATTAATTTCATATCAAATCAAGTATAAATTTGTACAATATCACGAGTACAAATATGTTTATATCAGAGGCTCCCGCTCTCCCATTTGTCGTGTGTAACCTGTGGTGTATGGCACATGTGACATATCATATATTAAAGCGGAGGCGGAAAAGTTATGTAAATATTGTAATGTGATACTCACTAGTTGAATTACCTTTTCCATTTTGTAATTACCATAATTTAAGATCGGAGCCGCTATTTTCATCCAATATATATTCTTATAATAACGGAAATTTTCAAAAAAGGATAGCTACACAAGAGCATCTCCAATCATAGTACATTTAAAGGTGTAAATCAACTATTAAGAAATCATTTTTACATTCCAACTTACATATCGCTATCGGTTGATCTAAACTAAAATATTGTTCTAATGGAAAGATGTAGGGATGGCAACGGGGCGAGGAATCTCGCGACCCGAATGGGGCGGGAAATACCAGAAAAAGACGGGGATAGGACGGAGATGTAGATGAGAAAGTGTCCCCGAACCGGGGATGGGGATGGTGATCCTTGCCCTGTCCCTGATTAAAAAGTTTAATTAAAAGTAAATAAATAAATAAATTATTGAAGGTCAAAACTAAAAAAATTGGTCCAAACTTTCCAATTCCAAGATCACTTACTCCTAAGACCCCAATAACTCAACTAAAAACATCAATTTTTAATTGTCAAAATTTAAAAATAATGTCAAAATTTAAAAAATATATTTATATAATAACAAATGGAGATAAAAAAGAAGATTTTGACATCCTCATCCCGTCCCCGTTTAAGCGGGGATGGAGCTACGACAGGGAAGGACTGCTTAAGGGAGCAAGGCTCTTAAGGTCCATCATAAAAAGTCAAAAGGCAAGAAAAGACTTAACCTCGATGGGAACGGGAATTGCATCCATTCCCTGAACTCGTCCCGTTGTCATCTTTAGAAAGATGTAAATTAAAATTTAAAATTTTCATTTTTGCATAAAAAATTTTGCTCGGAAATTTTTTAAATTAATTTATTTACCATAAAAATAAAAAAAAAGTAAGAGTGGTGGGGAAAAATCCATGTTAATAATAGAAAATAGGAAAAGCAAAATGAATGATGAAATAGGTAATAATAGAAAATAGGAAATTTTGCATAAACGATACTAAAATGTATAATACACACAAAAGTTGACAATTTCTTGAAGTGGAAATTACACAGTAGCCTGCTTTTTAACTTTACAATTCAAAATTAAGATTTGCAAGTTATCTATTCATAAATCAGGTCCAAATTAATTTTTAACTTTTAATAACTATAATATTTATTACATCACCCAGCCCCACCAATCAACAACTAACCCTACACCTCCCATTTCACAAATCGGGCTCTCATTGTAGATCAAACCAAACTTCCAACAAATTCACTTCACATCTCCTAGGAAACTACAATCCCAACCTCATCATCTCTCATTTTCGTTATATCAAGGCATTTTCGCATATCTGTGTAAAAATAACCCATGGATCTGGGCACATAAATAGTCATGGTGTGTTAGGCGACAATTTTGGTGCCTTCGGTTGTGGATGTTGTAGAGTTCAGGTGGTGATTTTGGTGGCAGTTTTGGCAGTGGCAGTGGTTGTAGCGTTGGCTTTGGCTTTGGTGGTGATGGTAGTGCCCGGTGGCGAAAGTTTGTGGTGTGTAGAGAGATCATGACTATTAGCTGTTACAGCGAGATCGTCACTGTGTAGGGGTGACGATGGTGGTGCAGTTGTGTGGTTGACTGGGTAGTTGTTTGGTTCTAGATCGCCTCGTGAAGATGATATCAGATCTCATTGAATCTTCTTTTCCTTCTATTCTATCTACAAAACTATAAATTAGGGGGTGACGATTGTGGTGCAGTTATGTGTAGTGTTGGTGGTAGCTGTGGAGATGATGGCGGCTATGAAAATGGTGGTGGATGTTGAGATGGTCGTGTGGTCGATTGTTGTGGTGGTGGTGGTGGTGCTCGTCAACTTATGTAGGTATGGTGACAGTGGCAATGGAAGTTGAGATGTTGGTATTGGTTCTGGTGTTTGGTGGCGGTTGTGGAGATGGTGGCAACGGCTGTGTTCGTTTTGGTGGTGGCAGTGGAGATGTGGTGGTGGTGGCGGTGCTCGACGACTGTTGTGGTTGTAGGGTGGGGTGGGGCCAATTAATTCTTAATTTGTGACTAGTGAAAATATGTGACAAATTATAGGTGATTGTGATTGATTAGTAGATAAGTTATGACTAATGTTGTGACCTACAAAATTCGAGATTTTGTGCTATAAATAAGTTTTGTGACTTAAAAAATTTGTAAATTGTGACCACAAATTGTAAAAATTGTGACTCATAAAATCGAGATTTGTGATCGAGAAAAAGTTGTAACCTACGAATTTCGAGATTTGTGACCAATAAATAAATTGTAACTTATGAGATTTGTTAATTGTGGCCTAAATTTTCAGAATTTGTGACCTAGAAAGATGTCGTAACATATAAAATTTGTGACTTGTGACTGATAAGGGAGTTGTGACCCATTAATTTGATAATTTGTGATCGGAAAAAAAAAATTGTGACCTATAAAATTTGTAATTTGTGATCGAAAACTAAATCGTGACTAATTAATCTAGTAATTTGTGACCTTTAAAATTTATGATTTGTGACTTATGACCATAAACTGTATAGTTGTGACCTTAATTATTTAAATACCAATTTAATTATATTTATAAAAAAAAAAAAACTGATTTTTGAACTAATAGAACAAGTTTCTTAAATATGAAATCAAATTTTTAAAATTCCTTACTTGTGTATTTTGCCTTGACTTAAAAAAAATTTAATTTATATCTGAGAAAAAATTGTGACCAATGAAATTTGTGATTTTTTACCGATAAAGAAATTGTAATTCATAATTTGATAATTGTGACCAATTGACTCGAGATTCGCGACCGAAAAAAATCTTGACCTACGAAATTCGAAATTTGTACTTTAAAAACATTAGTTATGTATTCTTCTCTTTCTCAGAATTTGCCAAAAATGACTAATTTTGGTCTTGAAATGACTATATTACACTTACTTCTACTTTTTGACTAACTTTTTTATTGTAATGATGAAACATTAATTGTTTGATTAGATCTACATCATATCTCACAAGAAATCAATGGATAATTAATAAAGGCACTGGACTAAAATTCATTCTCAAAAATAAATTAAAAATGCCAAAATTAAAAAAAAAAAAAAAAAAAAAAAAAAAACATTATTTTAATACTTATCCATTTCTACCCAACACTTTATAATTTTTCTTCAATCTCCATTAACACTTGAAGAAGATAGAATTAGAGGCTCCAATATCCATTTTGAAAGGTAAGTATTTTCGAATTGTTATATCTCTTTATGTGGCATTAACTATTTTGAAATTGTTAAATAATTCATCCTTTGAATTTATTGAGCTTTTGAGAATATTGATTTGGAATAGGATTAAAACCTATACTTTCTTATATATGCATGAAAAATCTTCATTATTGTAAATTTTTTCATGTCATAAAGTATTCTTTATTATATTTTGTCATTTGGTAGTTGAGCATTGATGAACGACATTAATTGTTGATGAATAATTTGATAACAACCCTTGACTTTAAACCCTAATCGCGCAGTGTTAACTGTCGATTTCGACGAATCATCTATCCAATTCGAAAAAAATGAAACATTGAACGATATAGTTAAACTGCCGGGTAAACCAGTACACCACGCCCTATAATGCGTATGATGTCCACTAATGCATTTATCGTGATGGGAAATAATAGATTTCATTAATTTTTGGTGATCAACTGTCGATATTGGCAATTAACATCTTCAATTCTTAAGAGCCGCGTATGAAACATGCTTACATTGAACAAACAGATTAGTAGCATCCACACAAATAGAAAACGATACTTATACATTACATAAACATGATTATGTAAAGGATTCCAAGAAGTGAAATTAAGTGAACACCACATTCATTGTCATCAACTACGGACACGTCACTAGCATTTCCTCGATCAACTTCATCGTCCAAACTAATAACAATTACCTCTTATGGTGAGTATGCAGGTGCAATATCCGAACTTTCAACTTCATCAACATAGGAAACCATATAGTTAAACACTTCTTCATAATTCTCGTTGTTATGCGGATGATATCGTTCATCACATCATTCAAATCGGAAAAATTAATAGGTTCAAAAGTTAACACAAGCGGTACATCCTCATTTTTGGAATCTATAACGATGGGGGGAAAGGGGAGACGAACCTTGAATAGGTCATTAATCTCCTCATTAATGGTGATAACTATTTTAAAACAAAATTAATTAGCTGATTGACAAGATATTGTAGTTACTATGTATAACATCTTGAATCTGCAGTTTATTAATGAAGGTGCACAGTCCCAATTTATTACTGTTGGGTTTTAGTTTGCAATTGGAGAATATTATGTATGGTGGATAATGCACATATAAGACAGCTTATATATCCAACAAAAACGATAAACATTGCGTTGTTTCCATAACATGAAAATACAATAGACATGATTTCCTATTACATAATTTAATACCTGGTGCAAATTATGTGATACATTAGAAGATCAATTGTCGTACATAGAGATTCATTTCTTAGAACGTTTAAGGCGTGCATGTGTTGACCGATGGTAGTCTAGTACGGGTGGAACGACGTTTCCTCGTTGTACCTGTAAGGATTTTAATCAATCGTGTGGGCTTATATGTGAATTATTGTGTATTGAATAAAAGGCTATCAAATTTGGTTAAGCCAATTTAAAGTGATCTAATAAGGATTTTATATATATCGGGCTTTAATGCATCTAATTAATGTATGGGATTTTATGTGTAGATACCAGGTCATTACCTAATTCATGATGGGCCGGATTAGGTTAACTGGCAATATAATATATAAAGTCGGTTATGGTCCCTGAATCCTACGTACTGTTCATTCTGTCTGACATCTCATCATCAGAGAGAAAATAAGGACTACGTATTGATTTAGAAGATCCAATCAACTGAATCGTTCATCGCGAATCATGTTTGATTAAGGTACGCTTCCGCTTCAGTTATTCATTCTTGATAATTCAGCATGATGATTTTGGATCCTGGATAAATCATTATCTGTTGATAAATTTTATAACAAGTGGTATCAGAGCCAATCATCGTGTTGATTATCAGATCTGTGTTTAATTGTACGATTTAGATTGAGAAAATCTGAAAAAAAAAAAAAAAAAAAAATTGTCCACGCCCGAATTAATATGCTTAAACGCTTACTGCAAAATTGATTTTGTATATTCTGAATTTGGATTCATTCTGTAAACTGATGTGTGTGTGTGTGTGTGTGTATATATATATATAAGGACATTAAACTTCTTGATTCAGTTTCTATGTCTGTGAAGTTGTATGTATATTATGTATGAATTTTCAGGTTGAATGTGGTTTTGTGGATTTGATTTTTCGGGTATGGTTGAAATCAGATTCCTATGTGTATATTGCTGAAATATTGAATCAAGTTATGGGATTTTATGGAATCTGATTTGGTGTTGGTCGAAATCCAGTTCGGTATGATTTTCTGAACTTGGGATGAAATCAATCGACTAAAGGATTCAGTTTTGGATCTGAATTTTCAGTGTTGAATATGGATGTTGGGTATGGTTTTCGGATTGAGATTTGTGGATAAAGAAGGTATGAGCGCCGTGGATGGCGCGGTAGCACGAAGCGATATGCCAGTAGTGGGATGGCGCTGCTTCGCAATGGGAATCACCGAGGGGTGCGACGGTTTCTCCGGTTTTGGAGGAGGCGGCGGGCTAGGGTTGAAAAACCCTACCTGTTGCGAATCAGCGGTTTTGGAGGCAGGGGCTTGTCTTGGAAATTAGATGTTTTTAAGGGCTCCTTTGCAATTTTGGATTATTGTGATTATTTGCACCTCGAGTCCTCTATATTTATAGTGATATAAAACTTAAATCCTAAAGTTATGAAATTATTTAAGTTGGCCCTTAAAGTTCTGAAATTTATAAATTGAGCCCCTAAAGTTATAATTTAGTTAAGTCAGGACCCTTCAAGTTATGGAATTTTATGATTCAGTCCCTGAATTTTTAAAATTTTCCAATCCAGCCCCTAATGTTTGAGAATTTTCAAAATTGGTCCCTAAAGCTTGAAAATTCTCTAATTTGGTCCCTTAAAGTTTGAAAATTTTCATTTTCAATCCCTGAAGTTTGAAAATTTTCTAATACAGCACCTAAAGTTCTGAAATTCTTTAATTTGGTCCCTAAATTTTGAAAATTTTCTAATTCAGTCACTAAAGTTTGGAAATTTTCAAAATTGGTCCTTAAAGTTTGAATTTTTTTAAATTAAGTCCCTAAAGTTTGGGAATTTTCTAAATTGGCTCCTAAAGTTTGAAAATCTTCAAAAATCAGCCTTTAAAGATTTAAAGATTGAAAATTTCTCCAACCGGGATTGTATGTAGGAGCATATGGATTGAATCCTTGGCGTTGGAAATTTTGAGCATAAGCAACTTGCTCGGTAGATGAAGAACTACTTGCCACAAATGGACACATAGAACTTTGATGATTAGCCCCACATATATCACATACCGGAGGGGCTTGAACCATGTTGATGGGCCGAGAGTTTGAAGTAGATAACCCTTCCACTTTTTTGGCTAAGGAATCAATCTTTGACAATACAAGTGCATAATCATCACCCCCTCGTGCACCACTAGAACTCCTTGGTGCGCTTCTATCCGGCCACATTGCACTTTGTTCACTCATGATCTCAAACAAATCATAAGCTTCCCGAATGCTCTTTGTCTTGATGGACCCATTAGAGGATGAATCCACATTTGAACGGCAAGGAGGAGTTAACCCGGCATAGAAGTGGTTGACTTGTTGCTCCAATGTAATCCCATGATTTGGGCACTTCCTAAGCATGTCTTTGAATCTCTCACAAGCTTCATGAAAGCTCTCCATCTCGAATTATTGGAATGTTGTAATATCATGCTTGAGTTTAGCAACTCTAGATGGTGGGAAAAATTTTGTAGTGAACCTTTGGACAAACTCCACCCAAGTCGTAATACTCCCCGGAGGCAAAGTGTCAAGCCATTCTCTTGCTTTATCCTTCAAAGTATGTACAAATAACCTCATCCGGATTGCCTCCACATTCACACCCTCATAGTTGAAGGTGCTACAAATCTCTAGGAACCTCACCACATGAGCATGTGGATTTTCATCGGTCCTCCCATAGAATGAGATGGTGTTGGAGAATAAATTGATGACATCCGGCCGAAGTTGGAAATTTGGATGATTGTAGGAGGGATAGACAATGCTTGATTGATTCTCGACAATAGGAGTATTCATGAAATCTCCAAAAAGTATGTCTTCTTCATTAACAACGGGCTCTTGAGTTCTAACCGCTTGAGGAATAAAACCGGGTGGGATTCCACCCCTTGGAGGAATTGCAGCTAGAGTATTAAGCTCGATGTTAACTCTTTCTCCTTCCATCCCAGTAAGAAGTTGTCTCCTAGCTTCCCGTTGTTCCCTTAACCTACGTCGAAAAGTTCCCTCGATGTCCGGATCTATTTCAACTAGATCAAGACTTCTACTTCGACGCATGCACAATCATAACCTAGAACAACACAAGAAATTAGAAGATTTCTTACACAAAACAAAACAAAAGAAAATTTTTACAAGAAATAAAAGTAACCAATAGTTAAAACTAATATCAACTAAAATGTAATTTAATTAGAAACAATCCCCGGCAACAGCGCCAAAAACTTGTTCGCTACAAACACACCGCAAGTGCACGAGTCGCATACAAGTGATAGTGGACTAATTGAGTCCGGTTTATCGATCTCACAAGGATTGTCTATTTCAACTACACTCTAGTATAATTAATTTTAACAATAAACACACACAATAAAAGTTTGTTTTGAGAAAGTTTCGTACTAGAATTAAAGTTGCAATTTTAAATAAATAACTAGAAAAATGGTGATGAATAGATGATAAAGGAGTGTTGGGATTCTTGATTCCACTTGACCATTACCTAATTGAATTATCAACAAGCAAATAGAAATGCAATTCATTAATCATGTTAGACCCGATTTTTCAAGCTTAGCCAATTACCTCTCTCGAGTGAAATTAACCCTAACTAGTGGCATTAACCTACTATATCTCTATGTCGATTAAAAACACACCAATTGCATTAAACCTATGTGAAAATAACTCAATTGGTCATCTAAGGTTTTAGGTATATCTCTATCCTAAACAAGAACCTAGAGCAAATATTGTATTGATCTAAAATACACAACAATTTCTCAATAATTGCACATTCCATGAAACCTAAGCATAAATGTGGCCACAATAAATGTTAGTCAATAAATACAACAATAAATGCACAAGATAATAAAAAGCTTAAATTCTTAATACAAGCATTAAAATCAACTAAGCTATGTCAAGTTTCATCAACATCCCAACACAAAATAGTTTAGCCCATGATGAAATAACAATGAAATCCAAGAATTAAATACATTATTTCAACAATGGATTAAAATAAATAGAGAAATATGAAGATTAAGCAATAAATACTTCCCTCAACCAATGATTCAAGCTTCAAAATATCAATATTCTTCCACAATGACTTTGTGGTATTTCTCCCCTTAATCAATATTCATCAACTAAACTATACAAAATCAAGAGAAATTACAAGATGAAAATGTGGTAAAAATAGAGAAAGAGAGAGCCTAGGGTTTTTCTTGTTGAAGAATGTCAAGAATCCCTTCAAAATACCCAAAATCACTCAAAAATACACCCAAATCGCGTAGATCCGCGTGTTTCAGCATTTGGGCCAAACCGGTCGCACCAGGTCGGCCCAGATTTTCTGTCAAGATTTTGACCACGCGATCACGTGGTTGTTTGACTCGCGATCGCGTGGTTGCCCCTTTTTAGTCTCGGGTTGAATTTGTGCATGACTTCGCGAACGCGACTTGCGCATGACCACGCGATTGCGTGGTTGCATCTTGGTCCTCAAACTTTGACTCTTTGATAGATTTGACTCTTTTCTCCTCAATTTCTTCAAGTATTCATCAATTTAGCTTCTTTCTTGTGCTTTCTCCATGAAGTTGATAGTTAAACCTATTTAACCACAAAATATGCACAATTAAGTAGGTATTTGTCCAAATTACTCAAAAAGTATTACTAAAAATATATGAAATATGCATGTAAAATGCACTCAACATTTGACATGTCTTACTGTCAGTGTTTGATTACTACACCAAGAGTACCACTTACAAGTCAATATTTCTGTCCAAAGACTAAATATTGATGTTGTGCTAGGTATCTTGTGATGGGCCCTACCATTGTTTGAAAGTATGATTTGCATAATAAGGTATTTATGTGAGCTATTTTGTTTAAGTGTTCTCTATTCGGTTTCAAATTCTGCTAGTAGTATATCTACAAGCTCAAATTTAATCCCTGTATTTATGAAACAAACTTCAAGGATCAAAACAAGAACATTAACTTTTCGTTGGCTGCATGGATCTAGACCGTGTACTAAGGATTGAGCGACATGCTCCTCTTACGGATGAAAGTTCATCTAATCAAATGAGAAACTTTGAGAAGTGGGATTGCTTAAATTACGTGAGTCTCATGATCATTAAGTGCGGCATTTCGGAAGCCTTTAGTGGCATAGTATCTGAGGAGGTAAATGATGTCAATGAATTCCTTGCCGAAATTAAGAAACGTTTTGCGAAAAACGATAAGGCTGAAACAAGCACGCTTATGCAAAGCTTGATTTCAATAAAGTATAAAGGCAATGGGAAAATAAGGGAGTACATCATGTAGATGTCTCACACTGCTTCAAAACTTAAGGAACTAAAACTCGACTTGTCTAATGACTTGCTCGTGCATTTGGTATTGATATCGCTTCCAGCACAATATAGTTAATTTAAGGTTAGTTATAACTGTCAAAGTAGAAATGGACTCTCAATGAGCTCATTTCATAGTGTGCAAGCTTCTTGCACAATTCAGTCAATTTAAGGTCAGTTGTAACTATCAAAGGGAGAAATAAACTCTAAATGAGCTCATTCTATTCTGTGTGCAAGAGGAAGAAAAGTTGAAGCAGGACAGAACTGAAAGTGTTCACTTAGCAAACACCTCTAAAGATAAGGGCAAGAAAACAAATAAAGAAAATAAAGTTGTTAAGGGTTCAGAACGAAAGAAACCACATAAAGACATTAAGGATTGTTTCTTTTATCAAAAATCTGGACGTTTAAAGAAATATCGTACATAATACCAACTAAAGCTGCTGCTAAAATACCTTAAGAGCTTTTGTCATGCAGAAAAGCTTAGTCTAAAGCATTTTCACATTTGGGGATGTCCAGCTAAGGCTAGGCTTTATAGGCCACATAAAGAAATTGAACTCCAAAACAGTCAGCAGCTACTTTATTGGTTATCCTGAGCGTTTAAGGGGCTATTAATTTTATGATCCCACACTTTAGTCAATTTTGAAATGGGAAATGCAACATTTTTTGAGGATGTTGAGTTTGGGGGAGAAATAAGGTTAGAGATATTGTCTTTAAGGAAGAAGTTGAGGAAGGATCGGTTTCGATTCCTATTGTTGCGTTTGATAATGTGCAAGTCTTTATGCATGTCATTGATCATTAAGCATATCCGGAACCTCAATTCGACAATATTGAAGAACCTCCCATCCAAAATAAGGTAAATTTCAGAAGTACAAACTCAACAACCTCAATAACTAAAGCCATTAAGGAGATCCACGAGAGAAATGGAAAAAAATGTTATTTCCGATAATTTAAATAGTATTTTTCCAAGAACATAAGGAAATAATGGAATGGTGGAAGATGGTCCAATCAATTCCACCAGGCCATGCAGGGTTCTAACTCTCAGAAGTGGATTGATGTCGTAAATAAGGAGTATAATCATATGCAAGACAATAAAGTTTGGGATCTTGTCCCATTACCAGAAGGTGCGAAGCCCATTGGTCTTAAATGAATTTTTAAACCAAGAGGGATTTGAAAGGTAATGTGGAAAGATATAAAATTCGTCTTGTATGTAAATGTTTTACATAGAATGATGGCATTGATTATGAAGAGACTTTCCCTTTGGTTTCTACGAAAGACTCTTTCAGGAAAGTTAGGTTGTTGCACATTTTGACCTCGAGTTACATCAAATGGATACTAAGGTGGCGTTTCTCAATGGTGACATTGATGGGACGATCTATATGGTGCAATCAGTAAACTTTGTATCAGTAGACCCAAAGAAAATGGTTTGCAAATTAAAGAAATCAATTGTGTACTCAAACCAGCTTCCCGTTAAGGGTAATACAAATTTCATCAAACAATTATCTCATTTGGTTTTGAGATTTAATGCTGTTGATGATTGTATGTATTACAAGTTCAGTGGAAGTAAGTGTATTTTCCTGATTTTGTATGTTGATAACATATTGCTTGCCAATAATGATATAGGCATGTCACATAAAATTATGAGATTTTTGTCAAGGAATTTTGAGATTAAAAATCTTGGTGACGTCTCTTTTGTATTAGGAATTCAGATACACCGAGATTGTTCTCGGGGTATTCTTGAATTGTCACAAAAGGGTTATATCGATAAAGTGCTTAAGAGGTTTGGCATGCAAGACAGTAAATCAGGGGACGCTCCTATCGCTAAGGGAGACAATTTAGTCTCAACTAATGCTCGAAAAGTTATCTTGAAGTTAAAGAAATGCAGAAGATCTCATATAGTTTAGCTATAGGGAGTTTGATGTATGCTCAAGTTTGTATGCGTTTGGATATTGCATACATTATTGGGATACTAATCAGATATTTAAGTAACCCTGGGATGGATCATTTGGAAAACAGCCAAACGTGAGTTATAAGGTATTTAAAGAGAACAAAAGATTACATGCTCACATACAGAAAAATCGGATCAGTTGGAGATCATATGGTATTATGATTCCGATTTTTTGCTAGATGCCAAAACAGTAA
Source organism: Ligustrum vulgare (assembly GCA_963555705.1). Taxonomy (NCBI): domain Eukaryota; kingdom Viridiplantae; phylum Streptophyta; class Magnoliopsida; order Lamiales; family Oleaceae; genus Ligustrum; species Ligustrum vulgare. The sequence continues at coordinate 12,032,475 of OY743181.1, forward strand.
AAGATCCACATCAGGCTACATCTATCAGCTAGTTGGAGGAGCTATTTCTGGATGGAGTGCTTAACAGACACTTTAGCTTCTTTCACTTGGCAGCACAGTTGTAGCAATTTTGGGGGCATCTAATTATGGAATATAGCTGCGAAATTTTGTCGCTGGGCTGCGTATTTTGTACGGTAAAGAAAGACCACTAAGGTTATATTGTGACAATAACTCAGCAGATTTATATTCCAGTAACAACAGGAGCTCAACTAAGTAAAAATACATTGACATAAGTTCCTAGTTGTGAAGGATACAGTTCAGAGTGGACATGTGTCAATAAGAGCACATTGGGACAAACTCCATAATTGCGGATCCGCTTACTAATATGGGTGTTGTATTTCTTAAGGATATTCGATTTCAGTGGGAGTTTGTATTTTGGGTGCATTAGACACATTTACTGTCCTTTTGGATACAGTTTAAAGTTAAAGTTATTTACAGCTGTAATGTTTCAGGTTTATTATCTCTGAACTCGTTTGAGAATGATCTCACTAAAGTTGGACCAGTTGGAAATAGGCATGTTGAAGATCACATTACATGTAATTTTCATGCTACACATCCATATTTGATCCATGTCATTCAGTTATGTCGATATACGTGACCATTGATAGGTTTAGTTACGATTAATGCAGCGAAAGCCGCTTTGATCCTATGTTGATATAATTGATGGACCGGATTGTTTGGAGATGCATTCAGTAATGATAGCAAAATTCTGAGTACTCATAAGGTTATGATTGATACACAATTGTAAGGTTACACATATAGCCCAAGTGGGAGATTGTAAGTATTTTAATCAATCGTGTGGACTTATATGTGAATTATTGTGTATTGAATAAAAGGTTATCAAATTTGGTTAAGCCCATTAAAAGTGATCTAATAAGGATTTTATATATATCGAGCTTTAATGCATCTAATTAATGTATGTGATTTTATGTGTAGATACCAGGCCATTACCTAATTCATGATGGGCCGGATTAGGTTAACTGGCAATATAGTATATAAAGTCGGTTATGGTCCCTGAATCCTACGTACTGTTCATTCTGTCTGACATCCCATCATCAGAGAGAAAATAAGGACTGCGTATTGATTTAGAAGATCCAATCAACCGAATCGTTCATCGCGAATCATGTTTGATTAAGGTACGCTTCCGCTTCAGTTATTCATTCTTGATAATTCAGCATGATGATTTTGGATCCTGGATAAATTATTATCTGTTGATAAATTTTATAACAGTACCGACATCCTCAACCTCAACTACCTCTACGGTTATTGGGGGCACATCTTCTGGAGCATTATACACCACCATTGATCATACTTGTTCATCTACTCCGGTATCGGGCTCTTCTGTGAAAATTAAAACAAGTATCAAACCACATAAGTAGAGTCAAATCTAAACTACTGAATTTTAGTAGAAGCGCTGAGATATTTATGCTTTGAATATTAAATAAATAAGAAGTGAAAAACAATCTAAATCAAACTAACTACTTGCATCAGACATGAAATTGTCTATCAGAATCTCAACTTATCTAACAAAATTTAATGTACTTCAATTGGCTTTGTTGTGAGATATGAGTGTGAAGTCGCTCTTCCTCACTTAATAAGAAGAGAAAAATCATCTGCGGAACAAAACAATGAAGATGTCAGTTTCACAAAATAGCAAATTACTTACACATCATAAGGATAAGAATACATAATTCATCTGTTGAGAATGAAGGAAACGTGAACAACTATCAAGAATTGGGAAATTCCTAATGAAAAAAAGAAACATGAACAACTGTCGAGAATTCTAGAACTCATCAATCGAGAATGACAGTTTTTTCACGACATATGCAAAAAAATATCAAGGAAATAATCTCAACAGACCTGTTCGTGCTCAAGTATAGACATAACAATAACAAAACACGTAGGAATCTTAATAGAACAAGATGAAACCCAACCACACTAGAAAACGTCAACTTCAAATTCCCTCACACATCCACTATACTTCATTATTCAAAAAATGAAATAAAAAATCCCAATTCCATTTCGCAGCAACAAAATAGTACATAGTAACAACATTAAGGGGAACCATCGAAATCAGAAAACCCACTTCCATATTCAAAATCTGAAACACATATTACATCAACAATTCTGATCTGGTACCCTTCAAGTGTATCACTTATTGTTCCAACCGGATTAAGATATTAGAAAAAGTGTGCAATTCCTAGTCAAAAGTGTTACACAATAAATATTAACTTTTTCAATACATTACTTTTTTTTTCTTCTTTCTTCTTTAATTTTTTTAATAATCATAAATAAAATATTTTTTGTTACTTTCATATTATATAATTTAATGAGATCTTCAAAATGAGTACCATATTAATATATAAATTTTGCTATTTTAAAAATAAATATTACAACCCATAAACTCCAAAATAGAGTGATTTTAAACATTTGCCTTTTGGCTTAATTTCATACGTATGAAATTTAACTAATTGGGAAAGATAGGAAATTTCATACGAATGAAACTATAGCTATTTTCCTATCTATCCAAATTGGTATAATTCCATACGTATGAAATTCCAATTCGGAAAGATAGAAAATTTCATATGTACGAAACTATAGCTGTTTTCCTATCTATCCATATTGGTCTAATTTCACAAATTGGTCTAATTTCATTCGTATGAAATTAGACCAATTTGGATAGATAGGAAAATAGCTATAGTTTCATACGTATGAAATTTCATATCTTTCCGAATTGGTATAATTTCATACGTATGAAACTAGGTGAAAAGGCAAATGTTTAAAATCACTCTATTTTGGAGTTTATGAGTTGTAATAATTATTTTTAAAATAGAAAAATCTATATATTAATATGGTACTCATTTTGAAGATCTCATTAAATTATATAATATGAATGTAACAAAAAAAAATATTTTATTTATGAATATTAAAAAAATTAAAGAAGAAAGAAGGGGGAAAAAAAAGTAATGTATTGAAAAAGTTAATATTTATTGTGTCAGACTTTTGACTAGGAATTACACATTTTTTCTAATATTTTAATCTGGTTGGCATAATAAGTGATACCCTTGAAGGGAACCAGATCAGAATTGATTACATCGAATTCACTCACAACAACACATATTACGTAAATATGTGTGAACATTTGCAAATAAATGTGCTCGTTAAAACGAAGTAAAATGTTTCAAAACTTACCAAAATAAATGTGGAAAAATAAGATGTAGATTAATGGATACATGACAAGATAGTGGAATTGCTAGAGATTTTCACCAAAATCTCAAAGGATTTTTTCGTACACCAACTTTTACGTATGAATAGTATTACACCCGTGGGATAGACGATCATTCGTTACTTACATATATCAAATTTATATTTTAACATATAAAATGAATATTTAATTAAAAATGAGAAAGAAAGAAGACAATTAATTACAAACGTACATTACAAATGTCTTAATTTTTTTTTACAGTTCGTATTTTTATCGTTCCAGAAAGTTTTTTAGATATTGTAATTTGAATTGATTTAAAACTTAAAATGAAAAATAAAATTATATTTAAATAGAATTTGTAATAAGTAGAAAAAATAGATATAACTGTGATATACGCTCAGAATTTTATTAAAATGAAAAGAAAAAGAAAAAGAAAAATATATTGATGAACATTCTTATTTCATCCTTTTTCATTTTCTATTTTTAAATAAAAATATTTATGTGATATTGACAAAGTTTTATTTTATTTTTTTTATTTTTACGAATTAAAAAAATTGTAATTGATTTTCTAGAGGGGAAGACGGACCAAGAAATTTCGAAACCTGAAAAATGCAGCTATTTAAAAATCTACACTCAATTGGATTATTTTAAATTTGAATTTTTTTCCAAAATGAATAATAAATAGTGAATTAATACTACCAATTACTATTTTAGGAAATGTGTTTTAGATATGAAAATGGGCTAATACCTATTTTTGGGAAGTGTTTTCCTTTTATATATTACGTTTTTGTTTTGTGAGCATATTTAGTCCTTGTTTGAGTCCTCATTATCTATAAAATGAGTTTAATAGTAATGATTTTGTGGAGAATGTATACTTAAGCACTTATTTGAGACTCATTATTTCAAATAATAAAATTCGTAACAGTAAATTTTTGTACAATGAGCTGTTAAAAAGTATGAATTTTTTTAATTTATATGTAGATTATTTTATTAATAAAATGTTAGTTGAAAATGATTTTTAAAAGAATGAGGGTTTGAATAAAGTTTACTTACTAAGTTGCCACAATTGCAATAGTTAGGAACTTAAATAACTTACTACTTAAAAATAAAATAAAAATACTTCAATGACCATTTGCATAACTCATTTCCATAACTATTCAATTTTAATAATTATTGATGTAATTAATCTTTTCAAAATATAATTTCTAGATTATCACTATCCGAATAGTACTATTAGAATTGGTATTAACTATTTTATTCTAATATTTGATATTTAAGTTTATTAAACAAATATTTCATTTCATATTTACTTTAACATTACAAAATTAAATACATGTGGTCATATATTTAAATGAATGTAGCAAATTAAGTAACATGAAATGTTACTTTTGATTAAATTTTAATGAATGTATATCGCAAATACATTAACTTTATATACAAAAAAATCATCTATGCATCTCAATTCATAAAAGCGGCGTGGTTGTTTAACCCACAAGACATAATACTTTATCACTTACTCATATGGAATTGATTTTTCAATAATCAATTTTCCTAAACATTCTTTCTCAATCACACATTATTTAAAAAAAAAAAAAAATTACAATTTTTCATACTACTTTTTAACTATACATTCTAAAAAATCACATTTTCCCAAAAAAAAAATCTCAAAAAATTAAAGTCAAATAGTCAACAACCGAGTAAAATTAGAAATCAAGAAATTATATGAAAAATCTTATACCCTATAATCTTTAAAAACTTATTAAAATTAAGAATGATTAAAAAATACTAATCATTCTATTGATATTATTAACTAAAAAGAAATCAAAACATTAATTATTCAATATTAGTCTTCGTTTAATAAATTTTTCTATAAATTATTTTTAAGCGGCGTATTTTTTTAACATATATATGTTTCATAAAATATGATTTTTAATATTAAAGATAATAAATAATTTGATCATTTATAAAATTAAGAACAACAAATAAATAAATGATAACTTTAATACTGATAACTAAAAATATTAATTGAACTCCTTCAATATTAATGTTTGTTGATAGGTAGTCCAATTTTAGTGACGATGTGACGACGTCAGCCGAAAAGTTCGATCCAGACTGGTCATGATGACCCGTACTGGTGTCCGACCTAATAATGTCAGGTCGGATATTATTACAACATACTTTGGAGATTACCGACGAATTACCCGACCTAATTCCGACGTGGTCCAGTGAGGTCGGTTACTGAAGATGATTCCGACGTGGTCAAGTGAGGTCGGTTTCTGAAGATGATTCCGATGTGGTCCAATGAGGTTGGTTACTGAAGATGATTCCGACGTGGTCCAATGAGGTCAGTTTCTAAAGATGATTCCGATGTGGTCCAGTGAGGTCGGTTACTGCTCAGGCGAAACAAGATCAACTACCTTCTTACACGTTAGTTAAGACAGTTATTCAGGCATAAAAGTAGTTAGGTTAAGTAAAAGTCAACTACTTTGTACTATGTAAGAATTCAAGTAGTTCAGTTATATATTTATGTTAGATAGTCAGGTATTGTAATAAGCCGCTCATCACTTTCTCCCTATAAATATAGGAGATGGAAGCTCATAAGAAAAAAGACAACTTTGGCTATTCAAAGCCAATACTATATTTATACAAGAAATCATACGTGGAGTCCAGGTCATTCACACGATCTGGGATCCACCTCTTACAAACCATCATTTATTACCTACGTGGAGTCCGGGTCATCCATTACGACCTGATGTCCACCTCTGTCACATATAACTTTCGATTACATAACTAACATCCACTTATTTCTTCCTGACTTGGAATATTTCTATGCATTTCAATTCATAAAAGCGGCGTGGTTGTTTAACCCACAAGACATAATACTTTATCACTTACTCATATGGAATTGATTTTTCAATAATCAATTTTCCTAAACATTCTTTCTCAATCACACATTATTTTTTTTAAAAAAAAAAAAAAAAATTTACAATTTTTCATACTACTTTTTAACTATACATTCTAAAAAATCACATTTTCCCAAAAAAAATTCTCAAAAAATTAAAGTCAAATAGTCAACAACCGAGTAAATTTAGAGATCAAGAAATTATATGAAAAATCTTATACCATCTTTAAAAATTTATTAAAATTAAGAATGATTAAAAAATAGTAATCATTCTATTGATATTATTAACTAAAAAGAAATCAAAACATTAATTATTCAATATTAGTCTTCGTTTAATAAATTTTTCTATAAATTATTTTTAAGCAGCGTATTTTTTTAACATATATATGTTTCAGAAAATATGATTTTTAATATTAAAGATAATAAATAATTTGATCATTAATAATTAAAACACAATTTTTATATTGATGACTACACATAGAATTTATAAAATTAAGAACAACAAATAAATAAATTATAACTTTAATACTGATAACTAAAAATATTAATTAAACTCCTTCAGTATTAATGTTAATAAAAAAATAAAATTAATTAAAAAAATATCAACCATTATTTAATATTTACCATATATATATATATAAATATAAGGCAATAAATGCCTTCACATTTATCCAGATTTTGCATTCACATTTGACATACATCTATTTTGCATTCACATTTGACATACATCTATTTTGCATTCACACTAATCCACTTTGCACTCACACTGTTTAAATGAGAACTTACTATTTATAGAAACGGAAAAAGGACAGGAAATTGTTTTTAGGTACTACCCAACTTTTATATATTATATTATAAAGATTACATTTTATTATTTATTTTTATTTTTTTATTTTTTTTTTTAAAAAAAAAAAAACCTTGCATACCAAAAAACTGACTTAGTTTCCAAAATACGAAACTTGACTAATTAAAAAGCTATTTCGTGGTTCAATATCTTCGTTTCATTAATTCAAAATATAATCCAACCATCCATATTCAAATCTCCACTTTTAAGCAGGAACTCAAACTGCACTCAAGAATCAAAATAAACTAATCAAATAGAAACCAAAAACAGATTTAGAGTGAACAGTAGTGTGGGGAAATCCAACATCGCAAAATACCAAGCAACCGAGATTAATCAGAACTCAAACTGCACTCAAGAACCAAAATAAACTAATCAAATAGAAACCAAAAACAGATTTAGAGTGAACAGTAGTGTAGGGAAATCCAACCTCGCAAAACACCAAGCAACCGAGATTAATCACAATACAGCGAAAAAAAACAATATAATTGGCAAAGTATTGAATCAATGTATAAGCAATAAAAGCAAGTAATGAAAACTCCCTTTATTGCACCAAATTAGCCGACTGAAAGAGGTGATAATCGAGGGCTCAGATTCTGCCCAATTTCCACAATGGTAATATCACTACAAACAGCTAGAGAACACTTCAAGAAAACCCCCAAGTCCGGTCAAAACCACTGCCAAAACACCTACAACCAACACCGAACAAGGGCTGCACCTGCACAAAGTAACCACAATAAGGCCGAACAAGGGACTGCACCAAGTAGACCCAACAAGACTCGGCCACCACAAGGACCAATGCCAGCAAGAACCGAACACCGCCTGCCCAAACACGAAGCCACGAAGGTCTTGGTTTACACCGCAATAGAGGAACAGGGGCACGGGCCAAACTCACGAAGAAGAAGGCAGCGTGCAAGCAAGAGGGCCGAGAGGTAAGGTAGTTGGTTTCACATAGGAAGAATCGGGTTTCTCACAAACAGAGAGGGAGGCCGCCGCTTCCAGCGAGAGAAGAGAGGGAGTGTCGAGAGAGTGAGTGTTCTGATTTGCCAAAAGGGGGGGTGTGGGTAGATATAGGTTTTTGGCACATAATTAGGGAAGCCCTAATTAAATGGGTCGTCTCTGAAGCTTACCGATCGAGCAATAGGATCGAGACTCAATTAAAACCTCGAAGTGGGCACTTAATCTCTTAGTACATGGGCTGAGTAATTGTGGAGATTGGACAATATTAATTTTTCGATCATGGGCCGAGGGCCTACGAAGCTAAATTAATCCGACGCTGTGTATCATCATTGCTCCAATGTTTGATTGGGACCAAAATACCCAACAAGTAGGTTAGAAATCAACTAAAACATATATGAAGAAAGTTAAGTGTGGTACAATTACCTTGACTGTCGACCAAAGATGGAGTGTGGGTGCGAAATTTTGCAAAAACAACGAACAGTGAAAAAAATAAGATTCAAGTTGTTGATGTTATGACCTTGACTGTATTCTTCACTTCGTCCAGTCCCGAAACTTCTTGCTTCATAGTGAGAGGTTTATGGGAGAAAATGTTTGAGTATTTTGGAAGATAAAAGAGATTTTGGGAGAGTTGAAATGAGTCTTCTTTTTCCTTTTTTGTGATTTCACGAGTCCCATGGTGGATGAGTTGTAGGGGCCGACAGATATGAGTATTTTTAGGACATTTTGTATACTTTTTGTATCATTTTTTAAGATATGTTAAATTAATGTAAGTAGGATTCATATGACTTGAAAAATTCTTTAAATGACAAATAAGTAATAAATTGTTATCTTTGTCTATTTATAAAAAAGTGTCATTTTTGTTAATACAAATACAAATTATGTTATGAAATGCAATTTCCTCTAAAAAAATATTCAATTTGTAATGCGTTTAATATTTGATACAGCAATTGGGTCTCATATTTAGGTGTAAACAATATGCAAAAGTACTCATTTTTTACATTTGTTGCTGGAAACTTAATTTGCATCTCTTTCACATGTCACCGTTGGAGAGAGTTCTGGCCAAATTATAGATCTAAATCACAAATTAGATGTAAAATGTACCACCATTGGAGAGATCAGAAAATTGTGGATGAAAATAGCGACTCCCTTTTATAATTACATTTTCAGAAAATATCAAACTGTATTAAAATAAAATAAAATTTAGAATTCAGGTCATAATTAATATTATTTTCATACTAAAATAAATTATTATTTATTTATTTAATTAATAAATATGTTATCTTAATTAGTTATTAAAGGATCATTAAGATTTCTCTCTCTCTTTAATATTCCTATCCGAAAAAATAGGGCATCATTGTTAGTTCTTTGTAATATCGAAAACTTTGGAATTCCTCATTCCATACTCGCACTCGTCCATCACAATCGGAAATTGTTGATTTACAATCTCGTGCTACAATTTTTTATTAATAATCTAAAGCAAACCTCCTTGGACCATCTTCAATAGACTATATAATTTGGAAAAAAATTAGGTGATAGATGAGCAAATAGGCCTAATAGATTAAAAATACTTCTCCGATGTAGTATATGTAGCACAAAATTAAGCTGAAGTGAATTCAAAAAATAGACAATGTAAGGTGTTCATTCTATATCTAGACGTTCCTTGAAACTTGATAACTCATTATTTTTTTAATTTGTTAATTATTTTAATTGTTTTGTGAATGAGTTATTAATTTTAAATTTAAAAAATGCTACATAATCAATAAATTCTAACAAATTTAAGTGTAGCGCCCCGAGTTCCGTATACCCGATTCACTACGTCATTTTCTGTCTAAATTTTTCGAATAATATTTTTGCGGAAGAAATAATTGAAATTCATTTTTGGCAACATTAAATAAACTGTAATGGCCGCTAAAATTGAAAACATTTATGAAACCATTTGAAATAGTAAATCGAACCATTAATATTGTAAAGAAATTGCCAATATTATAATTTCTCAAATAAATGAACTTCTCTAAATTATTCGATTGTTTGGAAAATACGGAAATCATTAACGTCAAACTTTCAACCGTTCAACGATTATTGCCACCGTCATTCATCGCTCGCCACCGTCTCCGAAATCTGCAAAACTGTTAAAAAGTAGGGTGAGTATTTCATGGGGGAAATACTCAGTAGACTCATCGCAAATTAATTTAATTTATAAGATGATTAAACACACAAATCCCGGCTCTTTATAAAACGGGCATTGATAGAGCTTCTTTATAAAACTACTCTTGATAAAACTCATATTGTGCATTACAGCACGGGACATATTTTACAAATCATAGGCTCTTTGAAAATAGCTCTTTGAAAACAGCTCTTTGAAAACCATATACTTATAAAAACATTTTGATTATGCCAAGCATAATTTCTTTTGAAAGCATAACATAAGATAGGATTGAAATCCTCATAAACATAAATAGACACAAGAACTTTACCGAACTTAGGTGGCAAGAATTCTTATGCAGTAAAACCATAATAACAGTAAGATCATAATAACATAGGATAAGATCGAAATCCTCACAAATATAAGAATTTTACCGAACTTAGGTGGCAAGAATTCTTATGTAGTAAAATCATAATAACAGTAAGTATACCAAAACATAATTCATGAAATTCATAGGGATCATTTCCATCATAACATAAGATAGGATCGAAATCCTCATAAACATACGCGACAGGAATTTTACCGAACTTAGGTGGTAAATCCTCATAAACATATGGAAAGACAGGAATTTTACCGAACTTAGGTGGTAAATCCTCATAAACTTATGGAGACACAAGAATTTTACCGAACTTAGGTGGCAAGAATTCTTATGTGTAGCAATGATCCAAAACATATAAAACATTATCGTAAAAACATAGGGTATACTTACTTTTCATAAAAACATAAGGTATATTTACCTTTCATAAAACATACTTAATTTTCTTGAAAATTGACTTTCACAAGTCACATGACATTCATATGAAATCATAATTTAAATCAATTAATAAGTGCGAGTCTACCTCAAATCCGACGAGTGCAAAGTTGAGCGGGAATGACTTCAATTTCTTTGAATTCTCCGTACGCTTCGTCTTAGCCAATAAGTCACTTTAGTCTATCGAATATATAGTTCAAAATGATAAATTATAATTTGAGGACTAAAATTGATGTTTTGAAAGTTGAGGGACTAAAATGAATACTTTTGAAAGTTGAGTCGGAAACTCAAAACAATAGGGTTGAAATAGTAGATTTTTAAAATGAAGGCTGAATAAAATCATTTAAAAACTTGAGGGGCTGATTTGAAATAACATTAAAACTTTAAAAGGGCTGAAATAAACTATTCAAAGCTGTAGGGACTGATTTAAATCATTCAGAAAACGTAGGGACCAAAGTGCAAATTTCTGAAAAACTTAAAAATATATCCTCAGATCCGTTCTCTCTCTCTGTCAAAAACGCACTCCGTCTCTCTCTCTACTCACATTCGTTTCAGAACGCAGAGAAGGGAGGGAGGAATATTCCGGTTTACAGCCGGTGGAACGCCGGCGAATCGTAGGTGTAAGGTGTGGCGAGCGACGGGAAAAGGGTGGAAGTTTTGATTTGGTTTCAGGTGCGAGGTTAGGCGCGAAATCGAAGTGTAACCTAGGTTTTGAATTCGCGACTTTCCGGCGAAAAACCGGTCAATCAGTCGGCGGTAGAGGTATTGTTCTGGTTCAGTAATTGGTTATCGATTTGGAGCGAATTTGATGTGAAACCTAGACACTGGAGGCTGAGTTTGGAGATGCGATTTCCGGTGGAACTCCGGTCAAAACTGATTGGAGTTCGAGGTAAGTGCTATGGGTAAATTGATTCTTGGTTTTTGTTTTGGGTTTTATTTTGATTTGGGGCTTTGGCACTGAATTGGAGTTGGTCAGAGACTCGATTGGTTGATGGCAGTTGGGTGTTTTGGTTATGATTGAAGTGCTGCAGTGGACTGATGGTGTAAAAAGGGTGATTTGGGCAGTGGTGGAAATCCGGTGGTGGTGATGAAGTTGCAGTCGATGAGTGCAGACAGTGGTGGCTGGATTGCATTGTGATGGTTCGGACTATGAGTTGGAGGTGGTAACTTGACAGTGATGATACTGATTGCAGTGTAAATGGTTTGTGCAGTAGTTGCTAAGATGGAGATGATAATGGTGATATAGTGGGTTGAATTTGATTTCTGAATGGTGATGAAGATGTATGCTTATATATATTGTATTGTGGAATCTAAGTACATGGAAGTGTGAGTTGTGCCATGAGTATTGAAATGAAGATGGGGTAGATGATGATAATGATGAAGATGCTTTGCTTGTACAATTATGGTTTAATATAATGAAGGTTCGTGGCTATGGATTGATGCTGATAATAATGGAGCTGAAAAGGAATTTGTGGGTGGTGGCTATGGCTTAGAAAATTGACTAACTTCGATTAGGAAGCGTATTTAAAACAGATATATTTTCGGACTGAAAATATGATTTTGAAATAATACTTTGAATAAATAATTAAAATAACATAATTTTAGAAATTCGGATTTTAATTTAAAATCGAACAAATTCGATATTTCTTGACTTGGCTAGACGAATTCGTCGCGGCGTTAACTTCAAAATAATAAATGAAATAGTAGCGACACAATTTTCTAAATATTAAAATAATTATTTATTGCATAAAAATTCTGGGTCGCTATATTAAGATTAATAATTTTTTTTTTAAAAAAAAATATGCATTCTAATAAATTTTATTTATCACCAAAATATTAACGCTAAATAAAATTATATAAAAATATATCATTGAAATGTCTTAACAAAATAATAATAATTTAAGAATAATAAAGATTTTTTTATTTGTAATAATTTTTAAAAAAAAAAATCACGTAGTAAATTTAATTACCAAAACAAAATATAAAAATGAAATATAGTACAGGAATCAACATTTATAGTTTATAATAACGAGAAATTTAAGATTATTTTAATTATTTCGTGAATGAGCTATTAATTTTAAGTTTTAGAAAATGTCACGTAATCAACATTGTTTAAATGTAGAATAAATCATTGGAGAGTAAATTTTAGATTTCTCGATCTATTTATTCACGTTCTCTATCTGTCTATTTTATTATCACTAACCCCAATTCATATAGTTCATTGGATATACTTTTAGCGACTTGCATCTAGTTTATATGACTCCCCAAATTATTTAAATATTCTTTGTTCGATGAAAATTCTTTTAATATATTTTGATAAATTTAATAAAATGTATGATTGAAAAGTTGCGAGATTCTTAAAATATGTAATTAAAATTAATTATTTATTTTGACTGAAATTAAAATTTTGATTTTAATCTCGACTTAATGAAAGGATGTGAGATGTAGGAAATAAAGATAGGATGATGTAGGAATTGTGTTTAAGGGTATTGGTATTGTTGGTGTAAATATTGTAAATGTACAATATCGAATAAATAACTAGTCAAGTGGACTTAGAAATGTACAATATCGAATAAATAATTAGTCAAGTGGACTTAAAAAGTTTAGATTATCATTTTACGAAGACTATACTATTCAACTTTTGGTTTTACACTGTATGAGTAAAAATAAAAGACAGTAGCTTGTGATTATTAACTTTCATATACATGTGTGAGTGCACACGCGCAGGGGAGATAGGTGTTAGTATTCTTGAGTTTACCATAATTTTTCCCTTTAATCCCAATTATCATATTTCGACAACAATCGATTTCGTGTATTTGTATGTTTTGGCTCCGTTTGATAACACTGTTTGGTTTATAAACTTGTTTATTTATGATTTTGAGGTAAAAAGTAATTGTTGAAAATTGGAGAGAGAGAAAATGTGTAGTTAAAAAATGATTTGAAAAATTGTGTTGTTTATAAACATATTTATAAACAAGAATTATTCTTTTACCCGAACACATGCTAAATTAATTGATTTACCTCTTGCCTTTAAACCAATTCTTTTTAATTAACACTATAAAAAAAAAGGGAGCGAATGAGACTAAAATTAGCAAGAACACGAAAGTCGTCGCTATTGGGCTGACTATATGACACGAAAGATCGTCCTATTGGTTTGACCGATAGTGATGACACCAAAGGTTGTCGCTATTGGTCAGACATTTAAGGACGATTTTTTGTGTCATTCCTATTTGTCTGGTCCAATAGAGACGACAAGAAAAATTGTCTCTATTGGACCGGTCAATAGAGACAATTTTTCGTATCCTATCCATTGGCACAATTTCAATTTTAATTTTTTTTTTTTTAATAATGTGGTTTATAATAGTAAGCTCATGTTTGGTTCAAGAAATTTGGGACAAATTTTAATCCAAATTCATTTTTAATCATACATTTTTATATGGCTCATTACTTTCATACATTTCTACTTCTTTTCAAAATCACATTTTTTAACAATCTTGTAAATATATTTCTTATTTCAAATACAAGATATGAAGATGCTCCAGTGCCCACGACAGGCATTGTAGCAGGACGGATGCAAGATACTCTAATTTCCAACAAAACATGCAATTAAATTAACCAATTTGTGTACCAATTTATGGTGAGCTGGCTTACTTAATTAGTTTAATTTTACATTTTTACTTATTTGATACCAAATTAAGAATTTCATATGCAATCAACATGTTAAGTTTAACAAAAGAAAATAGGGTCTGAGCCCAAAATTTTCCTTGGGCTGACCCGGTTCCGGCGTGGCAAACAGACCTTAATGGGCCTGTAGGCCTGTTTTTACTCCAAAGGGGCTGTCTTGACGCCAAGTGAAAAATCAGTGTACCGCCGCTATGGGAGCGGCCCTAGGCGCCACAACTTTGGTTTTCTTGCATTTTTTCATGCAACTCATGTAGCTTAGTTGGTATATATCTATTTTTTTACTAATGCAATGGGAAAGATTCAAACTTATACCATTCTTTGAAATTACGGACAGATTGACCACTTGTGACATTTGGTGAATTTGAACCTACAAAATCAATAAATTAATAATTACATTTATGGTTTGTTATATGTATTTATTTTTCTATCAAATTTTATCTAGTGCAATGTTAAACAATCCACTATTTGCAAATTATCCAAATGAATTAAAACATGGGGAAAAATTACAAATGCATGAGATAAAAATATTTATACCAATTATACTATATCTCTAATTATTAATCTTAAATGCCATATAACACATAAAATAATATCAAATATATTACATACCCTAATTACTCCTCCATTTATAACCGAAAATTAGGAAACCAAATCATAATTCCGCTATATGTTAATTACATTCCATAAAGTTAGCATATTCTAAAATTCAAATTCGATACAGAAGATCATCACCGTGGGAATGAGTATACAACTATAGATCAATTTAGTTTTGAAGAATAAAAAATTGTAAATTTTGAAATCACACAATCTGATCAAACTTCAACTTGGGATTTTCCGATTATGTATATATATATCATTTCTACGAAGGTAATATCATGATCCTTGTTAAGATACATAATAAAGATCGTGGAATTGTTTATTTTAATATGCGGAACTTATAATTGTGAATGTGTGAGAAGTTTTGTGTTTAACGTACGTATTCACAAAAACAAGTTATATGCAACAATAGGGAATTCCAATGCTCTTCTGAATTGAGGTAAATCCCTTTTTCATTCTTCGTTGTGGAAATTCCACCAATATATTTGACTACATTTTATGTCATGTATTTATTGAAATCAGAATTCTTAGATTTGTAACTTGTGAGATGGTTTTGTGAAATAGATAATAACTGGGAAATTGATGTTGGTGGATTAATTAATGTATTGTCCTTCTCAACCTATGATTTTGTTTATAAATCCTGATGTCTTATAACTATTTTTTTCAATTTGGCGGTGCTTATTTATTTCAAGGATTTCATTTGACCCACTGATGAATGATATATTTGTGAATAATCACCCCTGCTTTACCCTAGTTTGGATACATCTCTTATTTTTGCATGTTCACAGATATAGATTCCATTAACGTATTCATAACTTGCGATACGAAGACTTTTGGACTTCTCATACATAGTGGTTGCAAATTTGTTGAGATGATCTCGGTTAATGATAATACTGTGGATTCTCTGAAAATGGAGTATGAATTCTGTGGAAATATGGCTCCGTTGTGGATCACAAATGACAGCTCCCTAATTTTCTATCTGGAGAAGAGGAAGGAACCTCGTTGATTTTTGCATTACCTAATTGCCGATTTTTGTAGATAACATTTGAATAATATTTTTTCTCTGGTAAATATGAAGCTTTGCCTACTTTATCTAATTTTCACCAATAAGAATTGGATGTCCATGATTCCTATTTTGTTTTGAGATAATACACACGAGCATCCGAAGCTTCTTCCCCAACTCAATTGTATATTATTATTATTTTGGCTAAATTATTTCTGATGAGATTCCAACTTTCATCTTTCAAGTTTTATGTGTAGAGTAAGCAAATTTAAGTAATAGTATGTACTGTGTTTTGGTGAAATTGGAATGGATGATGTTAAATTAGTTCATGATGACTTGCATCAAAATGTATATATTGCCAACTGAAACAAGGAACATAGTTTCTGTATCATAATTCGGAATGACGTTGAATTACATGTGGACGTAATAACAAATCTTATCTTACTCCTTATTTCTAAGTATGTGGTACATGAAATAATTTTTGTTTACATGAAATGGGTAAGTAGCAACGTAGCATGGATGAAATAGTACAAATAATGTAAACGAAGCTTTGGTGCAGGCTATGTAGGCACTGGTTGTATCATCAGATCACCAACATCCTTTTACCTATAAACAACTTCCCTCTTTGCTCTTGGGATGGAAAATGATGCCCACCAATCAATTAGTGAAGCCACAAACTTGGAAGCTAAATGTAAAATTATTAGAATTTGTGGAGTTTTTGTCATTTTCATAATGTGATATATAGCATTTTCTAAATTTTCCATGTCAAACATCAAAGGTTATTTAAAACTGATTGCCATTTTCATCTTTTGTTAATCTCCATCTTTTCATTTGTTAAATCAAGGAGAAAACAAAATCATGCACAAGCAACATTTAATAGGTTAAGAATTTAAAATATATATATATATATATATATATATTACAAATGGATGTCGACCTTAATTAAGAAAATAATTCAAAAAATTGCGACTAGAATTCCAACAAATTAGCCATTTTTTCACTCAACAAAACAATGGAATCAATGAATCAACAACCTTTCCCACTAAAAATCACAAAATTAGCCAAGATCCGCAATGAAAATCCTAAATAATAATAAAAATAAAAATTCTAAAATTTTATAAAAATAAAAACCTGGTACTGTGTCTCAGATTTCCTCCCCATGCAAATCTTGAAGAATATCAAGAAAACAATCTAATAACAAAGCATCATACTCCACCAATTTATCATCCTATGAAACCTTCCCAGGTATCAATAGCCTCAACGCATCAATTGATGTCATTTTTCCAGGTTCTGATAACTCATCTTTCTCTTCTCTATCACACTATATTGCTTGCAAAATTTTTAAAAAAAAAAAAAAAAAACACAAATCAATCTCTTTATAGATCGCGAACGAAAGATTTTCTTGAAAGTTCAGTTCACTCTGTGTTGACTTTATCCTCTACACTTATCACAAGACAGAAAAGAGAGATGCTTTACACGAAATCACAATCGGAATGAATCAAGATTAAAAGATGTTGAAGAAGATTTGATTTGTGAAAATCAATGGGATGTTGAAGTTCCGAGGCATAAAATTTGGGTAATTGTGTGGTGAGAGGTAATTAATGCGCAGTGACTAACGCGGTTGACTTGATATAGACTTAAGAGTTGTGAATTGGAGAATATCAATTATACTATTTTTTTCAGTAAAAATAGGAATAAAAAAAAGTGTAATGCAAATAATGAATATTTTATTTTAAATAGGTGAGTGGTGTAATTTCCACTTAAAACATCTTCCTTCATATCATAATGAACTTTTAAGATTAAAAAAAATATGGTAATATTTAATAATTTCTTCTAATAAAATGGTAATGTTTATTAATTTCAAATCTCGATTCCACTTATAGATAAAAAAAAATAAAAAATAACTTAGAATGAAAAATTATGATCTTCTTTGTTAATCTCGAAACTTACTTTGATTTTTTTACAGTCCCATTGACAGTAAGCAACTACTCGTGGTAAATTACTAAATTGAGATATTGAATCTGTCGCTACACCATATCATTTGTATATATACCGATTTGTAATTAGTGATGTATATATTAGCACAACCGTTAAAAAATAGCCAAACAAAATCCTTCTCTCATTTCTCTTTCGCCTAGGTGGGGCATTGAGCTAAGTCGAGCCAGCTCACGAGCCCAAAAAATGTGACCCGGGCTCGGCTCGAGCAAAATCATTTGCGAGCCGAAGTGGCCGGCCCGAGACGAGGCCTGGGCAAATTTTTTAAGCTCGGCTCTAATTTTATTTTATTTTTTTTAAGTAGGTAGTTGTAGGCGCTTTTTCCAAACGGGTCATTTGGCTCATCCGCAACTTCGGATTGGTTGATCGTGGCGTGAGCTGAGCTTTGCTCTGACTTATCTGTGAAGTCCATCTAAACACGAACTTACAATTAATAGGAATAAATATTATTAATTTAAATTTCAGACTTAAACTTAATCTTCGATGTAACATGGGTGAAACTTGATTGAAATTACAACTTCCAACCCATTAAAGATCCGATGCTAATATACATGGTGAGACCCTACGCTAATGGAAATTGATGATGCTAAAAATCACATCTGGAATATTCCGAGCTCGAGCAATAAACTAGCATGAACTGGCTCTCCGAATACCTGCAATAAAGGCGAGGAGGTGTGTTCTCGTCGCCCCTCCGATGCTTAAGTCAGTAAAGAGGAAGGAGAAAATTTATGCAATATGTTATAAATTGTAGAGATAATTGTGTACTTGAATTATGATTCAGTGCCATGTATTTATAGTGATATATGGACGAATTATGATAGGATTGAAATACCTGCATTGCATGAGTCCTGTTAGAAATCATCCTCCTATTTTTTAGGGACGAGGTTGTAAAACCCAAATAGGATTCTGTTGGAAGATGAGTTCTATTGGAATTAGGAAGTTGTAGACTCCACGTATCAGATCAAGTCATGCCCGATTAATGAGAGACGTGACCCGAGCATCATGTGCCCCGAGCACATCATGCACCTTTTTGGTGAGATGTATGTACTCGGGGTATTCTATCCTCGGGGGGTATTATGAGTGGTCGAGGCAACGTTTTCGCCACGGACATTTTAAGTGTGATCGGGGGTTATATTATCATCGGGGTTGTTCAAGTCCTTGGGATTCTCAATATGGTGTATGGTGTAATGTTTAAGTGCTCGGCCTCGAGGTTCATATGTTGCTCGGGGGTACCAAGATATGACTGGCTAAATATTCAAGTGCTCTGGGATGAGGACAAAGGATATGCTCGGGGTATAAATGATTGTCGGGGTTGAAGTCCTCCTCGGGGGTATCAAGATGTAATATGGGATAATATTCATGTGTTCGGGCTCGAGGTCATCCTCGGATTTATGGTGGTCGAGGTTGAGGTCTTCCTCGGGGATAGAAAATATATTATAGGGTGATATTCATGTGGTCGGGGTTGAGGTCCTCCTCGGGTTCATGGTGGTCCTCGGGGTTACACATTTGATTAGAAGACTATACTTTGTCAAAGAGCTCGGGCTTGAGGCTTTTGTAAATGCTCGAATGTGAATAAAATTTATACTCATCAGAAATCAATAGCAAAATGTGGCTCATATTTATGAGTTTTCGAAACGATTGGGTCCAAAATTCGCTCAAATATCTGAAGTTATTGAAATGTTTCTGTCGATTGTGCCGCATAAATTACGAGTGGTTTATTGGAAAAAGATTCTTATATGGCTAGTTTGACATAATTTCGAACAAGATCCATTCATTTGTTTAGGAAGGTCAAAGTGGATTCGTGTTCTCATCCGAGAGAACATCGAAATCGTATATTTACTTGTCAAAATTGATGCTTCGATGGATGAGAAATTTGAGTTCAAATGTACCATTTGAAAGAATTTTTTGTCATTGGAAGGAAAACATGTGATGATTATTCCACAGGAAAATGAACTAGCTCCGGCCTCCGTTCTTTGCAAATTAATTTGTAATTTATTTCTGTTGGTAATGTGTTACCAAAATTAAACCCCTTTGACGATGATGAAAAATCGAGGCCCGTTTTAATTTCAGGCTTTTATAAGCTAATATTGAAGATCAGTTAAGTCCACACCACAATTGTTTGTAGCTCACTTGGTCGGGTATCTTGAGGGAGTCAACCCAATTGGAATTGGTGCTCGATACTCGACTTTGGAGATAATGTCGGAAAAAAGGAGATAAACCGATCAAAGCTGATGCGTGTCGCAATGTACCAAAATAATAAATAAATTCCTTGTTCACTATTACTAAGAATATAGCAGTGGAAGCAAGGGTCGATCCCACAAGGAATGGAACTAACTTAGTGTCATGTCAATTAGAATCGTAAAAGGGGGTTTTTGTTTTGAATTGTTTGTAAATGATTTAACTAATAAAATAAAGCAATTAAAATGATTGAAATAAATATCAAATGTTGACGAGTCCTAGTTCTCAGGTTCAGTTGTATTCTATCACAATGTTATCACTTTCCAAGTAACGCGAGTTCAATTTCTTCTTTGATTTATCACCCGTAAATAGTTAATAAGCTCTAACTATTCCGATTCTCCCTTAATTGCATTTAATTAGAAAAAGCTCTCTAATCAAACATTAGTCATTGAATAACCTAAAACAAGCTCTTTAGATATAAGACAACAGATATATAATGGTTGAAAAGAATTAGGGTGAATTAGGTTATCAATCACACAAGCTCGTGACAATTAACCTAAGTTGGAATTCTCTATGAGAATTATTAAATTTCCACTTGCTACTATGATTTGAATAACAAGACGATTACGGATCCAATCATTCAAAATAGCAAATCTCAATACAACAAATTAAATGATAAGGCCTTAATCAAATAAAGAATTGCATTGATTGAATAAAAAACGGACAAGAATCCAACAAATCAAAGTAAGGAATTTAGAACTACGTTACTAGTTTGGAAAAGCAATAACAAATTGATATGAAATGCAACTTCCCCTTCGAACTAGGTATGGAAACTTAGCCACTCAAAGCCATGAAAAATTCTGGAAGTTTCTTTTCTTGATTCGCCTTCTCGAGTCGCTTAATTTTTCTTCCAATCTCCAAGCAAGCCGCTCCCTCTTTCAATAATTATTTTTTCACATTTTTCTGTCATGAGAACCCCTTTTTATAGCCTCAATTTCGTGCCCTAACTTTGGGACCAAGAAATCCAAAATTATGGAAAGAATTGAAATAAGAAAATTTTTGACTAGAATAGATACGGCCGTAAGTTTTCCTTTACGGCCGTAAAGGAGTTTCTGCACATTTCTCGCAATTTGAAGTTACGGCCGTAACTTATTATTTACGGCCGTAATTTGGGTTCTGCTGATTTTCTTTTGAGGTTTACGGCCGTAAAGGAAATGTCTTACGGCCGTAACATCTTTTCTGCTCATTTTTTTCCTGTTTCAACATTCGCTTACAGCCGTAAATATTTTTCTTGCGGCCGTAAATCTTATTTATACCTAAGTCCCCAAACTTCAGTTTTTAGTGCAATTTGGTCCTTTTTTCTTCTTTTCTCTTCTTTTATGATCATATACAATATAAAACATAAAATGCATTAATAATACTTAAATAGAATCACATTATGGCATATTCAAGGATATAAGTATATAAAATAAACGTTAATATAACACTTATCAAAAGCTTATCATTATCTATTTATCCTCGGTTGGTTATTATTATTTATCTTTATCTCTTTGTTGATATACCTCATCCGTTCTTCCCGATCTCCTCCATTCTGTTTGACTCTTCATCTATAAAAGTGGCCGAACCCAGCCCTGTATTCTTCGAGCTTTTGTGTGAAATCTTAGGTGCTTTTCTTCGTGTTCATCTGCTTAAGTAGTCAGTCTTTCTTCTTGTGCTTCTTCGTGACACACGGCTGCTTCCTTTTTCGTGACCTTCGTGGGCTGCCTTTCTGCGTGAACGGTTTCGGTTTGTGATTACCTGTACTTCCTTCGTGGTTGTACAAATCTCCAAATCTTGGTGTTGCACTTGTGGTTGTTGGATTGATTTTCTGAGCCAAACCAAAAAAGGGGAAAAATCAAATCTCTAACCTAGTTTCTTCCTCTTTTGTTTTAGTGTAATTATTTCTTGGTTTTAATTGAATTAATCATTGCATTTGTTGCTTTGCAGGTTCCATTGAAGCCTACAAATGGTATTAGAGCTGTTGGTGAAGAATTTCTTGGTCCAGAAAATCTGAATTTTCGAAGAACAGCGGCGGAAGTTCGAAAACTTCTAACTGATTTTGTCCAATTCCGGCCAAACCAGTGACCGGATTGTGAAATGGAGACCACCTCCTTACTCAGCAGGTCGAGGCGGTTCCGGGTGTGTGGCGCGTGATCTTCCGGCGGCGGCGCGTGGCGGTTCGGCTAAGGCGCGTGATTCCGGCGAATTTTTTTTTTCCAGAATCTTTATTTTATTATTTCTAACAACTGTGTGTTGTTAGTTTTGTGTTTTTTCTGTTTCAGCAGTTAAATTTGGCCAGAACTGTCTTGGAGGTGTCAAAGTCGAATTAGGGATTAAATGCTTCCAGAACCCTAGGGTTTGCAAAAATAACTCTAGGGACTCACATCTCTCGATATACGGACACAGACAGTCAGCTCTGGTAAATTGGCTGGAACTCATTTAATTTTTCCCACACTAGCAGACCATCGTGTGGGGTGGTCAATAGGATTGGGGGCTGCCATTGCTTGGTAGCCATTGTTTAGAACCTAGGACTACGTGCATTATCTGAGTTCTTTAAATTTCTGTGTGAAATTATTGTCATATTCTTTGATTATTGAAATCCGTTGCTTATAGTTATCTCTTATTTACCTAGACCTTGTCCCAGACTCCTATTCTAGTTTCTTCCCTTGACCTGAGAACTTGATTCTCACGGAATCTTGGGGTTCTAGAATAGCGTATATTTGAAAAACCATAGGAATATTGTTCTTGGTTACTTTGTGTAATCTGTGTGTCATTTGGTCTTCTACATTCTTGAATTTGTGTTCTGTGCATTTTTTGGTAAAATGTCTGCGCATCATTTTGAGATGGGGGTCTTTAACGGTAAGGGAGATTTTTCAATCTGGCAACAAAAGATGAAAGGTATTCTTGTTCAACAAAAAGTTTCAAAGGCTATTGATAACACTTTTTCTTTAAATTTAACTGAGGAGGAAAGAAAGGACTTAGATGACTTAGCATACACTTCTATAATTTTACATTTGTCTGATGCTGTTTTACGAAAAGTTGGTAAATTAGACTCCACTAAAGAACTTTGGGATAAATTGGAGGAACTTTATGTGTTAAAGTCTACTCCTAATAAACTTTTTCTGCTTGAAAGTTTTTTCAGTTTTAAAATTGATCATTCCAAAGACTTAGATGACAGTTTAGATGTCTTCAATAAACTTGTGCAAGATATCACTAATTGTGGTGAAAAAGTTCCCGAAGAATATAAAGCCGTTATAATGTTAAATGTTGTTCCTGATATTTATAAAGAGGTTAAAAGTGCCATTAAATACGGGAGAGAGACTTTAACTACTGAAATTGTCATCGAGTCATTAAGGAGTAAAGAGTTGGAGTTAAAGGCTGAGAAAATTGACAGAAAAAGTGGTGAGGTCCATATGATGAGAGGTAGGTCTTAATCTAGGACATATGATAACCAAAGTGGACATGCATCTAGTAGTAAAAAGAAAGGTAGAAGTCGGTCCAGGTCAAAAGGTAAAACAAAAGGTAGAAAATGCTATGGGTGTGGTAAACTTGGACATTTTATTAAAGATTGCTATATTGAGAAAAATAAGCAAAGAGAAAAACGTGATGAGGCAAATGTTGTTACTTCACCTGACAATGAACTTTGTGAAGTCTATGTGTTATTGAATTCTGAACCTACTGAAGTGAATATGGCTGTGAAATCACACTTGCATGAATGGATACTTGATTCTAGTGCATCATTTCATGTTTCATCTCATAAGAATTGGTTTGAAAATATGCAAGAATCTGAAAGTGGTCATGCTATTCTTTGTAATAACCATGCTTATAAAATTGTTGGGATTGGTGATATCACTATAAAATTTGACACTGGCTATGTGCTCAAATTATGTGGAGTCAGATATATTCCTGAAATGGCTAGAAATCTTATTTCAGTAGGAGCTTTAGAATCAGAGGGTTTTTCTGGTAAAATTGGAAACAGCATGTTAAAAATGACTAAGGGTGTCATGGTCACGTGTAAAGGTATCAGAAGAAATGGTATTTATGTGACAATTGCTGAAGTGATTAATTCCTCTATTAATTCTGCCAACACTGATGAAACACACAAGTGGCACAATAGATTAGCTCATGTTAGCATTAAAGGACTTAAATTGCTTAATGAAAAAGGTGTGTTTGGAAAAGATTGTGTATCTGACATGCCATTCTGTGATCACTGTGTGCTTGGTAAGCATCATAAGTTATCTTTCTCATCTGTTGTGCATAAAACTACAAGAGTTTTAGAATATATTCATTCTGATTTGTGAGGGCCAGCCACTCATCCTGCGATGGGTGGTAATAGATATTTTTTATCCATAATTGATGATTTTTCTCGAAAAGTGTGGGTTTATCTGTTGAAAGATAAAACTGAGACCTTTAAGAAATTTAAAATTTGGAAATTGCAAGTTGAAAACCAAACTGGCAAGAAGATAAAATATCTGAGAACTGATAATGGCCTTGAATTTTGTAATAATGATTTTGATGATATGTGTAAGGAAAGTGGAATTACTAGACATAAAATTGTTCCATATACGCCTCAAAAAAATGGGGTTGCTGAACGTATGAATCGTACTATACTTGATAAAGTTAGATGCATGATGTTGAGTTCTAGTATTCCTAAATATTTTTGGGGTGAAGCTGTTGTTACTGCATGTTATCTGATTAATTTGACACCTTCTAGTGCATTAAATGGTGATACTCCGCATGAAAAATGGTATGGTAAATGTGCTGACTATACTTTGTTGAGAACTTTTGGCTGTGCTGCTTTCTCTCATCAAAATGAGGGGAAACTAGAACCTAGAGCTAGGAAATGTGTTTTCTTTGGGTATCCTGAAGGAGTTAAGGGATATAGGCTTTGGGAAAGAAGTCAAACTGGAGTTAAAATCATCATAAGTCGTGATGTTACATTTAATGAAACTGAGATGCCGTGTCTAAAGTTAGAGAATGACATTGTGAGAGAAAAACAGCAAGAAAACACTAGTGGCAAATCCAAAGAGGATTTAGAGACTGTAAGTGTTGAAATCCCCACTACACAAATTGAGGTGGAGCGTCAAAATCTACAGGTAGAAAACAATCAGGATGAAAATGTTGGGAGTGATGAGGTTGTAGAGGAACATCAAGTAGAACAAAACCCTTTATCTGATTATCAGTTAGCTAGAGACCGAGTTAGGAGAACACATAGGGTGCCTCAAAGGTTAGAGTCTGATTTTGAATTAGCTTATGCTAGTTATCAAGAATTAGTTGATAGGGAGCCAAATACTTTTGAAGAAGCTTTAGAGAGTAAAAAAGCTGAGAATTGGGTGAAAGCGATGAATGAAGAGATGAGTTCCCTCGGTAAAAATCAAACATGGGAGTTAGTCCCAAGACCTAAAAACAAGTCTATTGTTGGGTGCAAATGGGTTTTTAGAGTTAAGGAGGGAAATACTTTGGGAGAGCCTTTAAGGTTTAAGGCTAGACTCGTGGTTAAAGGTTACACACAAAAGGAAGGGGTAGACTATAATGAAATCTTTTCTCCTGTTGTTAAGTATACCACTATTAGGACTATGCTTGCATTAGTTGCACATTTTAATTGGGAACTTGATGTTAAAACTGCTTTTTTGCATGGTGAACTTGATGAAAAGATTTTTATGGATCAACCAAAAGGTTTTGAAAATAAACTAAAACCTAATAATGTGTGTTTTCTTAAACGCTCTCTTTATGGTTTAAAACAATCTCCTAGACAATGGTACAAACGTTTTGATTCTTTTGTGCAAACCATTGGTTTTAAAAGGAGTGAATTTGATCATTGCTTATATTATCAATAGGTGAGTGCTAATAATAACTGTGTGTTCTTATTATTATATGTTGATGATATGTTGCTTGTTGGCCCTAACTTGAAATTCTTGAATGAAATAAAAACCACGTTGGGTAATGAATTTGACATGAAAGACCTAGGTAATGCTAAAAGAATCTTAGGCGTGGAAATTGAAAGAGATAGGTCAAATTCAATTCTATTTCTGCATCAGACTCCATATATTATGAAAATTTTGAGAAAATTTGGCATGATTGATTGTAAACCTGTTACTTTGCCTTTAGCCAATCATTTTGTCTTATCAAAGGAACAATCACCTGCTAATGAAGAAGAAGAAGAAGAATATATGAAGAAAATTCCATATTCTAATGCCATTGGATCTGTAATGTATTTAATGGTGTGTACTAGACCTGACTTAGCTTTTGCTGTTAGTACACTTAGCAGGTACATGTCTAATCCTGGTCCCAATCATTGGGAAGCTTTAAAATGGTTGTTTAGATATTTGAAAGAAACTTGTAATGTTGGATTGGTATATAAGTTTAGTACTGAAGGATTAAAATTGAAAGGATTTACTGATGCTAATTATGCTGGTGATAGAGATAATAAGAAATCAACTTCTTCATATGTGTTTACTTTGTGTAATTCATGTGTTAGTTGGAAATCACAGCTACAGCACGTTGTTGCATTATCCACTACTGAATCTGAATATATTGTTGCTACTGAAGCCTTTAAAGAGTCTTTGTGGTTTAAAGGTCTATTAAATGAACTATGTGTCCTTGATGGAAATGTGACAGTATATTCTGATAGTCAATCTGCTATTCATCTGTGTAAAAATCCTGTCTTTCATGAACGTACTAAACATATTGATGTCAGATTACGTTTTATTAGAGATATGGTTTCTCAAGAACTGGTAAAACTTGAGAAAGTTCTTTCAGAATACAACCCTGCAGATATGGGCACTAAGGTGCTTCATTTGGTAAAATTTAGAAGCTGTCTTAGTCTTCTAAATATTGGTACAGGTATGTAAGTTTCTTTTGTGCTACAATTTCTTCTTGTTAAGTTTTTCCTTGTTAAGCTTACAGGTTAGTTTAGTAACAAGGTGGAGGTTTGTTAGGTAATGTGTTACCAAAATTAAACCCCTTTGGCGATGATGAAAAATCGAGGCCCGTTTTAACTTCAGGCTTTTATAAGCTAATATTGAAGATCAGTTAAGTCCACACCACAATTGTTTGTAGCCCACTTGGTCGGGTATCTTGAGGGAGTCAACCCAATTGGGATTGGTGCTCGATACTCGACTTTGGAGATAATGTCGGAAAAAAGGAGATAAAACCGATCAAAGCTTATCATTATCTATTTATCCTCGGTTGGTTCTTATTATTTATCTTTATCTCTTTGTTGATATACCTCATCCGTTCTCCCCGATCTCCTCCATTCTGTTTGACTCTTCATCTATAAAAGAGGCTGAACCCAGCCCTGTATTCTTCGAGCTTTTCTGTGTCAAATCTTGGGTGTTTTTCTTCGTGTTCATCTGCTTAAGTAGTCAGCCTTTCTTCTTGTGCTTCTTCGTGACACACGGCTGCTTCCTTTTTCGTGACCTTCGTGGACTGCCTTTCTGCGTGAACGGTTTCGGTTTGTGATTACCCGTACTTCCTTCGTGGTTGTACAAATCTCCAAATCGTGGTGTTACACTTGTGGTTATTGGATTGATTTTCTGAGCCAAACCAAAAAAGAAGAAAAATCAAATCTCTAACCTAGTTTCTTCCTCTTTTGTTTTAGTGTAATTATTTCTTGGTTTTAATTGAATTAATCATTGCATTTGTTGCTTTGCAGGTTCCATTGAAGCCTACAATTTCACTACAAGACAAAAAAGATACAAAAATTAATTTACACAATTTTTCATACCACTTTTAACCATTCACATTTTCTCTCTTCAATTTTTAACCCCACATTTTATTTAGAAAACACAAATAAATCAACTAAATAATTTCAATTTCATACAAAAAGTAGCCGAACAGTGCCTAAACAATGACATTTTATATGACTACACTTTGGAAGGGTGCAATCATGTGTACCATAAAGACTCTCTTCACGTACACGTAAGGGAGTGTAAATCTTGGATCGAAGTGATATTCCAGCCTTGAACTTTTGTGTGAGTGCAACCTGCACAGAAGAATGTCCAACTGAACGGACGAAAATTTTCCCGTGGTCCTCTTTTTGTTCTTAAAATATTATTTTTTACTTCTACAATTAATTTTTAATTGTAACATAGTTTTGGGGCATCTTTTGGAGACGATGATTCAGTACTTAAAGTTGCTTGAGTTTGACAAGTCATTTACAAAATCAGGTAATTATGGCTCAAATGCGTCTTCATCTTGCATTACACTGAATTAAAAAAAAAATATATATATTATCTATTAAATTCTATCTAATAAGTATATTTTATACACTTATTTTTATCCTAAAAGTAGGATTTTATATGTTTGTCTAAGAATATTTGCTATTTATGTTGTTGTTATTTCTTTATATTTCAGAAATAATCTAAAATCGATAAAACAATGGAATTGAAGTCAAAATAGAGCAATTGGATGATAAAAATGTCAAAGTGTGCAAATCAAGAGTTGATGCAATTAATCAAATGGCCAATTTGTTGAAAAATGGAAGAAGAAATCAGAAGTTCATGGACTGAATTGCAACAATCGGAAGTTAGAGGACTAGCTGCGCCATTAAAAGATAGGGACTAATTTGTAGTACTTTAAAAGATAAAAATCGCATCTTTCCAGATAACCGCGCGATCGTACGGAATAGACCCGTGAGGCCGCATGACCCAAAAATTGACGCCTGAAACAGACTTGTAGAAGCATGCGACCGCAACTATTTAAACCATGCGGTTGCACGGTTAAAATTCTGGGTCGCAGCTTGACTTTTTGCGCGGAATTCAGCATTTTTTCTCCCTAAGTAACCTAAATTCCGAGAACATCTATAAATACATTGCTTGGGGAACGAAATTAGGGGTTCCCAATTTACTCAATTCATGTCAGAATGCTGTTAAAGTGCCGAGGGATCCATGACATGCCAAGAATACAATGGAAGACCAAAGATCAATGGATGAATAGGGTGACATCTATCCATTATTCTTGTGTTTTTTTATTCAATTATGTATTTAGGCTAGGTTTTAAATGTTAGAATTGTGATGAAACATTAAATTTCGGATTTTATGTGTTACTTTGATGTTTAATTTAATTAATTCATGGGTTTGAGCAATTGATGCGTGCTTTTCTTATTATGCAATTACCTGATCACTAATTGTATGATGTTAGATTATGTTTTCTTAAGTTCGAAAGATTAGGAATTCATAAGATTAGCTTCAATTGCCACAAAGTCCGATAAGAAATATATATATACTCCTATACTTTGTGTTATTTACAATAGTATTCACATTTCTTTAATGTTTTCTTGCACATACGTATTCAATATAGAAATATAGTTGAGTCGTGCGTAGGAATAGGCGTTAATGCTTGTCCGAAAGGGAATTTTAACAACATTAGGAATATGAATTTTCAAAACCACGTGAATTATTATTAGACAATTAGAGTATTGCATAATTGATGAAACTAATGTAGATTCTCAATTCTAGCATATTCATTTTATAGTTTTTACAAAACAAATTTTCTTGTTCTTTTTTTTAATTAAGTTTAAAATCAAAATTTTATACTCAATCAATTTTCTAGTTCCGATTAAGGTTAGTAGTCTAAAATATAATTTACAACAATTTCTGTAGAATCGATATTCGGACTCAAGTCCATTATATAACTTACGCGACCCGTGCACTTGCGATTTGGCCAACACTCTCCTCATGACAATCTATTTAACTGGAACAATCCTAGGCCAAAGTTTAGGTTGTATCACCACAATGTATGGTGATTGTAAGAATCCTTGCAATTATGCAAATGAAAGGAATCCAGTTTTTTAGTTGGAAGTTCATTATCCGTTCATTTTCATCCTTACAATCTGCGTACATGTAAAACAAGTATATTTATTGGAATATGAAGGATATGGTATACGCATAAAATCTCACTTAAAAGAATCTTGCTTATAATTGGCTTGCCTTTTTGGCCACACATCTAGATGATTTAAAATAAAATAAAAAAAGTGTAGTCCACACCTTGAGGGTCCTAATCAATTATGTCCTGGACCATTGGTTAAGGATGTAATTCGCAGGTTATGCCTCCCAAAGATAGAGTGGAGGTGTGGTAAGTCATAACTCTCGTTTGCCACATGACACAAATCCATTATTTCAGGGTTTGAACCATGCATCTTACTGCGCTAAGTACTTTTCCATTACTCCCCTTTACCACTGAGAGATGTGTCCTGAGGGCACTAGATGATTAATTCTACTATTGTGTCTTGACATTGTATGTAATATTTCGTTCCATCTTTCTTCCGGTTCTTTAAAAAAGAATAATTCTATGAAGACATTTTAAATTGATATTTTTAAGTGACATCGTGACATATTGAACATACATTTGATGGTGTAAATAACTACTCAACCACTTACTTTTTTATCACTCAATGTATGTGCGTCTATCACAATGTTACTTAAAAATGTCTCCCTAAAATTACTCTTTCAAGAATCATTCCCATCATCGTACATCTAATCTAGATTCTATTACATAGATATGCATTTAATGTACTAGCGCTTGTTTGATGTTTATAAGCTTCTATTCAATGGCTAAATCAAATTTTAGCAGAATCTGATATTTCGTTGTTTCGGGATTGTATTAAAATATTCTTGCCAATGGCAAATTCAATTAATTTTGTTGATACGTCCCAAGAAACACATTTCACCATTCTCAAATTTTCTGTTGACTTGGAAGGGTGAATGACCATTTTATGATTAAACAATGATATGTTGTGTTAGGAGTAATTCAGTCATTAACATGAAAATTGCTTGACGCGATGAAAGTTAAAAAGTCAAAAGTCTCGTTATTTCTCCAAATATTTTATGGCTCCACGAAGTTGCATAAAAAAATTGATTTTCCTGAAAAAATACTTACTTCAAACAGGGCTAAATAAATTATGAGTTAGCATAAACTAAAAAGAAATTTAAGAAAAAATTAACATTTTAATTATCTATTTGATAAAAGTTTTTTTATTTATTACAACTGTTCGCTGACCGCAAGTATACGTATCGTACAAGTAATCAAGTGGATTTGAGTTCGAATATCATTCCCACAGAAATTGAGCAAATTGTATTTTAGACTACTTTTCTTTAACCGGAATTATGAAAAGCTTTGCTTTGAGAATTTTGGAATTAAAATTTAACTAAAAAAACGAGAAAATTTATTTTGTAAAAACTATGAATTGAACATGTTAGAATCATGAATCCACGTTAACCTTATCATTTATGTGTTTGACTTAAACATTTAACAACAATTTATGAAGTATTGAAAATTCATGTTCCTATAGTTTTTTATGTCCCCTTTCGTAAACACATTTTTCTACAAGAGATGAGCTTATATTTTTATGACTAATCCAAACATGTAGAAAAATATTAACTAATTCTAATCACTTTTTGAGATTACACAAAACATAGGAATGTATTTCTATCTCATATCGGATTTTGTGGCAATTAATCAAGATATAATGATTTCTTACTCTTTCGAACATGGAAAATTATCACAAACAACAAGAATTATGCGTCCACAATCATACATGAAAATAAAACTAAATTAATTGCTTTAAAATCCATAAATTGCATAATGTAAATGTTAAATCAAAGTATGGAATCAAGAAATTAACGTTTCATCACAATTCTAACCATAAAAATCTAGCCTAGAAACATAATAAAAGATAAATCATAACAAGAGTAATTGGAGTTTATCACTATTTTCACCATGTTGTGGAAGAATTTTCAATCATGCTCTAATTTGTTCCTTGGTAATTCGACAGCCCTTCGAGATTACCTTTGACAAGTTTGGAACATCTAACTTCGTGCCCCAAGTCTGGTGTTTATAGATTTTGTCGAGACTTAGGTTACTTGGGAGAAAAGAATGTTGAAATCAGCGCAAAAACCCAACAATCTGGCCCAAAAATCAACCGTGCGATCGCACGGTGTTACAGGTTTTGCTTCAATTGCGAATTTTGGCAGCCATGTGACCGCACAGCTTGGCAGGGCTCGATCGCGCGGTTATAAGGCTAAAGTGCAATTTCATCTTTTGATTCAATTTAAGTTGGTCCTTGTGATTTAATTGCAACTTCGGTCCTTCTACTTTTGATTGTTGCAATTTAGTTCCCAAACTTTCGATTTCTTCCAAATTTGAATTCTTTTTCGAGTATTCTTCCAATTGAGCTCTTTATCTACTTCGTCCATTTTTTATTTGCACACTTTTGACACTTTTATCATCTAATTACTTGATTTTGATTTTAATTTCATTGTTATCTTGACTTTAGGGTTATTCCTGAAATATAAACAAATACTAACAAAATAAATAACAAATATTCTTAAACCAAAAAATAAAATCTTACTTTTAGAATAGAAATAACTTATCAATAATAAATTTGATATTTTCGGGATAAAATATATATTTAAAAAGTAAAGTTGTGATATGAATTACGAACGCACTTCTTTTCTTTGCACCTACTAATTGCAGATACCTAGGCTGAAGCAGAAGGAAAAAGTATAAAAAAAATGATAAAATAAAATAATAATTAAGAGGCCGACAACTTGATCTCTGCGTACATGTCCCCTTGTTGCCCTTCTTACTAGCTGTTTATTGTTTGTTCATTGTTTTCTATTGTGACTTCTCTGCAGTTTTGTATTATCATATTATAAAGAATAAGCATGGAAATGTATAATAATTATATAAAGATATACTCAACGTCTTGATACTCTAACCTTTGTCCTTACGATGTTATCTCTGTTTCTTAAAAAAAATTTGTTTTTTTTATTTTTCAAAATAAAATGTATGGTTAAAAAGTGAAAATAGAAAATTTGTATTGTCAAAAAGTGATTTAAAAAA
The DNA here is from genome assembly GCA_963555705.1 of Ligustrum vulgare. Classification (NCBI taxonomy): domain Eukaryota; kingdom Viridiplantae; phylum Streptophyta; class Magnoliopsida; order Lamiales; family Oleaceae; genus Ligustrum; species Ligustrum vulgare. The sequence continues at coordinate 12,065,715 of OY743181.1, forward strand.
TTATACTGAAAAAAAATATTTAAAGACATGTTTGTCAAACAGAGGCTAATTTTCAAATGAACAAACAATATAAATACGAGAAATACAAAAGCAATATCAGAAATCAAGAAACAGAATCACAGGTGGGTCCCACTTGGTGTTTATCAAGTAGTTATGATCATGTTTCACTCTCATTATTAGGGAAATAATGTGTTTTGATATAGATTTTGGGAGAACGTGTTGTTAAAAAATGTTTGAAAAGTTAAAAATTATAGACTTGACTAGTATGAATAGCTAAGAATAAGATTGTTGAATAAATATTCAATTTTGTTTTCAAACCATTTGATTATTATTACATGGAAACCATCAATTAAACGATAGGCATATCCAATAAATGTGATAGACTTACATTTATTTAATCTGCGATGTTTCTTCAAGTTTCATACATAAGTTCCTTCTTTAACAACAACAAAACAGATATTTTGAATCAAATCAAATTTTTTAACACCAAATGTATAATTCTTCTTTTATCCAATCAAAAGCAAGATATTGAAACAATTTTATTATATGTTATCTTATATAAATTTTATTTTTTGTAGTATGATATTGCAAATATTCTTATTATAATCTATATAATATATAAAAGTAGCTGAGTCAACCCCAGTCAACTTCACTGTTTCCCTCCAAAACTCTTGTACTATGTGCAGATTTTATTTATTTATTTTTTTCAATTTTTGGGGACTTTAATATTTATCATGTTCACACTACTTATATCCCCTATCCAATAATCAACTTCAAAACACACTTCAAAAATAGTTGGGCCTTCAATATTTATTTATTATTTTCAAAATCGCTAACGTCTACTTATAGTCTTCAATATTTGTTGTGTTTACATGACTTCTATTTCCCGCCCCCTAATTACACTGGAAAGCCAGTTATTTTCTTCTCTTTTTTTCCTTTTTCGCTTTTTCAGAATTTGTTTCATTTTTTTCCCATTTTTCAAAATCTGTTGATTCATTTTTGTTTTCTATAATGTTGGGCTATTTAGAATAGTTTTGGGTTTGATAGATATGTTAATGGTTTCGACCGTTGAGTGAAGAAAAAATATATTATTCATGAGTTAGTATATATATTTAATGAAATTTTATATCACAATGTATAAAAAATAATAAAAATAAGAAACTATAATTATTATTATTTTAAATTTGCTTTTATCGAAAAGTTGTTTTTTATTTTTTATGATATAAGAACGATAATTTGTTTGGTTTTACTTATTTATATTTGACTTTTTTGTGTCAAAACCTCTCTTTTCATAAAAAAAAATGTGTTCTTCTAACGTTTTCAATCTTACAAATAAATATTTGTGTTCATTTATACAAACTTAAAGTAAAATTTTCAGTTAAAAATTATGTTGAAATTTTATTACTAGATAATACTCTCTCTATCCTACAAAGATAGTCCACTATTTCTTTTTTGTCCGTCTCAAAAAGATAGTCTACTTTATTTTTTAAGAGTGAAATTAATATTTTATATTCCATTTTGTCCTTAATCTGTGTGAAAATGAGTAGAGGACTATCTTTATGGGACGGAGGGAGTACTAAATTATAAATCACATCATACATATAGTTTTTTTTTTATATAAATAATCTTATTTTTAGTTATTTAGTACATCTAAAAATTGGAGCTTTTTTTATAGCGTATTATTAAATATTTTTATAGATAATTACATTTAATACGTAATTAATTTTTTATAATAATTGTGATATTTTATTGGTCTTAATTTTATGGATAAATATTTGGTTCAGTCATACAGATCCAATGTCAAATTCTCAATTAAAATTATATCTAAAATTTATACACATTCGTATTTTTATAAATCACGTTTTATTGAAATTTTTATAACTAAATCCTATTTTTAAGTTATTTATTACATATACATATTGAAGTTTTTTCCTATGTTGCATTATTTATCAAAATTATTTCAATGACAATTACATTTAATTCTTAATTAATTTTTTATTTCAAAAAATCTCATATCTCATTTTTTAACATTAACGGTTAATAAATTTATTTATATTGTTTGAAATGATATAATTATTAATGGTTTTTGTCCTAACTTTTAATTTTAAAATTTCAAAAAGTAATTAACCATACAAAGATATTCTTTACTATATTTTAATTCAAATTTTATGATATTTTTTCACAATAATATATAAATTGTCTCCCAATTTACTTAACTAAAAATTGAGATGATCAATATTAAATTATAATTTCAATCAGAAAATAATTACGTTGTATAAATATTGAAAACCTAAAATATCATAAATTTGATGCAATATCTTTGTCAACCTCGCAATTTATTATTATTATTATTATTATTATTATTATTATACATGTTGTTTTTTATTGTCAATGATCAAAATATTGAATTTTATCTTTTATATGAATGGTCTCTATTATTAACTTTTTCATCTATTGTTTGAATGTTCGGAGTACATGAATACTGGAGATCCTACATTTAATTTTTCATTTTGCAAGGCCAATTTTTGGTTCGAGGAGATAGTGAATAATCGTTACAAAACTTGAAGATTATATTCTATAACGTCAAATTCTATCTGACAGTAATGCAGGATACAATTTCTTTATTTTAAGGATATCGTTGATCCATTCGAATTTTAGGATACTTATTAGATTTCAAAAAAAAAAAAAAAAACAATTTTCATTGATGGTGTCATATGACATGACTATCAATAAGAGTCAGGCACAATCATTTTCGCATGTATGACTTCTCCTTAAAAGGTTGATGTTTATACATGAAACTAATAAATGATGAACTTATCTCTTATTTATAAATGTTATTTATTTTGTTTAAGAATTCAGTGAATTTCGAATATGATTATTTTTATTTAGAAGTTTCTTCCCGTGCATCGCACGGGATGATTCACTAGTTTAAATTAGCAGGTGGGGTGAAAGGTCACACTGAGAGTTGGAGAAATGTAAAAAAATGATTGAAAAAAAAAAATTAAATTGCGTCTTAATATATATATATATATTACGCCAATAGGTTATTCTAATGATGGTTTTGTAAAGTAAAACCGTGTTGTACTTTGGAGTCATAAAATTCTTGAATTTATCTATAACTAGTTGTCTATCCGTGCGATGTACGAAATATATAATTTTTAAATCATAATTTTGAAAATATCTTAATTCAATCATATTAAATAAAAAAACATAATTTCAATAAAATTTCAATACAAAATATTATTGAATTTGAAACTTTAAAAAAGACAAAACAATTCACAATAAAAAATGCTACATGTATACTAAGTGTACTGCGTCACTCAAAATTTGGCACTCGTTTAAATTTTTTTATATAATTTTTTTTTTTTTTTACTTTTTTTTACGTTTTTCTCTGAAAATTTGCCTACCTCATCACTTATTTCCTTTTTAATATGTTATAATTTTTTATTAACTATCTTTTTTAATGTGTTGCTTACATATATTTTATTTGAAATTCAATATATTAATTAATATTTCCTTGTTTTTTAAACATGCCAATTTTTTTCAAAATGATAAAATAATTAAGCCTCCGTTTGGTAATAATATTTGGTTTATAAACTTATTTATTTATAATTTTGGGGTAAAAAATAGTGGTTGAAAATTGGAGAGAGAAAATATGTGTTGTTTAAAAGTTGATAGAAAATAATTAATTATTTTTGTAACATGCATATTGATTCATTGAAGAACCTACTCATTTTTGACATATTAGGAAGCAAAATTTCAATATTTCTACTTCTTTATTTTCAAAATATATTAATTCAGTTTTTTCATTCTAACTTAACAAATTTATATATATATATATATATTAATAAAAAATTTTCCTTTTCAATATAACATATTTTAATAGATATGATATGACATTTATTTATATTCATATATATTTATCCAATTTTTTCATTTTCTACATAACACATATTATTAAATTTGAAACATTAAAAAAAAAAAGAAAACAAATCAAATTATGTTGTAACTTTTATTTACGTTTTTTCATTTATTTTGACTTTTATTTACGTTTTTTTTCATTTCTTTTGACTTTTATTTACGTTTTTCTATAAAAATTTGCTCATCTTATCATCTATTTTCCTTTTAATATGTTATAATTTTAATTAAATTTATTTTTAATATGTTGCTTACATATATTTTATTCGAAATCCAATATATTAATTAATATATTTTATTTTTCCTTATTTTTTAAACATACCAATTTTTGTCAAAAAGATGAAATGATTAATTTTATACCAATTTATCATTGGTGGTAAAAAGTTGATAGCAAATAATTAATTATTTTTGTAATATGCTTATTGAAGAACCAACTAATTTATTGATATATTTGGAAGTAAAATTTCAATGAATTTATTTATTTATTTTCAAAATATATTGATTCAAAATTTTTATTTCTAATTTACCAAATTTATATAGCATGTATTTATTTATTTTCAAATATATTAATCCAAAATTTTTATTTTCAATTTAAAACATTTATATAGATATGACATTTATTTATGTGCAAATATATTAATACAATTTCTTAATTTCCTATGTAACATATTTATATAGATATCACATTTATTTGTGTTCAAATATATTAATCCAATTTTTTTCATTTCCTACATAACACATTTACATAGATATCACATTATATATGTTTCAATATATTAATCTAGTTTTTTCATTTTCAATGTAACTCATTTACACATAGTACATTTATTACAACTCTTACTATATATGTAATAAATACTAATTTTTCCTACAGAAATCTTTATTTTTATCTTTTCTTTCTTTATTTATTTTTTATATATATAAAAGTATAAGTGATGAGAGATAGTCATTAAATGCATTTTTCCCTCCAAAATGACTCTCACTTCTCACTTCTACTTTTATGTATACTAGTTGTCTACCCGTGCGATATACGGAATATATAATTCTTAAATCATAACTCTGAAAATATCTTGATTCAATCATATCAAATAAAAAACATAATTTCAATAAAATTTCAATACAAAATGTTATTGAATTTGAAACTTTAAAAAAGACAAAACTATTCAAAATAAAATATTCTACATGTACACTAAGTATACTGCGCACCTCAAAATTTGGCATTCATTTAAATTTTTTATATAAATTTTTTTTTTACTTTTATTTACCTTTTTCTATGAAAATTTGCCCACATCATCACCTATTTCCCTTTTAATATGTTATAATTTTTTATTAATTATATTTTTAATGTTTTGCTTACATAAATTTTATTTTTCCTTATTTTTTAAACATGCAAATTTTTGTCAAAATGATGAAATGATTAAGCCTCCGTTTGGTAATAATGTTTGGTTTATAAATTTGTTTATTTATGATTTTGAGGTAAAAAGTAGTGACTGAAAATTGAAGAGAGAAAATATGTGTGGTTAAAAAGTTGATAGAAAATAATTAATTATTTTTGTAACATACGTATTGAAGAGCCTACTCATTTATTGACATATTAGGAAATAAAGTTTCAATAATTCTATTTATTTATTTTCAAGATATATTAATTCAATTTTTGCTTTCCTAACTTAACAAATTTATATAGCATATATTTATTTATTTTAAAATATATTAATCCAAAATTTTCATTTTCAATGTAACACATTTACATAAATATGATATGGCATTTATTTATTTTAACATGTGTTATTGGATTTGAAACTTTTAAAAAAAAAAAAACTAATCAAAATAAAAAATTCTGAATGTACACTCAGTGTACCGCATCACTCAAAGTTTGACATTTAATTAAATTTTTTATATAAAATTTCTTTTGACTTTTGTTTACGTTTTTCTCTAAAAATTTGCCCACCTGATCACCTATTTTCCTTTTAATATGTTTAAATTCTTAATTAACTTTATTTTTTAATATGTTGCTTACATATATTTTATTCGAAATTCAATATATTAATTTATATATTTTATTTTTCCTTATTTTTTATACATATCAATTTTTTTCCAAATGATGAAATGATTAAATTTTCTACCAATTTATCATTTGTCGTAAAAGTTGATAGCAAATAATTAATTATTTTTGTAATATGCTTATTGAAGAACATACTAATTTATTGACATATTAGAAAATAAAACTTCAATGATTTTATTTATTTATTTTTAAAATATGTCGATTCAAAATTTTCATTTCTAACTTAACAAATTTATATAACATGTATTTATTTATTTTCAAATATATTAATCCAACATTTTCATTTTTAATGTAACACATTTACATAGATATGACATTTATTTATGTTCAAATATATTAATACAATTTTTTCATTTCCTACATAACACATTTACCTATATATCACATTTATTTATATTCAAATATATTAATCAAATTTTTTTCATTTCCTACATAACACATTTATATAGATACACATTATTCATGTTCAAATATATTAATCTAATTTTTTTCATTTTCAATGTAACACATTTATACATAATGCATTTATTACAACTCTTACTAAACATGTAATAAATAATAAAATTTTCAACAAAAATATTTATCTTTTCTTTATTTTTTATTTTTATATATAAAAGTAAAAGTGAGGAGAGAGGGTCATTAAATGCAATTTTCCCTCCAAAATCACTCTCTCTCCTCACTTCTACTTTTATATATATATATATATATAGATATAGATATAGACTAGTGTTACACCCGTGCGATGCACGGTCATTTGTTACCTACATATATCAAATTTATATTTTAGTATATGAAATAAATATTTAATTAAAAATGAGAAATGAATGAAGATAATTAATTACAAAGGTACATTACACATATCTTAATTATTTTTTAATTTTTTTTAGTATTCGTATGCTTATCGTTTCAGGAATTTCTTTAAATATTGTAATTTGAATTGATTTAAAACTTCAAATGGAAAAGAAAAATTACATTTAAATAGAATTTATAATAAGTAGAAAAATAGATATATCTGTGATATACGCTTAAAATTTTATTAAAATTTAAATGAAAATGAAAAGAAAAAGAAAAATAGATTGATGAACGTTCTTATTTCATTCTCTTTCGGAAGTGCTCTCTCTTTATGTATTGCATTTTTCTTTCGTGAGCATATTTACTCCTTGTTTGAGCCCTCATTATCTACAAAATGAGTTTAATAATAATGATTTTGTGGATAATATATACTTAAGCACATGTTTGTTACAAAGAGCTGCTAAAAAGTATAATTTTTTTTTAAAAAAAATTATATGTAAATTATAGGGGCTTTTTTTTTTTTAACTCATTTGCATAACTATTCATTTTTAATGATTATTAATGTAATTAGTATTTTCAAAATATAATTTCTAGATTATCACAAATAATTTATCACTATCCAAATAGTACTATTAGAATTGGTACCAACTATATCTTATTACAATATTTGATATTTAAATTTATTAACAAATATTTCATTTCATATTTACTTTAATATTACAAATTAAACAGATGTGGTCATATATTTAAATAAATGTAGCAAATTAAGCAACAAGAAATGTTATTTTTGATTAAATTTTAACGAATGTATATCGCAAATATATTTAACTTTATTTACTAAGAAATCATTTATGCATCTCGATTCATAAAAGTGGCACGTTTGTTTAACCCGCGAGACATAATACTTTATCACTTACTCATATAGAATTGATTTTTCAAGAATCAATTTTTCTGAAATTCATTTTCAATCACACAAATTTTAAAAAATTATATGTTACAATTTTTCATACTACTTTTTAACTATACATTCTTAAAAATCACTATTTCACAAAAACAATTTTCAAAAAATCAAAGTCAAATAGTCAAAATAATAATTTGAAAATCTCGCAATTATAATGATACGACAACCGATTAAAGTTGGAGATCACGAAATTATACAAATAATCTTATACCCTATAATCTTTAAAAATTTATTATAATTAAGAATGATTAAAAATATTAATCATTCTATTAATATTATTAACTAAAAAGAAATCAAAGTATTAATTATTCAATATTAGTCTTTGTTTAATAACTTTTTTCTATAAATTATTTAAAAGAGATGCATTTTTTCAAGTACATATATATTTTAGAAAATATGATTTTTAATTAAAGATAACGAATGATTTGACCATTAATAATTAAAACACAATTTTTATATTAATGGCTATATATAGATTTTATAATATTATGAACAATAAATAATATAATTTAATGATAATTTAATACCGATAACTAAAAATCTTAATTGAACATATTCAGAATTAGTGTTAATAATAAAATTAAAATTGATTATAAAAATATCAAACATTGTTTAGTATTTAATATATATATATATATATATATATATATATATATATATATATATATATATATATATATAGCAATAAAAGAGTTCACATTTATCCAGATTTTATATTCACATTTGACATATATTAATTTTATATTCACACTGATCCACTTTGCATTCACACTATTTGATTTCATGGAACCTTACTGTTTATAGAAATAAAAAAATAGGCGGAAAGTTGTTTTAGAAACTACTTTACTTTTATATATAGTACTAGTTAATTACCCGTGCGATGCACGGGAAGAAACGTTTGGATAAAGATAATTCAATATGAAATTAGATAAATCATTTTCATAAAATAAATAAATTTCACAAATAAGAGATAATATCATCATTTATTGATTTTATATGACTACAAATTCTGGAAAACTTCTTTGTACACAACGTTGTTTGTTGATTTTGTTGTTCTTCCTTTCTTATCACAAATCAATATATTTAATATGGAACGATTTGTCACCCTAGAAATCGCAACATAAAGTTATCCATATGTAAGCACTAGCCGTTTAAGATGAAGTTCCACATGCAAGAATGATTGTACTTGACTCTTATTGACAGTCATGACATATGACACCATCAATAGAAATTGTATTCTTTGAAATCTAATAAGTATCCTAGAATCAGAAGGGTTCAACGATAACATTGGAATAAAGAACTTGTGTCTTGCATTGATGACAGAAAAAATTTAACCTTCCAGAACATGGTCGCCAAGTTTTGTAACTATCAACCTTGTTCCATTACTCAATCCATGTGTATGATCAATATTTCTCAGAAAGAACTTGTGTCCTCACTTATCTGTTGCAAAGGTCCACCACGTGGCACAATAGTGATATCCAAGTGTCCAGGTAGTGTGTCAAAATCCACCGACAATCAATTCGGCAATTTCATCGACAATAGAAAAATCATATTGGCCATCATTGGTCGCCCACCAACCAATAAGTATAAGTCTTAAATTTGAAGTGTTTCCTCAATCATTTTTTCTCAAACCGACCTAAATTGTCTTAACAATTTGTTGTATTTGTCTAGCATATCATTCTAATCAGAAACTATTAAATCATGCAACATAGAATCGCATGATTCAATCCTACCCAGGGACATTAAAAGACATAAACTAAATTTTAGAACATCACAACAAAATTATCCGTAAACAATATAAATATAAACGAAATAAATACATAATGCGTACCTCACGACCCTTTTTCTGCTTTCAACCTCATTCACATTGTCAACAATGTAAAGCGAGCAAATTGAAGAGCATAACCGTAATCAGGCAATAGACTCTCAATCTTATGGCAATTTTGATCGTGTAATCTGAAGAGGGGAGTCCCTCTACCATCATTTAGCTCATTATCTATTCCCCCATAGAAGTGAATGAAAACATCATATTATATGTCCGAATGTTCTCAATGAAATTTTTAATCCTGTCTCCCTGTCATATAACAAATCTTTCGAAATTAGAGGATGATCTTCCATAAGAGAAATGTTCACTTCCTCTTTTATACAACAAAGTAGGGGTGACCAAATAAACAACAAAATCGAATTAAACTTCAACAAATGATTAAATTTAATTTTCTATAAAAATACTAATAAAGTTAATAGAACGCAATACAAAGGAGTTCAAATTTTTAGATGTACTAAATAACTAAAAAAATAAGATTATTTATAAAAAGTTTTATAAAATAAGATTTATTTAGTATTAGATGCGTGATACAACTTCGATATAATTTTGAACTGAAAATCTTGCATTGAATTTGTATGACTGCACACAAATACTTATTTGCAAAATTCAAGAAATTAAAAGATAAAAAAAATTATGAAAAGAGAGGTTTAAACACAAATAATCAAATGTAAATAAGTAAAAATAAAAATCTCCATAAAAATATTTAAGTGAAAGTAGCAGTGTGAACACAATAGAAGTTGAGTTTTGGTCTTTGGAGTGTGAAAGCAATAAAAGTTGAGTGTGAAAATATATGAAATATATAATATATAATATTGTATTAAAAAAATCACAAAAAGTTGTGTCAAATTGGCGGGAAATTCTCCTAAATTGATTAAATATTCGATATAAATATAAATGAAAATTCGATATTAGATTTGTATGACAGAACGAAATTATTCATCCATAAGATTGATACCAATAAAATATCACAATTATTGAAAAAAATTATTTACGTATTAAATGTAACTTTCTATAAAAATATTAATTAAGTTAATAGAACGCAATACAAATGAGCTCAAATTTTTAGATGTACTAAATAACTAAAAAAATAAGATTATTTATAAAAAGTTTTATACAATAAGATTTATTTTGTATTAGATGCGTGATACAACTTCGATATAATTTTGAACTGAAAATTTTGCATTAAATTTGTATGACTGCACACAAATACTTATTTGCAAAATTCAAAACATTAAAAGATAAAAAAAAAAATTATGAAAAGAGAGGTTTAAACACAAATAATCAAATATAAATAAGTAAAAAAAAAATTTCTATAAAAATATTTAAGTGGAAGTAGCAGTATGAACACAATAAAAGTTGAGTTTTGGTCTTTGGAATGTGAAAGCAATAAAAGTTGAGTGTGAAAATAAATGAAATATATCATATATAATATTGTATAAAAAAAATCACAAAAAGTTGTGTCAAATTGGCGGGAGGAGTCGATATTAGATTTGTATGACAGAACGAAATTATCCATCCATAAGATTGATACCAATAAAATATCACAATTATTGAAAAAAATTATTTACGTATTAAATGTAACTTTCTATAAAAATACTAATTAAGTTAATAGAACGCAATACAAATGAACTCAAATTTTTAGATGTACTAAATAACTAAAAAAATAAGATTATTTATAAAAAGTTTTATATAATAAGATTTATTTAGTATTAGATGCGTGATACAACTTCGATATAATTTGGAACTGAAAATTTTGCATTGAATTTGTATGACTGCACACAAATACTTATTTGCAAAATTCAAAACATTAAAAGATTAAAAAAAATTATGAAAAAAGAGGTTTAAACACATATAATCAAATATAAATAAATAAATAAAAAAAATCTCCATAAAAATATTTAAGTGAAAGTAGCAGTGTGAACACAATAAAAGTTGAGTTTTGGTCTTTGCAGTGTGAACACAATAAAAGTTGAGTGTGAAAATAAATGAAATATATAATATATAATACTGTATTTAAAAAAATCACAAAAAATTGTGTCAAATTGGCGAGAGGAGTCGATATTAGATTTGTATGACAGAACGAAATTATTCATCCATAAGACTGATACCAATAAAATATCACAATTATTGAAAAAATTATTTACGTATTAAATGTAACTTTTTTTAAAAATAATAATTAAGTTAATAGAATACAATATAAAGGAGCTCAAATTTTTAGATGTACTAAATAACTAAAAAAATAAGATTATTTATAAAAAGTTTTATATAATAAGATTTATTTAGTATTAGATGCGTGATACAACTTCGATATAATTTTGAACTGAAAATCTTGCATTGAATTTGTATGACTGCACACAAATACTTATTTGCGAAATTCAAAACATTAAAAAGATAAAAAAAAAATTTATGAAAAGAGAGGTTTAAACACAAATAATCAAATATAAATAAGTAAAAAAAAAAATCTCCATAAAAATATTTAAGTGGAAGTAGCAGTGTGAACACAATAAAAGTTGAGTTTTGATCTTTGGAGTGTGAAAGTGATAAAAGTTGAGTGTGAAAATTAAGGAAATATATAATATATAATATTGTATAAAAAAATCACAAAAAATTGTGTCAAATTGACGAGAAATTCTCCTCATTTAATATTAAGTAAGATATATATAAATATAATATAGATAATAAAGATTACAATGTGAATGACAATCTCATTCAAAACCTCCTCACATGTGAGGCTGTGACCACTTACATTTTGGTGACCCCACCCCAACACATGAGGAGGTTGTAAATGAGATTGTCATTCTCATTGTGAATGTAACATTTATCAAAACTCTTTTATTCTTCGAGTTTCTACCAAAATGATGACAAATACATCCCAAATAGGCCACGACAACTAGGCCTGGGTAAAAGAATCGAAACCAGCGATTCGATTCGGTTTCGGTTCGATTCTACAAAAATTTTAAACGGTTTTGATTCTAAAAATCAAGAACTATCGGTTCCGGTTCTGATTCCGGTTCTTGGTTCAGAACTAGAACCAATAACCAAAATAAAACACTATTTTTTATTTTTATTTTTTAATATAAGTTTTAAAAAAATAAAAATAAAAATCATCAATTCCTAATCTTAATGCATGTTGTCTGGTCCATTAATCAATATCAATTATCCAACAACTATTAACTCATTAAACATTACAATAACTATAAACAAAACAAGTAATAAACAAAAAATCATAGATCAAAAATCATTTTTCTTTTATTGGTTCTATCGTTCAACTTCAAACCTTCAGCCGTCAGTTCTTCAAGAATGAACAATAAATCTTTACTCTTCATCTTGAAATTAATTGTTATCTTGTTTTTAAGTATTTGCTAGACTTGTGCGAATGTTTCCTGAAAATTTGGAGAATTACGAGCAGAAATTGAAGAATTTTTAGAAGGAGCACGTACACACGAATGAGGAGATACATTACTGTTTAAAAATGAGTGAATATTTTGGCGTCAATGATTTTGAGTGTTGTATTCGCATTTTGATCAAAGTCGATAACCTTACCGTTTTACGACTCTTACTAGTCGGAATTTATCATGTTTTCATCGCTTAAGTGTGAAAAATTTTAGTTTAGGAAATCGGAATCGGAACCAACCAGAACCAAAAGAACCGAACGGTTCGATTTCGGTTCGGTTCTTCCCTTGCAAAAAGAACTATCTGTTCTTGGTTCGATTCGGTTCCCTACTAACCAGAACCATAAGGAACCACGCCCACGCCTAACGATAACTACTTGCACGAAGTCAACGGATTTTTTTCATTTTTAACCTTTTACCATTTGAACATATAAATCTTTTATAAACAGTTGTTTATAAATAACAATATGTCAACATGTTTTTATTGGTTCATTTTTTTAGAAAATAAAACATGATAGTGATAATCTTTGGTTAATCGAATTGGTTAACTTTTCAAAAAAATAACCAATAAAATATTGTCACGTAATTATATATAAATAAAATTTATAAACAATTTTTATCGAATAGAGGAATGTCGCAAAATGTCCACTCCCTTCCCAGAGCAAGTACCAATTTTATTTTATTTTTTAGTTTTTGCCATTTTCAGTTTGCCACTGTTTCATCAAAAAAAAGTCGATTGTTGGAAAAGAAAAATATATATCTTTTACTATAAAAGAATTGCTTTGTACGATAAGTTCCTTTTCTAAAGTGTCTTTTACTTTATCAATCAAGTAATTGTAGTTCAATTGGATAGTTATACTTTAATTAATATGATTTTCGACACGATAACTAAGCTTTAATTTAATTTCAATCGAATTCTATTGACGAAAAAAAATTATGTGGTACTCAATAAATGATGATCATCATCACACGTAATCGTTAACTACCATAAGTTAGCAATTGTTTAATAATCGATTTATAAATCATACAATTTTTCAAATTACTTTTTATTCACAAATCTTTTTCTCTCTTCAATTTTTAACCACACATTTTATCTCAAAATCATAAATAAATCAGTTTATAAACCGCTACAGTGTTACCCATCGATTTTAGTCGGCTCAAGTGACGAAATTGGACGAAATTATACAATTAAAACTAAATTAAAGTGTAATAACTCAATTAAAGAAAAATAATCTGTACAGCTAGGATAGAATATATTTACCACAAAGGGAATTTTACCCTATTATTTTGATTTTAAAAATTGAATAATTTATAAATTGATTTATAAATCAATTACTTACTATTATCGAACGTAGTTCAATGTTCCCAATAAACAGAGATTTGAGGAGGGAAGGGCATTACTCGTGGCTGGCACTCCACCACGTCACGTTTTTCCTCCACGTTTGGAGACAACCTGCTGTTCTACTGATTCGTGGGTCTTCGCAATCGTGAACTTTAAATGATATTTTCCTAATTAACTTTAATCAATTTTTTGTTTCAAATGCAAATCAGTGTAGGTCGTTTACTGTTTTTAAAATTAAATTAAATTAAATTAAATATAAATTGTTACTTCCATTTCAAGTTCACATTCAAGAATCTCAAATTTAATGAAAAATTTGAACAAAAAGCTTGATCTTATTCCTCCATTTCTAAGGAAAACTAAGCATGTGTTTGATAAATTGTTTATAAACGATTATTCAGAAATATTATTTATAAATAGCGATGTGATAATATTTCGTTGTCCATTTTTTTTTTTTTGAAAATTAAAAAATTGTGGTTGAAAATAGTTGACCAATATAAATTGTTGATTTTTTTTAAAAAAATTATTTAATGAAATATTGTCACGTGATTGTTTATAAACAAAACTTATAAACAAATTTACCATACAGGGGAACTCGTGTGAATAAAGTGATGTTTAAACATAGACTAGTATATATGCAGCTAGTAATTGCACCATGTAATGCACGGAAGATATAATTAACAATTATTTATTAATTAAGTTGTAAAAATACATTGTCCTGCAAAAATAACACAATGAACAACAAAGAACATTATTTACATACATAAATTGTGGATAATTTATAAATTTCTTTTTCCCTATAAGATTTTTTAATTGGTCTAATATCCTTATATGAATAACACAAGTTTTCTTAGCGTAAAATGAAATAAAAGAAGGTAGTAACTTGCATGCATAAATTGTGCATTCATATATAAAAAAAAACACCAAGAACAATATAATATAAAGTTGCGAATTACTTATTTTCTTTTAACAGCTAATTGTTTATTCTCTAGTTTTCATAGTTTATTTAGGCTAAGTAAATCTGAACACATGATGTATTCTATACTTTATAATTTTGATTTGATGATCAAAGTCGAGCTTATTGTTAATTAATTTCTAAAAAGTTAAAATGTTTAAAATTTTCAAATCATAAAATGAAATAAAGTAACTAATAGACATTCACGAAATTAATTAATCGACTTCCTGAATTGTACTATAAGAATTGGTACTAACGATCTCAATCCTATAATTGTTATTTAAATATATTAAAAAATATTTCATTTTATTACATGTAAAAAAATAAATGCATTACGATCAAAATTTACAAATACAATTAACTTTATATATAAAAAAAAAATCATCCCTCCCTCCCTCAATAGCCAATGAATAAAAAAGAGAACGCAAATAAATAAATATAAATAAATAAAAGAAGAATGGGGGACAAAACTCCTTTTCTACCTAGGAATTGAGTTATTCTAAGGGTACATTTTTAATTCGTATTTTTAAGTGATATTGTAACATGACCTACATTTATTATGTGATAAAAATGTTAGTAATGAGATAATTATTTACACCAATCTATGTGCGTCATGTCACAATATATTATTTAGAAATGTTAATTAAAACTGTCCACCTCTAATGAAAATATGTCAAGTGTTCGAATAATTTTAAATGGGACACTTGACAATTTACCATTGGAGGTGGACAACACAGAATAGACCTGTTTATTTTAGCCTTGTTTGCTAGAAACTAAAATTTTAATTTGCAATTTTTTAAAAATACATTTCATCTTTTATCAAAATTTGCAAAAATTACAATTTTAATCTTCATCAAACAAGGATTTAGAATGTATTTTAAAAGTAAGAAAAATTTTGAGCTGCATGTAAAATTATTTTATTAAGAAATTTGTGATTACAAAAGTTTGAAAAAATAAAAAATAAAAAAAAATGAAATTTTAATTAACATGAGGATCAACCAAAGCAGAGGTTCACAATTTTGTCACTAACTGAAAACGACTCCAAACAACCTGTTACGTGTACGTGTATTTATATCTATCCCTTTCGCAGACACACAATAGCAATAAATATACACAGTATCATCTACACCACGTGTACGTGTATATAGATGGAGGATTAATTATTGAGGAGTACACCGACTTGAAACCCATAATTCTTTTCTTCCTTACTAGTTTTTTTTTTTTCTCTGGTGGGTCTTTTTTCTTAAGCTTCAACAATGGTGGATCTTCAGACTGTGTGTTGTATGTGTGGCGACGTGGGATTCCCCGACAAGCTCTTCCGATGCACCAAGTGCCGAGGCCGCTTCCAACACTCGTATGCACATATATATTTGTGTTTGTTAATTTCTGTATTCTTTGTGTGTTAATATATTTTTGTGAAAATTTACATGCATATTAACGATGATGATCAATGATCTTACGAGTTTTTTTGTAGCATGTCGACGTAACTCGTAATATAAGAATTTTTCTTAAAAAGGATTTTTTGTCCCAACCTTGGTTGGAGATGTGTCACGCGTCCTCGGGATTTGAACCCTTAACTTGAGGACGTTTTTAGCCAAGGTTGGAACAAAAATCTCGGACAATTAGGGTATTAGAGATCACGCCACGTACCGTCAAAAACCTGTAACATTAATCAAGATTATTTTCACATAATCTCTCGATTGATTTTCATGTTTTGCATCATAAGATTTAGGTGAAAGTGAAATGTGAACGACCCACCTGATCACCGGACTCCGACATCATCTGCAATTCTGCATAATAATAATAATAATAATAATAATAATACCATTGATATAGACAACAACCACCCATGGGTGTTTTCTTTTTGTTTATTCCTGTCTAATTCTTGATCATACCACATTATTTTATTCCTAAAAGAAGGGGCCAAACACCGACCAAACAACGTACGAGGGCACTAAGAAAGAAAAAAAGAAATGAATATAACCGGAAGTCATGTTGAACAGTTGAAAATTTCACAGGTATTGCAGCAACTACTACGGCGAATTTGCAGAGCCGATGGAAGTTTGTGACTGGTGCCAAAGTGAGGAAAGAAGTAGTACATCAAGGCATGGTAATTCTTCAAAGAAATCTTCACAAGTAAATATTCACACAAGATCAGCCTATTCAGGTGACAAAATCAAGCACGACCGCGCAGATGGTCCCGGAGAAAAGGCTGGAAAAAGCCCAAGTGGCACGCCCTCCCCCCGCACCACTACTCGCAGGTACAAGCTTCTCAAGGACGTAATGTGTTGAAATGAAATAAAAAGATGGTTCTCACAAAATCCTTGTGTGTTTTTGTCCCATGGTTCTGAATATTATATTTGTATGTATATAAAGTTCTAAAGCTTATCTCTTTAGTTTTGGTTCAGTACAAATTGTAGTTTTTGTAAATTTGTGGTAGTTGAATTGTCATTTCTCGTAAAAAGTGTTTGAACATTTAACAAAATCACTGTTTATACTTGAAAAATATAGATGGATCCAAAAAAGGTCCGATCTCCTTGCCTGCCTCGATTTGGTAAACTGTTTATATCACAACCATACATTACTTGAGACACATGTTGCGATTTATATTCTTCACAAAGACTCGGGACAGGGTAGGACAGGTGAAGGTCATTGAAGTTGCGGATCCACCTTTTATTTAAATCACGATTTTTCAAATCACAAACATTTTTTTTCTATATTTTTTAATCATATATTTTACCTCAAAATCATAAATAACTCAATTTGTAAATCATTTTAGTATTACCAAGCACAGGCTAAATGTGTATTACATGTTTATGATTAGAAAAATACCAAGAGTCGACTCGAAAAAATATTATGAATTACTCGAAAAGATTTTGTGTTACTCCATTCTACATATAGAATATGGTGAAGGGATTCTTTGTATGGTTAATTATTATCACTTAGAGCATTCTAGATGAAAGTTGGAAATTCATAGAACTTGGAGGCTGGAGCTTTTCTTTTTGCTATTTTGAGGTGTTTTTCTATTTTTATTTTCGAAAATAATAAAAACGCGTTTTCTTTACCATTTTCGAAAACGTATTTTAGAAAAAAAAAAAAAAATTGTACACAAAATGCTCAAAATTATCGTAACTTGAAACTAAGCCTAAATAAATATATATTTTTTTTTGGAGACTTATCCTGATGTGGAACTAAACCTAAAGTAAAGTTTTATTGAATTCAATATCAACATTACAAAAAAATTAAGTGGAAATTCTTGTTGTTATATTTCAAAAAAATATCTTGATAAATAGACTCTGGTGATTTTGAAAGAACTTTGCATTTTCTTGATTTTAATAGAACCAGAACTTCCTCAAATTCCCAACCTGATCAAACTGTTAATATAGGCTCTTAGTGCTCACATTAGTGTGTTGCAGGTAATCATTTTTAAGTGTATTGTGAAAGGAAATTTGAGTTGAGTTAGTAGTATTCTGCAAGCAAATTAATTAAAAAATAGTTTAAGTAATATTCTGCAAAATTTTGAACTGAACGTATTTTTCAATTTTTCATTTCAAAAAACAATTTTCAAAAATGATAACGCATTTTTAACAAATTTTAAAAATAAAAATAAAAACAAAAAATATAAAATAAAATACAAACAAAATTTCACCCTACTTTCCAGGCTCAAAATATTATCAGTTTTGCTCCTTGGTACAAACGTGTCAAAAGGTTGACAGATAATACTTATTATACAATCTTCTTACTTCACATGTCATACCAATTTTAACATCTACATTCACAATTTTGCGCTCTCATATTTTTATCGACTTATTTGTTAAAATCTTTTATACAATTAGAATTTTTGTGAAAATATTTAAGGGACATGTACAGTGTAGTTTTGCTATTTTAAAAATAAAAATCTCTAACAAATTATGTAACATTAATGTGGATTAATAGTTCTTTGAACATAAATAAATAAATATATAATTCAGCAGATATTTACTGGGATTGAGAAGAAAAAACTGAACAAAAAATATAGATAATTAAAGAGAAAGATTAAGAACCAAGTGATTGTTTCTAGCTAGGCCATTCTGGCATATAAAATGTTGACCAAGATTTTTATATCTGGATAGGACAGTATAGCAGATCAGAAGAGTTAAAGAGGCTAGACCTCCACTGTTTCTCTTTTGTCCATTTGTAATTTAAGTCTCATTTTGATAACAATATTTAATTTATAAGTTAATTTATTTATGATTTTAAAATAAAAAATAGTGATCGAAAATTGGAGAAAGAAAAGTGTACGGTTAAAACATATTTTCTTCAAAAATGTAATTATATATTCTTAAGTTTTTAACCACTCATTCTTCAACATTATTTCAAAACATATTTTCTTCAAAAATGTAATTATAATGAGGCCCAACAGGACCTTACCTAAAAAGTATGCGCGCGCGCGCGCACACACATATATATATATCCCTACTATATATAAGATTCACTTTCAAAATTACTATTCAAAAGGCCGAAATGCGACTTCCCTGTTAGTGCATATACGATTCTGGCTGGACAAATACACACCAATACTGAAAGAGGTTCCAGAATTTTCCCTTTGTTAGGGTTTTCGTCTCCATTTCTGTCGTTCCTTGCCGTTCTCTCGTCTTTGTCGTCGCCATCGCAAGTCTTTGCCAGAATCCACGAACTTATCTGAAATAATTGTTCATTTTGGTGTGAAGATAAGTATTATCCGTCCATCATATGTGTCTGATTGCTTTTCTTCTTGCTTTATTTATTCTTCACTCCATAGTCATTTCTACCATGTCTGCAAAAAACCCCATGGCCAGCCATTCTTCTACTTCTTTCTCGTCCGATTCTCTTTCAACCACAGTCACCCCACCACCTACCACCAGTGAGTAACCACCCACCGCCATTACTTCTCCAGCTCGTATGTTACGGGCTTCCAAATAGGGTATATCTTTCAAATTCTTTTTTATAATTCACAGTTTCCTTAATTCTTATGAACTCGTACTGTGACGGTGGTGCCACCCTTCAACCGAACCTCGAAATTTTGTTTTTGCTTGTGCTTGAGATTTGTTAAAGGTCAAGGTAATTCTGTTTCACTTTTATTCGAGAAAGCAGATAAATTTATGAGCAATTTTAATTTGTAAATTGTATATCTTAGGTTGATGTTTATTATGTTAATTTGATTGAGTTTTTTTTTATCCTTTCCAAATTTCCAGATGATATATTAGTGTAGCTTACTTTCTTGGACATTTAGGATCCGGTCTTGTATTTCATATTTCTTTAAACAAGCTATACTTAATATTTTGATTGAACGAAGACTAAATCATTGCTTGAGAGAAGAATAGAACGAAACATACTCAATTGGAAGTTGAATTTCAGCAATTCCTATGGTCCACTAAGTTGAGCTTTTTTCAGAGCTTCGCGTCTTCACCTGAAGGAAAAATGTTATGAATCTTCAAAAATACAGTTTTGATTCAACTTGTATGTATGATACAAGAGCGAAGGATTCTACTCCAAAATGATATAAGGACATATATATATCTAAACTAAATAATAAAATCGAAAAGGAATCTACTGTTGAGTTTCCGATCAATACGACGTAGTTATATGTGTGTGTTTCTGCCTATCCGTACCAATTTTCAGAAATAGATGGGTAAGTAGAGAGACAAATGACAATGGACCCTTTGATGGTCATTGTAAATATAATATTATTTGTTTACCTGACATTTTCTTGAAGAACATTAACGAGCTTATTTTCTCAATTCTCAACAAAATCCGTAGGATTATTTGTTTATCTGACATGTTCTTGAAGAACATTGACGAGCTTATTTTCTCATCTCTCTCGACAAAATCCACAGAATTTGGGTTGCTTTGATAATGAGGGATTTTGGGTCAATATCAATTGATTTGAAGAAGTCTACTCGGTCAGAAGTAAGTTCTTGACATGTTCCTCTTAGTTAAGTATTTTTTTTATTTTTTTTTACCATTTCATAATACGAGTGTGTGTTTTACTTTTATTTCCTTGTGCAATATAAATGTAGAGGTAATTTTTTGAAATTTAGACTGCTTCTTTGGTTAATTTTATGGAGTATATATATGTTGCAACTTTTCCACACACTGTGTACATTAACAGAGAGTGATACACATATTACACATGTATTTGTCAACAAATTTATGCAAACTTGCCAAATTCCACTTGTTTAGAAGTTGAATAATTTTATGGGTGTTTCACAAATAATTTGGTAAATTATGCTCCTATGGTTTCTTTTTGTAAGTCTAATTTCGTATTCGATCCCCAAATATAAATGGTTTGTGTTCCTTAACAAATATTTATGTCACATGCTTTACTTGCATGATCTTTTAACTTATTTACTAATCCTCCATAAAAAGCATACAAATTTTATTGGTTGTTGTGCAGCCTTCAAAAAGGAGTTGAACTTGATTGCCAATGGATTGAATTCGACGATGTTAGTTGTCATATCTCGGTAATTTATTTTATTTTGATGTAATTATTTCGTTGTATTATTATTATGGGATGCCATTTTATCATTTGACTACACTGAAGAGGCGTGAAGTTTCTCTTACGTCGATTATGTTAAAATAATTCATTTTCAATGAGGATTATGCAAGAAAATAAGAAATCCATATTTTGAAAAAGAACAATTGAATTTCTTTGCTCTATTTCCTCTTCCTTGTCCTGCTGTTGAATTTGACTACCAAGTTTGGTTCAACTATTTGTCTTCAAGATTTGACCATTGATTAATATTTTCTATTAGTTTAATATATGGTAGAAATTATTTTATTTTTGATACATGTGGGACACTTTGTGCTCAGATTTTGGGGAGTCAACTACTGGTAGTTTGGTACCATTTGATTCTGGTACGTATCCTTTTAGCAAACTTTTAAGAGCCTATACTTATGAATGAATCACGCATCGAAATTCAAATTTTATCAGCTTCAGCATGATAAAATGAGTTCTAAATCGTTGCTAATATTTTCTACATATTATTATTTAGTATGATGGATCATCTTATTAGAACCTATGGGAAGATCATTGGTTACTGCATATTAGAGGAAATGATGGACATTCAGACTGGGATGAAGCTTGTTATGGACTTGTGTCCGTCTAATGGCTTTCATATGTTCCCAACTTTGCTTTGTCACTTATGGGTCCTGTATGATAGATCAACAAATGGGTATTCATGGTCATCCCCTAGAAATTAAAGTAAGTTATGTTCTCTACCCCTTTTAGAACTATCTCATTCTTGATTTCACAGTTATGTGGTATGAGTTTTAATATTTTATGACTTTAAGGTGTTGATTCTTGACTTGGAGAAGCAAAAGCTTATAGTATGTTTATGATGCAATATTGTGTGGTGAGGTGCTCTCGATTTTTGCTTGGGTAGGGTGCTGGGTTGAAACAGCAGGCCACTTGATTTTGTTAATGTTTGCAGTTGGATTTTGCTTGCATCTTTGCACTATCTAGATATCTTTTAATTTGTTCTATATTTTTCTATTTGATAACATGTTATTCCTCTTTAGTTTCTATTTTCCCAATTTCAATAGGAACTAATTCTTCTATGACAGAACTAAGCAGACTACAGAATTGAGATATTATGCTGAAAATGTCAATAGTTTAACTCAAATAGGTAATGAACAAATAATAGTACTTCCTCCAATATAATTACCACTGGTTGAGAGGCGCCAAATTTTGTATCCACTGAGTTGGCAAGTTCCATGAAAGCTGCTTCAGCAGCTGACTGCTCTGCTGCCTTCCAGTTAAAGAGTTCTGGTAGAGAATCATATCTAAAATTGTTTACAACAATTGTCGATCTAATGGATGCTCATGAGAAGGACCTTCCTTGATAGGCTCGTAAACATGAGTTGGAAGCCCTGCTTTCTCAGCTTACTTTTGCAATCGAATCTCGAAGACGTAAAAATTTGATACACCTGCAATGCATTGATAATTATGTCAACTTGGATTGTGAGAATTTATGTAACCATTATGCAAGACAGGCGTGGAAACCTTTTTTAATTCTTTGAAGTAAAAGAAAAAATCTGCTACCATCTTCAAAAAGTAATACTCCTTTTCAAAATAAAATGCCTCATTTTTTCATATCATATATTTATGTAAACATAAATTATAAATAAGAAATAAGTCGTTAGTCCTCATTTAATTTAGGATTGTTAACTTTCGTTTTTGAGGTTAGTTAAAATATCAAATATTTATAGTAATTCCACAGTTGTATCCTATGGTTGAGTGACACTTCTATTAATTTTGGTAATTTATTTAAATGTAAATTAAAAGTAGTGCATTCTTTTCATAGATGATTGATATTTTTTCCCCCTTTGTTGTCGAGATATGCTTTGCTTTGCTTGGAACATTTGGACCGTTAGCATATTCTTCCTTTAATTTAAAGAGTTTTATGACTTACCTATCATGATTATTTAATGGATTTGAATTCGAAGTAATTATTGCTTTGGTCCAAAATGTGTTTTCAAGTGAACATGCGCTATACTGATTCGATGAAAATTTGGAAAAATGCATGAATATAATATTTAGCTGCAATAGTTAACACCTATAAAGACACTATTGGATATTGAAGCTGCTGCTACTATGTGTGGATAATTTCATCTTCATTTTGGTTTCAATCATATTTCTAGACATCCACATGAACTTTCCTGTTTTATTTTTGTTTGTGACTTAACTCAGGTAATAATGTGCATTACACCACCAAACAAGCTAACGAAGATAGAGGGTCAGTAGTTCAGAAATCATCATCATTAGGAGGGTAAACCTTTACACTTGACTCAGTGACAAATGTAGAGTCAACACAGGCAATATTCTATTTTATAATTTTAATGTGCAAGCAGATTGATAACTGAAATATGAAAAACAAAGTAGTAAAACTTCATGTGAAACATCATCTATTTTAGATTGATATATTCCAGGTCATAATTATCTTCAAGTTCGTTCCTCTATTTAGCTTATTTCTTGAATTTATTGTTTGATCATCATTTCAATTATGTTTGTTTTGATTAGATTAGTTTATTATATTTTTCTAGGTTGACTAGAATTAGATTATAGTTTCCTCCTCAAATTAGGTTTGCTTAGACTCTATATAAAGAGGGTCTAATTCATTGTAATCCTTAAGACTTTGATTATGAAATAAAATAATACTTCCTTCCCTAATTTCTTCTATATTACCTCCTATTTCTTCCCATTTTATCTATCTATTTCTATTTCTATTTGTTTCTCAATCTTAGAATACCATATTTCATATGTCTAGCTTTAATGATTGAACTGGGATTTAAGCTGAGACGAGCTTAGCTATTTTTCTAAGCCCAAAGCACTCCAGTGGTAATATGTTGGTTATTTAAAATTTGATATATTGTCCATTTAAGAAATTTGTTGTTTTTCTATTCAAATATAATATTGACTTAGAGGCCTGTTTTGTTCTATTGCTCACCAATAGATTTATTAGATGGCATTAGAATTTTCAAAAATTGCCCTTTCTCTTTACTGTTTATATCAACATTAATAGCTCACTATGCCGTCTTGGTACATGATGTATTTAGAAGCACTCGTGACCTTGTCGTATGAAGAGTACTTTTCTCTTATTCTTTTTGTCACTATAATAATTACTCTATTTCAATTTCAATGTAATAAATTACCCGAATGTAGCTAGATAATCATAATTCTATCATACATTTACTAACAAATTTGGTTTTCCATACACATTACTAGCTTCCACATTCTCAAGCAATGGAAAACAATTGAGGTTTTATAAAGTTGTTAACCCCAGGGCTTTTATTGTTGATGCTCAAGGCAACAAGAGTGTTCTTGGTAATCAACTATCTAACGTTCATAATATTTGTACCGATATAGCTTCAAGGGAGTAGACATCTTCTAGAAATGATCCTTTAGGTGGTGCAATGCCAAAGTAAGATGGTGAATATCAAGTCTTAGCGAGATCTAATATCTCATTTGAAAGCAATGTGAATGTTGCATCATTGGTAAAACTCCATGATTCTCAAAGTTATCCTGTGAAACAAGAGGTACGGCTAAATGCACATTAAATAGTACCCATAATTCTTGTTTCACATGAATATTCAGTATTTCATCTGTATAAGTCGTTCAACTAGCTCTAATTAATCTCTACATTATTTTGAACGTTCATGGCTTTATTTATTAGACAATGCTGCTAGAGTATTATGAATTTGTAGAGATTGGGTTTATCATAGCTTGGACTCTTACTCTTCATTTTCAATTCCACGCGAATAAATACAAATATGAACCGCTTCGTGCAACGCACGTATAGTCGACTAGTATATATATATATATATATATATATAGTAACTTGATAAAATAACAACTCGGATAGTTTGTTAATAAGAATCTCTATGCCCCTAGATGATGTTTAGTTAAAAAGTAGAAAAAAAAATTGTATTTACGTGCAAATATATTATTATTGAATGTGGTCGAAAATAAGTATGAGAAAAATGAGGTTTGGAAACAAAACTTTCTCGTTCAATTCGACTTATAATAGAGGTACAGGTACTAAGATGTATGATAATTCATGGAGAGAAATTAATCTCACCAACACTCCAAACTATGAAGATACAAGAGAGTATTTTCATAGTTCGTATGTGGTAATATATAATAATTGTTTTCCTTTTCAAAATTATTTACATATACGTAGTTAACAATGTATTTTATTAACTATAATAGGAATCAGTGTACATAGTTTTGTGTTAAATGCACCAATGACTACAATATTCTTTGCAATGTTTCTCAAATTGATTACTGAACTTTAAAAAAACCATTACTAGTAATTTAATTTATCAAATTGGTACACCAACGGCCACTCCGTCATTGAGTATTGAAAAGGAGATCGATGGATAATGTGGATATATCATATATCGAGTATTCAAAAGTGACACCTTCGATTGTTGTTGTGCCAACAAAATTCAATGGTTAGTTAGAAATGTTGTGAAAATAACAGTGGTCAATATAAAATATTATTAAGAGTACAACGATCAATGAGATAACTAACCCAATAAAAAATATGAATATTGACTTGAGTCCACAGATGGATAGTCTCAAATGAATTGAAAAACACATAACATTAAAAAATAAAAGGGAAATTTATAAAATTCACTCTCGATATTCACACTTTAAATATATGTTTTCTTTATTTTAACTTTACATGCCCTTGTTTGGCTCTCATTATTTGCAAATCAAATTTATTTAACATTCAATCTCAACATCTATTTTAGTCAAGCCTACAATTTTTTACTTTTCAAACAATTTTTAACTATTTGTTAAATAAACAAATGTCCCTAGTTGAAAACAAGAAATCCAGCTCGTGCGATACGCGAGTATTGTTTTTAATTATGTATGTAATAGTATTATTGCACATGAACAATCAAACATAACATTTTGTCAAATTATGATTCTTCAACTGTTATATAATTTCGAAAGCGAATTTTTAGATTTTATGAGCTCGTTTGAGTAATATATTAAAAATTCAGTTTTATCTAAATTATGCATGGTTTTGAAAATGAGAAGAAAGTCGCCTTATTTTATGAAGTCTTTGTATGCTGAAAACTATAGTTTTACTAATAGTTAGTATGTTTAGTAACGTAATGGTCTCAGATTTTTTTTTTTTTAGCATCCCGAATTAACTTTTGTAATTTTGTAAAACAACTTGGTATATAAAGTTTTTGAAGATTATACTTTTAAAAGTTGTATTTATCAACATGATTTGATAACTAAGTTTAAATTTTTGTTACATGTATCGATACTTGAGTAAAAAGTTGTACAACAATTTTCAGTGCAATGTTAAACTTTGATCTTACCATTCAGTTAACTTTCTTCTTTTCTCTATCTAATTAAGTTTAATTTGTATTAACCTCTTTGAAACAAATTGTACATATGAAATTCTTGATTTCTCCTGTGCTTATCTCCATGTATCGATACATCCTTTTTATGTATCATAACTTACATGATTTAAATTATTGGCACCATTTGTTTAGAACTCAACAATCAAGGCATAGCTAAATGTATGATACTTTGTATCAGTACATTCTGTGAAATCTTAATATACCAATTCTAAGATACTTTGAAATCAAATGTCGTAATGGTATTATTTCTTATACAATGACTTTATAATTTTCTAAATTACTTAATATTTTTATTTTCCTTTCGTTGTTCTCTCTCTTTATATTATAAAATTGAAAAACTTAGGGTTAATAGCACAAAATGTTCCTACATTTGACATGTATTGTACAAAACATATCAATGTTGTGATTTTTGACACTGAACGTCCCAACATTTTCTTGTTGGAGACGTCATTTTCGTTAAATTTAACCTTATTTCAACGTTAAATGAGGGGCATTTTTATCCAATTTCATTTTTATTTCATTTCTTAAGGGTAATGACACAAAACGTCCATACGTTTGACACTCATTGTGGAAAAACGTCCCCACGTTCATTTTTTTGGCGAATAACGTCCATTCCTTTAGATTTTCTTGCAGACTAGTCCCCAAATTTTACTTTTCTTTCAATTTAGTCATTCCGTATTTGATTTAAAGGTCATTGTCTTCAAACGTGTATAACTTTTGATCTACAACTCCGAATTGCACTCCGTTTTTTGCGTTGAACTCCAAATTCAACCATCTTTCTTATGATGTATCATGTGCTCATTTATTAAACATTTCTTTTTGACTTTTGTATTGTAAATACTTATTTTGTTAGGACATCATTGATTAACGTAAATTGATTTCTGTAAATTTTATTGAAACATTGAAATTTTAATTTTAGTGTGTGTTCGATGGCCAGCGGAATTTATGAATTGGATTTATTTGACTTTTATTTTTATTTTTTTAAGGTAAAATATTTGGTTAAAATTTGGTATATTTAAAATTTACAGAATTCAATTTATGTTAATCAATGATGTCCTAACAAAATAAGTATTTACAATACAAAAGTCAAAAATAAATTTTTAATAAATGAGCACATGATACATCATAAGAAAGATGGTTGAATTTGGAGTTCAACGCAAAAAACGGGGTGCAATTCAGAGTTGTAGATCAAAAGTTATACACGTTTGAAGACAATGACCTTTAAATCAAATACGGAATGACTAAATTGAAAGAAAAGTAAAATTTGGGGACTAATCTACAAGAAAATCTAAAGGTATGGACGTATTAGCAAAAAAAATGAATGTATGGACGTTTTTCCATAATGAGTGTCAAACGTAGGGACGTTTTGTTCCAATTACCCTTAAGAAATGAATTAAAAATGGAATTGGACAAAAAAGCCCATCATTTAACGTTGAAATATGGTTAAATTTAACGAAAAAGATGTCTTCAACAAGAAAATGTAAATGCTGGGACGTTCAGCGTCAAAAATCACAACGTTGAGATGTTTTGCACAATACATGTCAAAGTTATGGACGTTTTGTGCTATTAACCCAAAAACTTATTATGAAAAATCGCGAGCCACATGATCCAATAAAATGTTGGATATTGGATAATAAATCGAGAATTGAAAAACGATTAAAATGACTTCGTGTCGACTTCGGCCAAATACTCAAAAGCTCGGCTCAATCCGTTTAGGCAAAGTTGTTTGCCACTTCGTCGCTTCGGGGCGCACAAACGGGGATCGACCTGCCGGTCAGGTCGCGGGGGTCGAGGGGGCAGCGCCCCCCGTGGGGGCTCAGGGGCAACGCCCCCGAAAGAGAATTTTGATTTCTTGTATGTATTGAAGGGTATATTTGATAATTCGAAAACCAATATCGGATGAATGAGAAATTACGGAAAAGGACGAAAATCAGGTCAAAATATTTGACCGTGCAGCCGCATGGTTCGTAAACCGTGCGACCACACGTCAATTTATTTTTTGAATTTTTGAGTAAGACCGTGCGACCGCACGGTCTATAACCGTGCGGCCGCACGGTTGTCCGGCCAGGAGGCACCTTTTCATAAAGGTGCATTGTTTGGAAAGGGTGCATGGTTTGACCTCAAACCATTTCGTCCACACCCTTTGATGATCTATATATAGGACCATTTGAGTGTCCTATTCCTCACTCTTTTTTTTTGATATGCAAAAACACCTCTCTTCCTCACTTGTCTCCAAAATCAATTCATTTCATTTGTTTTGATTTTCTTCATTGCATCCTTGGAGTACGTAAGCCTATAATTGGTTCGTTGTACTTGTGTTTTGGAATGCTACAAACACAAGTGAAGCCGTTGTATCTTGGGAGTCGATTGCCGAAATCCGTAGGCACCGTTGCAGGGCAAATTCGACTTAAGGACAAAGAGTTCAATTCTTGCCTCGGCTTTGTCCTTATTCTTCTTCTTCTTTTTGTTTGTGTTTCCTTACCGTTACTCTGTCCAATTTTCGGCTTGAATTTACAAAACCATCATTTTCTTATTTGGGGTCACTATTCACGAATTCCTCCAACATAAAATTGATATTATCAACATATCTCATGAACACAAACTCGTATAACAACCACCTTACTTTGCCCATAATCAATTTCATGACACGTCCTTATACAAAATGATGATATATGATATCCATTAAATAATAAACATATGCAAGCAAATTACATAAATGATATAATTCAATCAAGCATATTCTAATCATATAAATGTAGTAAACATACTCCACTCACGTTATTAATTAAATAATTCAAATAAACATGTTATCAACCAAATTATTTATGTAAATATACTCTACTCACATCTTATGAGATTATATAATTCAATTAAGCACACCCTAATTTTATAAATCAAGTAAACATATTTCATTGACAAATAAGTCAATTGAATATATCTCACTCAACTCAATTATGGATGAACGACTCCTAAAATAGTTTCCCACTTAAATGGATGCTTTTTTACTAGCTTTCTATGTATGTAAAGAAATCGGTATACAACTCTTAGTATTAAGATCTATATGGGTCTTATAATATATCATTGGAGATCTTCAAATTTGGAGTTCAATGCACTTTATAAATCTTATATCGGAGTTGTAGCGTAAAATTTATGGATGAACGAAGTTGGATCGCCGAGTTCCTTGCCAGTAACGGCACCTCTAGTTTTTGTGTCAACACCAAATATGTCAGAGAATCAATTTTCATAATTTTGTGCAACGTGTCAACACTCTCGTGTCTACAATGAAAAATAAGTGCTTCCAACATCCATTTTTTATTGGTTTTGTAGCTTCCAAACTTTCTAAACATCAAAATCAAGTAGAGGGAAAGATTTTCTAGGATTGAAAGGAAGTTGGAAACAAGCTATTTGCTTGATCAACTCGCAAAAATGGAGATTTCATTAAGTAGTTGTTTGATTTTTCTCCTAACGTTTCTCTATATATTGATTTCTAGACTCTCCACGGCTGACGGCACCACTCCCTCTATTTATCGATTGAGTTCCACGATTTTTTGATTTTCCTGATTTTCTTAATCCCAGTTAATTATTATCTTGATAAGGTATTTCCCTAGCAAGCCATTCAGCATTAGATTATTTAAGGTGGCAAGTTAGGCTTATAACTAAGAGTTTTACTGATAAGTATGCACTTATCTGTATGTCTAAATTAGAAGAAATCATTGTCGTTTTAGAATATATGCTCTTTAATTTGTTTTTAATTGTTACTTTGTAGAAAATATCTCAAAAGATGAAGAATGAAGTAATTAAGGAAAATATTGCACAATTGGAAGACATTTGGAGCGTAATTGAGAAATTCGAGAAGAATATAAAGTTTGGGAACTAAATCGCAACAATTGAAAGTGGAGGACTAAGGCTGCAATTAATGGTCGGGGACTAACTTATACAGTCGAGAAAAGATGGAAATTGCATGTTATGCGATCGCAAAAATCCTACTACGCGAACGCGCATTACCTCAAATTCATCACCCGAGAGTTAAAGATCTTACCACGCGATCGGCGGTCATAAGCCTGCGCGATTGCGCGCTTGTCCGCTGGAATTGAAATTGATTTAATTGGTTGGGTGAATTCGTGAATCCCAATTACCTTACAATCGTTTTTTAAAACAAAAACAAATTCGCTAATTTAATTCCTTGATTTAATTTCTTAGTTTTAGTTCACAATCACAAATTTTCTTTGTCTGTTCAAATAAAGTGTAAAACTAAAATATTTCTGTAGTTAATAGCAGTCTATGTGGGACGATAATCCGGACTCTAAGGTCCACTTTATTACTTCTCACGACCCATATACTTGTGGGGATATCTCGCATCGCGAGATATCAGTGAACATTTACTCATCAAGGCTACGCACATTTCTTCACATGCTCAAATAATAAGAAATTCTAGATGATTTTATTCCATGTTTGTTTCTTATTTTAAAAGGTCAAATGAAGTCTAGATATTGTGTATATAATTTCACCAATTTTGATCACCTGTGGGGCCCAGCAAACCCTGCCTATGACGGGCAGGGCATCACCTGTCCGTGTGTGATCAACACTGATAATTTCACATGCAAAATGGTCAACTATAGTAAAAGTTATGATAAGTCAAAATTGGCTTCTTAAAATTAAGATTTCGAAATATTCGATAACATGCTATCCTTAAAAATTTACCGACGATAATCCGTGGGTCAATCTTGCGAATCGGTCTCATATTTCCAAAGTTTGCTTCAAGAATTATATCATAGACACATCAAATATTTTCAGCAAATATCGGAAGTGTTCAAATGATCGAAGATTTCTATAATTTTTATTAATTATTTCTTTTGCAATAACATTTCAAAATCAACTTATTCTATTTTATTTTATCACATCATTAATTGCTAGTAGAAACGTCATAATATTAATTGCCTCTTAAATGAGCATTTATCCACCCCTATTTATAGTTATTTGGGAGGTGGAGACATAATTAATATTACAGTACATCTTGTTGTCAGGTCGTGATTGACAATGGTGATTGACATTTCTAACTGACCACTAACACATCACAGAATTATAATTACTGACATCTAATTTTACTGATTTAGAGAGCCTCCTATCTCATATGGCCTTGTTAATCCACTTTTCTTCACTTCGCTTGATACGGGTTGTCGTGATGATTGAACTCAATGTTAAATTCAGTTCGCCTCTCAGAATCAGTTCGCTTTCAGATAGAGATTGCAAAAAAAATCTGACTCAAACCGATGGGTTCTAAAAAACCTGCTTGTGGGTCGGTCGGACGGGTTTGGGGCAAGTTGTCGCGGAGCCGAATTTTGGCTGTCTCGACCCAAACCCGCCCCGAATAATTAATTGAATGAATAAAAAGGGAAACAAGGAAAAGATTTTTTAAAAAAAAAGTACTATAAAAATTTAAAAAATAAAA
This sequence comes from Ligustrum vulgare, assembly GCA_963555705.1. NCBI lineage: Eukaryota > Viridiplantae > Streptophyta > Magnoliopsida > Lamiales > Oleaceae > Ligustrum > Ligustrum vulgare. The sequence continues at coordinate 12,098,312 of OY743181.1, forward strand.
ATAAACGTGGCGATGGGTTAAACCGCCTCGAACCCGAATTTGTGGGGCGGGCGCGTATGTTTGGTATAAAAAAAATTCGCAAAGTGGTACGACTATTTGAGATTCAATTTGCTCCCTCATACTCTCATGTTGTCCCCCAATCCGCCTCATCAGTAAATAGTTGCGCTTAAATCTCCACTCCAGATCGTGGCTCTGAAGGTGCTTCCTTTGGCCAGTTGACCCTTAACTTGTTCAGACATATTCCCGGTTCGCATCGTTATTAGGATGATACATTGACCATTGACTTTTTACCAACTCAGACCATGTTCCACCTCAGCTCGGTATACACATTTATAAATTTTATAAATACTTATTAAGTTCTTAATTATCAACATAATTTGAAGGATCAACAAGTATTAGTCACATATTCACTATTCATTTATATTTATTTATAATTTAAATCAATGTATAAAAATACTTTACGAACATGCTCTAGTTAATCTTAAAGGCCACCTTAATGAGAATGACATGATTCCACTAGTGCAAAGACTAAATAAGAAATTAATAACGTGTTTGATATAAATTTTTTGAGAATAGATTTTGTGAAAAAAAACAATTTTTCAAAAAATGTGCTTTTAAAAAGTAAAGTAAAGTTGAAATTATTTTTTGTACTCTCGAAGTTCCAAGACCCGTACTCCTGGCAAAAAGAGAATTGTCCACTTGCATTAGGCGCCAAAAAAATCAATTAATTGGCTCATACCGCAAGTTCCAAATTATTTTATTGTGGGTCATATAAAATCTACGATTAACCTCTATTTGGTTTGACTGAAAAATTAAATTAAAATCAAAATCATAATTAATTTTAATCAGATGTTTTGCAGAATCCACAACTTCTCGATTACACATTCTATTAATTTTCATCAAAATTAGTTAAAAGTATAATTTTCATTTAAATCAAATAGGGACTCAATTGGATGTATCATCACACATTGTATACATTTCATCCGAAGAGAACTTTAGCTACAATTTGTCTGGTTTACATAAAAAATACTGTCATTAATTAAAAGTATAAAACTATAAACACAACGGACTATGTCAAAAAAAAAAAAAAAATAGTGTTACAAAATTGGTCAAGTATGGTCAAAATATTGTTCAAACATCACAACCACAAGATGAACACCAACAGTTGCAAGATGACCCAAATATATGATCTGATTCTGATTCTAAAATCAACAGCATCATTTGATGATATATCTGATTCTGAAAAAGATTGAAAATTGAAATTAGGGTTTGAACCATAAAGAGCTTGCACACCCTTTATATCATCAATCTTCAAATCCAGCTTCTTCTCTCTAGGTTTCAAGCTTGGATACATAACTGCTTCTTTAACACTTGTGTGTGCCAATCCCAACAAGTGACCTATTTCATGTAAAGCCACCGATTCCAAATCTACGGCCACGTCTGATTTTTCCGTTTTAAAGTCCACCGCCCATGTCTCGGCGGCGTCAAGGTGGAACCGCCCACTCTCCGGCGAAAATGCATGCGCTAATACCCCCAGTACACCGTCAAACGCCTCTCCATCACCATGATCACCACTGTAAAACCCGATTTTAATATCTGCAAACCCGTAATCATTTGTTTCTACAAATGTTACTGGAATTACTGCTTCCCAATGGCCAAAAGCGCGTTTGAAGACCTCCCTTATGTCTTCCATGCTTAAGGATTTGATCAAATTGCTTGGTGAAAATGCGTACATAAGTGTCATCGGTATACTCCTAGCCCATCTCGGTTGACCAGTGAAATATTCGTACCGCTGCATGGTACCCAACTTTTCCGGTGGCTTGACGTCTGGCACGCCACACCGGGGCGACATAATCTCAGCTAATGTACCCGAATCGAGCTTTCCTGTGATTGGAAGGCCTATTATTGATTGATATCTTGTTATGGCATTTTCGAGGTTGGCGTCGAATATATCGGTAGCATTCATTTCTTCTGCCATTAAATAACCAAAATGATTGAAATATTTTTTGAGTTGAGAAATTCCATCAATGAAACTCCCTTTTGTGACATCCTGGAATTTTTGGAATTCATGCCAAGTGTATCTATGACTTTCCGGGTTTACGGTATAAGTAGGTGTTATTCTAGCATGAATATAGGGTGAGAGGAAGAGGGGAAGGAGGAAGAAACATGAGAAGAATGGTAACATGTTAGTTTCCGATGAATGTGCATGAAAATATAAGAATTGTGGGTATTAAAATAGGAAATCTTTATTGCAAAGAAATGGTCAATTTTCAGAAACTGATATGAATCAGAGTTGTCAATTACAAGATTGTTGACTTGTAAAATGGAGCAAATTAAATTGGAATAGAACTTGTTGTGATTTGCAAAGCAATTAAAAGGTAGACGAATTTGATATGAATTTTGGTTGGGACTCATTTTCATGGGGTATACTGATTTTTGAGTATTATTATACTGATTAATGGTTGGCATATCACAATCTTGAATTTTATTAGCTCCATTCAATTCATTTCAACCGTATATTTGATGGGATCCACTACTTTTCAATCATACATTCATCAACTTTTATCAAAATCTTCCAAAATTTTGATTTTAATTTCAACCAAACAGGACTTGTTATAGTAGATAGGATAGGTCAAATATATTGAATTACACTATTCAGACGACGACATCAAATTGGATTCTAGCCATGGATGGTCAACTTTGAAAAGACCTAAATTAAGGTGGCAACTAATGTCAAACATGGTAACCACATGTATACTAATTCAAGTTTGATTCGCTCTTTGCTTTATTTTTGTTTTTGTTTTTGGGTTAGGTTTAGTTGTTGTTGTTGCTGTTAAAAGCAAAGCAAGCAAGAGAAACTGCAGTTGAGGCAGAAGTTCGGTCATGTATTTGTTTCAGTTTCAAGTTAAGAATGAGTGTCTGTTTGAAGCAAACCGCCAACCGATATGAGTTCGTTAAGTCCTATCATTGTTTTGCTGTTACAAATTTGCCATTGGTCTTGGTAGGGCCTACCTTCTATTTTTATCCAATTAAACAAACTAGAATAGAACCTCTTTACATTTATAAACTAATTTCATTAATATGAAAGATGTTGAGTTTGGTAAAAGTATTTTTGTTTATAAACAAAAAATGTAAATTCTCGAGAAAAAATGCATGTTTAAAAATAATTTACCAAACGGAGGTTTTAATAGAGGTGTAGTCACATACAATTCTTGTTTTTTTTAACTAATTATGCACTATATTGATATAATTAATTAAGATAATGTTGCTCTACCACCTCATCTGTCACATTAGAGGAATTTTCTGAATCATGATATGCAATGGTTGATGAAAAGGAAGAAAAATGGAATAAAAACATGTCAAAAGTTTATACCAAGCGATCGCATGAATTTAAAACCAAGTGATCACACGTTACACGTCTTTGTTAAATATTCGAGAAAACATAAAGTCAAGCGATCGTTTGAGGTATAACCAAGTGATCACTTGGTTATCCAAGATAACTGTTGGACAGATTTGAACTTGGATTTTTCTTGCACATTTTCATGTATTACATGATTTTCATGAAAAGACTGAATCATGAAATAAGTTACATTTCCTACTCACTACTCTCAACGTGGTTTATGTTCTAACCATTCCGTCATGTCGGATACTTTGTTTGATCAATACCATGGAAAAAGAATTGCAAAAGAAATTTTGGGATGCATTGGAAGCAAAATACATATCCGAAGATGCTACAAGTAAGAAATTTCATGCCTCCAAATTTCATCTATATCGTATGGTGGATAATAGGAAGGTAATTGAACAATTCAATAAAATAGTTCATATATATAATCAATTTCAACACATGACATGAATATGGATGAATCCTTTGTTGTATATTTTATAATTGACAAACTTTCCCCCAAGTTGGAGAGATTACAAGAAAACTCTCAAGCATAGAAAGGATAACCTTTCTCTTGAAGATTTGAGCTGGCATCTTCATATTGAAGAGAATTTTAGAGTGAACAACTCCGAAGAAAATAATGTTCAATCTTCTAATGTCTATATGATGGAGGAAGGGAAAGACATCAATAAAGAAAATAAACAAAACTTCTCAAAAATCAAAAAGAGGAAATTTGACTTCAAAAATAAAGACAAGAATAAGAAGAAGGGACCTTGTTTCAATTGTGAAAAGATGGGACATCTCAAAAGGGATTGTCATCTTGTAAAGAAAAAAAACAAGATGGGAACTCCAACTTCGTGGCCATGATAAGTGAAGTGAACATGGTGAAGGAAAATAATTAGTGGTGGATCGATTCCGGTGCCACAAGTATGTTTGTAAGGATCGAAATATTTTCATCACTTATGAACCCATTGAAGATGGGGAAATTCTCTACATGAGAAATTCTACCACCGTAAATGTTCTTGGCAAAGGGAACAATGATTTGGAATATACTTCTTAGAAAACTCTCACTTTAAAGGATATTTATCATGTTCTGGATGTTCGAAAGAACCTTGAGTTTGAGTCAAATAAGTTTGTAGTTTCTAAAGGAGGAGTCTTTGTTGGGAAAGAGTTTATGTATGATGGAATGTTCGAACTCAACATTATGAATAAAAATACAAATTCCATTTACATTGTTGTTGATTTCTTATCTATGTGGCATTCATGTTTAGGACATATAAACACTAGAAAAATGCATGACATGAGTATATTTGGATTAATTCCTAATTGCAAGCATGACTTAGAAGGAAAATGTAAATGTGCTCAAACTAAAATCATAAAAAATCATTTTCCTAAAGTTGAAAGAAATAGTTCTTTACTTGAACTTGTTCATAATTATGTATGTGATTTACATAGCACACCCAGTAGAGGAGGAAAACTTTACTTTGTGACTTTCATTGATGATATTTCTAAATATTGTTATGTGTATTTAATGCCCTCTAAGGACTAAGTTTTGAACAAATTTAAAATATGTAAAAATGAATTCGAAAACTTGTGCAACACTAAGATTAAATATCTTAGAAGTTATATGGGTGGTGAATATCATTTTCTCACATATTGTGAAGATGTTGGAATTATTTATGAAACATCTATTGCATATACCCCTCAATAAAACGGTATAGCCGAAAGGTAAAATAGGATAGTAACCAAAATGGTTAATGTTATGTTGAGTAACTCAGGATTAAGTAAAGGATATTGGAGTGAAGATTTGCTCACCCCATGTCATATCCTAAATCGAGTTCCAAGTAAAGATAACAAAGTTACTCCATATGAACTTTGGAAAAAGCAAAAACCTAACTTGTCTTATCTACGTGTTTCGGGATGTAGAACAATAGTTGATTGCCCGATCCAAATATTAAAAAGTTAGGAGAAAAAGGAATAAAGTGTATATTTTTGAGATATGCGGAACATAGTAAATGTTATAGGTCTCTAGTAATAGAACCTAATAACTCGGTTGAAATTAATACTGTGATAAAATCTAAAGATGCTATATTCTATGAAAACAACTTCAACAATATTCCTAGACCTACTAATCTAGATTCTATTGAATTGGAGGTAATCAAAGATAATAAAAGAAAAGTAGATGAAGAACTTCTAGAAATTTGAAGAAGTAAAAGGGCTAGAAAAGAGAAAACATTTGGGATGTAAGTGGTAGTAGACCTCTAGGTAGTAGACTAATTGGTTGCAAATGGATCTTCAAGAAGAAGATGAAAGTGGATGGAACAATAGACAAGTTCAAAGTAAGATTAGTGGCAAAAGGTTTTACAAAAAAAAGAAAGCCTTGATTATTTTGATACATATGCACCGGTTGCTAGAATTGCTACTATTAGAACTTTGATAGCTTTGGTATCCATCTATAAGTTTAAAATTCATCAAATGGATGTTACAACCGCGTCCCTTAATGGAGAATTTGATGAAGAAATATATGTGAAGCAACCGAAAGGTTTTGTCTTACAAGAACAAGAAAGAAAAGTGTGTAAATTAATTAAGTCATTATATGGACTTAAACAAGCACCTAAAAAATGGCACAAAAAAATTGATAAAGTTATCATTACCAATGGATTTAAGATCTATGAGTTAGACAATGTGTGTATAGCAAGTTTATTGGACACAAATGTGTAATCATTTGTCTATACGTAGATAACATGTTAATATTTGGAACTGATTTAGAAGTAATCAATTCTACTAAATCATTGTTGTTATCTAACTTTGATATGAAAGACATGGGACTTGCGGATGTGATTCTAGGAAATAAAATCATATGGTAAGAAAATGGGATCATTTTGGTTAAAAAAAAATTCGATTTGGAACTCAAAATTCGTTTCAATCATTTTGGTTAAAAAAAAATTCGGGGGCGGAACCCCCGGGGAGGGGGCCTCCCTCTCTCAACATTTGAAAATTTTGGCCCCCACTCGCTAAGAATCGTGGCTTCGTCCCCACAACACCATCGAACCACCACAATCCCTTGTCCCCAACAAACCAACACGACAAGTCAATCTAAAAAATCAGAAGGCAAAAAATGCAACAATGAAATTTGTAAATTCACCTTCCACCATAAACGCGCTACATCACCACAGTAATCGCATTATACCACCACAACAAAAAGGCTTTCACCGCCTAAATTGATTTTGCATATTAAATAGAAGAAGAAGATTATCAAAAAGATATGAGATCATCTTTCCTTAACAATCTCCATCACACTACTATGTAGTCACCACTAACCTGCACCATTGTCGTCCCCCCTACGCTATGGCAATTACTTTGTGGTTTACGGTAGCGTAGATTATGCCGAGCAATAGTAGCTACTAGTGTAAGGATTTTAATCCATCGTGTGGGCTTATATGTGAATTATTGTGTATTGAATAAAAGGCTATCAAATTTGGTTAAGCCCTTTTAAAGTGATCTAATAAGGATTTGGTAAATTGGGCTTTAATGCATCTAATTAATGTATGGGCTTTTATGTGTAGATACCAGGCCATTACCTAATTCATGATGGGCCGGATTAGGTTAAATGACAATTCAGTATATAAAGTCGGTTATGGTCCCTGAATCCTACGTACTGTTCATCTTGTCTGACATCCCATCATCAGAAAGAAAATACGGACTACGTATCGATTTAGAAGATCCAACCGCCGAATCGTTTATCGTGAATCGCGTTTGATTAAGGTACGCTTCCGCTTCATTTATTTAATTCTTGATAATTCAGCATGATGATTTATTTTGGATCATAGATAAATAATTATCTGTAATAAATTTTCTAACAATTGGTATCATATCCAACATCGTGTTGAATTATCAAATCAATTTCGAACGAATACATGTGAAACTGGATTATGTGCGTATGTATATGCTAAAATAAGTCTCTGATTGGAAAATATACACACGCACAGCCAAAAAAAAAAAAAAAATTGAGAAATATACATGAATTCAGTTTACTCAAAAATTGGATTCAGATTCTTTTTTTTTAAGCCGATCGTTTCTTCTCCCTGTGTGTATATATGCGAAAATCTTGATTTTCAAAATTGGATACATAAATCTGGAAATTGCATTTGAAACTGGTTGAAAATCGGTTGTCTATTATGTTTGGATTTTCGGATTAAAGTATGGATTAAGTTGGGTTTTGAATCTGGTTTGCGATGCATAATTGGTTTGCCTTTGGATGTTGTGGATTTTGGTGGTTGAATCCGTTCGGATGATTGAGATTTGGGCGACTGAACCACCGCCATCGGCATTGCGCAGGCGGACTACCGTTGCTAAGCGGTGTTGTGTGCGGTGTGAAGGAAAGCAGGCTGCCACTGCTGTGCGTGACGCTGCAGGCGATGGAGATGGTGCTGCGTTACAGCCGGGACGGGCTGCCGGGTTGGGCGGCTGCGGCGGTTAGGGTTTCAAAACCCTAGCCGCAATCGTGATTTGAGGCAGGGACTAATGCTGGAAATTTGATGTTTTGAAGGGCTGTTTTGCAAATTCAGGAATATTAAGATTATTTACACCTCTGGTCCTCCTATTTTGTTCCTTAATATAAATTGAGCCCCTAAAGTTATAATTTAGTTAAGTCAGGACCTCTCAAGTTTTTGATTTTATATTTCAGCCCTTGAATTTTGAAAATTTTCAAGATTGGTACCTTTAAGGTTAAGGGTATAATATTTCAGCCCCTAATGTTTGAGAATTTTCAAAATTGGTCCCTAAAGCTTGAAAACTCTCTAATTTGGTCCCTTAAAGTTTGAAATTTTTCATTTTCAGTCCCTAAAGTTTGAAAATTTTCTAATACAGCACCTAAAGTTCTGAAATTCTTTAATTTGGTCCCTAAATTTTGAAAATTTTCTAATTCAGTCACTAAATTTTGGAAATTTTCAAAATTGGTCATTAAAGTTTGATTTTTTTTTTAAAATTAAGTCCCTAAAGTTTGAGAATTTTCTAAGTTGGCTCCTAAAGTTTGAAAATCTTCAAAAATCAGCCTTTAAAGATTGAAAATTTCCTATTTTGGACCTCTAAAGTTTAATTTTCTTTCAAATTGGGACCTAATGCTTGGAATTTCTCTAAATTGGCCAATAAAGTTTTGGGAAAATTGTAATTTAAGCCCTTCTAGCTTAAAATTTCACATAATTGACCACCTAAAGTTTAAGAATATTGAAATTGACTCTCTCAACTTAAGGATTGCTCTATTCTAAAGTTTTGAATTCTATAATTCAAATCCTAAAGTCAAATATATATGCAAATCAGTGATTTCAGTTTCAAATCTTAGTACATCGAAATCTTTTGAGAAATATAATATTCAAAAGTAAGTTAGTTGAAGTAACATGTTGCCAAAGCAACCTCTCTTGTGGACATTAATTAACTTTGAATATTAGAAGGTATTTGTGTGTGTGTGTTATTTCATTGCGGATATTGATTGGCCCAAAGGAAGGTCAATATTTGACTCGAATTTCACATGCTCCTCTTACGGATGAAAGTTCATTTAATCAAATGAGGAACTTTGAGAAGTGGGATTGCTTAAATTACGTGAGTCTCATGATCATTGAGTGCGGCATTTCGGAAGCCTTTAGTGGCATAGTATCTGAGGAGGTAAATGATGTCAATGAATTCCTTACCGAAATTAAGAAACGTTTTGCGAAAAACGATAAGGCTGAAACAAGCACGCTTATGCAAAGCTTGATTTCAATAAAGTATAAAGGCAATCGAAAAATAAGGGAGTACATCATGTAGATGTCTCACACTGCTTCAAAACTTAAGGAACCAAAACTCGACTTGTCTAATGACTTGCTCGTGCACTTGGTATTGATATCGCTTCCTGCACAATATAGTTAATTTAAGGTTAGTTATAACTATCAAAGTAGAAATGGACTCTCAATGAGCTCATTTCATAGTGTGCAAGCTTCTTGCACAATTCAGCCAATTTAAGGTCAGTTGTAACTATCAAAGGGAGAAATGAACTCTAAATGAGCTCATTCTATTTTGTGTGCAAGAGGAAGAAAAGTTGAAGCATGACAGAAATGAAAGTATTCACTTGGCATGCACCTCTAAAGATAAGGTCAAGAAAACAAATAAAGAAAATGAAGTCGTTTAAGGGGCTATAAATTTTATAATCCCACACTTAAGTTAATTTTGAAACGAGAATTGCAACATTTTTTGAGGATGTTGAGTTTGGGGGAGAATAAGGTTAGAGATATTGTCTTTAAGGAAGAAGTTGAGGAATGATCGGTTTCGATTCCTATTATTGCTTTTGATAATGTGCAAGTTTCTATACATGTCATTGATCAAGAAGCATATTCGGAACCTCAATTAGACAATGTTGAAGAACCTCCCATCCTAAATAAGGTAAATTTCAGAAGTACAAACTCAACAACCTCAATAACTAAAGCCATTAAGGAAATCCACGAGAGAAAGGGAAAAATGCTATTCCGGATAATTAAATAGTATTTCTCCAAGAACATAAGGAAAATAATGGAATGGTGGAAGATTGTTCAATCAATTTCCATCAGGTCATGCAGGGTTCTAACTCTCAAAAGTGGATTAATGCCATAAATAAGGAGTATAAGCATATGTAAGACAATAAAGTTTGGATCTTGTCCTATTACCAGAAGGAGCGAAGCCCATTGGTCTTAAATAGAATTTTAAACCAAGAGGGATTCGATAGGTAATGTGGAAAGATATAAGGTTCGTCTTGTATCTAAGGACTTTACACAGAATGATGGCATTGATTGTAAAGAGACCTTCTCTTCGATTTCAATGAAAGACTCTTTCAGGAAAGTCAGGTAGTTGCACATTTTGACCTCGAGTTACATCAAATGGATGTTAAGACGACGTTTCTCAATGGAGACATTGATGAGACGGTTTGCAAATTAAAGAAATCCATTTATGTACTCAAGCCAGCTTCCCGTTAAGGGTAATACAAATTTCATCAAGTAATTATCTCATTTGGTCTTGAGATTAATGTTGTTGATGGTTGTTTGTATTACAAGTTCAGTGGGAGTAAGTATATTGTCCTGGTTTTATATGTTGATTATTGCTTGCCACTAATGATATAGGCATGCCACATAAAATTATGAGATTTTTGTCAAGGAATTTTGAGATTAAAAATCTTTGTGACGTCTCTTTTGTATTAGGAATTCAGATACACCGGGATTATTCTCGGGGTATTCTTGGATTGTCACAAAAGGGTTATATCGATAAAGTACTTAAGAGGTTTGGCATGCAAGACAGTAAATCAGGGGACAGCCCTATCGTTAAGGGAGACAAATTTAGTCTCGACTAATGCCCGAAAAGTTATCTTGAAATTAAAGAAATGCAGAGGCTCCCATATAGTTAAGCTATAGGGAATCTGATGTATGCTCAAATTTGTATGCGTTTGGATATTGCATACATTATTGAGATTTGATGCGTGTCGCAATGCACCAAAATAATAAATAAATTCCTTGTTCACTATTACTAAGAATATAGCAGTGGAAGCAAGGGTCGATCCCACAAGGAATGGAACTAATTTAGTGTCATGTCAATTAGAATCGTAAAAAGGGGTTTTTGTTTTGAATTGTTTGTAAATGATTTAACTAATAAAATAAAGCAATTAAAATGATTGAAATAAATATCAAATGTTGACGAGTCCTAGTTCTCAGGTTCAGTTGTATTCTATCACAATGTTATCACTTTCCAAGTAACGCGAGTTCAATTTCTTCTTTGATTTATCACCCGTAAATAGTTAATAAGCTCTAACTATTCTGATTCTCCCTTAATTGCATTTAATTAGAATAAGCTCTCTAATCAAACATTAGCCATTGAATAACCTAAAACAAGCTCTTTAGATTTAAAACAATAACTATATAATGGTTGAGAAGAATTAGGGTGAATTAGGTTATCAATCACACAAGCTCATGACAATTAACCTAAGTTGGAATTCTCTATGAAACTTATTAAATTTCCACTTGCTACTATGATTTGAACAACAAGACGATTACGGATCCAATCATTCAAAATAGCAAATCTCAATACAACAAATTAAATGATAAGGCCTTAATCAAATAAAGAATTGCATTGATTGAATAAAAAACGCATAAGAATCCAACAAATCAAAGTAAAGAATTTAGAACTACGTTACTAGTTTGGAAAAGCAATAACAAATTGATATGAAATACAAATTCCCCTTCGAACTAGGTATGGAGCTTAGCCACTCAAAGGCATGAAAAATTCTGGAAGTTTCTTTTCTTGATTCGCCTTCTCGAGTCGCTTAATTTTTCTTCCAATCTCCAAGCAAGCCGCTCCCTCTTTCAATAATTATTTCACACTTTTTTCTGTCATGAGAACCCCTTTTTATAGCCTCAATTTCGTGCCCTAGCTTTGGGACCAAGAAATCCAAAATTATGGAAAGAATTGAAATAAGGAAATTTTTAACTAGAATAGTTACGGCTGTAAAGGAGTTTCTGCACATTTCTTGCAATTTGAAGTTACGGCCGTAACACATCCATTTACGGCCGTAAATATGTCTCTGCAATTTTTTCCAAATGAAGGTTACGGCCGTGAGTATCCATTTACGGCCGTAACTCACATTCTGTTGATTTTCCTTAATATGTTGAACACTCTTACGGCCGTGACTCAATTTTGCACCCAAGGTCCCCAATCTTCGATTTTAAGCGCATTTTGGTCCTTTTTCCTTCTTTTCTCTTCCTTTGTGATCATATACAATATAAAACATAAAATGCATTAATAATACTTAGATAGAATCACATTATGGCATATTCAAGGATATAAGTGTATAAAATAAACGTTAATATAACACTTATCAAGATACTAAGGAGATATTTAAGTAACCCTGGGATGGATCATTTGGAAAGTAGCCAAACATGGGTTATAAGGTATTTAAAGAGAACAAAAGATTACATGCTCACATACAAAAAATCGGATCAGTTGAAGATCATATGGTATTATGATTTCGATTTTTACTAGATGCCATGAAAGTAAAAGATCCACATAAGGCTATATTTATCTGCTAGTTGGAGGAACTATTTCAGGAAGGAGTGTTTAACAAACACTTTAGCTTCTTTCACTTGGCAGAACAATTTGTAGCAATTTTGGGGGCATCTAATTATGGAATATATCTGCGAAATTTTGTCACTGGGTTGCGTATTCTTTACAGAATAGAAAGACCACTAAAGTTATAGTGTGACAATAACTCAGCAGATTTATATTCCAGTAACAACAGGAGCTCAACTAAGTCAAGATACATTGACATAAGTTCCTAGTTGTGAAGGATACAGTTCAGAGTGGACACGTGTCAATAAGAGCACATTGGGACAAACTCCATAATTGCGGATACGCTTACTAAAGTATTACAACCCGAGGTCTTTCATGAGTACATTACTCATATGGGTGTTGTATTTCTTAAGGATATTCGGTTTCAGTGGGAGTTTGTATTTTGGGTGCATTAGACACATTTATTGTCCTTTTGGATACAGTTTAAAGTTAAAATTACTTACAGCTGTAAGGTTTCAGGTTTATTATCTCTGAACTCGTTTGAGGATGATCTCACTAAAGTTGGACCAGTTGGAAATAGGCATGTTGAAGATCACATTACATGTAATTTCCATGCTACACATCCATACTTGATTCATGTCATTCAGTTATGTCGATATACGTGACCATTGATAGGTTTAGTTACGATTAATGTAGCGAAAGCCGCTTTGATCCTATGTTGATATGATTGATGGACCGGATTGTTTGGGGATGCATCAGTAATGATAGCAAAATTCTGAGTACTCATAAGGTTATGATTGATACACAATTGTAAGGTTACACATATAGCCCAAGTGGGAGATTGTAAGGATTTTAATCGATCGTGTGGGCTTATATGTGAATTATTGTGTATTGAATAAAAGACTATCAAATTTGGTTAAGCCCGTTTAAAGTGATCTAATAAGGATTTGGTAAATTGGACTTTAATGCATCTAATTAATGTATGGGCTTTTATGTGTAGATACCAGGCCATTACCTAATTCATGATAGGCCGGATTAGGTTAATTGCCAATTCAGTATATAAAGTCGGTTATGGTCCCTGAATCCTACGTACTGTTCATCTTGTCTGACATCTCCCATCATCAGAGAGAAAATACGAACTACGTATCGATTTAGAAGATCCAACCGCCGAATCGTTTATCGTGAATCGCGTTTGATTAAGGTATGCTTCCGCTTCAGTTATTTAATTCTTGATAATTCAGCATGATGATTTATTTTGGATCATAGATAAATAATTATCTGTGATAAATTTTCTAACAACTAGTTCATCGCAATGTTGCTTATGCTAGAGGAGAGGGAGGGGAGCCTTCGTCGGCAACTTCTTCTCTTCACCACCATTATTACTAGAAGAGAGGAGAAGAGTCTTCGTTGGCAACTTCTGCTCTAAAAGCATAAATGAATTGCAACATATAAATCCATTTGAGTTGGGATGCATGTGGGGTGGGTAAGGGTGTGATTGGTTGCCGAGATTTAATAATATTATTAATTAATATATTAAATATGAATTAAGACGTGATTTATGAACTATTAAACTTAAATCTTAACTTGTGAAATGTAATCTTTAAAAACAAGCTCGCCTGTAATTTCCTCTTACTTTTATTATGACAAAGAAGATTGCACAAATTGATGTAGGTAACGAAAAATGGTCCCCTCTTTAACTCATAGAAAAAGGTATAAAAGCGTATTCTTTTCTTCTTTATTATTATATGTTTCATTAAAAGAAACAATGTACTGTTGAATACTTATGTCTCCCTGTTTCCCAACTCCACAACTCACTGGAAAGTTTGAATATTTGCATGTGTCAACAACCCATTGCTTTAATTTTTGAAGAGTTTGTATTTGGCTATTAAATTAAATTATTTAATTAATTAGTACTATCAAAACGTACATATTTGTAACAAATTGAAAATCAAACACACTCAACTAACTTTAGTTCTATCTTATAAATTTTCTTATAGTCCTACAATGATTGCAAAACAATCATTCAACCCTCAAAATTTGAGGATAAAAATCTCAAAAACTATAGGGATAACTAGTTTGCGACAGCCAAAGGTATTCATAGTGACAGTCATTAACGACAACCTTAGAGAGTTTGGAGACATTTGAGAAGGCCTCGAGAAGGGACTTCTTGGTGCCATTGTGTTTGCATTTGTGCACATGTTTGTGGCTATTCAATTATGAATCTATATAAAATCTTAAGTTAAATTTGATAACAAAAGCGTGAAGTTCGATATGAATAAAAATGTTCAATCATATATTTCAAAAGATTTAAATCTAACATAATCGCGAGATTGAGTCAAGTGAAGCCAATTGACCATATATCTCAACATAAAGATTTAAAATTAACTAAGCACTAGAAAATGTAACTAGGATCCTTAGTGGAATTATTTGGGTATATACTAAAATAAAAATTTAAAGAAAGTATAGATATAGTCCAAATTTAACACGCCACTTTCAAAAGAGTGTTTGATATTATGGGATGAATAAAAAAAAATGTTTGAAAAAAGAATAAGAGATCAATGAGTAGTCACAATCAGGCAATTTTGTCAAATCTTTGTTGATTAGGGAAAATCTCTCAAGTGGGACATAACCCAAGTGTATGGCCAACTCTCTTTACAGACTGTTGCATTGAATGGCCAGTGAGAAAAGTACTCAGTTCTTTCATTCACATGCATACATGATACATCCATAGGTAAACAACACAAAACATCTCTAACATTTTCCTCTCTAGTGAAAATTTTCGACGTTTTAATTTTCACATTTACACTCTAAAAAGCATATTTCTTTGAGAAAGTCATCATTTTCGTTCAACACTGTTAAATTTCATTGTTAAAAACTATTGCACCTCAAAATTGGGAATTAGCACAAAAGATCCTCATCATTTATCTTCCTTGCGTAAATTGTTCATATCATTTCAAACTTCGCATTTGCATCTTTATTTCAACATTTTTTTTGTAGAGCTCATTCTTCCCTCACGCAAAACTTCACCATAGTTTCATTGCACAAATCGTTCATATCATTTCAACTTTGACATTCGAATCGTCCGATCGATCTTAGTTAGCAAAAAGCCCTCACAATCTATTTTCTTCATTTTAAAATGATTGTTTCACACTCTTTTTAAATAAATAAAAAAACATACCTCAATTATTTTACATTTATTTTTTAAGTAAAGTTTGTAATGATAGGGATGATTTACACAAGGAAAACAATTAAAAGAATGTGACATTTTGTCCTAATTACCCAATTTTAGGGTACAAGAATTTTTTTAAAGGGGAAATTTAATAGACTTGGATGAAAATGATGATTTCTGCAAAGAAAGATAATTTTAAAGGTATAAATGTCAAAATTGGAAGGTAGATGATTTTCACAAGACGTGCAAACATTAGAAACTTTGTTTTGTGTATCTTACATCTATATATAATTGCACACAATGATCATAGTAGAAATGAAGAGTAATTGTCAAACTTGACTTTTATTTTCAAAAAATAATTAAGAGAAGAAATATTACCATTTTATCAAATTTGAGTTTTTATTTTACTCTGGTGTTTTTAAGCAAGATTTATGTATAAATGTTGGGTGGATTTGTGAATAGTGATGCCAAAATTAAGTAGAATAAAAATTTGTAAATTCAAGCCGAAATTTGGACAAAGTAACGACAAGGAAAGTACAAAAAAGAAGAAGAAGAAAAGAATGGACAAAATCGAAGCAAGAGTTGGACTCTTTGTCCTTAAGTCGAATTTGCCCCGCAACGGTGCCTATGGATTTCGACAATCGACTCTCAAAATACAACGGCTTCACTTGTGTTTGTAACACTCCAAAACACAAGTACAACGAACCAAAATTAGGCTTATGTATTCCAAAGGATGCAATGAATCAAAACAAATGAAATGAATTTGGTTTTGGAGAGAAGTGATGATGAGAGATATTTTGCATATCAAATTGTGAGGAATAGGACACCCAAATGGTCCTATATATAGATCATGAAAGGGTGTGGACGAAATGATTGAGGCCCAAACCATGCACCATTTCCAAACAATGCACCTTTACGAAAATGTGTCTTGTAGCCGGACAACCGTGCGGTCGCACGGTCTTACTCAAAAACCCGAAAATAAAATTGACGTGTGATCGCACGATTTACTAGCCATGCGGTCGCATGGTCAAATATTTTAACCTGATTTTCGTCATTTTTTCGTAATTTCTCATTCATCCGATATTGATTTTCGTAATACCAAATATATCCTTCAATACATGCAGAGAAATCAAAATATTGCCTAAACGGATTGAGTCGAGCTTTTGAGTATTTGATCGAAGTCGACACGAAATCACTTTAATCGATTTTCAATTCTCAATTTATTAACCAATATCCAACAATAAACACTTGACATATAGTAAATGTAGCCCCAAAATAAATAAATAAATAAATTGTACCCATATCATTGTACTCCAAGGCACGCGACTTCAACAGCTTCGTTTATGGTCCACGTATACAGACCACATCAAATCTGCCATTTGGTTTTGAAAAAGGACAATTGACTATGCATGTAATGTGTAGACGTGGTTACTCAACCCATGATTGAAGTTTTTCTGATGTCTACCACGCCGAAGGATCGAATCCTAACAAATGTTTTGAATTTGATTTTCTTGCGGTGAAAATAAATTGACAAGTTTCTAAATCTAACTAACTAAGGCACATTCCACAATTTATCTTCTCCACAAAGCTTTAAGAACGAGGTAATGGGGACCTTCCAGGTTGCGGTTCAACATTTAACAAATGGCCAAATTTATTGATACATTAACTCCTAGCTTTCCTTATCGATGTGTAAAGTGACATCAATTTTGAATACTTAAACTTTCAGAATAATATAACATGCATATTCACGTTCCAATCAATTGACGATTATGATAATATGATTCCACGCATAATTTTTGAAGAATTTTAATTGTCGCTCATACTTAACCAAAAGTGCCTTGATGTTATCTCATCGACAAACTTTAAGTTTCTGATTTTTAACGGAATCATTATAATTTATAAATCGATTTATAAATAACACAATTTTCATATACATGTTCTCTCTTCTTTTTTAATCACACATTTTACCTCAAAAATATAAATAAATTAATTTATAATCGATACGGTGTTACCGAACATATCTAAACCAAGTGATTGTAGTACATATTTAACACATTTTTCATGTGAATTTGCTTGAATATTTCACAAAATAACCTAAAAAAATCACATAAGAGAGTGAATTATTAATTACAACAATCAAATCATTGTTCATCTACTCATTTTTATGGTGTTTGTTGTTCTTCTCATCACTCGTCATTGTCAACTTTGCTTTCCTTTTTCCACCTCTCACTAGTCTGCAAATAAGCAGCTTTCTCTTTAACCCTATCCAGCCCTATACACAGTTCACCCATACCCTACCCCCTTACCCTTATGATCCTACCCCTACCCTTACCACCCCACCCCAATATCTCCATGTTTTTACAATTACATACAAACTCTGTGTGTGTGCATATTTCCCAACAAATATATCTAACTACTGCATAGTAGTGCATAAAAATTACAAAGTACTACCCCCAATCGGAAGAATCCAACACAAACAGAAGTGAAAGATGGAAAATAATTGGAACCTATTCAGTAATAATAGTAATGCCAGTTTGACGGGGCGTAATGATAGTTACCTTGCATGGGAGAACTGGGAACTTGCCAACACCTTTCGCCACCCACCGGCCACCACCACCTCCTCCTCCTCCTCCGAGCAAGTGGAAGCACGTGCTTTTCACGGGCTCATGTTCAACCACCAAGATAACCATTCTTTATTGTCCCAGCCCGACTTCCGTTCAGACCCACATTTGACTTGCTTGAAGCTGGGCAAGAGGAACCATTTCGACGACGTTACACCGGGTACTTCCATGACCAAGAAAGGAAAACCCTACTGTACATCTGGTGGTTCTTCTGCGGCGGCGCCTCCTCCTCTTCCAAATTTGCCGAGGTGTCAGGTGGAGGGATGCCAAGTGGTGCTAGTGAATGCTAAGGACTACCACAGAAGGCACAAGGTTTGTGAAATGCACGCCAAAGCTTCAAAAGTAGTGGTTCATGGCATTGAACAACGTTTCTGCCAACAGTGTAGCAGGTAAAAGTACTAATGTTTACTGCAATGACTCTATGTGTATTGTACTGTTTATGTGCAGATGAACCAGTGCCTAAAAATGTACATATTTATATAGGTTTCATACAGTTTCAGAATTTGATGAGTCAAAGAGAAGTTGCAGAAGGAGATTAGCCGGCCACAATCTCAGAAGAAGAAAGAACCCTCAAGACCATTCTGAACTAGCTAGTAGACCTTATCAAGGTAACAAGAAATCGATAAATTATACAAGGTTTACTGCAAAACTTGAATTCTTGATCTTTATCCAGTATTATACCATATTTTATATTAATAAGCCTCTCGTTGGTAACTGTACTCTTTTTTTTTTTTTTTTTTAAATAAATCAATTTATAAATTACAAAATTTCTTAAATTAATTTTTAAACACACATATTTTTTCTCTTCAATTTTCAATTTTAAATGTCACGTAAAAGAAGATTGAACCTTATTTGCATAATGTTAGAGAAAAGTTAACAATTAAAGTTCCAAACACGATTATGCACTTGAGCCTCACTATACCAAACCCAGTTTGTCATTCATTTTTTGTAAATCAAATTTGTTCAATAATAAATCTTAACCTTCTATTTTAGTTAAGTATACCAATTTTTAATTTTTAAATATTTTTTAATCACACGTCTTCTCAAAAATACTATTTCAAATCATAATTTTTTCCAAATAATACATCTTAAACAAGGACTAATTTGACATGGAAGTTTTTTTTCCATGTACAATCATTTATAGCTTGTTTTGGTCAATTCTGAGGAAAACATTTTCTCATGGGTAGATTCACACCCTGAAACTCTTTTATATATATATATATATAACCCTACATTCTATCAATAAATTAATATACACGCAAATTCAAAATTTTTCTCTACGTTTTTCCCTCACATTCTAAAATAATTCACTACTATCACCAACTCATTTTTTTGAAAAATGGGGTTCAAACAAAGTATTTATGATGACACGAACCATGACGCTAACAATCTTTAGTAATTAGTTGCCTGTATAATGTAATAATTTATATTCATTTGACTGAGAGTCAGGTTGTATTTCCATAATCAATTATTTAAAGGATTATGCCAGATTACATTTTGGTTTATAAACCAAATTTTAAACTACACAATTTTTCAAATCAATCTTCAATCATACACATTTTCTCTCTTCATTTTTTATCCATCCAGTAAAAATGATTTTTTTCAAAAAATGGAGTGTGCTCTCGCTTAAAACGCTATCAATTGCTTTGCTCAAACACTCAGACACTGCAACTTCACTTTCTTTCTAACTATCTGCTTATGTTTGAAAACACCATTTGATTTATAAATTGATTTATTTTTAATTTTCAATAATATTTATTAAAAAAACAGGTTAATGCTTGTGATAGAACTTGAATGGTTAATTGGCCAGATTTTGTAATAGTAATTTTTCAAGGAATGTTGTAGTTAAGAATTTGAAAAAAAATTCGGTTTACGTAACAGGTTATTTTATGGAAAAATGTGTGGTTGGATCTCCCATTAAAAATAAATTTTTCTAAGAAATGGGAAGTGTGCTCTCGCTTAAAACGTGATTCATTGCTTTGCTCAAATGCTCGAGACACTGCAACTTCACATTCTTTCTAACAGCTTGTCTCTTTTTGATAACATTGTTTGGTTTATAAATTGATTTATTTATAATTTTCAGGTAAATAATAGTGATTGAAAATTTAAGAAAGAAAATAAGTATAGTTAAGAAATAATTTATGAAATTATGTGATTATGTTTATAAATCATTTTTTTCACTTTTACATACATGGGCATCAAAGAGATGGCGGGTCGATATCAATATTCAGTAACAAATGGGGAGTGTGCTCTCTCTCTTCTGTCATCAAAAAACAACAGCTGGATTCCATATTCGGACTTTCCATCAAGATGCAGCACTGCCCTACACGATTTGATAGCTGAAAATCGTGCAGCCATTTTGGCCAGACAGCTCAACTTGCAACAGATGAAGAATGCAGACCCGGCCCAAAAGGGATCCGTTCGGATTCTGAACAACCAGATTATACCCGGGTCTGTCGACTTGACATTGGACCTAATGCAGGCCGCTCCGAGTTCAGAGTTTGGGTTGTTGTCTATGCATGATAAATCAGGGGGAGGAGAATGTTGTTCTGAATCGTGGAAAGTTCATTTGGGCTATTGATTAGTTTTAGGATTTGCAGGCATCCTTTAGTAAATGTTTTAAGAATGTTGCAATAATTAATATTTTCAGATGTTGTAAAACAAACATGTCTTGATCTTCATGTGTATGTGTGTGTGTGCGCGCGCGCGTTTATTTATCCGAACAATGTAAAAATCATTTCAACACGTACGGTGTAGAATTTTGTCTATTTATCAATCCTCTTTTTTACATCATTCACTGTGGTCTTCTTTTTCCTTTTTGAGTATTGGCTTAGGATCATTGTTCTAAACAGCTCGCTTACGTTTAGGCACGTTTAAACTTTTAAAATTGATTTTCACGTTTTGTCACGTTTCATGTTTTAAACGCGATTCGTTCGCACATTGTTAGGTTTTTTTGTGTTTAGGTGTGCTTAAACTTGAAGTTCGATCTCTTTGTTTCGTCACGCTTTACGATTTTTAGAACACTGTTTAGGAGTGCGAACAAGAATAAAAGCAATCTGGAAGGCATCGGCAAGAATAATAAGACTACTATTTCTTCTTGTGTGGGCATGATTTGGGTAGGTTGCGACTATCTTGATTTTCTATTTTACCACAGGTCCACAAATTGTGCTTGGAGCTTGAGTTCATTTCAGGTTGGGCCATGTTAATTTAACGTTAGTTATCCGTACCAATAATCACTTTAAACAATCACAGGATAACTATAGCCCACACAGAACCTGGGGTAACATTGAATCCTAAAATTAACTTGTACATTAACAAAATGAACTTGAATTAAGTATATTAGACAAAAATTAAAAATTAAAAAATTAATCAGACTTTCATGAATGCCACTATTCTTTAATCTATCTGATTTCTCTTATACTTATAAAATTCTTTATTTTATTATACAAATAAATATATACAAGTCCGGTTGGATTGATTCGGGTTTTTAGAGCAACTGATATCCAAACACTTAATTTTATTTTATTTTTATCCTAACAAACATTTGAAAAAAACGATCCAGATCCAGTACGTTAGCTTTGGATTGATCGGTTTGATTCTCTTTGATATATGGGGTCCTATTTCTAGACGAACCACTTCCGTTTTCTACTTCTTCTTCTTTGTGAGGAATTTCCGGTTACTATGTTGTAATCGTTAATGATGTATGGTTCCTATGTCGATTCCATGAAAAGTAGATATCTAGTTATTTGTTCTTAGTGTTAGGATAAAAACTAGTTGGATTCTTTTCGATCTTGAGCTCTCTTTGTTGCTGTAATCGTTCTTTCGTGCCTAATGAGTTTGAGTGATAATCATTTCGAGGATTGCTCAACGTGTGATTAGGTGTTTGAATCGATCATCGAACCTCCAGGGGCTTCAACAAAAAACTCTTTGCGTTCTTTATACTATTTTATTTTTATTTACGCATAATAAGTTCATAAAGATCTTTTAGCAATATCAGAGCTTTGGATCAGGTTGGACTTTTTGTTGGATATTGGTTAATAAATCGAGAATTGAAAATCGATTAAAATGACTTCGTGTCGACTTCGACCAAATACTCAAAAACTTTGATCAATCCGTTTAGGCAAAGTTGTTTGCCACTTCCCCGCTTCGGGGCGCACGAATGGGGATCGACCTGCCCGGTCAGGTTGCGGGGGTCTAGGGGGCAGCGCCCCCCGTGGGGGCTCAGGGGCAACGCCCCTGAAAGAGAATTTTGATTTCTCTGTATGTATTGAAGGGTATATTTGACAATTCGAAAATCAATATCGGATGAATGAGAAATTACGGAAAAGGACGAAAATCAGGTCAAAATATTTGACCGTGCGGCCGTATGGTTCGTAAACCGTGCGACCACACGTCAATTTATTTTTTGGATTTTTGAGTAAGACCGTGCGACCGCACGGTCTTTAACCCTGCGGCCGCACGTTGTCCGGCCAAATGACACCTTTTCAAAAAGGTGCATTGTTTGGAAAGAGTGCATGGTTTGGGCCTCAACCACTTCGTCCACACCCTTTCATGGTCTATATATATGACCCTTTGGGTGTCCTATTCCTCACAATTTGATATGCAAAACATCTCAACATCCTCACTTCTCTCCAAAATCAAATCATTTCATTTGTTTTGATTTTCTTCATTGCATCCTTGGAGTACGTAAGCCTATAATTAGTTCGTTGTACTTTTGTTTTGGAGTGCTACAAACACAAGTGAAGCCGTTGTATCTTGGGAGTCTATTACCGAAATTCGTAGGCACCGTTGCGGGGCAAATTCGACTTAAGGACAAAGAGTCCAACTCTTGCCTCGACTTTGTCCTTATTCTTCTTCTTCTTTTTATTTGTGTTTCCTTGCCGTTACTCTGTCCAATTTTCGGCTTGGATTTACAAAACCATCATTTTCTTATTTGGGGTCACTATTCACGAATTCCACCCAACACTTTTTAGGGTAAATAAATTTTTTGAACATTAATACGTGGGTATTTGAATGCATTAGTTCCAAATCTACTAAGATCTGTAAAAACTGGGTGTATCTATGGAGCGCCTTGGGTATCTGAAAGGATTAGTTCCATATCTACTAGGATCTGTAAAGACTTGGGTGGATCTTTGGCACTAGCGGAGCTACACTGTGGCCAGCTAGCACAGCCGTGCTAGCTCGCCGCCGGTGGATTCGCCGGTTTGGATTTTATTTTTTTTAAAACTGATTCTTTGGCTTGGTACCTTCAAGGCTTCAAACAACCCAGTAAGCCAAACAATAACCCAACGTCCCAACCGATCTCCCAAAGTCCCAACCCATTTCTTCCAACCCTCCTTCCTCAGACAGTCTGTTCCTTGCTCCGTCGTTGCTCTGTTTGGTGTTTGCTCGTCGTGTCTCCAGTAACAGCAGCAACACCGCTCGTCCTCTCTTGCGTGACCGCTTCTACCCTCCTCGCAGCAACTCTCGCCCCTAGGTAATTTGTAAATTGTAATTATTTGGCTTTGTAAGGACACTACCCACTCAGAGCCAATGCCGCTTCCGGTGCTACGGTCAAATTCTTGATCTTTTCTCAACTTCTCATTTTAATTCTCAGGTACTGAGGCTAACCTTCATTATGATTGAAGTTTTATTTGGAAATCATGCATAAATGTTAATTTTTTGTTTTTGCAATGTGGGTCACTTGTGAACCCTATAGTCATCTTGCGTGAAGTTGAATTTTGGTTATTTTGATTTGGTGAATATTGGATATTTGGATTTGTGAATTGTGATTGTTGAAATTTTGTGAATATTAGATTTTTGAATTTGTGTTGTGTTATGTTGTATTTTGGCTTCCCTAAACTATTGCCAAGAGAAAGAGAAAAGATACAGAACAAAAAAATGAAAAAAAACCACTTCTATGATCTATCCAGATAAAAGCTGATTCAATGGTGATAGAATAATGATAGAATGTGATAGAATATGATAGAAACATTATACATAGAATAGAAAAGCTTACAAACAAAGAAAAATGAGGATCAATAGCAATTCTAATTTGTTTGGAATCAAGAGAAGAGACTTTAAATTTTCTTACAATTTGGTTTATTGAATATTTGTTTAGGTGTATTTCTATATTGATCTATTAATTTTTAATATTATTTAATTTAATTAAATAATAATAAACAAACTTGTAGCCGTCATCGGTGTCATCGGTCAACGATCAACGATGGGGGCCGCTCTAGCTGAACTGTTGTCCTGGATCCGTCACTGATCTTTGGAGCTCCGTGAAAAAAACACTTGAATCATCATCTGAAATCTAGGGTTTCTTACTAGTCTACTCTTTCCTTAAGGATGTATTTGATTGAAGGGATTTTTCATGGAAAATGTCTAATCAATCAAAATATTTTTCATCTTTGCATGTTTGATTCCCAAAATTTTTCATAGATATTTTCCATGGAACAACCCCTTTATGCATTATTTACATTATTTTCCTTGTAAATTTTCCAATGGGGGGAGGTGAGAAAATATTTTCCATTTTCATTTTCCATCTTTTGTCTATTAATTAAACACACCCTAATCTTTTAAGAACTCTTGAGGATACCTTTACTACTACTTCCTAAGGAATCTTGATGTGATCCAAGGTAAGAGATTAAATGAGAAATCAAGCTATAGGCAATGCAAGAAAAAGCTACATGGAAAATGAACAAGTTTCATATTGGACCCGAATCAAGAATCAAAACGGATCAAATTACTTCAAGGAGTAGAAGAGGGAGCCAACCCCGGAAACCACGCGATCACACAGCGTAAGGTTGCCTGCGATTGCGCGGTGTTACCAAAAAGTCACCCCAAGCGTTTGAGACCCAACCATGCGATCGTGCAGTTCACTTCTATAGGTATTGCGAGTTTTTTTATTCTATTTTCCGTTTTGGTTTATTATTTCCGCAAATTAGACCCTAATAGCGGCTAAACATAGTTTATCTCATTTTTTAGTTTATACTATCAATTTTCATCATTGTAAACAATTAACTTTGATTTTTAATTAATCGATTGAGTATTTTCTCTTTAAGAAATGGGGATTCCTTTTCTTTTTCTTCAAGAACAACCTAACAAACTTATCAAGGAATTGGACAATCTTTGTGGCTATCAACAACTTTGGTTCTTGTTCCACATCGTCAATCTTGCATCGTGAATATTGGGTCAAGGTCCTACCATGTAACCAAGCAAGTCCTAGTGACTATCACCCGTGAAAAACATATTGATGACGTATTTTGTGATGTAGTGCCTTTAAAGTCTTGTCATATTTTGTTGGGAAAATCATGGTGTCGTATGAGTGAAGCAATATATTATAAGAGTATGCACATATACAAGATTCTTACGAGAGGGAAAATACTCACACTGTTTGGATTGACACTCGAGGAAGCACTAGACGATTCGAGGAAGGTAAAAAAAATAGAGTGAGAGGAAAGTTGTAGTGAGATTGCAAGAGGAACCTCGAGATAGGGATGTTGAGAAGAAGGAGGGAAAGCTGAAACTAGAAACGGTTGATCAAATTCCAAAATTTGAAGTAGAAGATGAAGAATTGGGTAGTAAGGAGGTGAATGAACAAGGAAATAAAATTGTACAAGAGGTGATTGAGGATGAAGGTGTGGTTGAAAATAAAAATGTGGAAGAGGTAGTTGAGACTAAAAATGTAGAAGAAGTTGCAACAAAGGAAGGAGGTGAAGAGAAGGACCTCGTTGTTAGGGAAGAGGATTTGGAGATGACACACCATGAGTACAAGGATTCCTATCTTGTACTTGGTGAAACTAACAATCCCCACCCTATTTTGCTTAAATCTTTCTTGCAGGTTGAATATTTCGAAGTATTAGACTACTATTGGTTGATTATGTGTCATGGAAGCAAGAATTTTCCTTTTGATCCAGGCGGTGCACTGAAACACCATGAACCAAGCTATGATTCGGGACGAATCAACCTGAAGAAGGAGGGAATGATGTGATCCAGATCCCGAATATAAGTCTTCAAGCAACAATGGATGAAAACACATTCTTGGCGACTAAAGAGGCAAGTTTCATGTTGGGCTCAAGTACGAAAATAAAGTTGGAGATCAAGAATAATGAAAATGTTGCAGTCAGGCCATTACGGCCGTAAAAACAATCATCACGGCCGTAAATTATATTCTGCTTAAAGTTACGGCCGTAACCAACATCCATCACAACCGTAACTGTCTCTCTGTCGAAAATAAGATTTTTAGGAAAATTAGACTTACGGCCGTAACCTATCTCACACGGCCGTAAATATGGAGCGGATAGAATTTTGCTGATTTTATTTCCTTTTTCCAGTTTTAGTTATTTTAACTATTTTACTTTAATTAGAATTCTATTTTGAGTCTAATTAGAGACTAGGTTTATTTTGCTTATTTATATGTTTTTTCTATTCATTGTAAAATAGACTTTTACACAACTTTGATATTATTATTGAGAGGCTATTTTCCTTTCACAACCTTATTCTTCATTGAATAAAATTCGAACTTGCGAGTTATTCTTGTTTGTTCAAATCTCGGTGAGAATTATTATTGCTTGTGATTAAGATGTCAATATATCCCACTGATTGTATTGGTTTCTTGGTTCAATTAATTTTAATTGGATTCATAAATCGTGTTTTCTTGACGTTCTTGGGTCGATTTCAATATTTTGTGGGTTGCATAGCTACAACTGCTACGTGGTTTGCTTTAAGTAGTTCATAAGGTATTTTTTTAGACAATAGTGGTGTGGGTAGGCGATTGATAAAGTAGCAAGTTGTTTTGACGTGTTCTCCCCAAATTTTAAGGGAAAGTGAGCTTGGAAGTGAATGGTACGTGCTACATTTAAGAGATGGTGATGTTTGTGCTCCACAACCCCATTTTGCTGTAGTGTGTGGGTGCAAGACCGATGAAAATTGGTGTCATTTTCAATAATAAAAAAATTGTTGTAAAGATAGGGACTCTTGACCATTATCAGATCTAAAGGTTTTGATGGGATGATAGTGATGTGTTTTGACCCAAATAGAGAAGTTTTTAATGAGCTTTCGAGTTTCAAATTATGTCGCATGAGGTGAATCTAAACATAGCGAGAATAATCATCAATGATTGTCAAAAATAACGGGCACCATAATGGGAATAAATTCTATGAGGTCCCCAAATGTCACAATGTATTAAATCAAAAGGTGCACGCAGTGGCGGAGCCAGCCGAGAAGTCCAGGTAGAGCGTTGACCGTTGACCTCGTCGGCCGTTGACCGTTGACCTACTAACGTGAACGATGGCAGTAGCGAGATTGTAAATATTATTTAATGAAATAATATTCAAAAATAAATAAATAGATATAAGAATTAAAAGTTGTAATTAAATATACGAACAGATAGTCCAATACAAACCAAAATAGATGCAAAATACATAATAATGATATCAGTTGGTATTCGTTGGCTCGGACAACTGCATTCTTCGGGGTCTGATATTTTGGAAACGCTGCAATATTGCCTCATTCTCAATATTTTTAAAAATGTCTCGCTCCGTGTACACAACCAAATTGTCATTCAACCATTTATCTCCCATTTTGTTGCGCAAATCACTCTTGATTAAATTCATTGCAGAGAATGCTCTTTCAACAGATGCAGTGGCCACAGGTAATAGTAAAGTCAATGTAATGAGCCTATAAACCAATGGAAAATAACAAGAATTCCCCGTTTCAACCAACTTCTTAGCTACGAATGATATACTGTTGAGATTAAAGAAAGCATTCTCCATTGTGACAAGTATAAGAAACTTGTCAAGTTCGGGTCTAAGTAATAACAACTCTTCAGCGTTGAAGTCTGAAGGATAGAACTCAGCAAGACGTAGCAATTTAGCAGTATCAAAGGCTGCAAATGAATCTTTTGGACTCAAACATGAAATGCAGATAAGGAGCTCAGTAGTTGTCTCTGGAAAACGATCGTTCAACTCTTGCAAAATTGAGTCTATAACATGACAGTACAAATCAACATAAAAACGATGATAATACGTCACCTGGTGAGCAACTCCACGTCTTGTTGATCAACCTTCCAAAACCATAATATCCTCCATGATAAGCACTCTGATATTTTTACCAACACAAAACTCGATCACCCTATCCAACAATTTATTCCGACCATTGTCCCTCATGTTCTGCAATCTACGCTTGACCACATTTAACAATACCATAGCATTCTGAATATCCTGCTACTTTTTTTGTAACGCTTGTGAAAGATTATCTGTAATGGCAAGAATGTCAAACATAAAATGGAGATAGAAGACATGCTGAAAGTTTTGCATAGTGGTCATCTGATGGTCGGCCAATGCTCTTTGATCTGCAGTTGGCCCATCTTGTGATACAATATCAAGAACGTCTATGACATTATTGAACATATTAACAAAACGAGTGACTGTGAGTAAATGCGAGCCCCATCTAGTGTCACCAGGTCGTGCCAAATTCATTTCTTGAAACTTTCCACTGCCACTACAAAGTTCCCCAAGATTGAGCCTCTTCACAATCTCGTCATGAGAACTTGCTCGAAGTGCATCTACATGCTTACAAGACACACCCACTAGATTTACAACGATAGAAAGCGTATTAAAGAAATCACCAACCACTATAGTTCTACGTGCCACCGAAACAATTGATAATTGAAGTTGGTGAGCAAAACAATGAACATAAAAAGCATAGGGATTCTCCCTTAAAATCAAAGCTTTTAATCTGTTGAACTCACCAGACGTATTGCTTGCCCCATCGTAACCCTGACCTCTCAAATTAGATATGCTCAAATCATGATTAGCAAACATTGATCGATCGCATTCTTAAGTGACTGTGCACAAGTGTCTTTAACATGTGTTATGCCCAAAAAACGCACCTTGATTTGTCCAGATTTGTCTACAAATCGCAAAACAACTGCCATTTGTTCTTTCACAGAATTATCACGAGACTCATCAACTAAGATTGAAAATAAAGAATCATTCATCTCATTCATTATCGTCTTGGTCGTCTCAACTGCACAACAGTTCACCAAATCCTTTTGGATAGGGGGTGAGGTCATTTGGTCATTTGCTGGTGCATTACCAAATACCGAAGTCCTGACTTCCTCACAACGAGCTGCATGCCATTCTAATAACTCAATTAGATTACCTTTATTAAGCGAATCTTCTGATTCGTCATGACCACGAAAAGGCAACCCTTGCATCAAAAGGTATCTAGTACAATCTAGTACCGTAGTCAACCTCGTCCTATAACTTTTCTGTTGTGTACTACTTTGGCTACGCATAACATAAGAGATATTTTGTCTTTGATTCTTCAAGTTGTTGCATTTCTCAAAAGCTATATTATGAGCACTATCCACAAGTCCGACATAATCTCTTAAAATCTTTTTGTGACTCCAATCTCTAAACCCGGTCTTAGTGAATGTATACCCACCCCCTTAACTTCCCCTATCAGGTTTGAACAAATAACAATACAAACAATATGCAGCATCCTTTTCTACACTGTACTCCAACCAATAAAATTCATTAAACCATTCTTTCCTAAAACATCTATTATCCTTTCCCATCAGTCTTCTTGGAAAGTCATGTCCATGTGGTTGACAAGGACCTTTCTCTAAGTATGTCATCCTAACATCATCTCTAATGTTAGGATCATATGACTCAATTGGGGGTCGTATTCCTGGATCCGACACAAGTTCTTCCATATTGAATTCAGTGCGAAATTTCTTTGTGTTATCAAAATCTACTAACTCATTTGCTCTACTAGAAGCAGTTGCAGGACTACTAGAACTAGAATCACTAAGTTCAGATTTTCGTTTTGGTGGGAAAAAACGTTCCATAATCTGTAAATCAATGATCACAAATCAAATCAATTACTCACCAAATCTCAATTCACAACCTATAAATCAATAATAACAATCCACAAATCAAATCATATTTTATCACAATAGTCACAATTTACAAATCTAAACCACTTTGCAAAAATTTAAATGTAACATTTATGTATAATTCTCAAATCAATTATAACTAATTAATGTTTAGCCTTAGTGAGAAATCACAAATTGATAAAAAAAATTGAGGAATGACAACAATTGACAGTCTAACATAACCAAAAAAATTAATAAATCAAATATCAATAATATTTATTAAAATGTTTTAAAACTTATACATTAACAATAACATAATAAGTAATAATAACATTATAAAATCTGAAAATTAGTACACAAGTCACAACCAAAACAAATAAAATAATTTAATAATCATATGTTATTAACATATATTATTTATATAATATAATACACATATTCTAACAGTCAACAGATATACATATAAGTATAACATATACTTATTTTATATATAATATATTATACTTTACCATTTTCCATTTATTAACAATTAACAAAGGTCAAATAGAAACTTCAAAGGATTAAAAAATCAAAACACTACCTACCTTCTCTGTCGACTGTCGGAAAGAGCTAGAGGAAGCCGAAGCACAGCACTGAGAGAGTGAGAGTCTGAGACCGGCGGCGGCGGCGGCACCAGTGGCGGATCCGTGCGCGGTGCGTGGGACTGGCCGAAGGCTGCGCTGCGCCTGCGTTAACAGAGAGAATCGGGAAGGGATAAAAACCAAAAGGTTAGGATTTTGATTTTTGTTAAAAATTTGCTTGTTGGACCAAATAGAGATAGATTTGTATGTTGTATTTTTGGTTTGGGCTTGGGCTTGGGAGTTGGGTACTGATTTGGGCAAAAAAAAAAAAAATTAAATCAGGATTCCAGGCGCTGCGCCACCTGCGCAGCGCCACTGGCGGACCACCGGCGGCGAGGTAGCGCGGCCGCGCTACCTCGCCTATAGGTGGCTCCGCCACTGGTTTCAACTGCCAAAAAAAAAAAAAAAAAATTTAAACATAACTAAAAACCAAAAGAGGATTGAAAGAAAACTAGAGGAAAACCCAAAAACAACAACCCCAACACAAGAGGGTAATGGGGGTTTTTATACAACCCTAAAAATACCCAAAAAGCCCTCAAAAAAGCTTAAAAGTCGCAAAATTCACAAGTTGTTGCAAGTCGGTTTTATCGGTTCGAGCCGGAAAGGCCCATAATTTTTTACGAAAAAAAGTACCATGCAGTCGCATGATGTTAGCGGTTTCAGCATTGTTGGCTAAGGGTGCATGGTTGCAATTACAGCTCCCTTGGCATTTGCGGTCACAATGTTGAGCACGGGCGGGTCTATGCAACCCATTCCATTTGTAATAGCAACCAGGTCATTCATCGCGGGGACGATCTCTTTGGTCTTCAAACTTTCTAATTTCTTTCAAGTAAGTCCCTACAAAAATACACTCCAGGTCCTTCAATTTTTGAAATTGTGCAACTTGGTCCCTTTTTGACTACCCTGTCCTTGACTTCTGAAAAGTGAGAATTTGGTTCCTGAAGTTCCTAGCTTTGCATAGTTTGGCCTTCTATCATTCAAAATCACCAATTAAGCTACCATTTTGCATAGCTTTGATAGAATTCAAGGGCTTTTCATTTTTATTGGAGATATCTACATGTCATTGGCACCGATCACATTTTGAAACAAGTGTGTGGATTTCCTTGAAAAAGGTGGGCCAATAAAATTTCAATTGAAGAACCTTTGATACGGTTTTTAGGCACCAAGATGACCTTCATAAGATGATAAATGACATTGTTCAAAAAATTTCTCAATTTCTTTCTCGGGAACACATCTTCTAATGGTTTGTATGTAATCCTCTTTTAAACAACAATAGGTATTTCCAAAAGTAATACTTGATATCGGAGAAGATTTTCTTCCTTTCTTGACGTAGAATCCGGTGGGAAGATATCATTTCCCTAAATCAATTTTTAATCACATATTTTATTTCAAAATATCATATTCTTTGTTTATAAACAATAGTTTTTACCAAACAAAGCATCTCTAAAGGCAATTTTTCAAATCTCACTTAAATATTACGTGTCCTACTTAAATTGAATTTAATTTCTCAACTTGATTTAGTGTCCAAAAAATCCTGTTGAATTTTTTTTTTTTTTTTTTATAAAGCTCAGTAGGCAATTTAACAAAACATTATATGTTAAAAACTCCTTGTGCTACTCAAATAAAATAAAGGATTATCCTGAATCTACATTAAGGTACTCACGGTGATTTTAAAATCTCTTAGAACTCTTATGTTGTTTTTCGTGTTGAAACTTGTAGTGAGATGAAGAAAGAAAACGAGAAGATAATTGAAATGATCAGAATAGGCTCGACCACGTAAACCGTTGTCCTCAAATGATATTTTCCTTATCTCTTTAATTTCGAATACTTAAAGACTTCTTAGCAAATGATTTGTAGGATTAAATCAAGCCAAAAGCAGAAGAAAACTCAAAGTACTTAAGTTTTCTTCTAAGAACTTAAAGAAAACAAAAGTTCAAATAAATTTGGTATAATTTGAACAAAACTTTTGATCTTGATTTATCTTAATAATTGATGTATTTTGTTTTGAAATATATCACCTATTTATAGATTTTTAAACATTTGCACGAAATGGTGCAAGCAACACCAAGAAAAGTCATGCCTTCCCCAAAAGGCTTCAGAAAAATCAAATTTGCAACTTCTAGAAGGTCATATTCGGACCAACATGCACAAAATTACCTATCAAAAGTGAACCTTCTCATTGCATGGTCACAGATCTTGTGATCACGTGGTTTTACCAAAACTTAACCTACTTCAGAATATGTACCCGTTGTGATCATAAGGTTTTTAAGCCCATGCGATCCCACAGTTAAAAATTTTGTCTCTTGAATTTTCATTTCCATTTTGGTTAATCTTTTAGTCCAATCTTTCAATATTTCTTTAAACACGATTTTACAACAATACGGCAATACCCCATTGTCTAAAGAATGTATATTGAAGGCAATCCACACTTATGCATAAGGCATAGATATCTTTCGATTTGAATATAGTCGTAATGTAATTTTTACAAAGTATTATCGAAATTTAGGTAGATTGGTAGTTTTGAACCAATTATTTCTCGTGATAACACCGGTAAGAACACACATACAGATATCACGTGTTCATAAGTTCATAAAACTTTCTTAGCACTATTATGGCATTGCACATATCCTATTCGTCAAACTCTTAAGAGAGAAACTCCTACTCTTTATTGAGATAACACCATCTCGAAGTATAACTGGGTGAAGTTCTTCCATTATTTTTGTTACTGTTAGAGATAATTTTTTATTAAACTGAACGTAATTAAGATCTTATTATGATCATCTCTCCGCCTTGGTAACAACTAGCACCTTTTCCAAAGAATGGGGTTTTATTGACATTCAATAGTGCTGCAACAATCCATTTAACGAATGACTTGTCAAATCGTAAATTATTGTTTTAATAATAACAAATGGGGTTGCTATCGTTGGTGGACTTTAGTTAAGGAGTTTGAACCCCACCCTTCTCGATGTTTATACTACTAAATCTCTTTGAAGAGGTTTAGTGAGAGGATCTGCTAGATTCTCTATTGACTTAACGTAATTTAGGAAAATTATTCCACTTTTGATTAATTTCCCTACGTAGTCAGGTATTAGATTCGTGTGTCTAGACTTTTTGTTATATACTTCATTGTATGCTCTTGATATTATTCCATAGCTATCACATAAAATGTATGTAGACATAGAGTTTTTCGTCTCCAATGGATCTCATAAAAGAGATCCTTGGACATTTCACTTCCTTTTCAGTTTCAGTCATTGCTACAAATTCAGATTCCATGATTGAATGAGTGATGCTTGATTGTTTCTTGGATTTCCAAGAAACAGCACCACCTCCAAAAATATTTATTTTGGTTTCAAAATATTTTTGAAATTATTCCAATGAAAAGTCTTCAGAACTATGAAGAATCTTCTTCTGATATCTTTTCCAAGTGCTCGATAATTTGGTTGTTATAGCCCCAGTTGAAATGACCCTGAAAGATCAATTTTTGAGCTTTGTACTCGTTCTCTAGTGCATCTCAAATCTCATTTGTTATCCTCAAACGATATTTGTCTCCTCTCTTCAATTTTGAGTGCTCAAGGATTTCTTGGAAAATGGTTGGATTAAGCAAAAAGTAAAAGAATATCCAAAGTACTTAAGTTTTTTATAAGAAATTAAAGAACACAAAAGTTGTAATAAATTTGGTTTAGTTTGGACAAAACTTTTGATCTTTGATTGGTCTTAATAATTTTTTTTTTTTTTTTTTTTTGAAATATATCTCTTATTTATTGATTTTCAAACATCTCCATGAAATGGTGCAAGTTACACCACAAAAAGTCACGTCTTTCCTCCAAAAGGCTTGAGAAAAATTAAATTTGCAACTCCCAACGGTCATATTCGAACCATGAGATCGCATTGTTATAGACCTTGCGACCATATGATTTTACCAAATTTTAACCTGCTTGACTACTTGCCAGTTGCGATTGCAAGGCTTTAGCCCATGCAATCGTATAGTTATAAATCAATCAATTGCGATCGCATAATTAAAAATATTGTCATTTGAATTTTCATTTTCATTTTCATTTAATTAATCAATCTTTTGGACCATTCTTTCAATATTTCTTTAAACATATATATTTCCCTCGAGGCATTCAATCAAGTTTTCATGTCTCATTCAGAGGGAATTCTTGCCATTGTTTAGAACGCCTAGCCTGCGACCTGTAGATATAGCTCCATGACCAGTCAAAAAACTCAATTGAGATTTGTTGTGATATTAAACGAACACTCTAGGAATAAGTTGGGAAGCAATTAATATTGCAATTTTTCCAAATTTAAATTACTATTCTAGATGGATGAATTATTGCAGTTAGAGGTGAAAACTGGCACCTAGGGTCTCCTTGGTCTTGAATGCAACTACTCCATAGTTTTGAAAACTTTTGCACGTGGCAACTGATGAGAGCGCAGAGGTTTTGCCTTATGTGGGGGCTTGCATAAATAGCAATAATCTCACGTGCGCATTGCGTGATCAAAAAATATATTCTCATAAATTAAACTTCAAAGAAATAATTAATTAATTAATTAGCCAGCTCCTATGGAGTATGAGTATGAGTATGAATATGACTTTGAATTGGATCTTCGTTAGAAAAATCAAACTCATTTCTGTGGGGACATCTTCAACATCTGCATCACCTCAGTTCACATGACAGTGAAGACATGAAAAAAAATATAATAATACTAAAAAAGTAGTCTCCATGCAGGAGACAGCTTCACTTGAAAATACTTTTGGAGTAAAAAGATACTTATTTCATTTGTTGAGTATTGAGATTTAACATAAAGTTCAACATTCAGCAATTAAAAACAATAGCCTAGCTAGACGGTTAATGTTATCGAACACAACTATCTTGCAATGTCCTTGCAAAATGACTTCTCGTTGTTTCAAATTAAGTCTAAATTTTGTTTACAAACGACTACATGGAAGTATCTCAATGGACAATTTTGGTAAAAAAAAAAATCAATAATTTTAGCTGATGAAAATTCTCTCACCGTTTTTTAATTTTCAAAATATTGATTAATCAAAATATTGTCACGTCACTATTTATACATCGTTCATAAACAATTTATCAAGTAGATGTTAATTGTTTAAAATTGTTTGAAAGTAATTCTTGTGATATAGTAAAGATTTTATAAATAATACATTTCTTCAAAACACTTTTTAACCAAAAACATTTTCGCGAAATAATTTCTCAATCATATATTTTACCTTGAAATTATTGCATTTTTAAATTATAAACAAAATAAACTTTTACCAAAAATACATGGTAACTTACTACTACAAAACTGATTTTACTGCCATCTTTTTCAGAGCAATTGAAAATTTACTGCAGATTCTTGGTCAAAATGCTATTTTACCTCATTTAAAGTTACTGCATTCCCTCCAGAAAATATCCGAGTAACAGACAAAAATAAATAATGCAAAAACCAACTAAAAATAGTAATACACTGCCTGAGTGTGTCTGTCAAAACTAACTCTTGTAATAAAATGGAAACTAGTGAATGATTCCCATATATATATATATAAAAGTTACATTACATACGATAATGATTCAAATTCAAGTGTAAATCGATCTGAATTGTCTTTAGAGAAAATTAAGATTGAAATACAAATAATAAGAAACCTGCGGAATTAAATCTGTGAAATTGATCATTCTTCCACTATGTTATTACGAGGTCTAGGTAATCCGCGACACACAAGATCTTGAATTCACCCTCTTTCAGTAAAATATTGTGCGTGCTGAAGAACTCGTTGTACCCTGATATGATCTTTGGCTAAAATCCAGTGAAATTCTTGGCGGTGAAATCGCAACGGTGACCAATGAAGAATGAGTCCCAGAATCAGGTGGAGACCCTGAAATCAAACCCAGTCAAGTTTCATTTGTTTCTTCTCGTCCTTGAGGTGAATTTATGCATAGAGAAAGCTTACTTGCAAAGTTTTCAGAGGAAGAATTTGGTGCACTGTCAAGTAGAGACTTGTTGCTGGGTTCTTGATTTGGTTGTTGGGATTTTCGCCTCCGCCGGTTATGGTCAGCCAATCTTTTCCGGCAACTCCTCTTCCCGTTGTCGAATTCCGAAAGGAGATGGAATCTGATCAAGCGAAAAACCCAAGAAAACAGTGGAATTTTTCATCATTAAATGCTGAAAAAGATTGTTGATTGAGTAGAAAAAAGTAGCTGTACATTATATTATAAGAAGCAAAATCCAACGTCGGTACGTTAAAACGTAATTGGGAGCAAAATCATGAGGAAACATAAATCTACAGACGCAAATGCCATCGGGATCATCAACCCCCACCCAACCCAATCATGAGCTTGTTAACACTTCAAAAGGGCAGTTTTCTCTAATAACACAAAAGAAAGAGAAATATGGGGATAAATGTACAACCTGCTGCATTGTTGGCAGAATCGCTGAGTCAACCCAGCGGCGATGACAGTGGCGGCCTTGGAGTGGAACTCACACACCTTGTGGCGGCGGTGGTAGTGTTTTGCGTGAGTGAGGTCCGCGTGGCAACCTTCAGCTTGGCATCTTGGGGTGTTGACTGAGCCGTGCTCCATTATCCTGGACCGGCGGTAGAGCCGGTTCACAAAATCGTCCTCGGAGGAAGCAAAATAAGTCCTCCCTCCCAAATTAAGCCCAATTCTACTGGTGCTAGTGTTAAACTCGAACCCACCAGCAACCGGCTCACTCTTGGGCAACATCATGAACCCAGTTGGTTCAAGATTGAGGATTGAAGCCTGTGGCACATGATGGTTCGGGTATGATGACCCCGCAGAAGCGCTATAAGATCGTGGGTCGTAGAAATTAGTCAAATGATCGTTAGTATTCTGGTGGTGAAACAGGTGGTGGTGATTGTGAGGATTGACGTTGGCGAAATCATTAGGGTCAACAAAAGTGTTGGTTTCCGTGAAGTTATGAGTGGCGTATGGATCATAAATCTGTCGGTTTTGGTTAGAATCTGGGGCCGTTTCTTCGCCTGAAAGCATGATCGTCGATGGGTTCCCCCACTCATAGTCCACCATTTCCTCCACCTCTATTTGCCCCCACCAGAACAATTTAAAGAAACAAAAACAATACCTTGAATTCCCCTGTGAGCATAAAATATACAAAAGTAGAAATTATATATCTGAAATCAACTAAGCTTTAGAAAGAGAATGCGAGTGAAAAAAATAAAAATCAGAGCTGTAAAGGGGAAGATTATGGTGAGTGAAAAAGATGCAAAAAGACCTCAACTTTCTTTATGTTCGTGTGAATTGCTTTATGGAGAAGTAACGAGTTCCTTTTTGAGATTATTAAAGCTTTGTATGAGCTTGAGGGTGATGTCGGGTTTAAGGGTTCTTGTAGTATTTGCAAGAAATTGAGAGAAAGAAAATGAAAGATATAAAGAGAGAAAGAGATCACCTTGTGGCAGTTTGGAACAAACAGATACAGTATGGGAATCAAATTAAACCCTACAAGTGAAGTATTTAATAGTGGCTACAATATTTCTCCATTTTTACAACGATCACTATTCACTGCTTAACTTTCTCTCTCTAAAACAGCATCTCTCTCTTTCTTATCTTAACTTAAGAGAGATAGAGAGAGAAGAGATTAGTCGGTCTAGGTTATAGCAGAGAGAGAGAGGCTGACCTATGGGATAGACCTTGTCTGCGCATTTGCACTTGAATGAAATTACTGTTCTACCCAACCGTGTTTTTGATTTATAAATTGATTTATTTATGATTTTGTGGTAAAAAGTAATAATTGAAAATTGAAAAGAAAAAATATGTATAATTAAAAAGTTATGTTATTTATAAACATATTTATAAACTAACTTTTTTATTTTACCAAACACATGCGAAGAAGGTTAAATTTCAATCTTAGAAATTCTTAAAGTCCTTATCAGAAGATTTGTAGATGATGTGAATCGAGGGACGTGCCCCAGTAGAGTAAGCTTGAGAATTGTCTGTTTAACTGTGATTGTAAGGAGCATCATCCATACTTTTAGTAAGATTCGAACTCTCACCCTACAGATTTCAGCTCAACTGATATTTCTCATTCTCACATTTTAACCAATTGAGCTATGTCTCGGAGGGATAAAGGCATATTATATGACTAGTGTTGCAACCGTGTGAAGTTTAGTCATTTGTTACTCAAATATATCGAATGTATATATATATATATATATATATATATAACTAAAAATGAAAAATGAAGGAAAACAATTAATTACAAAAAAAAAATACAATTACACGTACCTTATTTTATTTTATTTTTATTTTTATTTTTATTTTTACGATTCGTATGTTTAGCAATTCACGAAATTTCTTTAAATATTGTAATTAAAAATTGATTTAAAGCTTAAAATGAAAAAATAAAATTATTTAAATAGAATTTGTAATAAGTAAAGTAATATATATATATATATATATATATATATATATATATATATATATATATATATATATATATATATATATATATATCGATGAACGCTCATATTTCATACTCTTTCATTTTCTACTTTCAAAGAAAAATATTTTTATGATATTGACAATTCCATTTTTTTACGAATTTAAAAAAAAATGTAATTGATTTTAAAGAAGGGAATGCGGAAAAGAAATTTCGAGAAATGAAAGACCATTTTGTTGAGTGACCATTTTGTTGAAAAATCGGTCAAATCGGACCGCGTTCACCTCTAATATTGAATGGCCATTTTGTTGTTAAATTTATTTTAAATTTAAACTAATTTTCTCATTCATTAACAAAGTCAAGGAAACAGGTTTACTGGAATTTAAGTTGGATTCTATTGTAGCTGTTGTCGAAAATTTCAAATAATTTGGCAATTTGTTATGCTAATTGATAATAAGTAGTAGACATACAAGTTCAGTACATTTAGATTACGACAAGTGCCGAAATCAATAAACATGAAATTAATTTTGATTTTGATTATTACTTGAAAGATCAAGAATACAACTAATCATATTTACATAAAAAATGGACCTCCATATATAAATTAATCAATTGAAAAAGACATGAGAAAAATAATTCATTTAATTACTAAGTCATAGTTAAAGACTATGAGAAAGATTATGAGGTCATGTATGTATCAGTGACTAATTGCAAAGTGATGTATGCATAAAAATAGTGTTAAATAAAATGTCATGTAAAAAAGTTGAATTATTAAAAAAAATCATCTTTTAATGACACACATGCGCATATTATAATATAAATATTGTATATGATAATTTTCGTACATCGCGCGGGTGAAACGCTAGTAATAGTATAATTATAAAAAGTATTATGGTTCATTGAAATACTTCCATTTTATGAAAGTCAGTTTAGGCAGAAAAAATTTCAAAACCTGTTTTTAGGAAGACCTATCCCTTTATATATAATATGATATGATATGTTATGATTTTAGGTAAGACATATTTATAGTTGGCTCTCATTGTGAGTTCGTATTAATGTTCTCGTCAAGATCTTCGATTTAGCACCTACTTTTTTTTATGTCAAAATAATGGTATGGGGTCTGCTTGACGGCTACTTTAATTGGAATTTGATTTCTAATGTGTATCATTTGAATTTTCTAAGTAAGATGTGTGGTTAAAAATTGAAAAAAAAAATATGTGTGATTAAAAAGTACTTTGAAAAACTGTGTCCGTTGTAAATTGAATTATAATGGATAACAATCATTAGGTTACCGAACGCATAGCCCTAATTATCAAAAGTATTCTAATTCATTAAAATACTTCCATTTCAAGAAAGTTAGTTAAGGCTGGAAAAATTTCAAAACCTTTTTTTGAGAAATGCTCTCATTTTATATATATTTATATATGATATAATTTTAAGAACGATATGTTTACATTTGGTTCTCACTGTGAGTTCGTATTAAAGTTATTGTCGAGATCTTCGATTTGACACTTATATTGCATTTTTTTTAAATTTCAAAATAATAGTATAATTATAAAAAGTATTATGATTCATTGAAATATTTTCATTTTAAGAAAGTTAGTTTAGACTGAAAAAATTTCAAAACTTATTTTTGAAAATTGATGTCCCTTTATGTAGTATGATATGATATTTATGCTCATATATTTGCAAATCTGTTTTGCGAAGTGCTCTTCAATATGCAAACATATGTGCTTGTCGCCTAGACATGAAAATGAAAACGAGAAAAAAAAAAAAAAAAAAAAAAAAACATCCTAGTTACCTGACGATGGTGCAGCGGTGGCTCGTGGCTCGTGGCTAGGAGAGACGACTGCTAAGATAGAGAGAGCGGCTGTTGAAAGCTAAAGAACTTAGAAATTTTATTAGTTTAAAGATTGTATTCAAATTATATTCAATAAAATAAAATGGAATAGATCGACAAATATGAACATGGTAATGTGGTATAGTGCTTGGGCATACGCATTTCTCCTACCTGGGTTCTATTCCTTAGCCACTCACTCCTTCACCTTATTAATTATTATCTTAACATTTTTTTTAGCATAAAAAAATAAAAAAAAAAATTCGATTTCGGGGGCGAGACCCGCCTAGAACACCAGATTATCCGAAGGGATGTGTCGCTATTGAGATCGAGGTCCATGGATCTCAGGGTCGTCAATTTTTTTAATTAATCCCTAATGAGAATTAATTCTTAAAAATAAGTTTCTCAGATGTTTGAAAACGAATTCAATGTAAGATGAAAACAATTGTCACTTACCTCCAAAAAAATATTTTTCGAGTAATTGACCAAAACATCTATTTATATCTATATCTATATTTATATAAAAATAAAGTAATTGTCGCCAAAAATACACACTTTCCCGTTGAAACTTACTTACTAAATTTGGAAAGTTTATGCCAAAAAAAAAAAATACTCATTAAAGTGCAATGAAATTGGAACCATTTCAAAATGTAATGATTGAACAATCGAAATTTCAAAGTGTAATGCTTACAAGTTTGAATTACACTTTTGAGCACTAATGCATTTGTTTCCAAATAAAATAAAATAAAATAAAATAAAAGTTTTAAGCATTCTTAAATTATATACAAAAATACTGGTAGTTAATTTT
Organism: Ligustrum vulgare; assembly: GCA_963555705.1. Taxonomy (NCBI): domain Eukaryota; kingdom Viridiplantae; phylum Streptophyta; class Magnoliopsida; order Lamiales; family Oleaceae; genus Ligustrum; species Ligustrum vulgare. The sequence goes on from OY743181.1 coordinate 12,140,090, forward strand.
AAAAAACAAAAAAAAAAACAAAAAATGTGATGTTTAAGAGATAAAAATTAGTGGATGAAAAGTGGAGAGAAAAATACATGTGATTAAAAAGTAGTTTAAAAATGTATTATTTAAAAACATTTTGTCAAATAGAGATACTTCGTTCCAATTCCAAAAATGACAAGTTTGAAATTTTTTTTTTCTTGAAAAAAAAAACAAATGTGTTTTTAATCTATATATATAAACAAAGTAATCGTCACCAAAAAATATATATATATATATATATATATATATATATATATATATATATATATATATATATATATATAAACAAAGTAACCGTCACCAAAAATACACGGATGCCTCATTTTTTTATTTTTTTATTTGTGAAAAATGTGGAAAAGTACATCAAAAGCATCATAAGTCTAATTTAAATTTTTTTAAATTTATAAAACATAAAAAGATTATTCAAAAATATTCTGGTTAATCATAGTGCAACTAATTTGGTAAAGTAATATTAAGTTATTTCTAGATATATATAAAATTATATTATAAAATGTGTTGAAAAACATTTAAATGACTCCAAAATATTTTACACACCGATCTTTTACGCAATGATTACAATTTATAAACAACACAATTTCCTAAACTACTTTTTAACCCACTCATTTTATTTTTCCAATTTTTAATCACACATCTTACCTAGAAAACACCAAAAAATAGACAAAAAATTTGACATGGGAGACGCCGAACAGTCCATTTAAAGAACAGAAAATGTTTTAGTTTAAAAAACTTAAGAACATTCATTATATTGATAAAAAAAAAACATTATAAATTTTCCAATTAGATTTAAAATAATAATAATAATAATAATAATAATAATAATAATAATAATAATAAATGACTAATCCAGGAATTTTCGTTCAAATCAAGTAATCTCATACTTGATTGAATATAATTTTATTTCAGATCGAATAATTTCATGCTTAATTGAATACTTTATATTTTTTTGGAATAAAGTGTTCATTTTTATTATTATTGATTTTTTTTAATTTTTGTACAATAACTATGTTTTAATTTGAAAAACACTATTAAAAATTCTATAAAATATAAAATTATATCTAAGCAATACTTTAAAAAAAATTTATCAAAAGTTAAAACATATTACGCTCGAAATCAAATTAACTAATTTTTTTTTTTTTTTTTTTTGGCATTGTTATTAGATATTTACTTTGATTGCGTCATATGCAATGACAGTTAACGAGAATTTTTATATAAAATAACAAGTAAGAGCAAACTATAAACATTTTGTTCGTAAAAACGTCACAAAGATCAACTCTAAAAGTTTATTATATAATTTTTGCTTTTTCAAAATATCTCATTCATTTTTAAATTATATCATTTAAGTTATATAATACTCAGTATTTAGAAAACCTAAAATCGATCCGACCCGAAAAAAGCAACATGTCAAGGATGGAATGTTGAATCAGGTCGAACCAATTTTAAATAAAAAATTAATAATTATTTCGAACATCATAAAATTTTCTAAAAAAAGTTATTTTAGAAATGAAGCAAAATTTATTTATTTGAAGATAAAATTAAATACAAAAAAAAATAATACAAATATTCTTTAATTTCAAAATTACCAATTCATAACAAATATAGATTTATGGTTGTTGATTTTGTTTATTGTATTATATTATATTTCAAAATAAAATAATTTAACATATAAAAAAAAAGATAAAAATAACTTATTAGAAGAAGAAAGTCCAACAAAGAAACAAATAATAAATAAAAATAATTTTAAAAAGAAAAATATAATTTTAAAAAGAAAAAAAAGAATTTTTTTATAAAGATCTAAATTCCTAATTTTGATTAGTTTTGTACATGTTATGTTTCCTATTTTGGTTAATTTGTATTTTTAAAAGTTTTAAATTCAATGATATTTTATATTAAAATGTTATTGTTTTATATTTTTATTTGATATGATTGTATAATTAATATTGGCTGAAAATACTATTACATATAAAACTTATACCTTGGAAAATCTTCCATGAGAATTAAAATAAGTCAAACACCCAAAATGAAAATAAATTGAAAAATAGGGGCAATAAAAGAAATGTTCAATGTAATACGAAGGAAAAAGGTGTGAAATCAAACCCCTAGCAAAATCTCAGTCCAGTTTGTTTCTATTAGCATGCCATACTTGTTCTGATTTTCGGACGATTGCATTTGCAAGCTAAATTGTTCTGCATGTGCAAGTTCACTGAAAAAAGTGAACGAGAAGGCGACAAAGATTTTTTGACAACCTCATCTAGGAAAGAGATTTATAAATGATTTTCATTCGAAATTAATATTCATAATTACTATTCATTAATATTCACATATTTTTTAGATTCATTATTTTTTTACTATTCCTCTATAACCTATTTATAATTTTTCAAACAAATAAAATATTAGTATATCGATGTTTTGAGGTCAACGCATTGTAAAAGAAATTATAAAAATATTAATGATTTGACATCGAAGTTTGATAAGAGTAAATCATTTTTATTTTCTAAATATATCTAGTATGTTCGAATAAGTTAACTGATTTTATATTATGATAAAGATGTCTATATGTCATCATTATCATTTAATATTTTTGTTTGGATGACCCGTGCATTACAGCATAACCACATAAGTAGTACATTGAACAACAGAAGATGAAAATTTTACCTTTTTTTATTGCTTATGGGATATACAAAATACTATAACTGTCCTTAGTGTCTTTAGAACCCGAATATATTCAATTTGAATATTTTACAGCGTGAATCAATTTGTTTGGAAAATTTTGACTCAATACTTATTTGATTTTTGAACACATTTTAACGTTTGCTCAAAGTTGAATTTTTTAACAAAATAACTGAACAAATAATCGAAAAATAATCGAAATCGAATCGAAATTGAAATCATTCGGTTCTTGAGTTTTCAAAACCGAACCAAAAATCGAAACGCTCAATCCTAGATTTAAGCTTAACCAATTAGTTATATACAAGATTAAAATAGAGAATCCCACGAGGTTTATGAAAGAAAAAAAGTTGGGAGCACAAGTGTAAAAATGAGCAAACATTAAATAAACCATATTTGTTGTTGTTGAAAAATTGTGCAAGTCCATATAAAATGACCACGATGAATAATAGGTCCCTCTTTGCTTTAAAATTTACACAATCCTCTCCTCTTAGTACATTTTCCCATTTTGCATCACTCTAAGCTGTATATAAAACATATTTGTTTTCTTTGTTTTTTCCTTAATTTTAATTTAGATAAAAAAAAACTCTTTTAGTTTTAAACATTTTAACATTTGTGTGCGTATGTAAAGTGATTTTGCCTTGATCATATTTTTATGATTAATATTGATTTCACATTTCTATCTTTATTCTCTTATTCTTTATATCTATAAAAGTAGAAGTGAGGATCGAGAAGTATTAAAAGTCATTTTCTCGTCAAAATGCATTTGCAATTTTTGGGGGAAAATTATAATAAAATAAAAATCTATAAAATCCGTGTTGATTAATGCGATTTTCATTTAAATTCGTGTAGATCAATGTCGTATTTAAATTCGTGTAGTTAATATTGATATTATAAAATGTTTTTTTCTTTAGAAATTTGAAAAAAATATTAAATACAAGAGACAAAAGCTGAAATCACTTGAATTTGTATTTGCAATGAAATTAACAATAACTCATAAAAATTATTTTACTATGAATAAGCTTATCTTCGTGGAATGGAGGAAGTATATATATATAGAAAACAAAGGCAATACCGGGGCGGAGGGTAGCCCCGACCAACGACATCGCCGGTTACGGGGTAGCTAGGTGGAGCACTCTTTTGACATTTCTACTGGAAAAGTTGTGGATTTATGAAATATGTGATTAGAATGAATTAATTAATTTTAAAAATAAAATCTAAAATTTGATTCTTACCAAACATAAACTTGACATGAATGGGTCAGCATGCAAGCAACATGTCTGGTTAGAAAGGAATAATCGGAACCCCCTGAGGACGCGTCCACCTCGCGTAGAACAAATTCACACCATGCGGTGGACAATTCGTGTGTTGGCATCCTGTAAGTACCTCAAAGGCTGGACACCGTCAACATAAAAATTGATTTATAAATTATAATGATTTTGTAAAAGAACGATGTGATAATAATTTCTTCAAATGCCAAATTCGGCCACAAGAAATTGTGATGGAAAGACGAGATTTGATATCCATCATTTTTTGTGTCAATTATTAGACCTAACATCGATTTGACATCTTTGTTGTGATCGGATGTTATTAGACATGTAAAAAGAATTGAGGATCTCGTATGACTTAGTATGTGCTCGGCAAATGTATTATAATTAATACATTTTTTAAAATCATTTTTTAATTACATATATTTTTTCAAAATCATTTTTAAATACAAATTATACATAAAAAATACAAATAATCAAGAATTGACAAACTCGTATGACTTATTATATGTTTGGGAATATTTATAAATGATTAAATTCTAAATTCTAAATAAATAGAAAGAGCGATAAATTAAGTGGGTACTATTTATGAATATCTGAAAATGTATGAATGATTGTAATGTTCATAAATTCGGTTGAAAAGGAAAATAATAAAAGATTACTTAAAATGTAGACAAATTTTGGAGGGCGAAAATGAGGAAAGACGGCAAATCGATTTGAGCGTATCTACGACCGTACATGTATTATTGTTCCGATTCGATCACTACTTCCCATCCCCATTCGCAAATATTTCAACAATTCACTTACGCGTGACTGCATTGGTTGAAATGGTCAGTGGCAGACACGTGTAATGACATAAAGGCGAATCAGAGAGAGGAAGATGGGTGGCATATAGTCTCGTTGGCGTTTGGTGGAAAGGCTGACACAGACGTTGACTCTTATTGTGCGGAAAACCCAACTCTGCTCATATATATTTTTATCGTAACTCTGCTCATATTTTTTTTTTTATCGGAAACTCTGCTCATATTTGATTCTATAGGGTATAAGTAGTTTGTGAATTGCCGACGAGCAGATTTGGGATTTTATTTTAAACGTAATCATCATTGATATATATACGAACGATCATGATATAGTTGACGATAAATAAGGAATGTTGCGATGAATGACTCATGTAAGGCGAGAATCTTGCAATATCCGAATCCTCATCTATGGCAAGAAAATCATTGTCCCTAAATTATAGGCAATTTAACCTAAACTGATTATAATTCCTGATTTCATGGAGATTCCTCCCTATAATCAGGGAATATCACACCCATAAATACCCCCCTCCATCCAAGGTATACATGTACACAGACAATATTTTTATTCATGATTGAATCAAAGAGTATTTTTTCATCCTTTTCTTCTCTCCAATAAGTCTCGTTACTAATTATCACACCGGAGGTACAACGGGGGGAAAGCCCCGTTCCTTTTTTACATGTGAAGAAGAGTATCCATTCGGAGGCAAAAAGTTTGTTCTACATCATTTGGCGCCGTCTATGGGAACGATTTCTTGTAATAGTTCTCAGCTTAGCGAAAATCTCAGTCATGTCCCGGAGAAACACCCGACGTACCGCTAGAGAGCCAGAACCAGTGACATCCAGGGAAGGAGCGGTTCCAAACGTTCCTTATGTCACTCAGGAGAATTCCAGAATCTACAAGCACAAATTCAGATGTTGGTTGATCGCGTCCAAACAAACAACCAGCCACCTATTGTGCCTCAACGGCAGAATATACCCGGAGGGGAGAACCTACGGAATACAGTGCCTGCAGATGATCAACACGATCAGACCACTAGTGCGCACGCTTCACAAGCACCGCAATCGTCACAAAGGGAGAGCACCCAGTTAATCGATGTCATATTAGAAGTAAGGTTGGAGGCCCTCGATCGTAAATTAGACGAGGCCTTAAAAAAGAAGGCTACGCCACGACCGGTCTTAATCAGTGAGGACCCGTTCGTGCCAGAAATCATGGCTGTTCCACTACCAGACTCCTTCAAGTCCCCTCGTATCAATAAATACGATGGAACATCAGATCCCATCGACCACCAGCGTGCTTTTCAAGATATGATGCGGTTACATGGAATCCCGGACGCAATTGCATGCCGCGTGTTTCCCCCAACATTGAGAAAGGAGGCCAGGGATTGGTATGACACGTTGCCGCCGAGATCAATCAAGTCGTTTTCAGATTTTGCAACCAAATTTGCGGCCTTCTTTGCAAGCAGTTCCCGACAGAAGAAGAGCGCAATTGGATTGATGCAGGTCGTTCAGCAAAAGGAAGAACCGTTGAGAGATTATGTCACTCGTTTCAACCGAGCGGCATTGGGAGTAAAAAACTTACAGATGCCATCGGTCATAACTGCCATGATAAACGGCCTGCGGAACCACGAGTTCAAAACATCATTGTCAAAAAGAGCCCCAGAAACGATGACAGAACTTCTACAAAGGAGCGAGAAATATATCGACTGCGAAGAAACGTTGAATGTTACCAAAAACTTCATGGAGCATGTTTCGGAAAGCTCGAAAAGAAAAGGTGAGAAGGGAAAGGAAAGGAACACAGGGAGACCAGTCCAAAGAAAAGGAAAGATCACCACTTTAAGCCAACCACGGGTGTTGCTTCAAACGACTATACTCCCTTGAATGTGCCACGGGCTAAATTGTTGATGGAAATTAAGAGTAGAAATGATTTACGGTGGCCGAGGCCGATGACCACTCCCAATCATATGAGAGACAAATCAAAGTTCTGCGAATTCCACAAAGATCATGGGCACCACACTGAACACTGCAAGGTATTAAGAGATGAAATCGAAAGGTTGATTCGAAAATGGTCGTTGAAAAAATATGTGCCGGGTGAAGGAAACGAGGGGAAGAATTCTGCTCTGACGGACAAAGAGAGAACACGAGCAGGAGTTATTAATGTAATCTCAGGAGGACTGGCCTCAGGAGGAGATTCTTAGAATTCCAGGAAAGGGTACGCTAGGTCGATTGATATAAATGTGATCAACACTCAATCATCCCCAACCATGGAAATTGTGTTCGGACAAGAGGATAAAAAAGGGGTAGCTTATCCACACGATGATGCTTTGGTCATAGTGGGTGATATTGCGAATTACGATGTCAAGAGAGTACTGGTTGACAACGAAAGCGCGGCGAACGTGATGACATACGAAGTTTTAAAGGCTTTAAAACAACAAAGGGATGATTTGCGACCAGTGACAACACCATTACATGGATTTGGAGGTGCCACCGTGAAAGTGGAAGGATCCATTAATCTGACCGTATGTGTAGGATCGTATCCAGCAACGAAGGCCATTCAGACAGAATTTATGATTGTGGATGTGACAATGGCCTACAACGCTATATACGGTCGACCGCTTTTACATGCTACTGAAGGAGTATCATCCACCTACTATCAGAAGATCAAGTTTCCTACTACTAGGGGAGTTGGAGAGGTGAAAGGTAATCAATACGATTCTAGGAGATGTTACTTGGAAAGTGTGAGCATTATGACCATAGAGAACTCGGAAGCAATGATTATGCCTCGTTTTGAGTCATCCGACCAGATTATCGAGAGGGAGATCAAATCGAACAAAACTATTCGAGTTAGCAGTATGCTGACAAGTAATGAACTTGCATGAATTGAAAATCTCATCAGGGAAAAAGAAGCTGCTTTTGCCTGGTCAGTGGAGGAGATTAAAGGAATTCCAAGAGAAGTCTCGCAACATTATTTGAATGTATTTCCTGAATCAAAACCCGTAAGACAGAAAAAAAGGCACTTTGCCCCGGAACGGCAACAGATCATAAAAGAGGAGACAGAGAAACTGTTAAAGGCGAAGTTCATCTGAGAGGTCGAATACCCAAAGTGGTTGGCGAATGTGGTGCTGGTCAGAAAACCTAATGGCAAATGGAGGATGTGCATTGACTACACAGATTTGAATCGGTCATGTCCGAAGGATTGCTACCCACTACCCCGCATTGATGCGTTGGTCGATGCAACTGCTAGCATGGAAAGAATGAGCTTCTTGGACGTCTTCTCTGGCTACCATCAAATTCGAATGGCAGAAAGCGATGAAGAAAAAACCTCCTTTATCACTGATGAAGGTACGTACTGTTACGTTTCGATGCCCTTTAGACTTAAAAATGCAGGTGCCACTTATCAACGGATGGTCAACAAAGTTTTTGAAAAGGAAATTGGGAATTCAATAAAAGCTTATGTGGACGATATGGTCGTTCATAGTGGGAGACGCGAGGATCATATAAATGATCTGAAAAACATCTTCGATGTTGCCATCTCTCAGAAGTTGCGATTCAATCCGGAAAAGTGTATATTCGGAGCCAACGGAGGAAAATTCCTAGGATTTATGGTATCACAAAGAGGAATTGAGGAAAACCCCGATAAAATCAAGGCGATCCTGGAAATGGAGAAACCTCAATGTGTGAAGGATGTGCAACAATTGACAGGGAGGATAGCGGCCCTGAATCGGTTCATGTCACGAGCTGATGATCATTGCTCACCGTTCTTTCGGGCTATACGGAAAGGGATGGATTTTGAATGGAGTCAAGAATGCGATGAGAGTCTGGACAATCTAAAAAAGGCTCTACAAACGCCTCCTGTTTTGGTACGACCGATTGCAGGAGACCGACTTCTGTTATACCTTGTCGTTTCAGCACATGCAGTCAGCGCAGTTTTGGTTAAGGAAGAGGGGGGGCTTGGAGAAGCCTGTCTACTACATAAGCCACATGATGAAGGCGACAGAACAGCGATATTCCTTGGCCGAACAACTGGAATTGGCATTAGTCGTGGCAGCAAGAAAGCTTCGACCATACTTTCAGTCGCATTCAATCACAGTAATGACGAACTAACCATTGAAACAGATCCTTCACCGTCCTGAAACGTCTGGTCGATTGGTCAAATGGGCAGTGGAGTTGGGAGAGCATGATATTGAATACAAACCCCGACCGGCTATAAAGGCGCAAGTTTTGGCCGAGTTTATAGCCGAATTAACACCAAAAGAAGGAAAGGCAGGTACAAGAGAGAACTGGAAAGTATATGTGGATGGATCCTCAAATCAAAAAGGAGCTGGAGTAGGAGTGTTACTGGTGTCTCCGGAAGAAACGCAGTTCGAATATGCGATTTGATTACTGTTCCCCGCTACAAACAATGAAGCTAAATATGAGGCAATGATCATCGGATTAGGGATGGTCATTCGAATGGGAGCTTCATCGGTAATCATTTACAGCGATTCCCAATTGGTCGTAGGGCAAGTATCGGGAGAGTTCGAGATAAAAAACGATCGAATTCTCGAGTATGTCATGAAGGTAAGAGACCTACAGAGAAGATTTCAAGAGTGTGTAATCGAAAAAATTCCAAGAGAATCGAATACGCACGCGAATCAACTGTCGAAATTCTCGAATTGGGAATCACTTCCAACGAGTGTAAATGTTCGCGCCTTATCAAAACCAAGTATATCTGTAGTTGAGGTGATGGATGTGCAAAACAGAACGTGGATGGATCCAATCAAGGTAAACCTCATAAATGGGTGGACGCCTAGCGATCGAACAGAAGCCAAAAAACTACGACTGCAGGCAGCCAATTTTTGCTTGATCGAAGGGAATCTGTATAAAAAGGGGATTTCGATGCCTTATTTGAAGTGTATCACTGAAGAAGAAGGGCTCCAAATACTGGAAGAAATACATTCGGGGGCTTGTGGAAACCATTTAGGAGGAAACATGTTGGGGTTCAAGACCTTAAGACAAGGATATTTTTGGCCCACCCTAAAAAAAGACGCCCGAGAATTCGTGAAAAAATGTGAAATATGTCAGAAACACGGGAATCTCATCCACATCCCTGCTGAATCACAACATGCCATATTTGGAATAAGACCATTTTATTAGTGGGAATCGACATAGTGGGGCCCTTACCGATTTCGAAAGGTCAAAGAAAATTGTTATTGGTGGCAGTAGATTATTTCACCAAATGGGTTGAGGCTGAGCCCCTCGCCATCATATCCACCCAAAAGGTTCAGGCCTTCATATGGAGACAAATCATCTGTCGATTTGGCATTCCGCAGGTGATCGTTTCAGATAATGGGAGGCAGTTCGATAACAACAATTTCAAGAACTTCTGCACGAGCTATAACATCGAACTACGACTAGCTTCAGTATCACATCCTCAGACGAACGGACAGGTTGAAGTTACTAATAGAAGCATATTGTGGGATCTAAAGACAAGGTTGGGCGGAAAAGGAAGTGAGTGGGTTGAGGAGCTGCCAAACGTATTATGGGCGTACAATACAACTCCAAGAGAGTCAACGATGACAACACCTTTCAAAATGCGTTTTGGAGTGGAAGCTGTTGTACCTATGGAGATCATCGTCCCATCGCCCAGGATTTCGGTCGATCCAATTGACTTTGGGTACCATGAATTTGAATTGGACGAGATCAAAGAGGAAAGAGACAAAGCTGAAAAAAGAATGCTTCAGCTGAAACGAAGGTCACATGACGCACACCAAAGGAAAGTCAGGAAAAGAGTGTTCCAGAAAAACGATTTGGTGCTTCGATCATCCAGCGCAGCTGGGCACACCCCCACGAAACTAGGAGCTCAGTGGGAGGGGCCTTTTCAGATTGAAGAGTCTTTGGGTAACGGAGCGTACGTATTGAAAACGATTGATGGCAAGAAATTACCGCGACCGTGGAATGTGGATAACCTGAAAAAATTCTTCCAATAGGCAGAGTCAGTTAAAAGATATTATCTCAAGTTAATTCTATTTCATCATCAATAAAAATTCCTTGATTTTCGAGTACAATCAAGCAAAGCCTTCGCCACGAGCGAAGCAACGAAAAAGCCTTCGCCACGAGCGAAGTAACGAAAAAGCCTTCGCCACGAGCGAAGCAACGAAAAAGCCTTCATCACGAGCGAAGCAACAAAAAGCCTTCGCGATGAGCGAAGCAACAAAAAAAGCCTTCGCCACGAGCGAGCAACGAAAAAGCCTTCGCCACGAGCGAAGCAACGAAAAAGCCTTCGCTACGAGCGAAACAAAAAAGCCTTCGCCAAGAGCGAAGCAACAAAAAAGCCTTCGCTACGAGCGAAACAAAAAAGCCTTCGCCACGAGCGAAACAACAAAAAAGCCTTAGCTACGAGCGAAGCAACAAAAAAGCCTTCGCCACGAGCGAAGCAACGAAAAAGCCTTCGCCACGAGCGAAGCAACAAAAAAGCCTTCGCGACGAGCAAAGCAACAAAAAAAGCCTTCGCCACGAGCGAAGCAACAAAAAAGCCTTCGCTACGAGCGAAGCAAAAAAAAAAGCCTTTGCCACGAGCAAAGCAACTAAAAAGCCTTCGACACGAGCGAAGCAACAAAAAAGCCTTCGCTGCGAGCGAAGCAACAAAAAAGCCTTCGCCACGAGCAAAGCAACAAAGCCTTCATCACGAGTGAAGAACCGTTAATAAAGTAAGAAATTAAGATTCCTCATTACCAATGAAATCTTTACGATTCATTTGAAGTACAATTATACGGGTTCATGCATTAAGCAAATACAGGAAAAATCGTCCCAATCTGTAATACAAAATATGTGGGATCTCCTCCTTGTCTAGTTCATAAAACAAAAAAGACTAACTCCCCTCACGGGGGGAATGATCTGAAGCACCACCCTCTTGATCGTCCTCATCGTCCAAAGCCTCAGTGTTAGCAAAGTCCTCGAACTCGTTTAGGTCGATTGTTGGATGTTCACGAAAAAGCCAGGACTTTACCTTCTTGTAAGCATGAATCATTGACGTCACACCATACATTCCGGCAACCTCATCAAACTCAGGGGAAGTTTTATATGACTCCACTGCCTCTCGGCAACGATCGATCAACTGCCTCTCGAAACCCTCTTTCATCGCAGCAATAGTGGAATCTTTCTCAGCCAATGACTTGTCCTTTTCTTCTATGATCTTCCTTGAGTCTGCTAACTCCTTCTCCAACAGGGAATTGAAACGCACAGCCTCAGAATAATCCTTAGAAGAGGACTCCAACGAATCTAGAAGAGTACGCATCATAGCCAGAACCTGATATGTTATTCGATTAAGATAATGCTAAAAAGATTACCACTATTATGATATTGGCGACATGACTAACCCTTCTTATCTCAACTGAAAAGGTGCGATGAATGCTGGAGCTGCCTCTCTTTTTCACGTCTTCCACCAACCCACGTTCGACGGCCCCGAAAATAACTCGAACGTCCTCATCAACGTTGCTCACAGAACGAGCCGATGCCTCTTGAGTCTCGCCATGGGAGGTGGAAGTCGTACGTACTGGAGCTATTGGTCGCGATGAAGAAGAAGTCCCTAAAGCATGAACGGTTGGGATAATAGAAGGGGGATCAGCAGGAGGAACTCTCTCGTCAGATTTCCTTTTGGTACCCTTGCCTTTTGCTTCCTTGGCCCTCAGCAGTGCCTCAACTTTAGATGAATCATAACTCATCTCGTCTGAAACACAAACAATAATATTCATGAGTCCAAGTTAGAAGAAACATCACATTACATCGCGAAAATAAAAAGAATTACCCTCTGGAAAATTTATACGATGTTTGATCAAAACATCGTCCGTTAGAACTTCACTCATACGACCGCTCATAGGTTCACATCCTTGTACGATATGAAGACCCTCCTTTTCGATTCCAGATAATACGACCGAACTATTAAAAGGTTCATAATCCGGTCGATTCCAAGCAGTAGGAAATGGGAAGGACCCATTATTTCGTTTAACAAAGAAAAACCGAGTTTTCCAACCAGGTTGAGAGGATGGGCACAAGGGAATCTTGAAATCATTCTTAGTGGTGAGCATGACTAAACTATTGTAGTCATGATGAGGTTTCAGCTCAACCAGAGACCTTAAAACGTTCAAGGAAGGAGTAATATCATTTTGCAAACATACCAACAAAAAATAAACAAGGACTCTCCAGGCATTTGGGGCTAGTTGGGCTGGATTAAGGTTGACAAAACGAAGAAAAGACACGAGGAACGGATGAAGGGGGAAACGAAGACCGCCCTTCATGGAATCTAGGTACACCGTCACCTCCCCGACCTCTCCCCCATTAATTCTCTCATCGCTCGTAGGAGCACGATAAGAATGATCAGAAAATAAAATGAAAGAGTTGAGCACTTCGACCAAACGAATTTCGTTGTAGCAGCTTTGGTAATTGGGAATTGCCATTGCATCCTGAGGACGACGAGTGGGTCGAGCACGAACCATATTTTGCTGTATTCGAGGGGAATTAGGCAAAATGTCAGAAATGGTACGATCAGACGAAACAGGAGGAGAAGGTGAAGCGATAGGGCTCGTAGTACGATTCAAAACTTGGTTGAAGGAAGGAGAAGAGGAAGATGAACAGTCGCTCAACCTACTTAAGGGCAAAGACACTCTACCCTCCTCATCATCACTGTCCACAATTAATATGGGTTTCATAACCTAGGCGCATATAGATACACGCAGATATATATGTATATCTGCTGCTATGTGCGCACTCCTGCAACAAGTTTTCACCTCTAAACCTTAAAAACTCCCCCAAACACGCAACTCAAAACCAAAACCGTGCTCCTAATAAGTGGCGGGTAAAAGGAGAATGACAAAAGAGAATACCTTTCCTGATGATTAAAGAGTTGAGACCCGCCGGAGTTCAGTGAAGGAGAAATGCGGTTAGAAGCCCAGAACAAAGACGCAAGTGAAGAGACAAATACCTGGCAGCACCTATTTGTACCTATCGCTATGATTTTTTTTCGCTTTCCAAAGGAGACCCTTGACATTCCCGCCCTCACTGATTTGAAAGACGCGTGACAGACTTCTGCGCCGTCAATAAAACTCGGATTGGAAGTTGGAGAACCAATCTTCAGAAGACACGTCAGTAGACCCATTAAATGCACGGGACAATTTCCAAAGCTGATTTACGTTCGTATACATTCTTATATCAAACGATCGAGATCCTTGGAACCAAAAATCTCGGTCATTCGAGGGGCTATTGATATATATACGAACGATCATGATATAGTTGACGATAAATAAGGAATGATACGATGAATGACTGATGTAAGGCGAGAATCTTGCAATATCCGAATCCTCATCTATGGCAAGAAAATCATTGTCCCTAAATTATAGGCAATTTAACCTAAACTGATTATAATTCCTGATTTCATGGAGATTCCTCCCTACAATCAGGGAATATCACACCCATAAATACCCCCCTCCATCCAAGGTATACAGGTACACAGTTAAATATTTTTATTCATGACTGAATCAAAGAGTATTTTTTCATCCTTTTCTTCTCCCCAATAAGTCTCGTTACTAATTATCACACCGGAGGTACAACGGGGGGAAAGCCCCGTTCCTTTTTTACAGGTGAAGAAGAGTATCCATTCGGAGGCAAAAAGTTTGTTCTACATCAATCATTATAATTAGATTCTATTCCATTAAGTAAAACCGTAATAATTATAAATTAATTTATTTGTGTTTTAAAGGTAAAATGTGTGATTAAAAAGTGTAGAGAGAATATGTGTATGATCATTATCCAATTGGTAACACTATACTGATTTATAAACTGATTTCTTTATGATTTTTTCAGGTAAAATGTATGTTTGAAAAGTGGAAAAAAAATGTGTGTGGTTAAAAAGTAATTTTGAAAATTGTGTAGTTCATAAACTGGATTATAAATTGTTTACCAAACGGAGCTAAAAAGTGATTTGAGAAATTGTGTTGTTTATAAATTATAATTATTACTTTAAAGTCAACTCATTTATAAACAACACAATTTTCAAAATGACTTTTTAACCACATATATTTTATTTCTTCACTTTTTAAATTTATAATTATTACACTGTTATCGAACAAAGCATTAATTGTTTTGTAAAATTGAAAAACTAAGCAGCCGTTCTCTTTATGTTTCGATTTTGAATTTTGAGTTTTGGATTTTGTTTTGAATTTCGGATTTTGGTTGTTTGTTTTTGGATTGCTGAAAACATGTTCTCTTTGTAATTTTGAAAAACTGTTTTCAAAAATAGAAAACTGAAAAATACGTTTACTTTGTAATTTTTTGATATATTTATTTTGTGATATTTTATATGTAAAAAATGGTTGATTTTTTGAATTACATTAATTTTAATGTTAATAAATTAGTTAGTTCTCTATGTTAATAAATTCATCATTAATATTGTTTCAATTAAACAAAAATTTAACTTCATACCAAAAAAGTCTTAACATGGATCTATATATATATATAATGACAAAATAACATAAGAACTTCAAGTGAATGAAGTGTCTCTCACATTTACTAAAAAATAAAACATAAAAATTTACAAAAGAAAAAATCTTAACATGAATCTATATATAATGACAAAATAATATAAGAATTTCAAATGAAGGAAGTGTCTCACATTTACAAAATAATAATAATAAAAAAAATTACAAAAAAAAATAATCTTAACATGGATCTATATAATGGCAAAATAACATAAGAATTTCAAGTGAAGGAAATGTCTCACTTTTACAAAATAAAAAAATAATAATAATAAACAAATACAAAAATAATTTACAAAAAAAAAAATCTTAAAAAGGATCTATATATATTGGCAAAATAATATAAGAATTTCAAGTGAATGAAGTGTCTCACTTATACAAAAAATTTACAAAAAAAATAAAAAATAAAAAAATCTTAACATGGATCTATATATAATGACAAAATAACATAAGAACT
Organism: Ligustrum vulgare; assembly: GCA_963555705.1. NCBI lineage: Eukaryota > Viridiplantae > Streptophyta > Magnoliopsida > Lamiales > Oleaceae > Ligustrum > Ligustrum vulgare. The sequence goes on from OY743181.1 coordinate 12,155,829, forward strand.
TCAAGTGAAGGAACTGTCTCACTTTTACCAAAAAAAAATAATAATAATAATAATTTACAAAAAAAAAAAAAAAAATCTTAATATGGATCTATATATAATGACAAAATAATATAAGAACTTCAAGTGAATGAAGTGTCTCACATTTAAAAAAAAAAAAAAAAAACTTAACATAGATCTATATATAATGACAAAATAATATAAGAATTTCAAGTAAAGGAAGTGTCTCACAAAAAAAAAAAATCAAAAATACGCGTTTTGGTCGTTTTGGACTTTTTAACACAAAATATCCAAAACGCTATAAACTCGTTTTGAGTTTCCTTTGTATTTTTTTGGTGTTTTGGAAAACGCGTTTCTGAAAATGGGCAAAGTGAACGCGTTTTTGATATTTTCAAAAATCAAAAACTCAAAACGGGCTGAAAACAGCAAAGAGAACGGGGCTTAACCGTTTGTTGAAAAAAAAAATTATTTATAAATGGATAATATGATATTTTTAAAATAAATATGTGGTTGAAAAGTGATTCATGAAATTTGTGTGATTAAAAAGTGATTTGAAACAATGTATTTTTTATAAATTGCTTATCAAACAAAAACTTAAATTATGAATCCGCGTGTAAATTTTTTTATTAAGATAATATGAATGAAAATGAATTTGAAAAAAATAATAATAAGAATCAAACATAGATTTCATACATAGTACTCCCTCTGTGCCGTAAAAATAGAATTATATTCCTTATTTGTCCGTTCCAAATTATAAACTACTTTCCTTATTGAAAGTCAATATATTTTTAAGTTTTCTAATATACCCTTATTTAATATACATTGTTATCAACAAATATAAAATAATCATATTTATTACGTTATTTAATGTAGGAATATATTAGTAAAATGTAAAAAAAAAATTATATTTTCAACTACATTAATTAATATTTTCTTAATCTATGAAAATAAGAGCAAGTCTATTTTCAAGGAACGGAGAGAATACATGATTTATGCGATACAATATACTTATGTGTTATGAAGCCCAATCGCAATTTGAATAAGTCAGGAATGAATCCTACGTAATCCACAATTTTGTTCTCCTACCAGACGTCAGCACTAGAAGGTGCCAAACACAGACACAAGGGCGTGGGCCCCTGTGTTGTGGGCCCCACCCCCATGTGTCCAAGTCTGACACCTTATCAGACGTTTGGCAGGAGAAAAGTTTTAAAGTAATCCATACTTATTTTGAGAGGATGATATTATCAACATTCATATTTGATTAGTAAGTAAAATCAATAAGTGGTCACTCGATTTTAACAAGGTTTTTAATTAGCCACCTAATTTCATAAGGTGTTTCAATGACCATTTAACTTATAATGTAATTTTTGCTTAACCACCTAACTTCAAAAGGGATCTCAATGACCACCTCACTTACAATACAATTTTCTACTTGACAACCCAACTTTAAATGGTATCTCAACGTCCATCCAACTTACAGTGTAGTTCATATCCATCACCTAACGTCCAAGAGCTTCCATCTTTGACGAAATATCTAGAGGTATCAAGACGGGTGGGCTAATCAGTACCGTCAAAATTGGCCAGTGATGACCTGAAATCGCGTACCTACCCATGAATCGAACGAACAATTCAATGGTCAAATAGGTATGAAATCGCGGGTTAAGCAGTTCACACCATAACAGGGCAATGATAAACTCGCTGACACATAAAAATAATTATTAAAAAAAATAAAACAAGAACCGCTCAATTTGATCATTATAGTTTACTCATTGAAGAAGAAGTAGATAATTTAGATATCTTATGATTATTGAAATTAAATGAATGTTCATATCCAGTATTATAAAAGATGGCACAAAATCTACTAACAATTTCAATCTCAAAAGTGGCATCCGAATTTGATTTTAGTACAAATAACATGGTATTGGATGAAAGAAGATTAAGACCGAAAAAAATATTTTGGAAGCTCTCATATACCTTAATTATAGTTAAGTAGTTGTCAACTTAGTTTAAATGTACCTAAACTATAATTATGCAAATTGTTGATAAGAGGGATATATTTAGTTTTTATTTTTTACATTGTATTTAAATTCATAAAGTTAGAAACAATTCAATATAAAATAAGATATAAATCTCATGTAAACATGTCTTGCTATAAATGTGAATATATCATTGTTGTTTATTTTTATTTAGTAATTAAAACATGTTTCTAAATTTAACAAATATTTTTTAAATTTAGATGGGCCAAATTGGGACGGGCCGTGACCTACGTGAGCTCAGCTAGAATAGACCAACGGGTGGACCTAAGTTTGTATTCAAATTTTGTGGGCTCAGCCGACTGATCCGTAAACTCACAGTGGGTGAGTTTTTTTTTAATGCGGGCCATAACTGGGCTCATCCGTAAGTGACGATGTTAAATCTGGTCCACCATAGCAAAAATGTGTTCCTACCGCACTTTATGCATTTGCAAAAATGCCATATTTGGAAGAAAAAAAATGGTTCTTTCAATGCCCAGAATTTGTAACATTTCATTTTTCAGATATTGGGTGATGGAAGAGAAACTACATTGTAAGTTAGGGGGCATTGAAATATCATTTGAAGTTGGGTGATTAAGAATAAATTACATTGCAAGTTAGGTGATTATTGATATACATTTTAAAGTTTGGCGGTTAGCAGAAGTTACATTGAAAAATTAGGTGGTCATTGAGATATTTTTTGAAACTTGGTAGCTAAGTAAAAATTTTCTTAAAGTTGAGTGGCCACTAGTTGATTTTACTCTTTGATAGTCATAAATAATTGATGAATCTGATGAGACATTCATAAATCTAAAATTAATGTTTGGTAAAAAAAATTGTCCATAAATAATAAATGTGATATTTTCGAGGTAAAATATATGGTTGATAAATTATTTGAAGAAATGTGTGTGGTTAAAACGTTTGGGGAAAAAAGTTTACCATTCTTTGACTTCGTTCAAATTTCGATGCTCCTTAACAAAGTGTCACAATGGCTGTACTAAAATTTGATGTAGGCAATGCCATATATTATGAAAATCAATCGCACTACAGTGCCCAAACACTTACTCATCACATCCACCTCGAAATTTGCGGTTCACCTCTGTTCGGTCATCAATTCAGTCCCTTTTTCTGTTTCTTAAGCTTTATTCTATGAAAATTCTACATTTACAAACATTTAAAGAAAAATGAATTGAACTTGAACAAAACTTAAATAAATAAAAAATTATCAACACGTTCACCTCTTGGATTTTAGGTTGCGCCATAGATAATTTTTTCCCAATAAATGGGACCATGCAATCAAAATATATTGTCTGTAAATATATTGTCTGTTGGTATGCACATAAGTGTGAAAAATGGGGGACATGCTTGGTGGTATTCATATTCACACAATGTCATCCCAATATATATTTCTAGATCTCTTCTAACCTAGTTTCATATGTCACATGAACATTAATGTCGAGGGCTCCATCTAATAACTTCCGTGTTTTGATTTAAGAACATTTGTGACAAAAGTGATTTCTTTTTTAGAAAAATATAGTTACATAAATGGTGAAATAGTTGAAAAATCCAACTGAGAACAATATTATTGTGTTGTTATCAAGTAGTAAACGTAATGTCTAGAATATCATCTTCAAATTCTGCATTGAGTGTCAGAGGTTGTGAAGAATTCATTCATTTTTAGGATCCACAAGCATTTTAATGTTTACAGAAATGTTGTCATGCACTATTGCACGAGGATTAAAAACTCTGTCCGTCATCGAACTTTTAAAATGTATTGTTTTACTTACGGGTTAACTACACAAAATGTCACTCAAATTTCATTTAAATTTTAAACATGTCACTAAAGTTCAATCATTACATAAATAAATTGTCATTCAAGTTTCAAGTGATTACTCAATATGTCATTTTGTTGACTTTCTCATCCAAATATTACCGCTAACAACCTCTAAAATTTGGAAAAATCGTTTAAATGATTCTTAACATTTTATTTTGATGTAAAAGTCCTTTATTTTTGTTTAAATTAACAAAAGTAGTTTTTTTTTTAATTTAAATGACAAAACAAATATTAATTTAATCTATTTCATAATAACTTTAAGATTATACAAACAAAATTTTATGTATATCATTTGATCAATAAAATCTTAATGAAAAAATAATCTACTTATTTTAGTTAATTAAATATAAAAAATAAAGTTATGAACATACCCAATTTTACTTTTGCAAGTGTTACGACTCATTATAAAGTTTTCTATTTGAAATTAAGATATATTGGCCATTTATATAAAAATGACTACTTTTGTTAATGTAGACAAAAAAAGAAATTAAGGACTTTTACATTAAAATAAAATGTTAAAGTATCATTTGAGTGATTTTTCCAAACTTTAGGGATTGTTAGCACTAATTTTTGGATGGAAAAGTCAACAAAGTGGCATATTGAGTAATCAATTGGAACTTGAGTGACATTTTGTGTAATGATTGAACTTTAGTGATATGTTTGAAATTCAAATTAGCTGAAACTTGAGTGACATTTTGTATAATTAACCCTTTTACTTACCGAACTTTTAAAAGCTAGTTTTGATTGATTAATAAAACACGAGCACAGTTCAAAAAAATAAAAATAAAACACGAGCATAATAAGCCAAAGTGCCAAGTGAAATATTGTTTTTCTTTTTCCTAAAATAAGGTCTCATAAAAAGGTAACATTCAATCTAATCAGATCTAACATATCATATATTCATTTTTTGTCGTCCTAACTTTTTCTCGTTAATAACAATTAAAGCATGCATAAAATAACTAAATCCGAACTAATGTATCATAAATTCATGATTGAAAAAATTAGCCTAGTTGATCTAATCTATCATCATACTCTAAGCGTCTGTTTCAAGTAACAGTATTTATATTATAAAATAAGAGGAATGATCTGTTTCCTACCACGAACAACTTAAGAATTGCCCACCACCAATGGTGGACTATCAATTTCATTACACTTGGCAGCTCACCATTGGTGGTAGACGGTTCTTATGTTGTCTCTGGTGGGCAACAGATCAAGATTCTTTATGAGGAATGATCTGTTATAGATGGCAAAAAAAATCTGAGCAGTCAATTCGATCCATCCCGATTTGAAAAAATCTCAATATTGTTGAGATTGCACTAATTTCAAGGCATTATAATCGATCTCAAACATAAACTGAGTCTCTTCATCTAATTATTCTCCATTGATTGATGAGTTAAGTAGTTATTTTTCTGCTAGATTTTGCATTCTAGTTTAATAATCCCTATTAACTAGGGTTTATGCTTAGTGTTTCTAACTATTTCTTCCATCAATTACCATGTTAGTTTGTTGTAAATGTGTGCTGCATCTTCTGAATTCTGATAGCATTGTAAGGCTATATATTAGCCAAGTTTCTTCATTGAATGACATATTATTTTCTCCAGATTTGTTTAAGCTCCTGTCTAAGCTTTGGTTCTTAACAATTTGGTATCACAACCACCAATGGACTCAAAGATAACAAAGCAGCAGTCTTTGTAGTCTATAGCAGCAAAGGAGGTGATGAGTGGAGGGAATTTTGTGTAGCCAGCAATTCCTCGCTTTGATGGTCATTATGACCATTGGAGTATGTTGATGGAAAACTTTCTGAGATCTAAAGAGTATTGGAATATCATGGAGACAGGCTATGTTGAGCTAGAAAATGAAGCAATGCTGACAGATGCACAACAGAGAAAACGTGATGAAGTGAAGCTGAAGGACTTGAAGGTGAAGAATTATCTCTTCAAGGATATAGATCTAACCGTACTGGATACCATCCTCTAGAAGAACACCTCTAAACAAATATGGGACTCCACGAAGAAGAAGTTTGAAGGTAATGCTTGAGTTAAAAGATGTCATCTTCAAGCACATCGCAAGGACTTTGAAACTCTCAAGAAGAAGTTGGGAGAAGGTGTGTCTGATTACTTCTCAAGGGTGATGTCAGTTGCTAACAAGATGAAAATTCACAGAGAACATATGAAAGATGTCACAGAATTGGAGAAAATTCTTCGTTCGTTGAGTGAGAAATTCAACTAAGTTGTTTGTTCAATCGAGGAGTCCAAAGATATCAATCAATTCAATTGATGAATTGCAAAGCTCATTAACTGTTCATGAACAGAAATTTCAAAGGCATAGTGGAGAAGAGCAAGCACTGAAGATAATCTTTGAAGATAGGCCAGGAGCAAGAGGTCGTGGTCAATGATCATTCAGAGGCAGAGGAAAGGGTAGAGGACGTCAATATCTGAACAAAGAAACCATGGAGTGTTACATGTGCCATAAGCTTGGACACTTTCAATTTGAATGTCCAAGTGGGGACAAGGAGGTTAACTATACTGAGTTAGGGGAGGAAGAATAGATGATGCTAATGTCTTATATTGAGATGAATGAGGCAAGAAGGCAAGATGTTTGGTTTCTAGACTCGGGGTGCAGTAATCAAATGTGTGGAGACAAGACTTTGTTTTGTGATCTAAATGAGAGTTTTAGGAAGATGGTTATATTGGGGAACAATACGATGATGTCAGTTCTGGGAAAGGGCAATGTAAGATTGAAGGTGAGTGGTTTCACTCATGTGGTGACTGAGGTATTCTATGTGTCGGAGTTGAAGAACAACCTATTGAGCATTGGGCAATTGCAAGAAAGGGGCTTAGCTATTCTTGTTCAAAATGGGAAGTGTAAGATTTATCATCCTTGGAAAGCCTTATAATTCAGACTGAGATTACAGAAAACATATTGTTTATTCTATTAGCAATAGCACTACCTTAAAAGGGTGCTTGCTTTCACACATCCACACAAGACTTAGCTCATTTATGGCATTGTAGATATGGGCATTTGAGTCACAAAATGGTATAGTATTCCACAACCCGTAGCTTCATCGATTTTGTGCACTGATTGTATAATTGGGAAACAACACGGGGACCCAATTCCAAAGAATAGTAGTTGGAGAGCTACTCAAAAGCTTCAGCTTATCCATGGAAACATTTGTGGACCTATTTCACCCATTTCAAATAGCAGGAAGAAGTACTTGTGATGATTGATTGATGATTTTAGTAGGAAAGCATGGACATATTTTTTGGTTGAGAAGTTCGAAACATTAGCTACTTTCAAATACTACAAGAGTAGTGTTGAAAGAAAACATGTTCTTGTATAAAATATCTACACACTAATCAAGGAGGTTAGTTCACCTCACATGAGTTTAATAAGTTTTTCAAAGAGCATGGCATCAAAAGGCAGGTAACTGTAGCATACACTCCACAACAGAACGAAGAGGCTGAAAGGAAAAATCAAACCATCACGAATATGGTTTGAAGCATGCTTTCAGAGAAGAAACCCTTAAGAAGTTTTGGCTAGAAACTATCAATTGAATAACACGTGTTTTAAGTCCAAGTCCTACTTGAGCAATGAGGAATATGACACTTGAAGAAGCTTGGAGTGAAATTGGGCTTTCAGTTGAATACTTTAGGGTGTTTGGCTGTGTTGCACGTGTATATCCCTTATGTAAAGAGAACTAAGCTAGAGGATATATAAGGTTTTTATTTATGTGCTTTTTGGAGTCAGTGAGGAGTTTAAAGCACGTAACTCTATGATCCTATAGCCAAGAAAATTGTGGTTAGCAAGGATGTCATATTTGAAGAAAATAAGTTGTGGAGTTGGGATAAAAGTTATGAATAGCAAGTAATTGTTGATTTGGAGTGGGGTGATGATGAAGATTATATTGTTGTGAATGAAGAAAATAATGAGATTGCAAGCGAAGTAAATGATGGTACTAAAGAGGTGGAGAACAATTCTCAAATATCTAGAAGTGAAGGAACATCATCCAGCTCTAATGAAGAAAGAGTTTGAAAGGCGCCAGTTTGGATGAAGGATTATGTGAGTGATGAAACTTTTTTTGAAGAAGACATTGATTCTAACCTAGCATTGTTTGCTTCAACTGATCCATTCTACTTTAAAGAAGCTGTGAAGTATGCAAAGTGGAGGATGGCTATGGATACGGAGATGAAGGTTATATAGAGAAATAATACATGGGTGCTAACTGATCTCCCAGCAGGTGTAAAGAAAATTGGGGTCAAATGGATTTACAAAACTAAGCTTAAGGAGAATGGAGAAGTAGATAAGTACAAGGGTCATTTGGTGGCTAAAGGTTATGTGCAACAACAAGGAGTGGATTTTCAGATGTGTTTGGGCATATGGAAAGGATGGACACGGTGAGAATGATCATTGCATTGGCAGCTCAAAAAGGATGGACAATCATTCAACTCCATGTGAAATTAGCATTTTTGCATGGAGAACTAAGTGAAGAGGTGTATGTTGAGCAGTCCAAAGGGTATATGACCAGAAGAATAACACGAATAAGGTTTACAAGTTAAAGAAGGCCTTATACGGACTTAACCAAGCTCCACATGCTTGGTTTAGTCTTATATAGGCACACTTCCTGAGTGAAGGTTCTGAAAAGTGTCAAAGTAAGCATACTTTGTTCATCAAGACAAGTAAAGAAGGTAACATCAAAATTTTCAGTTTATATGTAGGACCTTATTTATACTGAAAAAATGAGCAAATGTTTGTTGAATTCAAAAGTTCAATGATGCGTGAATTTGATATGTCTGATTTGAGGAAGATGAGATATTTTCTTGAAGTAGAAGTATTGCAGAAGCTTGATGGGATTTATATTAGTCAGAGGAAGTATGCTTTGGATGTGTTGAAAAGGTTTGGAATGGAGAATAGTGACTCAGTTTACAACCCGATTGTCCCAGGCTTCAAGATCTTTAAAGATGAGAACAGAGTTAAGGTGGATGCAACATTTTTCAAGCAAGTTGTGGAGAGTCTCATGCATTTGACAACAACTAGGCCTAATTTGATGTTTGTAGTGAGCCTTATTAGTAGGTACATGGGGAAGCCAACTGAATTGCATTTGCAAGCAGCTAAGAGAGGTTTGAGATACTTGCAAGGAACTACCAGTTTTGGGATTTTCTACAAGAAGAGGGGGAATGGAAGCTTGGTTGCTTATGCTGACAGTGATTATACTGGTGATTTAGAAGATAGGAAGAACACTTCGGGTTATGTATTCATGCTAAGTTCTATAGTAGTTGCTTGGTCTTCATTCAAAGAAGCAACCAATATTTACTCTTTCAACAACAGAGGTAGAGTTTGTAGCTGCAACTTCTTGTGCTAGTCAAGCTATCTGAATGAAGAGGATTTTGGAGAAGCTGAGTCAATCATAGAGTGAATGCACTACAATATTTTGTGACAACAGTTCCACAATAAAGCTTTCAAGAAATCCAGTTATGCATGGCCGTAACAAGCACATTTATGTACGATTTCATTTCCAGCGTGATCTTACAAGAGAAGAATTGGTTTATTGTGGCACACTAGAGCAACTGGAAAATATGATGACAAAGCCACTTAAACTTGATGCATTTCAGAAGCTTCGTGATCAATTGAGAGTGTGTCAAGTTCCAGTGATAAACTAGTTGTAATTGGCAATTTAGTTTAAGGGATGGATTGATGAGTCGAGTAGTTGTTTTTCTGTTAGGACTTGCATTCCAGATTAATAATCACTATTAAGTATAGGTAGGGCTGGGCAAAAATCGACCCAACCCGTCGAACCCGCCCAAACCGACCCAACTCGATCGGTTTGGGTCGGTTTTTCATGAAAATTGGGTTGGATTGGGTTTTTTTTTTTTTTAAAATTTCGGGTTGGGTCGGGTTGCGGGTTGGGTGAATAACCCGACCCAACCCAACCCAACCCAACCCAACAAAAAAAAAAGACGTTTTTTTTTTTTTATAAGTAATGAAACTTGACTTATTTAAATATTGATTGAACATATTTTAATTTTATTAACAAATGTTCAATTTATTGCATTTTTGGTTATTGTAGTGTACATAATTGATTTGAATTAAAGATAGATTCATGAGTTTTTTTTTTTTTTTTCAAAAATTTTACTAATTGGGCCAAAGCCCAAACCGACCAACCCGACCCAACCCGACCGAAATTTGGTGGGTTGGGTTGGGTTGGGTTTGAATTCGTAATTGGGTTGGGTTGGGTTGATTTTTTATCAACCCCATCGTGATGGGTTGGGTTCGGGTTGGGCAAAAAACCGACCCAACCCGACCGACGCCCACCCCTAAGTATAGGCTTAGTGTTTTTGACTATTTCTTCCATCAATTACCACTTTAGTTTGTTGTAAACGTGGGCTGCATTTTCTGAATTATGTTAGCATTGTGAGGCTATACATTAGTCAAGTTTCTTCATTGATTAACATGTTATTTTCTCCAGATTTGTTTGAGCTTATTTCTGACCTTTGATTCTCAATATTTACAACATTCTTTAATCAAAACGTGTTACAAAATAACTTAAATCAATATTCATCTTTCGTGCATTTTTTCTCCACATGTTACGCAGTTGTGGATGTCTTGATAAGAGATCACTGATATATTTAAACACGGACAAATAACGAAAAAGATTAAAAATGATTATAGAAGTAAATAATGTTATCTAATATCTTTAGTGTTACAACATTTGTGCTATTTAATAGGCTTACGGAAAAGTAGATCTAAGTGATTTTTCGGTCACATTTATCCAAATCACTTTTTAAACACAGACACATTTTTAAAATATCTTTTTCAACTACATATTTTACCTCAAAACATCACATTATTTATTTATAAACAAAAAACTTTTACTACCTCTCATTTAATATCATAATATTAGTATCATCTAAACTGAGGTTTTAACACAAATGATATTAAACAGCGTTATTATATGGAAAATGAGTCCATCAAGAAAATCCACCCTATTAATTGAAAAAATAAACGTTCGGAAATGCAAATAATGGCTTGTTCGACGACTAACATTCTAATTTATAAATAAAATATTATTTTTTTCAAGATAAAATATGTAATTGAAAAGTGATTTAAAAAACTTATATGAACATTTCTCAGTGTACACAAAGCATTCACACTAGAGACATGTTTAACGTTTTCCTAATATAGATGACGTTGCTATTAGAGCTCTGAAACTTTGTCAGTAGAACGTGTTAAAAGTTCAGCATACTATTCATAATCACACCTCTCTCTTCAATAATTCTCTCTTAAGCATCATTAAATTCCTGCATGTCTTACGAAAAGTCTACATTGGAAAACAGACAAATAATTTTTTATTTTTCTAATAATTCTGTTAAAATCCACATTTTTTCCCGATTCTAATTAAAAACAAATTTCTATTTTTTGGGCATTGAGAAACATAATTGACTAATCTTAATCTTGATGCAAATAAAACGAATTTTTGCTCAATTATTCTACTCCAGACTATGGTCCGATATGCTTGGGTGCCATATAGGAGAAAGTCTAGCTAAAGAGAGAATAGATTAAGGCAAAGACTTCGAATGAAAAACGCTGCCCGCAATGAGAACGAGACAACATATTACTTTGAGATTAAATTTCGAGTTATTCCGAAGGCGTAGAAATTATTGGAGGAGAAGAAGCAATCAAGGCCGGAAAGCCCCCACCAACCATAGGCTGGTGGTCAGTGGTCAAAGAACAACCTCTAATAATTACATTAAAAAATTAATTAAATCGTAATGCCTACGTTGAGTAATGACTCTAATGAGTCCAAAGCTGTAATATTTGGTTGAGCTGAGTTCTTGGCTCAAGACCACTCTTACACACGAAACAGACATCCCAGTTTTTATCGTGTTGGAGCAGCATCATTCATTTCAAGAATAGTAATTTTTTAATTTTTATTTGAAAGAAAAAAAAAAAAAAAAAGCCTAAGACCTAGTTTTTTCTGAGGGATTTCAATTTTTCAAGAAATTTAGATTTTCAGAATTGAGTTCATGTAATTGTTTGAATTTGAACCCACCACCAATTCAAGAAAATTATTTTTAATTAATATTTAAGAATTCTAATTTTGTTGGACAATTTAGAGAAATAAATTAGTGGTGCCCTTATTGACCTAACACTTTGTCCAGATTTCAGGCATGTGTATACCAATGTCTTGAAATAGACTGGCAGAAATTAAGCCTTTCATCAATGAGTTTGATGGGAAAGGACGAAAGGTTAAACAGTTTAAGCAATTGGCACTATCTAATTGTACAATTCAATATCTCCCAGTTCAGCAGTAATTTAAAGAATATTGACATATTAAATCTCATTCTTGATAAATTTGAATTCAATTACCTGTCCTCTTTCGGTATTCTCTTCGACTCAATGCTAGATTTATTTAATACATGTAAACAAATACATGATCGTTATATTAAGTTGTAAAGCCTAATTATTGTTGATGTGCAGAGTCCGTACCCGAATGGACGTCTCGAGAATGCCCGAACCAAAATTTCATTAAGAATAATTTAAGAATTTCATACTTGTAATTTCGATTTTAGCATTTTCTTTTTTATAAATAGAGAGACATCGTTATAATTTTAGAGAAGAAAGAGTTAATTTACGAGTTTTGTTTTGTGAACTTATTTCATTATAAATCTTGTAGACCCACCTCTATAAATCTTGTGCATCCTTGCATCTATTTTCTTTCAACGATTTTATTGCTTCAAGTGGTATATATAATTAAAATTTCTGATTCTCAACACACTGAAATTTACCTATAGCATGTCTTTGCAAGATTTTGAAACACCAATCTTGAAATCAAATTTTTAATTTTTTAGTTTAAACTAAGATGAATCGAATCCAAACTCTAGTTATTATTTTTATCTTAAGAATTCACCATTAACAAATCTTTATTTTCATGGTGACCCGGTGATCAAGCCTCAGTTATAATCGGCACAAATTTTCAGACCATTTTTTAACCACACATTTTTTCTTTTTCCAATTTTTAACCATTGATCTTACCTCAAAATTGCAAAAAAACTGGTTTATAATCTCCCTATTTTATCCAAACAGATCATAAATAGTTCTCCGAAAAAGAGGGCGGTGAACAAAAAGCTCGCGGCAAATACAAGTAGTCTATCATCTTCATATTCTACCATTTTTATGATAAAATAGCATGCCTGTCATCATTAATTGCATGATGTTGAGTTTCCATGGTAGAAGAAAGACACTTGTACTGAATGATAAACTACTTTGATTGCAATGTCAACATCTGATGACTCTTAATTGTGATTGATGAAGGTGATAAAACAGGCACATTCATTGATTTTAGATTGTGAATAAAGCAGGCCCCCTGCCTCCCCTTTTCAATCTGAGTTCAATCATATGTGCCTCTAAATAAGAATGCATGTTTGCCAAACTCACAGAACCTCTCACTGGTCCACATTACGGAGGGTACTAATGGAGTGCGCGCCGTGTTGATGCCAACAGCTTAAAAGGAACACAGAAAAAAAAACACCCAAAAAAAAAAAAAAAAAAAAAAAACAATTTTTCGATACCGTTCCTCAAACATTAAAGTTACATTATAACAGGCCCAAGCCCAACAAAATATTAACAGGCCCAACCAGAAGGATTGTAATATTTCTCATCCCTTCAAAAAGACTTGTCCTCAAAGCTTAAATTCAGGAAACCTCTGTCGGATCTTGAAAGCATCTTCCCAAGTAGCATCTTCCGGAAATGAATTGTACCAATGTATGTATCAACCACTGAGCAACTGGTCTGTTATCTCTCTTGATGCTAATTGGATTCTCCCATCTTCTTGGACTGTAGGAATTTCTGTTTGTTGAACATTGGCAGCACCTAACTTCCTTTTCAAGCAAGGAACATGAAAAACAAGATAAATCTTAGAATGAGAAGAACTCATCAACAGTTGAGTTCCCCGTAATGTAAAAAGATGCTTCCAAAATTCACTTGTGAAAATACGATCCCTGTCGCTTACAACGGTTTGCGGAAACACATGAAGTTTATAGTTATTATCTAAGAATAATTGTGCAACATGCTTGGATATGAGACAAGGCCATGAAGTGAGCATATTTACTTAGTCTATCCACAACCACCAAAATGGCTCCCTTTCCATGTGATTTCGGAAGGCCCTCTATAAAGTCCATGGATATGTCTAATTAAATTTTATCCAAAGTAGGCGTCGAAAGGAGAAGTCGAGCTACCGGAAATACTACAATGATCTACGTGAGAAACGGAGCAAGTTTCGTGTTGGAGTTGAGCCGGGAAAGCGAATGGATCAAGCTGAATCAAAGGGGCAAAGTTTGATGTCCAGAAGCATATTCACGGCCGTAAACCCATTTGGTCACGGCCATAACTCCTACTCGGGTTAAAACAAGGAATTACGGGCTTTTCAGACTTACGGCCGTAAGTCCCACATTCACGGCTGTAACTATTAATCCGAAGGATGCTTACGCCCGTAATAATAGATTTCATGGCCGTAACTCTAATTTTCCGGATTTTCGCAAATTTTAATTATTTTCCCTTTTTAATGATATATTTTCATATTTGAACCCTAATTGTGGCTAGGGCTATGTTTTTAGGTGTTTTTTACTATATTATGATTATTATTTATTATTGAACATAAACTTGGATATTATTGAATGAAATTGAGAGTTTTTCTCTTGTAAGATGAGTTATTCCTTAATTCTTAGAACTTAACAAAGATTAGATCTTTGTCGCATTCACTCAACGAACTTATCAAGGAATTAGGCAATTCTTGTGGCGTTCACCAATTTCAGTTCTTTCTTCCGCATCGTCAATTTCTTGGGTCGTGAGGTTTGGGTTGGAATCCTATCGTCTATTTTTATTGTTTCGTCGTTAAATATGATTTAAATCTTTCCTAGGTTATTGTTTTTGTTTATTCCGCATTTTTCGTCGAATTCCCGAGCTTGGATCTATTTTAGATTCTTGCGTTTTCTTGATTTCTTTTGTTCTTCGCGCCATAGAGTTTTTTTTCCAGCTTTTGATCCATAAAATCCATTTCAAAAATTTCAAATATATTTTTTGTATTCCGTTTGTTTTGTTGTGTTCATAGTCAATATATATATATATCCTAAAATTACAAAAAAAAATCGAATATTCCAAGAATTTCTCAATTCCTTTTTTTTTCTTCGTGTCTTCCATAAATTTCTTAGTTCTTGGGTGAAGTTTGGAGGGATAAAGAGGTGATGGCAGCGATGCAGACACAGATTGATAAAATAATGGCTCAGATGGCAAACGGGATGCAGAGCGTGATCAACGACACTGGAACTAGGGGTGGACAAAAAAACCGGAACCGAGTAAATCGAACCGAAACCGAACCAAAAAAAACCGAAATATTTCGGTTCTTGAAAAAAAATTCAAAACCGAAACCGATCGATTCTTAAAATCAAAACCGATAAAAACATATTTTTTTTTGAATTTTTCATTGAATTAAACAACAAAATATATTTATGTCCACGCTTTAATGTGTAGATAATGGGTTAGAGGAGTATAGATTTACTCATATTTTTTTCATTTGAGAAATGTTGTCTAGATTGGTAGTATTTTAATTAGAAATCATGACTCACAATCTTTTCTAAGTAGAACCATACTTTAATGTATAGACACTTGGATAGTGTATGAAATGTTGTTTGTTTGATATACTTATTATGAAATTTAGTAATTTACTTTTAAGTTATTTCATAAACTATTATACTATTATTATTTTGTGGAATTTACTTTTAAATTTTTAATGAGATTCAAATGTTCTTCCTTCCTCGACGTAATTTTTTTTTAAATAAGAATGGTTTTAGAGTAGAAAAAAAGATTTTAACTATCAAGATTCTAAGATTCACATTCGTGGTATATTATACATGAATTTGAAGTTTAATTTTAATTGGAAGCTTTATTTAGTTGTATTTACCTTTAATTTTTGCAAACAATTAGATTTTTTTGTATTTGCATCAAATTTAATTTTTTTAATTGGAACCGAATAAAAATCGAAAATCGAACCGAAACCGAAACCATTCGGTTCTTGTCTTTGAAGGAACCGAACCAAAAGTTTTAGTTCGATTTCGGTTCCTTTAATAACCGAACCGAACCGGTAAACGCTCAGCCCTAACTGGAACCAATCTCACAATGGTTCTAAGGTCAGGAGAGGTCGTCAACATGAGGTTAGTATGGATGATGAGGGTATGGGTAGTGAAAGTGGAAGTGGAAGTGTATCTTCGGTGGCGAGTGTGCGAATGAGGGATAGAGAAGATAGGAATAGAAGGAGGGATGATAGGGAACTTCGTGATGTCAGGAGGCATCAGGAAGGTATAGATGTTGTGGATAGAAACCTAGGGAGCATTAAAATGAAAATACCTTTGTTACAGGGTAGGAGTGATCCCAAGGCATACTTGAATTAGGAGACTAAGGTTGAACTACTCTTTGATTGTCATCATTATTTTGAAGAGAAGAAGGTGAAATTAGCAGTGATTGAATTCACGGACTATGCACTCACCGGTGGGATCAATTGGTGATGGGTAGGAGGTGGAATCTTGAGAGGCCGGTGGAGATTTGGGGTGAGTTAAAGACTATAATGAGGAAGCGATTTGTGTCAACTCATTATTATCGGGATATCTATCAGAGGCTACAAGGTTTGACTCAGGGAATAAGGAGTGTAGAGGAGTATCATAAGGATATGGAGGTGGCGATGATTAGGGCCAATGTGGTGGAGGATCGGGAAGCTACAATGGTGAGATTTTTGAGTGGGGCTAAATAGGGACATTGCTAATATGATTGAACTACAGCACTATGTGGAGTTGGAGGATATGGTGCAGATGGAAATGAATGTGGAAAGACAATTGAAGCCAAAATGGGTAGCCAGACACTCGTCGGGGTCTTATCCTACATCACAACCAAGGAGGGATTACAATGATGAACATGCCCCAAAAGGAAAGGAGGAACCTACAACAAAAGGTAAAAATATTTCTAATTCTCAACCTACTAGGGATAGAAATATTAAGTGCTTTAAGTGTTTGGGTTCGGGTCACATAACATCCCAATGTCCAAATAAGAGGGTAATGTTTTTGAGTTATTATGGTGATATTAGTTCGGAGGATGAGTTTAAGAGGATGCCTAGATTACAGGATGCTGAGGCTAGTGTAGTGATGAGAAAGGGTTGACTTATTCTGTGAAGGGGTCACTAGTCAACAGGCGTGTCCTTAGTTCTCGAGCTAAAATTGATGAACAAAGGGATAATCTGTTTCACACTAGGTGCTTAGTGGGAAAAAAGGTTTGTAAAATGGTGATTGACGGGGGAGTTGTGCTAATATAGTTAGTACAATGTTGGTTGAAAAATTGGGCTTAAGTTTGATGAAACACCCTTGGGCTTATAATTTACAATGGCTAGTTGAATCGGGTGAAATTAAGGTGCACAAGCAGGTGTTGGTGGGTTTTTAATCGGTGGGTATACTAATGAAGTCGTTTGTGATGTAGTGCCTATGCATTTTGGCCATTTTTTTTTTGGGGAGTTCATGGGAACATGATAGGAGGGTGGTGCACGACGAGTTTATGAATCAATATTCTTTTATGAAGAGTGGGAAGAAAATTACCCTTGTGCCTTTATCCCCTAATAAAGAAGCCCGAGAGGATCAATTGAAAATCAAAGGTGAGTTTGAAAAAAAAAATAAGAGTGTTGAGGCCACGACCTCAAAAAAAGGAGAGAATGAGTGCAAAAAGAAAAGAGAGTCCACCCACAAAATGAGCTTATTTGTACAACGGTTGAGCTACAAGGCACCATCCCTTGCACTTAACCAAGCTAACAATCCCCTCCCCAATTCTAATAAATATGTTTTGTAGGTACCTAAATCAAACCATGATCTTAAGGTGGGGAAAAAATTCATGGCAAAAATGAGCAGTCCAAAAGTTTAAAGGATCGCATGAGGCATGAGCATGATCGGCAAGCCTACAAAAATAGAAAGAGTTTGAAAAGCAGGACAAATTTTGATTCGAGGTCGAATCCTTTCCAAGAGAGGGGGATGATGTGATCTAAAGTAGGCGTCGAAATGAGAAGTCGACCTACCGGAAATACGACAATGATCTACGTGAGAAATAGAGCAAGTTTTGTGTTGGAGTCGAGTCGGGAAGGCGAATGGATCTAGCCGAATCAAAGGGGCGAAGTTTGATGTCCAGAAGCTTATTCACGATCGTAAACCCAGTTGATCATGGCCATAACTCCACCTCGGGTCAAAACAAGGGATTATGGGCTTTTCAGACTTACGGCCATAAGTCCCACATTCACGGCCGTAACTATTAACCCGAAGGTTGCTTACACCCGTAATAATAAATTTCACGGCCGTAACTCTAATTTTCCGGATTTTCGAAAATTTTAATTATTTTAGATTTTTAATGATTTATTTCCATATTTGAACCCTAATTGAGGCTAGGGCTAGGTTTTTAGGTGTTTTGACTATATTATGATTATTATTCATTATTGAACATAAACTTCGATATTATTGAATGAAATTGAGAGTTTTTCTCTTGTAAGGTGAGTTATTCCCTTAATTCTTAGAACTTATCAAAGATTAGATCTTTGTGGCGTTTACTCAACGAACTTATCAAGGAATTAGGCAATCCTTGTGGCGTTCACCAATTCTAGTTCTTTCCTTCGCATCGTCAATTTCTTGCGTTGTGAGGTTTGAGTTGGAATCCTATCGTCTATTTTTATTGTTTCTTCGTTAAATCTGATTTAGATCTTTACTAGATTATTGTTTTTGTTTATTCCACATTTTTCGTTGAGATTTCCGAGTGGGATCGCGTCAACTCTGGTATAGGAAAAGGTTGCAGGAGATCAGGGGAAGCAACTGTTTTAGATTTATTCCTCTGACGTGTGTTGCATTCCGCCACAAAACTACAAACTTCTTTTCTCGTCTTCTTCTAATAAAAAGCCTCCTTACTCAGTCTAGCGTTTTCCTTGTTCCAGAATGACCACCTTCCACCCCACTGTGGGCTTCTTGTAATATTTTCAACTTGAGGACAGACTTCTCCCCCAACCAAGTCTCCCTTTATACTTCAATTTATTATTTACCCACAAAAACTTGGAGTGAGAATTAGGATCTGTTATTAGCTCTTGTATTAATTGTTGAATCTTATCATCCTTCCTCCATTCTTCCTGAAGAGTAACCAGCCAATTTGTCATCTAGTCTAATTTCGAACTCACAGCCGCTATTATTTTTGACAAATCAGACATCGCTACTTGTTTCTCAGTCATCTCTCTCAAACTGCTTAACGAATTCTTCTATTCGTTTATGCTCGTGTGTTGTGTCATGTCGAGCTCTGATACCAGATGAAATGAACACATAAAAAAAACACTCGGGAAAAAAATATTCTGATTGCTCAATTTTTCGACATCGTTCCTCAAACATTATCCGATATTAGTGTTATAATATAACAGGCCCAAACCCAACAAAATACATTAGCCCAACATAAACAAGAAAATATTAACAGGCCCAATCGCCCAAGTAGTAGGATTGCAAAAGTGGAAATTACATGAGTTTTGGTGTTTAAAGATTAAAAATTAAAAATCAGGCCAAACCTTAATAAATTTAGATTTCAGGTTCTAATTAGATTTTTTTAATAAATTTTTAATTAATTATCATATCACAGAATATATTTTTAAAAATGTCAATATGTGCCATCAACGTAAGTAACCGCTTAAAGAAATTCTGAATCTGAAATATCCCGAAATATCTGGCATCTACTAAAATTGATCTCAATCGCTTCAATCTTTTGAAACTGCACTGCCGACCAGCCTCACCATTTATTACGCCGATCAACTACTCGACGCAATCCATCATGGCGACGATATCGAAGAGAACCAATATTGAGAAACTACATCACACAATCTATTCCCCCGCCCAGGATCTGAAATCGTAGTCAAAATGTTTTAGACATGGTGAAAATAAAGGCAATAGACCGAAGTTCATCGACTAAAACAAGGAACGAAAAGGACAATACAAATCATAAACGCAGAGGAGAAATGTCCAAAAAGATGTTCAGAACGATATGCCAATAATCTCATAAGATCGACAACCAGTTGAACAGCGACCGGTATGTGAACATATACTCAGATTTTAACAATTGTGACCTCATAATTAATTTTTGACATTGGGCATTGTTGATGGGTTTTGTGTTATCATCATGAAAATGTGGCTTAGATCACGTCTTGCTCACTATGTTTTTTTTTTTTTTTTTGTTCGAATGAAACAATGGGAAAAATCTAACCTTAGTAACGGATTGTGTGCAAAGCCTTAATCTGTACCTTGATTTTTTTATTGTGTGAATTGATTGGAGTTGAATCGCATGTGACCTAGATTAAATGGAATTGTGACAAACTCATACACGTGTTTTTGGGTTTTTCTAATTGGTGAAGTGTTGAAATAACGCACATTGACCTCAACAATGCATAGTGACCTAGTGTTCCTGCTTTGTAATGCACTGAAATTGTACGTTTGTGGGATGTAACCCACACCTTGAGGGTCCGAACCGACCCTACCTGGGCCATTGGTTCAAGTGGTAAATTGCATGATGTGCCTCCCAGAAACCAGGATGGAGGGTACTGGAGGTCCCCACTAGTTGTGGTAACTCCCGCTTGCCACAAGGCCAAATCCATTTTCAGGATTCGAACCCTGCACCCGACCGCGCTGAGCGTGTTTCCAGCCCTCCCCTTTGCCACTGGGAGATATGCCCTGGAGGCATGAAACTGTACGTTTGTGAACTTATGAACAACAGATGAACCCAAATTGTTTGTCATATTTGTTTGGAGGGTTTGTGAAGTGATTCGAGATTTTGGAATACTGTGAAATACTCAAATAGATATGTGACCTTGAAACCATGTATACCATGTAAATGTGACATACTATTTGTTCATGAGCAATGCACTGGAACTCATCACCTGTTACTTTAGATACTATTAATGTGACCTCTGATAGAAGAATTGGTGTGGAGTGCATTGAATTCAAGCAACTGCCTCGTACATTTTTTTTTCTAATTCATGGAATGTGATGTTGAATGAACATTGTGATTACATGTGATGCCAATACCTTCTGAATCCAACAAGTCCTCTGTGAGTTTGATGTCATTTTCTATGATATGGATTTCAATGTGTGACCTCAAGCTCAATGTATATGATCTAACATCATAAATTACGTCACATTATTTCTTGCATTACATTCTGTTGTGCTCTAAAATTTACACACACTCTCTGTCAACAGGTCTGGAAGTACATTATCCCGATGGAAGAATGGTTTAAGGGCAAAATTACATCAAATGTAACGAAGTTTATTCCATACATTTTTAATGACTTATGTACAATTTTAATCAACTAAGTGCAATTTCCCCTGTTTCCTGGAGTTTTGTATCAGTAATTAATCCTTCAAGCTATTTTAATAGAATCATTGACGAATGTTTCTAATTCGGGTTTCATGTAACATAATAGTGAATAAATCCTTTTCAGGATTTTTTCTTTTCCAAGTCACATGTTACTTCATTCAGGAAAAATGCACATATATGACATCTTATTCACGTTACATTTGTTATGAACATACCACAGGTTTCATGGAAGGAAAACTACCAAGTTTTTTTGTTATAGTACCAGTTGTTTATGTCATTCAATTACAGCCTTCCTGTCATTGCCTATACATTGCATATTGAGGCCACATTTCATATTAACTATGTCACGTGATATACAATCCAATTCACATGTTTTGGTAATACAGGTCACATTTTCATTTACAATTGTTTTTTAATCGATATCACATTTTACATTACTCGGATTTTTGATGCCATTCATTGGCAGCATTCTAGTCATTAACAATACATTGCATATTCAAGTCACATGTTGTATTAACGAGGTCAAATGTTATACATTACAGGTCTTACGTTAGTAATTCAGGTCAAGTCTTCATATAATTAGGTCAATTGTTTTTTAAACGATGTCAGCTGTTATACAATCTAGGTAACATGTTTCGTGGAATTGTATCTCATTAGTAAAACATATTTTATTAACTAGGTCGCATGTTTTACACAGCACAGGATAAATCAGTTCGTTGAGTTTCTTTATTCGGGTCACTATTAATTCTTTTCGCTCATTTGGTATGGTCATGTACGTCACCTCAAGGTGGTCAAAATTCATCATGAACTTGCCATAGAATTTTGAGGTTTGGAAAACTACCCAGGCAGTCTGTTCCATCACACAGGTTGTAGATGCTCTTCATTGGCGACATCCGGTCATGAATGAGACATTGCTTGTTTAGGTCACATGTTACAGTAACAAGGTTAAATGTTATATAAAAAACCGGTCACATGTATTTTAATTTAGGTCACATTTTGCTCTACCCTAGTCACATGTAACGTAATCCAGGTCACATGTTATATACTCCAGAATCCAGGTCACATGTTATATAATCAAGTTAAAATGTCTATTTACTCAGGTAACATGTTTTGTGGTCCAAGTCACATATTCAGGTTTGCTAGCTCGTGGTCGTGGAGTTTATATATTTATACAACACGTCACGAATCATAGATTTATGTTCACATTGCATATCTTAGCTAAAACATATTTCAAACATCTATGTCACACAACGATGACCTCAAGTGGGCACATTTGGTCGGGTCACAAATACAGGTTTTAGTTCAGGTTACTAAAAGAACAATGAGACCCACCTGCAAAAAAATGTATTACACTTAGGTCACATACATAGAATTAAGGTCACATTAGTTACTTTCACAATGAAAATACATTCCAAAACTTCACAGGCCAAGTTACTCTGTCTGCAGTCAAATTAGGTCAAATTAGGGATTCAAATTTTAGCCTATCTCCGATTTGTATACAAGATGATCACTAAATGTTCATCGTGTGACCTAATATTTTTTAGACTAGATTTTATATAGATGTACAGTAACTTACCGGTGGAAGTTGATTCTTTCTCCACAATACAATTTTCTATCCAAAAATTTGACTTCTTATTTCCAACAATGCCACAAACATGAGAATTGTATGTGAACTCGTTTATCTTCAATTTCAAAATAAAGAGATTCCGACATCGAAAATGAATGTGTGATCTCCGGACTTTTTCTGCGTCAAATTTTTGTTTGCAGCCAAAACGCTAATCAAACAACGATTAATGTGAAAGATCCGCTTCATATGGTAAGGTCGAATAACTGATCGCGTGATTTCAGGGGATGCATCTTTCCTTGATTTCCGTTACTATCTATATAAATATATACACACACACACACACCTGATAATTGAATGATTTTAAGTTCTACCTTATTTTTGATATGTGTATCTATAACTACCTGAAAAACATATTTTTCACATTGCAAAACTCAGGATTGCAAACTACCTTACCTTAGGTCAACAGATATTCGATCTTATCATGATGTCCCATATTTCGTGGAACCTCCATGTAGTAGATTTGGCATTCATAGTCATGGTTCGGGTAAAGAGATGCTCACGAGAACATGAATGTCTATGCAAGTTTAGAGCCTCCGTAGTAGATGTCCGAGGATCTTTTCTACCCAGTGAGGTCTTTTCGCACGGCATGTGTCGAGCCTATGGGACCTCATGTGCCTTCACATGTAACAAAAGCTTACGTGGCATCCTCAAATTTATTTTGGGATGATCATATCCACACACAAGTTTTCAAGAATGCCCATAATCATTCTGGAATGAGAATTAAAGATGACCGAAAATGGATGTATTTATTGGAGTTCTTCAATAATAATAATAAGTAATCAATAGATTCCACAGGCACATGATGCCATCTGAATTCCAGACCAGGATATATGACGAGTTTTTTGCATACACTGCAGATTATTTGATTTCTCTCTACATAGATGGAATCAATGATATTTAACAAAAATATCAATATTATCATTTTGCAGAGAGACAGAGAGAACAAATATCTTCTAATCACAGTTAAACATGATGGGATAATCACCTAATCTATTTGTTATGGGGGCCAAATTAACATCATTACCGAGAAACTTCCTTAGCCTGCACATGTTTAATATGGAGTATCAGTTCAATGGATCTAAGTCTTGAAATTTTTTCTTCTTTAATCCTGTCTAATGCACTAACTTAATTTGTCATGCTACTTGAATATGACATTCAACTGGAGGACAAAGGAGAGTTAAACTCATTTTAGGTAGAAGTTATATTAGGTTTTGGAAAAGGGACCACAGATAAGGATGACATGCTACATAAAAAAAAAAAAAAAAAACTTGACTGATAGAGTTGGGTGCACCGTGCACCTCTCCCTTTTTCTAAGTAGTAAAGTAATGACAAAAGATTGATGAAAAAGAGGTTAATAAACAAGAAAAGTGTCCTTTACACCTAGCCGCAGACCATGTTTCAGATAGAACAGCACAGAATATTGACATGGGAAAAGGGATTTGGATAAGTTCATGAAAAATTTGTGCCAAACTCATGCTTGGTTTGCATTAACAAAAAACTGGAGAAAAGGCAGGTATGAAAATTTTTTAACTTGTGTTCAAGGATAAGTATGAGAGGAGGGGAAATAAGATGGATGGAATCATAATTCAAAAAGGTCCTTTAAATTTTCTTTTTCTAAACATTCATATAGTAGTGTTTTAAATATAACTAAACTACGCGGTCAACACAAGAATTTATCAAAATTTTAATACTCGGTATTTGGTAAAGAAATGTTCTAAGGCCCTGTTTGGTCATGAGAAAATTTTTCAACTTTCTCAAATTCATTTTTCGACATATTTTTATGGGACCTAGCAATTTACACACTTTTCAATAACTTTTCAACCACATATTCAAATTTTCTTCCAATTTCTCCTACAGCAAACAAGCTCTAAACCTTGGATACAAGTCTCCGAGCACAGGTGCATAATAGCAAGTTGACGTAGGTTTATTCCAAAGATTTCTCAGAGTACCATTTTTTCAAGAAGGAATATTTTCTGAAGAAAAGTTTATTTTTATTGTCTGTTTCTAAAGGGTCAAAATGTATGTCATGCAGTATTGACAGCCATTACGACAACTGAATTATTGGAGTAAAATAGTAAGAGCTTAACTAACTTAATCACAACTACTATAGGTATAGGGTACCCAATTTAAATTATTTAAAGGTCATAAAAACACTGAAGACTAACGCATAACTTGATAATTATCAAAAGAAAAAGATGGGCATGCCCAATAGTTATTCAAACATATAATAACAAAAGATAAAAGAGCAAACATTCAAACAATCAGTATTGAGTCCTGAACATTTTCTCAGACAGCCTTTCCCCTTGTCCCCAGAAGTTCACTTGCACCAGGAAGGAGCCCTTCTCCAACACTGAAAAAATCAAGCTACTATATTTGTTCAAAGAAGAGTGATCCACTTCCCTCATCTACATCTCCATCCATCCATGGATTAGTATGCTAAAGTAGCTCCAATGCTTCAATTAAGAAAGAACAACAGAAAGGGAGAGGAAAAATAGAGTTTAACATATAGCCAACCTTCTGCAGATTCCAAAAATCTCTGGAACTGAAAATTGGAGTTAACATAAACCAACCTTCTGCAGATTCTATGTTTATGCGATATGTTAATTTTCCTCCTCAATCCTGAATGAAATATTTAACAAGGGAAAATGTAATATACAAACAGCACAGGTAGAAAACGAAAAGAAGATAATTATCATTCTTATTGAGATATTAAAGGCTTGCTTGAGCTGGTAAAACTTACTTTGGCTTGTCAGTTAAGGTCACCAGAGCTCTAAGTACACCTGGACTGATTTTGTCAGCAAGAACACCCCTTTCAGAAATCGAAAACAACTTTTCTTTCACAAAGCTTTGAAGTTTTTTAGATTCAAAATCAAAATGTGTTTGATCTGCATGACATTGTATACGAGCTATAAGCAAATCAAGATCAAGTCTCTACCCAGAGCAGAAATACAGCGTAACGTAATGATTGAATCAGCTTAAATTCCAGTTTAATTACATATTCTCCTCCGCGATCATAAAGTTCACAAAATGTGGGAAGTTATGTCGCTACACTAGCACATGAAAACTGATATGCCAGTGTAAGTTTCTTCCATTTCCCCACTTTCTTTATAGTCCTAGCTTTCTTTAGTTTCCCTACACTTTACAACGTTGGTAATAACAGATCCTGGGACACAGAAATTACAGTACTGTAAGCTGAATCTAAATAAGAGGACAAAAGTGGTATGATTTGTCTGAATTTACATTATGAAAGTATTCCTAACAGGTCTCAACAATGGAACTTCTGTCCACTTCACAAGTCCATCATAAAAGGATACAGACTCTTGATGTAACAGCTTTATGGTCTTACTTGCCTCAGTACTTTTGCATATGACCCAATATTGTTTTAAGGTTTCAAAAATACTGGTACATCATAACAATTCTCAGTTAGCCAACTTCTATGAAGGTAGCATGACTATAGCATGGGCAGGCAATTGCCTTTAAACAATTTCTTGTTGGAGGAGCAGGCGAGCAGCCATTCATTAAACTACAAAATACAAAATACTGTATATATCGTATGTTAAGATCAGAAAATCCAAGAGCAGCTTGAGTTGTAGGCTTGTTCAATCTTGTTTTATGCCTAGTAATTTGGCTGAAAGTTTGAAGGACCTTGTACTAAAGATCAGATTCTGAAGATGTTTTATTTTTTTCATTGCCAAGGATCTAGTTTGGCTGAGATAATATGATAATATCTTTGTAAGCATCTACGAATTAAAAAGACACTTAATTGCTACTTTGCTAGTAAATTTTGTGTGACCATAACAATCCAATAAAATGTGATCTATAACTTAAAAACATATATTTGGTGTTTTACAGTCCATTCTAAGGTGGATGATAGGAGGGGCTCCCAAGATTTTGAAAACCCCTTCTTACTTTTTTATTTTAACACGCCTCCTATCATACTTAAACAAAAACGAGGCGACACGCTTGTCTGGAACTGGAAAATCTTTTAGGTAGAAGTTAAAAAAATATATAACCTTCCAAGTGAAGTGGAGCCTTGTGTAGGGTCAAACCCACTAGATACATACATTCGAACCATGGTTATACTATGGTCTATGCATATAATGATCATTTCCTGGAACTGCACAACAGTTTGGGGATTCTTAAGATATCATTCAGAAATTAACATGGAGTTTTAATGTAACTAATTGAAAACGGAAAGCAGGATACAGCATCCTTATTTATGAATGGAACATATAACCCTTCTTGTACAGTAGTCCTTGGCAACATTCATTAAGCCTTTCCAATAAAATATCCAGCCCATATCCTAATAGTTCCAAGTTTTGGAAAGAGAAAGGGGATTGCTGTGAGTTCCTAAGTTGAGAAATTGCAAAATCAAGATAAAGACACTTCAAAACACAATGTATATACGATACTGAATGAACTTTTGTCAAAAAGAGATATAAGTACCTTTCTCTAAAATGGTATGAGCAGCATGGAATGGAATGCTGGCAAAGAGATCAGTTCCCGGGAACATTAACCACGTCTTCTCTATTGAATCATGATCACCACAGGTTGCACAGACCTCTTTCACTAGTGGCCTTGATTCAACATCCCTCATTACTGACTTGAAAGGCAAAGGAATGCTAGTCTTTGTTGTTTGAGCTCTCTTTCTTAATGCTGTCAAAGCTTCCCTGTTCCCTTGTCTCACCTTATCATTTTCAACCAGCTGCAATCACATTTACCAGAAATCAGTAAGATCAAAGAAAGTGAAAATATTTCTTTATAGGAACAATAGTTGTTCCATTTACCTGGTGGCGAGCTAACAGAAGATTTTCAGCCTCCGTTTCAACTTCAATGAGGCCTTGCTGAAATTGTTTCATTACTTCATTCATTTTGCTTCCAAAACAAAATTACCTGACTGAGCACTTAAGTTGTCAAATATGCTTAATTTGTAAAGTGATCATATTAACTGGGCTGCTTACTAAGCATACACACGATGCTATAATACTTGGCTTAACATATAAAATCTTCACAGAATACTTTAAATATGGAATCCTAAAACTTTATAAGGAAAATAGAGGGAAATCAAGAAATCCTGATAAAACAAGCAAGTGATTCTGTAGAAAACAGAAGCTTGGCTTAATTATTTTTCTTCTGCTTCACACCAAATAGTTTTGACATCAATTATTGTTGTGTGTGTGCTGCATCAAGAGTGGGTTGAATTTCGAACCAAAGAATAACACTAACGTTCTACTTTTCTAGACAAATATGAATGCGTGATTGGGGAGGGTGGGGGGGTGGGTGAGAAATGTGAACTGAACAAGGTGCATATACCCACCCAAATAAAAACACATCTGGACAGATGGTGAGAGTCCAGAACTATGCAATACAAATCCACTAGATAGATATAATGAAGTAGATCCAGTAAGCTAGACAAATTTTCATATATGATATATTTATACGAAATAGTGCAATATTGTCCCTTTCTTATTCTTTCAATAGATAAACCCTTCATTGTCGAGTCTATAATACATTGTTATGAAGTTAAAAAATGCACTTTAAATGGCAGTGTAATATACTACTCCCTCCGTCCAATAAAGATATGCTCATTTCTATTTTCACACAGATTAAGAAAATATAATAAATATATATTGGAATTATAAATTTACTTACATTTTCCTGAAAATATCCTACATTTAATAATTGGTAGTTCATATTTGAGTATAAAAATGTATATTAAATAGAGCTATATTAGAAAATTAATATATTAAACATACTCTCAACAAGAAAATTGGCCTATAATTTGGAACAAACAAAAAAGAAAAATTAGTTTATCTTCGTGGGACGGACGTAGTATAATAAATTATCAAAAGTATAATATAAAGTAATTATACAACAGTTTCTCACGCTTAAAGCTGAACGCGTTCTTTCAACAAAATGGTAGTGTGCTCGAAACATTTTACAAACAATCAAAATATTCCAAATAAACAACAATAATTCCTGAAATCAATCAACAGTTAAAAAGTATTAAGCAAGTTTCGTTGCATTGAAAAAGGAATTTTCTGAAAGAATCTCCAAAGCTCATAAAATTAACAAATGTATGGCAGAAAAAACCACAAAAAGTAGAATCGCCAATAAATGTTCAATGTTGTGTTTCTGAATCATTTTTTTTCACATCACAATTATATTTTCGCAGAAAATTTGAAAAGACAATTCGTATACAGGCTTCAAACAAATGAAGAAAATTACAAGCCTCAATAGCATTCTGAACAGTTAACGGAAAAATAAAATGATTATTTTCAAAGAAGAAAAATAATTTTATACCACAAAATATGAAAAGATTCATCTGTACATTTTTACCTGATTGAGCGAAAATAGTATGAAAAAAGCAGACCGTTTTCCAATTTCCTACTGCAATTGGCATGCGATTTGGGATGAGAGAAATAGATAAGACGGAGTTTGAACTTGAAAGAGTTTGAAGAATGTAACTTTGCGTGGTATTAGTTTTAGGACTATTGTATATACTCGTCCGCACGAATGACTTTAATATAATGTAAGTTTACATGATATTAATAATCAATATTTAAATTTGATTGATTGAAATCCTACAGGATGGATTTTGATCGACAATGGTCTACACCAATCCGTCTCATTGCCGTCAATACTCTTTCTAAAGAAAGAGTTTCCAACTTAGTCATGTACAGTAAGGAATTCACACAAAGTAAAATCATCAAGTAACTGTAGAAAGATAGACCCAAAAAATAATCAACCAAACAATGTACAAAATGTAACATATTCACCCTCAACCTTCCAATTAGGTGTCAAAATTAACTCATTGGTTACATCAATTGAAGGTGATCAGGTACTTATAAATGTAATATCAGTCCAAGAATTTATCGTTCTCCATATATTAAATTTCCAACTGTTAAGCTTGACAAAAAATACTACCATATTTCAGACATCCAAAAGGGTTTTAAAGCTGTCGATGCACTTGAAAGGGCTTTAGAAGGCTCTCCAATGATTTCCTCAAGGATATCATCATCATCATCATCATCATCATCATCATCATCATCTCCATATTCCATTAGCTTAGTCAAAGTATCTGGCTCAATCAAGCACAGCAAAATAAATTAAATGAACAGATAAAGACACCGCAGATTAATCAAAAGCATGAGAAGAGAAATGTTTCACCTATTGGAACTTTCCCCACATATGCATGAGAAGTTACGTCAAATTTTCTAATTAGAAACAATAATATACAGGAAAGAGTTGAAGTAATAGATTAACTTCCTTGTAGCACGCATAGTTGGCATGTCTCTAGCACCTACATGTGATGTTAGTTCACGTAGCATTTGAAATTCTGATCCCTATAATTTATTCTGGGAAAACATTCAACATATCTCACAAAGTTAGAAGATAATATGGTGTCACATAAATGATGTCTTAAAAGAACAACTTTATAAAACCTTTGCAAATCTTCATTTTCTGCATTTGAAATATAAGCAAAATACATGTATAAGTAGGGTGAAGATAAACTATGAATAGTTACAAAAATTGCAAAGAATCTTAAGATTGATTCTATAAACGGTATGGACTAAACACAATGTGTTATTGCTATTTCATCTGCCATTCATGGTTCAAATATAACTTCTAGCATCCAAACGACAATGGAAAGAAAGGGTAGCGGTTGAACTTTAATAACACATTTCAATCGATTTGAAAGTATTGGCAAATTCGTCCTTCATTCATGACACATTTCGGCGACACGGTACACATACTAATCCTTCCTTCAGCAGAAGAAAATTCAATTGACAAATGCAATCTCAGAAAAATAAATGGAAAAGAGAGAAGAAAAAACTTAGTGAATGAGAATATTGGCAGCAAGACCAATCAATTGTTTAAGGTGTAGCTACATGAAATAAAAGAGAAGCCATATAATAATGTTAAACCAAGAATTATTTTTTTGTTGAAGGTGTAGCTAGAACATTATGTTTAAGTTACTGGATGTTAATATTCAAGTTTGGGATCTCATTTTCCTTCGAGTTGTTAGAAAAACATATTCTTATTGGAGGATGAAAGAATACTTTAAATATGATGAAGGAAAGGGGAGCACTAAATGATTAGTAGAAAATGTAGAAGACAGAAAAATAGTTTGGAAATTAAAATATATTCAACAGATAGATTTATGAGAAATGAGAAATAAATATTATAGAATGTGTTAAAAAGAAATTTTCATGTTTAATTCTTAATAGTATTCTAAAATAATAGCATTGTTTGGTCTACAAATAGATAACAAATAACACATGAGATGCTTTAATACCTTGTAGTGAAGATCTTGCATACGAAAAATTAGCTTACCAACAACTATATTACCACATATGTAAATTTCTTCTAGGAAAAATGTTTAATATGTAAAGGATTTTCTTCCTGTAGAAATAGACCAATTAATTAGTATACATACATGACTAAGTCCTTCTAATATTTTGATATTCTTTTTGGAGGATGAAAGAATACTTTAAATATGATGAAGGAAAGGGGAGCACTAAATGATTAGTAGAAAATGTAGAAGAGAGAAAAACAGTTAAGAAATTAAAATATATTCAACAGATAGATTTATGAGAAATGAGAAATAAATACCTTGCATCCAATTCATCTTCGACAATCTTTTCAGCTCTTGAACCTGGATATAAGAATACAGTGGTATCTTAATAATCATGAAGCCCAAATCACTACCATATCAATTTCTCAGGATGCAGAAATTTGAATATTTGAAGAAAAAAGTACATTCAGTATGACGACTATGACCTGATAAGAATGTCGCGAAGATTGTATTTCCTTCTGCTATCTTTTAGTCCACTGTCCCGACCGAATCTATATTTCATAAGCAGATGGAAGGATTAGAGAAACTTGGTATCTTACTGCAACAATGAATATCATATGATGATGTTATGACTTACCCGACAACCCAGAAGCTGGCATTATAGATGTAGCTAGGTATGGAGGACCATTAGAGGGGAAACTCTAGATGGAACTCAGGCTGAAAACTTCAGGAATATTGAAATAATCGGTAAGTTTCAGGGGTGTGTCAGCATTGATGTAAGAGACTTTGTTCATGTCATATCGCTGCTTGCCATTAATAATAAAAGCTGAAGTAAACTACTAAAACTTTTCTCTCAGCACCTCAACAATAATTCTACATATTTATGCTCACTTCCCTCAATTGCGCATTTGAAAACAATAATCAAGTCCCCATGTATTCAGTCTATATTCTATCCAAAATGCAATGATCTCATTATGCCAACTTCTAAAGTTTGAACTTTCCAACTCAAGTGACAGCTTGAGAATTCCAAAATCACTTGCAAATCTATAAATCTCACGGAAGCTTGTGTTTAAAAAAAATTGTGCTAAAAAATTTGGGAGGAAAAACCTAGGCGGGAAAATCTGATAGACTTTGTTGCTTTTATATATTAAATTGATTGATTGATTCCACACATTATATCCTACCATCTAAGATAGATTACGGATTTCTTTTTCTTTTTTTTTTTTTTTTGTAAAATCTATAAATAGTCAAATAATTGACAAATTAATATCTCCTGATTGTGCAACTCTAATTTATTCAAGGAGTATCTAATTCAAAATACCAACTAATATTTCCAGCTTGGAAATAAAATTGATGTAAAACCCAAAACACATTTCTCCAAATTCCAAATATGAGCTTTTGATAATCGATAGATATCTACCCACAAGAGTTAAAAATAATTAAATAGATTTGTTAAAAAAAATATATTAGAATTGGATTCATGAAGGAATATAACCTATCACGCGAAATGCGCACTGAGTTATGATTCACAAAAATATGCATAATTGTTGATAAAATATAGAAGTTAGATGACAGAGGAATTAGTATTGGATGTAAAGGAGGGAATATTGGGTGTTTGAAAAAAGAGATGGCGATGAAGGTGTTGGGGGAAATACCGTGGCTTCATTGTGACAATGGCGACAATCATAAACCTCATTATAGCAAGGAGCTCGAATCTTGCATCTTCTTCTGTAATGCTTGCATCTAAAATAGTTTCAAATAATCAAAAAATTATCGATATTATACCAAAAAAAATCTCAAAATCATATGTGGTTATGTGTGTGTGTGTGTGTGTTTACAGAAAAGCACATCAAACCAACAATTTTCAAATGAAATAATAATAAAAACAATCCATCTATCAGATAACCCAAAAATTTCACATAATGCAAGAATATCTCGGTAAAATTTTCCTGCGTCATTGTGCATTTTGTCCAAAGTTCTATCTTTATTTAGCAAGTGTGAGAGAGAATTTCCAAAAGACTGAATCTTAAAAATTTTCTAGTGTCATTGTTCATGTTGCTATTTAACATCACTCTCCATAGCCTCTTTTCTTCTAACTCAGACCTTTCTCTATGCATGTGAGTGGAAGGATGGTGGCTCGACCAATAACTCATGAGTACTCTAGTCAAGAAAAGGAGCTGAGAAATTACCATCAGAATCTTTGTCGATCAAACAAAAGCCTTCCTGGAACTCAACAATTTGTTCTTCTGTCAATGTCTTCTTTCCTTTCTTTTGAGATCAGCCTTTTGCAATTTGATTTCCATGTTAAATATGACGACATCTTCATTCGTATCCAATCAATTGATGCATTACTCATATATCTAGCATAGGGACGGATCCAACCTGTGTCGAGCTAGCGCGGCCGCGCTAGCTCGATCCCGACCGATCTGTTTTTCAGTGAATGATTTTTTTTTCTTTTACCCGAAAGTGAAACTTGAGAATCAATTGGAAGATATACGGGATGACTAGTTGGAACTTGGAAGCCACCATTGTTGAAGACATGAAAACTATAATGAAAAGGAAAAATGGCGTCATCCGTTCCGTTGTCGTTTGCAGAGTTTGGCCGTGGAAGAAGAAGGTCCTTGATTTGGGCCTTCTTTTTAAGTATCAATTTTGGGCTTTTTTAAGTATTAGTTTGGGCCTTATGACTTGTTATTTGTTACCTTATATTATTTGGATCTTATAATATTATTTGTTCTTTGCTTCCTAATTTGTTGTATTATTTATTTCATCTAGTTAAATAATTTTCTTGTTTTTTGAATAATATGATTATGATGTGTAATACATGATTGTGTGAGTAAATAAAAAATACCCCAAATCAAGACATTGAACTTGGTATATAATTTTCAGAATGAATTATAGTTTGATACTTTTATTATGATATATAATTTTGAGGATGAATTAAATTATTTGATATATGGTTTATGATTTTTGGAATGCTTAAA
The DNA here is from genome assembly GCA_963555705.1 of Ligustrum vulgare. Classification (NCBI taxonomy): domain Eukaryota; kingdom Viridiplantae; phylum Streptophyta; class Magnoliopsida; order Lamiales; family Oleaceae; genus Ligustrum; species Ligustrum vulgare. The sequence goes on from OY743181.1 coordinate 12,189,988, forward strand.
TGATTTTCAGAATGAATTATAGTTCAATGTATAATTCTTAGAATGAATTAAATGACATTGGTTTGCTTTTGCGAATATTGAATTTTTGAATTGTGATTTATTGAATAATTATTTTATTTTATTTCTGTATTGATTGATTCATTTTAATATTATTTAATTAAATAATAATAAACAATATCACTATTACAATCGTTGATGGTCGTCGATCGACGGTGAACAGTTCATAGTCAATAGTGGACCGCTCTAGCTGAACATTTGTGTTGGATCCATCCCTGAGCATGTATCAGCTTCAAATGAATACTATGTCGCTCATAAACATACAATCTCTTAATAATTGATGAAGTGTTTGACAAAAGAGATCCATGGGTACATAGTGGAAAAAACTACTCCAACTTATAGTTCTTCAAGTTAACACATTTGAAACAGAAATTTGACTGAGAACCGAGTTTGATTTCATCACACAAGCACAAGACTGACATATAAGTGCTGGTGCATGAAAAAGCTCTAGTTCTAATATAAATCGAAAAAAGGGTCATTATATTTTCATATGAATGATCATGAAACACTTTCAGAGACAAAGTAGAAGCCAGTAAATAAAACTAAGTAATAATCATCCACATAAGGGCTTGAGCTATTAAGATGATATCAACTGAATACGAAAATCAGTAAGATTAAAGGTATGAAAATGAGGGCATTGGACAATAGGAGAGGGTGTTGTTAGCACCAAATCCCCAAATAGTCGAGCGTATCTTCGCTGAAGATCTGGGATCCAGCCTTGAACCAGACGGCCTCGCCAAATTTGACGCAATTGGTCGCCACTTTCCAGCTTTGCAGCTTCTTCTGCAACCTTCTTTGCACCTGCTTCTTGCCTTGCCCTCTTCTCTTTCATTGAAATTCGAAAAAAAGCAATTAATATGGGAAAAAATAACTGCAAACCTACTTCCACGCTCTCCATCACCAGCTGGAACCAGTTGGATAAGCTAAAGAATGCTGCCATAGCCACTGGCCCACTGCTGCTTCTGTTGCAAAGGCAGCTGCTCAGATTGCTTCAAAAGCCAAATTACCTAAATTTTCGAAACTAATAATATATATAAAAAATCATATATTTTATAAACAAAAAATCAATTCAAGCCAATCAAAAAGCAAGCATCTAAACTGAAATAAACAACACCCAAAATATGCATATTGGAACAAAGAAATACAACTTTCCGACGGTCTTTTTCCCTAGAATATTGAGGATAAAAAAGCCATGTCAAGAAAACAGCTTGTCACCTTACCAACACATTTTCTCACGATCAGGTAATTCTTGATTTTTCCTCACGAACAGCTTGGCTACTTGAACATTTCCAAGCACTGCTACTGCATGAAGCCCTGTATAGCCGAAGTAATATGTCAAACCCCGAAAATTTATAAACTGATAAAGTCGGTAACGACCTAAACTCCAACAACCAGACAGAAGCTATTGTGCAAAAGGTGTAGATGCAAATGGAAGAAAACTCAAAACTAAACAAAGCAAACTCAGTTGAAGCATCCAAGTGCAAGCCAGAAGCCGATCATGAGAGAGGGCAGTGGATCGACTGAAGGAGAAGAAAAGGTGTTTCTTACCCAAAAATCCATCTCAGACCTCCGACTATCTAACCGGCCAACCATCACTAGTAGGACAACGCCTTCCAGGGGAACACTCGACCAGAGTTTGGGCATTAACGGCAAAAAAATCGGGTGAGGCCAGAAGCTCTCAAACCGTGGGTTTTTGGTGGAGACCGACCAGAGGGAGAAAAATCAGTGAAGTGAACTTCCCATTTGAAATGAGGCAATTTTGATAAATGAATTCCCATTTGAAATTCGAAATGAGGCTAGTATTGGTAAAGGTAAGTGTGGGTCCCACTAGTACTACTTTGAGCTAGATTTTTTGAGATTTCTTGGGCGGGAAAACTATTCCCACACTCCTACTATTATATATTAAATAGATTTCAACTTAACCCATGTTTGGTCTAGGAATTTTTGAAAAACTTACTTTCAAAACTCATTTTCAACCATACATTTTTATGTAAGATTCATCATTTTCACACTTCTCAACCTCTTTTCAACAACACATTCTCCTAAAAATCCAAATATCCTTCAAAATCTCCTACACCAAACGGACTCTTAATAACTTCATAGTATTATTCTTATGTTAGCTTTACAAGCATTAGTTTATTTTAGCTTTACAAGCATTAGTTTGTCCCTGGTGATATTAAAATGTTGAATTTTTTTAACTAAAAGATTAAATAAAACTTTGTTATGGATCAAACAGTAAAAAGAAAGAAATAAACTAAAAAAATATCATAAGAGCATCTTTAAGGGCTCTATCGGTCGAAGTTTTTTGTCCAATGTGGTAACCAAAAAATAATAAAATATTTCACAAACTATGGCGTAGCGTGTCAGAAGGTCCGCAGAGAGACCATGGCATGGAGCGATTTTGGTTTAATGTGTCGCTCTCTCCCCTCCATCCTCTCCTCTCCATGGACCTTTTTTCTTCCCTCACCTCCCTCACCTTCTCTCTCTTGCAAAATGACACTGTGCTGTCAGAGGACCGACCGTGATCATTGAAGATGCTCTAAGCAAATCAGTAAGTTGAATGAGGGGACAATATGATGCTACTTTGCCACCCTTCAGTGTCACCTCGGATGATCAAATATAATGTGAAGATACAGTCTCTCTATCACTTGCTATATCATCCTTTTAAAATGAAGTCAATTGAAAAATCAAGTGCATGCATAGTATCATATACAAGTCTAAGAATTAATAAGCTATAGACACCAACAATTATGTAAACATAGAAATCCTCATTTTCCCCACCAAAGGTATGGTAGTAATAAATTTTAAAGTCGGTGAGTAATCTTGAATTTCATTTGCTGAGCACAAGAATAAATGCTCTCTATTTAAATTCTCAATTCTATTTTGAGTGTTAACTAAGAAACAACGTAATGAATGATCAAGTTCAAGTGGCTTTCAGAAACATAATTTATTTCAATAGAATCATTTCAAGATAATAAATTCCTGAAAGTAAGCCTCGTGAGAGCATTTTCAGTGTAGATTGGAGATAATGAAAATGGATGTTCAGAGCATTGCACATAAGTATAATAAGGGAGACTGGGAGAGAGTAAAAATGAATATCAATAGTCCTATCAAGTCTTTAACACGTGAAATTGGTGTGCACGGATAAAGATTTTTCAACGTGTAATGTCAAGAAAAACCTACTAAAATGACATTATAACTTGGCAGATAAAATGATTGAGATGAGAGAAAGGGTAGCTAACACTGTAATTTGCATTCACCAAATTCAAATACTACATTTTGACATACATGACACGGCTCTTCAATTTGCATAATTTATTGGGAGAGGTTAATATCATATTGCGTAAACAATGTCTGCCTAAGTACTATTTGACATCCAATATTGCACTAGCCTTCTCTGACAAAAATGCCATTTTCGTTATAATAAGACATGTTTGGAAGTGTAAGGAATTCACTAAGAAAATTTAAATCTATGTTTTTACTTCTTTAAAGTTTGTTGGTATCATTTCAATTATAGGACAACTGATTGCTTCCTGGGAAACAATCTACAGCAATGTCAGCATCAGTAATTTGAAGCCAAACAAAACGAAGGAATAAAAATAATTATTTGAAGAAAAGAAAAAGGAAGTCCTGATATAAGAAATTTAAATCCTCCAATTCCAATGAATATTTCTCACTTTAACACCATTTCTATTCTTACATACACAATTTGCCAAGCAATCAACTACACTACAAGATAATTAACATACACAGTGACCTATTGATTCTTCAAATATTTAAATTCACTCGAAAACCTCTTCAACAACACTGATCATAAAATGCACAAAAATATCATAAATATAAAGGGCATGTTTGTTTTTTAATAAAAAATCATATTTTTATAGAAGTCAAAGTCAATAATTAACCACAACCATATATTTTATGGGTCCTATAACCTTTTAACCATACATCTTATCAATTTTTATCAAAATTAGCTAAAAATCTGATTTTAATCTCTATTAAACAGGGGCAAAGTAGCAATTTCCAAAACAATCCAAAACCAAGCAGATCATACTAAAACAACAAAATTTAATGATGGGGGATAAGGAGAAACGTAGCATTGTTGAGCATTACTGTGATTGAGCCACTAAAGAAGGCAGTCTTGGCGAATGAACTTAATGCTGCCACTGTAGGCGTAGGGGTAGCATTACATTTTTGAACTTTCAGCTCAAAGCTAAATAATACCTTTGATGATCCTCAAAACATGATGAAGAGATATAGATGGGTCTACATTTCAAATGATTGTGCAGCTTCCTCAACATCCAGTGCAATAAGGACTGGACCCCAGAAACAATATCTACTTGCAACACTTGGTTTCCGGCAATGCCCTCAACTCCTTCATCACCATGCCCGATGATCTAAACTGTCTTTTCCTAGGAGAATGTAATTCCTTGGCATAATGCTCTAATTAATATTCAGTTTTCACCCACAAGAAACGCAGCGATTTCCTCCCAGAAAAAGAATAAAAATAGTAATTAAAAAAAATTACTAGCTTATTGACAACCAAAAAGTACAACAAAATGAAAAATGAAAAAAGAAAGATTCATGTGATGTTCAAAATGAAACAAACAACAATGGAAGAGAGACAAAAATATACTTCTAAGTAGCCACCAATTCATATGGAATAAATTAATTTGAATTGACTTGGATCAACCAAATAAACAATAGCGTTAAGTGATTTTGAATTCCAATTTGCATTAGCTAATTTATCAACAGTATAAGCGTTTCTAGATACAGCTGTGACAACACCTCCAGCAGTGACAGTGGGTGCTGTGTAACCATCAAGGACAAATGTCCAACAATATTTATCTATAAACTGAATAAATATTTCCATACGAATTTTTCAATATGCATAATTATTACCAGTCAACAAAGGTGGCCTAAGAGATGCAAAATTTTCCATTTTAGACAACCAGATCTCACTTTTTAGAAGTGAACCCGCTTTTATACCAATTGAAAATTTATAGTTGTCTAATTTTTAATAAAGACGAGACTGACTGTCACAAATTTTCCTGAATAATAGAATATTAACAGAACACGTAAAGTTTTGTTTAGTGTAGATCCAGATAAATCTTGCTATTCCAGATTCGTCTCCATTATAACTCATGAATAGACTAAATAGACAAGAACACAATATTTCAGCTTAACGTGAGAAAAATCCTAACAGGGAAAACCCACGTGCCCGCACCATGCAGACAAAAATCAATCATTAATTAAGAAAAGAGATTATAAAGTTCAATCCAAGTTACATGATAAATTTAAGTTTATCAAACATCCATGAATTAAATGAATCACTCTCTAATTCTTCAATGACATGTAATATGAGTTGGCGTCCAACCACTCTTCTAGAGATGGCAAAAAAATCCAATCCGCCCCGTCGATCCGTCGACCCGATCCGATCCGATCCGAAAAAATCCCGATCCGTGGATCGATGGATCAAAATTTTTGTGATCCGCCCCGATCCGAAAATTCACGGAGCGGATTTGGATCGGGGCTGATCCGATCCGCCCCGATCCGCGATCCGAAAAATTTTTTTAATATAATTTTTTTATCATGTATAAAAATCTAATATTATAAGTTTTGTAGCAAACTTTAATTTTTGGGAATAACCTGCAATCTTTGCATTTTAAAGAAAACACATTTTTCATGTTCTTCATTTGAAGAAAGAATTACAATAAGTGATGGCAAAAAAACTTGATCCGTTGAATCTGCGAATCGGCCTCTATACGTCTCGTTTCAATAAAATAAATAAAATTTAATAAAAAAATAAATTTTCTAAATTTTTTATAAAAGATTTAATTTAAAATATATTTAAAAAAAATTTTAAAAAATAAAAAATAAAATAAAAAAAATTTTTTTTTTGGCGGATCGGTCCACGGATGGGTGGACCGATCCGCCCCGATCCGCCCCGACCCGACCCGAAATTTGACGGATCGCAGGGCGGATCCGGATCGGGCAAAAAAATCTCGGGGCGGGGCGGATCGGGGTCCGATCCGCCCCGTTGCCATCTCTACACTCTTCAGTAGCTTCCATTGACACTGCAACTATCTTCAGCAAATCCGAACTCCCGTTCGATCTCGATCCAAACCTCCCGTTTGATCTTCTGGCTGAAAGTATTTTCTTCTTGTAGTGATTGAAAAACTCCTCCCAGATAAACGAAGTCAAGATGTTGAAGAAGCCATGTATATTTTTAGGACCACACGAAATTATTGGCTTCAAGACTTCTTGGGAAAAACCGTCTCAGTCTTCCTTATTTAAATACAACCGTACTGCTTGTCCATCAAGAATCCTAGTTGTGAGAAATCTCTATTACCTGCAATAAATCAAAAATAATTACAAGTTAAATAGAGATAAGGTAAGATAATTATGAAACAAAATAATCTTATCATTCGTGAATCACTTACCAATCAAGTGATATACACAAACTTGGACACCAAGAAATAAAGTCCATAATTTTCATCCAATAAAAATATTTTAGCACTGCTAAAATATTATCACAATACTTATCAAGAATAATAAGTGACAGAAATCATCTCCAAATATTAAATCATTATCACAAACATATAGGAGATATATACAATATCAAGTCCAAGAAATAATCAAGTAATTTAATTAAACTTAATAATTTACTTAAATTACAAACATATAGAAAAATAAAAAATGTCAACTTAAATAAGTTAATAGAAAAGAGGTGAAGAAGACCGCGTTTGCTTGAACTCCACAAAGTAACAATATCCATGACAAAATCCAGATCCAAAATTCTGAATATGATTCCCAAAAAAAAATTTAAAAAAACCCTAAGCAGTGAGTGAGTAAAACAGTCCCACTAGCCTCCTTAATTTTCTTCTCAGAAAAGAGGCGAAGAAAATCGCGTTTGCTTGTAGACGGAGGATGCATAATTTTGATAAGCAAATTTGAACTTGAGTTCTGAGAAGTTCTTCTTAGGATAGTTGCGCGGTTTAGGAGTAAGAATTTGTAGAAGAAAGTGTATACTGAGATAGTGAGGGTTGAATTTTAAAACCTACATAAATAAAACTCCCAGAGACCAGCCAGAAAAAAATTAAAGTAAAAATATTGAAATTAAGATTTTGTTGACAATTGAGACTCCAATAAAAATTGATCAGAATTTCAGTTATTTTTATTAATATATATAGATTAGTTATATATAATATTACTCGTATTTTATTTTCTTGAAGTTAAGAACTCCTCTGTTTGGTAAAAATTTGTTCATAAATTTTGTTTATAAATAGTGACGTGTCAACACTTGATTGGTGCATATTGTTGAAAAGTAAAAAATGGTGGGTGAATATTTTCGACCAACAAAAATTATTGATTTTTCAGAAAATTAGTCCAATAAAATATTGCTATGTGTTTGTTTATAAACAAAATTTATAAACAAATGTTTACCAAACAGAGGCATAGGGGAAAGGCACACATAGAATAAATGTAATAACCTTTGTTATGTTTGCTTCGTAAATGAATGAGATACCATCTCATGGCCGTCCCTAGGTTGGGGGCAAGTTGGTCGAAGACAGGGACAAAAGGTACTATAAAGGGACATTGTTAAAAGTAACGTCAACATAAACATAAACGATAAATAATGTCACAAATTTATTACTCATTACTTCAAAGATTGAATGCTTAATAATAACCAATGATGCTACTCTCACAAGTTAGTTGACACTTGACAATGTTGTTCACAATCACTAGTATCTCATGATATAAAGCTAATCAAATTATTGCGAGAAATTGAAAACAGCATCTCAAGGTGAGAGATAAGGAAATTGCTAGTTGTACAATACTCTTTACAAGGTGGATGACAATAACCAATATATCACGATTTTTTAGAAAGTAAATTACCACGATATTTTAGGAAGTGATTTATCGCGATATTTTGCTTAAAATAATTTCCCATTCCTTCCAGAGGTTGGTCAAAATTAGGATCGTATTTCATGATCGGTCGAAAATTTGTAGAGCCTCTCTTAAAACTGTAGAAGACTGGAAACCGATTATACTGACACATGTGCTGGCCACTAGTCAACCAGATCGCAATAGATTTCTTTTACCCTGTCATCGAAAGCGTCAAATCCCACCACTGTATCAATTCACCATTTCAGAAACGAGTTCTATTAATTGGTAAAATGAACTCAGGTTGTGCTCAATATTGTGTTTTTATGGATGGATGAGTTTTTTTTCAATGCAATTGAACTCGGGTTAGTTTTATGTAGTTCTAAAATTTATTCACTTGCCATTGATGTTGAGCAAATTAGTTGACGCCCGAGTCTCAGTTTTTTATACTCGTAGCCCAATGTTGAATGATTACAAGAATGTGAGAGCTTTAGATCATGTTCAGTCGTGTTCAGTGTATGTTGAGTAAGGCTGTTTTTGTGTTTTTAGGTGTTAAAAATGGTGAATTTGCAATTAGTTTGTTGTGTTTTAATTCTTTGCTAAATAATTTGTTGACGTGTAATATAATGGAGTTATTACTTTGGGAAGTTTACGAAGAAATGATGGAGAAAAAAATGGATTTTGATTTGTGCAGGTTTTTTATTTGAAAAACAAAATTATGTCCTTCAACGATGGATGATTTGTGCAAGTTTTTGATTTTATGAGCGTGCAGCTACTCTCTCTCTCTCTCTCTCTCTCTCTCTCTCTCTCTCTCTCTCTCTCTCTCTCTCTCTCTCTCTCTCTCTCTCTCTCTCTCTCTCTCTCTCTCTCTCTCTCTCTCTCTCTCAAATTATATAGCAGAATGGTTAGAATTTTGAAGGGAAATGGTTTTGTCATAAGTTAATGGCATTTAGTTATGGGGTTTTTAGTTAAATAGGTTTGGTATGTAATAAGTTTAGTAAAATAGATCCCTCAGTTGAAATGTCAAAATTATCCTTAATGAAAAGGACTGTTTAATTTGCAGGGTATATCTCCAAACTTAGTCAGGTTGATTTAATTCAGTGCTTCTGATTATATTTATATTTTTTAATCTTTTAAGTTCTTCTAAAAATGTTCTATATTGTAATAATTTTTCAAAAGTTTTAGGATGATCATTTTTATTTATATATCCTAACATTATTCCTTCTGATACTTCTTCTTCTATATCTTCGTATTCTTCTATAATTTTATGAACCGTATTTATATTTTTTGCTGTTTCAACAGAATTAAATTCTATTCTATTTAGGATTGCATAGTCAATATCTTCGTATATTTCTTTTAGTTTAGTTTGTCCAACAGAATGTACATTTTTAGATTTTTCAACAATAGTTGATAAAAATGAAATTTCCTTATCATTTAAATATAGTTTATATTCACAGTTATTAGATGTTGATGTTTGTAAAGTATTCATAGATTATTGGGTTGGTAAATTATTATACAAAATTTTCTGGTATAATTCCATTCTTTGGTCTAGTAACATACAATAATCTGCAATATATTGTTCGTATTTTTCTAAAAGTTTATTGTATTCTTCAGAAGATATATTTTCATTTTTCATTTGATGTTTAATATCTTCCATTTTATTTCTTAATTTTTCTAAAAGATTATCTAGTTCTTCTATTGTATACCCTGGCATTTAGGTTTATACTGTATTTGTTACTATTTTATTTTCTAAATCTATTTTAAGTTGTAATATATCAGAACAATCTATAATGTATTGATCATGATTTTCTAAAAGTATGTAATATTGTTCAGATGATTCATCCATATCTATTAATTGAGATATAATGTTATCTATTTTTTCCGTTATCCTATCTAACAAATTGTCTAATCCTTCAATAGTATATCCAGGCATTATAGATACAAAGATAAATAATTTATAAAATTTCAAGTAATTTTTCAAACTCTATCAATGTTTGAGAATTGATAATATCTATATCAGCCATAATATCTATGCTTGGTTCAAATGGTATATTATATTTTGAAATACTTTTCTTTCTCTTTTCTAATTTATCAATTATATCTTGAATATTTTGTACCATTATAGATCTTACAGTACCTCTAGCAAAGTTTTCTATCAAATTTTCTTTAAAACTTTTTAATATCTCTTGTGATGCATATAGTTGCTCTTGGTATCCTATTTTATCAATTTCATTTTCATATTCAATATTTTTTTTACTTTTGATATGCTTTTGAACTTTATATGGACCTCTTTTAGTTCTGGGTTTTTTCATGATATAATTACTATTATTCATGATATTAAGATTTTCAAAAACTGGTAAAGAAAGATTCATCCCTTCCATCACTGTCATAATCTATTACAGGGTCATAATCATTATCAATGCTAAACACATATCCTAAATATAATTCATTATTTATTTCAGTATTATCACTATCAAGCCAAAAATAAATAATTGATTTTGTAATTTCTAATCCTAATATTCTTTTTAATGTTGGAAAGATAACTAACAAACATGACATATACACATAATATAACTTTTTTATTTCATTATTAGGTCTGGTAAACTGTTTATACATGAATAAAGGTTCAATTATGCTATGGTGTTCATCATTGTAAGGATTGTTTTGATAATTAAATTTAATAATCCTGAATTCTGTCATGTTAAAAAAAAAAACTCTTCTTCCTCCTAATTCCGTAAAGATAGATATATTAAGAATACTAACCTCTTTTCCTGTTCTTAGTACCTTTGTATTTTCCTTCTATTGTTAGTGACCTTCATCAGGCTTATAGGTTTCTGCTCCACACCCTTCAATGGCTTCCTGCCTTCACGGGTTATTAGCTGAACTTGGTTGCCTTCACTGTATAACGTTTTAGATGGAAAATATTTTAGGACAGAGTGTAGGGAGTTTTCTTAATAATATATCTTCTTCTTGGAAACAAGATTTAGAAGACAAGAATTTAGAAACTCATCATAACTTGATAAGTAGATTGAGATTTTATTGATAATATGAAGATTGAAACAAGATTGATAAGAGAATTTTTCAAAGACAGAAGATTTTTGGCTTTCTCACAAACTGAGTGCTCAAGTGAGTTCTGCCTGTTCTCCAATCAGAAGACTCTTATTTATACAACTTCACGAGGTATTACTATACAACCTCTTACATCATTGCTTATGTAATGGATACAATAATTTGAATTTTACAAGGACCTACAAGGACACACCTGTCCATCTATTCTTTATTACAAGGATACAGCTGTCCCTTTATTTCTTCACAAGGCTACATTATAGGGACACCTATCCCTCTATTTTCAGTCTTCTCATAGCCCTTACATTGTGCTGTCTTGTTCCATTAAATCAGGTTTATCAATTGGCTTCCATCTGTCCATCACTTCTGTTGGTATGTAAAGCAGACTTATCAAATGGCTTCCACCTGTCCATCAGTTCCTTTGGCATGTGGGGCAATTCCTAGCTATGCACGCCTCTTGCAAAGTGGCAAAACTTCCATGGATTTGATGAGTATCAAATTTATTGATGTATTCTTGTAAGATTGTTGACTTTTCTTTTCCTCCATTAGTGTGTAAGGTCCATCCATTGTACTGGCATATGCATTTGAATTTTTTCTCATATAGGTTTTTGGCAATGTTGTAGAGAACTTTAATTCCCAACACCCTTCGGGATCTAAACCATGATCTTGTAATGTTTGGTACTGGCTTGGTATTTTTTTCAACTTCAATTTGAAAATTTCGAGCAACATACCCAATCGTGATAATATGCTCAGCAAGATAATATATTCTTCCATCAATTTCAGGACTGATCGAATAAAATTTTAAATATATGGACCTTCCTTGAGCAAACTTTGAAATTTCTCCTTTTAGTAAATCATCAAATTTTTCTATTTCTTTTAGATCTTTTCTTGGATAGATAAGATCCAAGAATCCATAATCAGCTGTCATTTTTGTCATGACGGGATCTCCTCCCTGAGTAACGATCAATCGTGGGTATACATGGTCTCCAGACGAAATGTAATAGCAATCACATTCTTGAAGTTCATATATAACTTCAACAGTGGTTTTATATTCGTTTTCTTTTGGCAAAAAAGGGGAATCATCTTCTTCTTCGGGACGAATTCTGACTACCCTTGTATGTTAATCTTTGGCATTGATTGTGATTTTTAGAGGACTGGCTTCATTTATAACAACTTTTTTGGGACTTGGTTCATCTCTTTTAATTATTGGTCCACCACAGCTTCCAGAAGATGTACCTGTTTGTATTTTTGGTATAACCTGTTTGGTATCAGCCTGTTTGGTAATCAACGATTCAAACTGAGATTCAATCTCAATTATGTTATCGCTCAATTCTTTAGTATAATTGTGATGAAATGTTGAGATTTCCATCAATTGCTTGAAACTTCCTTGGAGAGTTTCTGCAAGTTGTTCAATTCCAAGTTTTATATCTTCAGCTTCCTCCATGAGGAAGTTCATTCGCTTTTTGGCATCTATTAGGGATCTTTTGATATTATCCATCTGCAAATTCAATATTCCTGCTTAAAAAGTCCGCAAGATAATTATTAACAACTTTAATATAAACTATATTAAAATTATAAAATGCCAAATAGGCTTGCCATCTATGGAGTCTTCTATATTGAGGTTCTGGTGGTAATTTATTTTTTACTAAACCTGCAACTTGAGAATTATCAGTTTCAACAATGAATTTCTTAGATAATAAAAACAATGAAAACTTCTTTATTCCTCTGATGATTGCTAACAGTTCTTTCTCATGAGTGGTATAATTTATTTCTGCTTGATTAAACGTTCCACTTGAATATCTACAAATTTCATTAAGATTTGTTTTTAATATTGCTGCCCAATACTTATCCGAGGCATCAGTATTAACTATCAGATTATCTTTTTCATCTGGTAATCTTAATTTTGGCAAATTTTTACATTCTTCTTTTAGTGATTTGACAATTTCTGTATGTTCATCACTCCATCCTTTGGTATTTGTTTTCCTGAGTAAAACTTGAATTTTATGTCTCTTTTTTGATAGATTTTCAATAAATCCTTCTGCATAATTTAAACATCCTAAAAAATTTTGTATTTGTTCTTTTGATCCTAATTTGTTTGGAAAACTTTCTATCTTTTTAGATATATGGGTTTGTAATTTTATCCCTCTTTTATCTATTGATAATCCAAGAAAATCAATTTCTTGTTTTTCTATTATAGCTTTATTTTTTGAAAGAACAATTCCTTCTTTTTTGCATTCATTTATAAATTTAATTAAATGGTTTCTATGTTCTTCTCTATTATTAGAACATATTAATATATCATCTACATAGACAATTAGGAATTCAGTGAATTTTCTAAATATGTTATCCATTCTTCTTTGATATATTTGTGGTGCATTTTTTAAACCAAACGGCATAACCATCCATTCATACTTACCTTGAGGTGTACTAAATGCTGTATATTGAATACTATCTTCTTCCATTTTTACTTGCCAAAATCCTGATTTGCAATCAAATTTAGAATAATATTGTTTTCCTTTTGCAAGATTTATTAGTACCTCTTTATTGGGTAAAAAGTATCCGTCAAATTTAGTATATTTGTTTAATTCTTTATAATTTATCACAATTCTAGCTTTTCCTCTTTTTTGTTCAGAATGTTTCATAACCATAAATGCTGGACTACTATGGGGTCCATTACTAGGTCTGATTAATTTTTGATTAAGTAATTCTTTTATCTGAGTTTTAAACTCTTGTGTATCTTGTATGGTATACATCATTGGTCTTAGGGGTGGACATGGTTCGGTTTGGTTCTGGTTCTATAGGAACCAAACCGAACCATGAACCGATGGTTTTTTTACCAATGGAACCAATCGGTTTTTATAAAGATATGGAACCAAACCGGAACCAAACCGCTCGGTTCTGGTTTGGTTTGGTTTGGTTCCTAATACATTACTTAAATTTTCAAATATAAATGTAAATTATCATCACCATACGTCCACACCATATTCATAAGTTAGTAATGACTAATGAAATTCATTTACTAAAGTCTAAACTAATACACAAATATCAAATTACATTTCCATACAAAATATTGTCAAATAAAAATGATTTAAAAATGTAGAAAATGAGTCATTGATAGGAATTAATCATATCAAGCTACAAGACGTCTTTCATGCTTAGCCAATCAATTCATTAATGTGAAGCCATCAAACCTAATTTTTTCTTGCTTTAGAAATGTTTGCTTAGCATCTTTTTTATTGCATTTATAAGCAAAACATGATTTTATGTGCTTTCGCAAAGTAGAAGTTCCATTACACTTGTAAACTTTCTTACAGTGATTGCATTTTGCTGCTTTCCCATCTGATAATTTGGTGAAATGTTCCCATACAGCTGACCTCTCTATCGGTTGTTTTTCAATTTCAGCTTCCTCTCCTTTAGAACCCATCTACAACAGATTGAAGATACAAAAAATTCCATTACCGTTCTGTTGGTAGAAGAAGACTGAATTTATAATTTTGTTGCTTTACAAATTACAAGTTACAACCACAAATATTCCATTACACTTGTAAACTATCTTATAAACCAATTTGTAATAAAAAGATTTCTTTCATGTAATAATATCAGATAGTACTAAGCATATAGATGGACTATCATGAATATTCTAGTGAGGTACATCTTCAAATACTCTTAACTTGCATGTAATTACTGAGGTTACATTAAAAATGCCGTATTATCATGGAGTTGTTCCTTTTGGCTTGCATTTATAGGAAATTCAGCATTGTACCCCTGCAAGAAACAAAAGCTTTCCAACCTAAAAATAAGGGCTAAGACTTTTACAAGCATAATGCAACTTAATTTTCAATCTAATACATATTTAAAGCTAGCTTATGCAACAACAGATTTCGTATGCGATAAATAATACCAATATTCTATTTTTCCCAAGATGTCATCAAGAATTCTACATACTACAATAGACTAGAATCCCCATAAACAATCAAATAGTAATCATCTAATAACAATACCCAAAGAGTAGCAATCTAAGGAACCAAACAATAAAACATAAACTACCCTACTAATAAATACGAGATTGCACAGTTCCCTTTTACCCCAAGACAAAGAATTCAATCACTCCCAATCAATTAATTTACCCTTCATCTCCTATAGATTTCCTCCAATTTGAAAAGGATATTGTGAAATTGGGTTGGTAGTAGATTAAGAACTCACAATGCGATCTTGGAGGAGTTTAGCGCCCTCAGCAGCGGCTCCCTGGATGAGTGAATCAGCGTAGTTCTTGAGAGTGCGTGTGAGGTTGTTTTTATTCCCCACCTGAGCCGCCTCCACTGCCTTGTTCACAGCCAGACACTTCTTCAATGACCTAATAGCAAAATCGCAGGAGGAAATGGAGATGGAGGAGAATCAGGAGACGGGAATCTATTAGGTTAGAAATTAGATTTAATTGGGTTATGACTTATGAGTCTATGACCGACCTGATTTTGGTTTTGAACGGGCTTGTGGGCCTGTGGCGGACTGGCGGGTATGGTAAATAAAATTTAGACTATTTCATTTGTGTTATTTTCAGACTAATTAAAATTAAATTATTAAAAAAAAAAAATTAAAAATTTGACTTGGGCTTCGGTTCTCGGTTCTAGAATAAGAACCGGAACCGGAACCGGAACTGATCGGTTCTCCATATTAAGAACCAAACCAATAATTTTTTTTGATAAAACCGAACCAAACCGCTCGGTTTGGTTTGGTTCCGGTTTGGTTTGGGTCGGTCTGGACATTTTGTCCACCCCTAATTGGTCTAACTCTTATAATAACATTTTCTGTTAATTCTATTTTAGCTTTTGGATGATGTGGTTTCCAAAATAATAATGGATTTTCTCCACAAATTTTTTCTAGTTGATCAATGATTTTTTCCATATTTGTTTGTATGTTTGTTTTTAAGGTTTTTTTATACATTATTCTTTTATTTTTTATTTCATTTTGTATAATTGGTTTTTTCTCCCATTTATCACCACGCTGTGTTGGCTGAACTCTGTAAGGTCTAAATTCTCGTGGTATTTTTAGTAAATGTACACAAGGTGTTTGTAACATTACCATGTAATTATTTTGTTTATAATATTGAAATTGTTGTATAAAGTCATTTCCTAGTAATATATCACATTCTAATTTGTTATAATTATATACTTTATTTACAACTATTTGTTTACTCCCAAGTATTATATCAATTTTATCAGCACTATTAATTATATGAGTACTTTCTCCTGTTACTCCTGTAATTTTTATTTTTCCATTAGTATTCCATGATTTTATTAAGAAGCTTTTGAATATTGTTATATCACTTCCCGTGTCAATTAATGCACATGTTGTTATATTTGTTTCAACAATTGTAACTTGTATATAAACGGCTAATGGAAAACTTATTTGGTTATTCATTTATTCAGTCTTTCTACATAGTATAGTTTGACCATTATGAGTTATATATAATCCTTCACGTTTTATACTATAATCTTCTAGTCCATCTAGAAAGCTCATACCTAATAATACATGAGGGTTTGCCATACTACTATCTACATGACATGGTACTAGGAGATTTATTCCTCCTATTTTTATTGGTACTTTTACTTCAAGTTCAGTCATATGTATTTGTCCATCAAAATTTATATATCTATATGGATCGGTTCTATGAGATATTAGTCCTTTATTTCTATTTGAAGCTATATGACATTCACTAGCTCCTGTGTCAATTAATATATTTGATCCTTTTATATGTTCTATTCCATTAAAATATTCACCTTCTATTTTCATATTTCCAGCATTTCTATTAAGTTTTATTTCTTTTATATTATTAGTTTCTCCTAATTGTTTTCTATTAGGTAAACTTGTTGATCTCCTAATTAATCTGCCATCTTCAAATGTTATGTTATTATTAGGGTATTCTTCATCTCGTAACTCTATGATTTCTGGTTTATTTTTTGTTATAGTAAGTTCATAATTTCTTGGAACTAAACTTATTTGTTTATCTGGTTCTACAGCTTTACCAAAATCTTTACATTCTTTATGAATTTCAATATATGGTTTTTTAGAATAAATGTTTCCATAATTAGAATTAGTAAATGTGTATAATGCCCTGTATTCTATAGTCATAATTTTATCTCCTGGTTCCATTATATCATCTTTATGTAATTTAAAATGTAATCCTAAAACTTCATTAAAATTTCTATCTTTTAATGATATACAATATTTTGGGTAACATGTAAATATTAGTTTCTTATATGCTAGATTTCCTTCTACTGTTCCTAAATGACTGTCTTTTAAATTTATAATTCTTCCATCATGTAAACTTACAGTCAAATGCGAGTCTAATCCTTCTCTAAACAGGGATTTAAACATTATTTGGATACCTGCTAAGTAAACATATTGAATCTTTTCACTTTGTTTTCTATTAATCTTTGTTAATAATTCTGCAACTGTATTTTTTGTTAAAAGATTTAATTTGTGTGTTCCTTGAGTGGTTCTAACATCTATTGCTCTTTCAATTTTATGATATTCATTTATTGCTACTTTTTCTCTTTTCCATATTCTGTCTAATATTTCCCATTTTCCTATTTTCAAATCTAAAGATAATTTTTGTATTTTTCTGAACTTATTATTATCAAAAGTTACTTTTAATCCATAACCTTCTATTCCTTCATATTCTTGCTTATCTATGTTCTTATTTGTTTCTATTTCTTCTATTTCTTTATTCTGATTCTGATTCATTGCTTTCTGAATCTGTTTCGCTTATATAGACTTCTTGATCATAGTATTTTTCAATATCTGATATTTCACTTAGTTCACTTTCTATTTCTAGATATTCATTTTGTAATATTTTAACTTTCTTTTTGTTACAATCAGGGCTTATATGTCTCATTTCTCCACAATTCCAACATTTGCATTGGCTTTTATCTTTCTTATAAGTTTTATTTTTCTGTTTTTTATTTGGATTATATCTTCTTTTGTAATATCTCCTCTTAGGTTTTATATATCTTTTTCTGAAGTTTCTGAATTTTTTAAATTTTCTATTTTTAAATTTTCTTTTATTATTATATTTTCTTCTTTCAGGGTTACATCCCCATTGGGTAGGTTTTTCCATATCTTCACAACATATTCTAGTTAATTTTCCTGATTTCTTTAATAATTGTCTTTGTTGACATATATATGCTAATCTTTCAAATAAGAATTTTATCCTTGATCCTAATGTTCTAGGTGTTCCAGGGTTATCTCTAATAAATTTTTCAAATTCTATTTTAAAGTATATTCCCCATGAACCTGGTAATTTATTGTAATACATATCTCTATATACTTCTTGGTTTTCATTACTATAGAATTGGACATAATAGTATTCTTTAAATTCACAAGTATATTCTTTAATTTTACACATATCACATATTGTTAAATTTATTAGTCTTACTCTTGCATTATCTTTTTCTCTTATTGATTCTGCTTCAGAATTACTTATCCAACTTTCTCCTAAAAATTCATCCGCAATATAATCTACTATCTTTTCTATTCCTTTTCTATCTGATTTTATTAGTTCTGTCTGTACATTTCTTCTTATTAATGCTTTTGTATCACTACTTATTCCTTCCCACCAATTTCTAACATGTCCTTCAAAAGATGCTATTAAAAAATTTATCATTCTATCAGTATTTTCCCATGTATCATCTTTATTGTATAAAAAGAATAGTATCATTGAATCTGCCCAAGTTAATAAGGCTTTTTTAGAATCTATTTTACAATCAAGATCCAATTTTGTTCCTCCATGATTAATAGGTTTATCATAATTATTATTTGGTTCAAATCTATCTTTATATTTATTTCCTCTAGGTGGTTGTCTATCTCTGATTCTATCATAATATTGTCGGTGTGGTTTGTTATATAAGGGTGCATAACTTTCATCTGGATCTGGTAATTCTTGTTTAGAAGTTCCTATAGGAGCAGGGTTAGGTGCTCCTCCAGTATTCATTAAAACTTGGTATTCATCAAAATTTTCTATGCTTAATTAATCAAAATTTTCTATAAGCAAATCTAATTCTTCATTCATTTTTGTCTCGGTCTTCTTCAATTTTTTCTTCACCTTTTAATTTTCCTAAAGTTTTTCTATAGATTTTTGTAATTCTAACTCTTCTTCTAGTATTTTTGGTAATATGTTTCTTCTAAATTCATCATCCATACTTCCTGCTTCTATTATAATTTTTTCTTGTTCAAAATGCTTCTTTCCTATTCTAAGTATTTCTTTTTCTATGAGTTTTTTGTCTATTTTCTTATCTTTGCTTTTATTATTTTCTTTGAATTCTCTAATTTCTAGTTTTAGTATATTTATATCATTTCTTACTTCTTTTAATTCATTTCTTACTTCTTGTACATCATTTATTAATGTTTTTATTAATATTTTTAAATCTTCAATATATTCACTTATCGACATTTTATACTCTTGGTTTTTGAGTTTTTTGTACCTTAAATAGTCTGTCATACATATCATCTAATTTTATTTCTAACTTTTTGATTCTTTCTTCAATTGATATGATTTTTTCGTTTTCATTCTTTCTTATTTTTTCATTTAACCTATCTATTTTTTCTATAATTATTCCAATTTTATCTTGATTAATTAATTCTCCTGATTTTCTTTGGAATTCTTTTAAGATTTCTTCATCTATATTTTTAACTTCTCCTATCATTTCTTTTAATTGTATTGTTAGTTTATTTTGAATATTCTGTAATTTTTCTTTGATATTCATGTCCTGTATATTTAATTGTTGTAATTCTTCGATAGCTAATTTATCTTGTAAATTTATATTTTTATATGTTTGCCATAAAAATGCACTTATCCAATTTAATTGCATGTTAAGAAATCCGTCAGATTCTCCCCATGAGCTTAATGGTTGAAACATTGTTGTATTAGCTCCTTTTATTTGGTAAGATCCTACTGGTAGATTAATATTTTCTATTATTTGTTTTTCAAATTTTATTTCTGGAAATTCTGTCATTAAATTTTTCCATTGATATGCTCAACTTCTAATCTTAATTCCGTATCATATTTTACTTCTTTACATATCATTATATTATATTCACAAAATTCTTCAATTGATCTTAACATAATTTTTCTTTGTTGTTTATAATCATAAGTATATTAGGTAATTGTTTTAGAATTGTATTAAAGTATTTTCTTTTACTTTCTAATGATTTTAGTCTTAGAAATCCTTTTCTTTTTATATTTCTTTCTTCTATCATTTGGTCTAATAGATTTCCTCTTTATTGTATTATGGAATCTAATTTTTCATTTGTTTTTATATCTAAATATTTGATTAATAAGGGTTCTCCTCTATGATAATCCATTCCTATAATTTTTGTATAATTCTTCTAGTATATCTTTATGGATTAAATCTAATATTTCGTTTATGATAAAATCTTCTTTTATTATATCGAAATTTATTAGATCATATATTTCTCTTCTTATATCTTTATCTAAATCTCTTAAAATATTCAAGATTTCTATTTTATAATTATCGGGTATTGTTAGTGTATGCATAATTATAAATCTTGATGTATATATTATATATTTATTTTTATTTTTTGTCGTATAATATTTATCTTTTAGATCTGCCATATGGCTCTAATACCAAAGTGAGGGTGCTACTATGAGCAAACAAAAATCATATAAAAATCATTTAAAATTATGTAAACAAAATTTTCTAAGGACTTAAATGAAATCTTTCCATACTTTAATGGTTTGTATTGCAAATTCTATATATAAGGGTATTTTTGTAAGATTAAGGAGTCAAAGTCTATTTTTACAATATTATTGTTTCAAAGTCTATTTTACTAAATATTATAGTTATTGGATCTATTTACAATTATTTCCCTTTAGTTATCCTGGGTAAAGAGAGGGGTACATTGGTCTTTCAATTGGTTGGTTGTCAAAAACATTGTCAACAGGCTTGTACTAGTAGTAGCACTTTTAACTAATATTTCGCAATGCGAAATATCTTCGCAAGTGTACGGATCTTGTGAAGTAATAAAATGGACCTAGGAGGGAATTATAGTCCCAAGAAAACTGCTATTAAGTACTGAAATATGTTAGTTCCTATCCTTATTTGAACGGACGAAATAATTTGAGATTTTAAACTAAAACTAAAGAATTAAACTAAAGAAATAAAATTTCAAAATTATTTTATTTTTAAAAACGATTGTAATGTAGTTGAGGATCCCGATTTCACTTATCCAATTAAATTAACTCCAATCCCAAGTTTTATTTTCTAATAATATATTCAATCGAATTCACTTATGTTTATGAAGTTTCTCTCTCGAGTTTAAATCAACTCTACCTAATTAAGTCAACCATGTTTCTCTACAGTGGGTCTAAATTATTCCTTAACTAAATGCATGAAATACAAGAATTCTCATAACGACTGCAATAATGACAAGAGTATATCTCTATCTCTTGTCCAATTACCGAATTTATTACCTCAATCTAAGTTATTAACTCACCTATTGAATTATGAAAATAACTTATTATTATATCATGAATTGATGATCAAGCAACTCACGCATTAAAAACAATAATAAATCAATACATGCAACGAATCATTAAAACAACGAAATTTGGAATTACAATAATAAAGCTGGGCTACATTGTTCATCCAAATATTGAATTTAGTTACACATCATAGTTAAATAATGAAAACAATAAAAGAAAACGTTCATAGAAAATAACATAAAAGAATGGAGAGCTTGCACCAAGTATCAATTCTTCATGTGTTATTCCAATCTCGCCTTTTACTTTGCTCCAATCTCCCAAGAATTTGGCATGAAAATCTCAATTGTAGCTCATTCTCAGGTGTGGAAAAGGTCCCCAATAAATGCCTCTCAAGCTGTATTTATAGGTGTTGGAGAAACCTAGGTGAAAGTAGGGGAAAATGTAACGACCCGAGTTCTAAACACCCGGAACGCCACGTCATCCTTTCAAACTGGTTTTCGAAATAATATATGAGCTAAAAAAATGACTAAATTTACTCACATTATTTTATAAAAATTGACTCCAACAGTCAATACTTCAAATTTGAAATAAAATTGAGCGGAAGAAGTTAAAAAATTAATTTCATTTAAAACTCAACGAACAATAATTCAAATGTTCATAATAACTTAAATAATAATAAGGGAATTCAAAATATCAATTTTTTTTCAAAACATATTGAGTTTTTCAATAGCCACCATCGCATGCTTCGTCATCAACTCCGTAATCTGAAAATTTCTAAGTTAAAGAAAGGGTGAGCATTTCATAGAAATACTTAGTAGACTCGGCGTATAATAATAATTAGTATTACAAATAAAGTACATAATCATGATATTTAAGTAATCTCATGAACGAGTAATGAATACAAGTTCAAGTCTCATACACTTAGGCAAGTAAATTCTCGTAACATCATGCTTAAAGAAGTAAGTAATTCTCGTAACATCTTGCTTTAAAAGCAAGTAGTTCTCGTAACATCATGCTTTAAACAAGCAATTAATTCTCATGAACACAATCATACATGCAAGATCTATAATTCAAATAATTATTCATGCGCATTTTGGAAAATAAGTTCATAAATAGGAGTCTACCTTATCTCTGGAGTTTTGAGCAAAGTGGAATAAAACTTTCTAGTGTTCTTTCGTCTCGTCTAGCCCTATAAAATAAATAAATTAAAATTAAACTTTTTGAATGATCAAGTCTTATAAAGTGAATTTGTATAAAATAAGGTTTTGAAAAGTTTTAGGGATTAAATTGAGACTATACATAGTTAATTTTAAAAGAGTTTGGGACTAAAATAGATCATTTTTTGAAAATTGTTGGGCTGACTCACAGAATCTAAAATATTTGGGCTGACTAATTTATTTCTCAAAAGTGCGGGGACTGAAATAAATGAGTTTTATAAACTAAAGGCTGATTTTTAAAATATCTTAAAACTCGACAAGGACTCAAACAAAAGATTTTAAAGCTTAGGGAATAAAGGGTAAATCTTTAAAATCAAAATTTTCATATGAGCTATTTCTCTTCTCTCTCTATCTCAAAACAACTGAGAGAGAAGATGTAGAGGGCAGCGACGCAGGGGCTTCGCCCTTGCCAATTCCAAGACGTTGTCGGCGCTCTTTCGCCGACATTCTACCCATGGAAGTGCCGCCGGTGAGCGGCGACCGGGGGGGTGGGAGTATGTGTGTGCATGGGAAGAGTAGAATTTGGCGAAAATCGACGCTATTGGATAGTGATTGGAGCTGCGATTCCGACAACGGTTCGAGGTAAGGATCGGGTTACTTTGTTTCTTGGGTTTTTTTTGGATTTGATTGGGGATCGGGCAGTGGTGGTCCATCCGTGTATAGGTTAGGGCGGAGAAGTGGTG
The DNA here is from genome assembly GCA_963555705.1 of Ligustrum vulgare. Lineage (NCBI taxonomy): Eukaryota > Viridiplantae > Streptophyta > Magnoliopsida > Lamiales > Oleaceae > Ligustrum > Ligustrum vulgare. Next base: position 12,213,399 of record OY743181.1, read on the forward strand.
TTGTTCGTTTCTTGTTGTTGCTCGGTTGGTGATGATATTGTTGGAGGAAATTTGTGAATAGTGACGCCAAATAAGTAGAATGAAAATTTGTAAATCCAAGCCGAAAATTGGATAGAGTAACGGCAAGGAAAGTTCAAAGAAGAAGAAGAAGAAGAAGAAGAAAAGTAGGGACAAAGCCGAGGCAAGAGTTGGACTCTTTGTACTTAAGTCGAATTTGCCCTGCAACGGTGCCTACGAATTCCGGCAATCGACTCTCAAGATACAACGGCTTCACTTGTGTTTGTAGCACTCCAAAACACAAGTACAATGAACATAATTTAGGCTTATGTACTCCAAGGATGAAATGAAGAAAAATCAAAATAATAAATGCAATAATTTGATTTTGGAGAGAAGAGATGATGAGAGATGTTTTGCATGTCAAAATTGTAAGGAATAGGACACACAAAGGGTCATATTTATAGATCATGAAAGGGTGTGGACGAAATGGTTGAGGCCAAACCATGCACCCTTTCCAAACAATGCACCTTTATGAAAAGGTGCCTTGTGGCCGGACAACCGTGCACCGTGCGGTCGCAGGGTTTTACTCAAAAAACCGGACTTTAATTTGACGTGTGATCGCACGGTTTACTAACCATGCGGTCGCACGGTCAAATATTTTGACCTGATTTTCGTCCTTTTTCGTAATTTCTCATTCATCCGATATTGGTTTTCGAAATGTCAAATATACCATTCAATTCATGCAGAGAAATCAAAATTCTCTTTTGGGGGCGTTGCCCCCGAGTCCCCACGGGGGGGCGCTGCCCCCTCGACCCCCCGCGACCTGACCGGGTAGGTCGATCCCCGTTTGTGCGCCCCGAAACGGCGAAGTGGCAAACAATTTTTCCTAAACGGATTGAGTCGAGCTTTTGAGTATTTGGCCGAAGTCGACACGAAGTCACTTTGATCGATTTTCAAATCTCGATTTATTTAACCAATATCCAACAATCCCCCACATGAATGGAAATTCCTCGATATGCACAACACAATGCGAATGCAATGCAAATGGAATGCAGACTCTAACAAATGGAGTACACACGACAAGTCATAGCATCAAGATAGGTAGCTTGTGGCCTTGAACCTTCTTTGAATACAATCAGATTTACTAGGCTAGTTGGTGAACGCGATGTCTTGAACCATCCAGCCGTTCGTGTAAAACCAAACAACTGTACCAACACCATGACTCATCTAACCTATTCGGTTCTCATGGTTGAGTCCATTTTGGCCCTGGACAACTCTTGGTTTCATAAGTGCTCTAAGAGAATTAAGCCTCGAATTCTCGTAGAAGAGGCCCCACTTCACACTTATATAGGTGATCTCATACCTTTCTATCTCAAGGTTATGAATCATTAAAAGTATATATGTATACTTATCCTTATACACATTTTACATAGCACTTTAAATTTTAGGAATGAGAATAAGTGCTTTATTCCGAATCATTTATGACTTAGTTGTCCCATTGAACCAAGATCTTAGGATCTCCAATCTACAAGGTTGGGTTTCCGTCATAGTAATTCTATTCAATAGGCTTTAGGCCCATTCCCCTATAAAGATGGTATACTTGATCTCTTGCAAGTCCTTTCGTCAAAGGATCAGCCAAATTTTCTTTTGACTTCACAAAGTTAATCGAGATTATACCATTCGACATTAAATGTTTAATGGTATTATGTCTTCGACGGATATGTCGAGACTTACCATTATACATACTGTTTTGTGCCCTTACTATTGCCGACTGATTATCGCAATGTATATTAATCGCAGAAACCGGCTTTTCCCAACATGGAATTTCTTCAAGAAAATTACGAAGTCATTCTGCTTCTTCACCGGCTTTGTCTAACGCAATAAACTCAGATTCCATCGTGGATCGAGCAATACACGTTTGCTTAGACGATTTCCAGGACACAGCTCCACCTCCAATGGTAAATACATAACCACTCGTGGTTTTGAATCCTTAGTGTCAGATGTCCAATTTGCATCAGTAAATCCTTCTAACACCGCAGGATATTTTGAGTAGTGTAATCCATATTCAACCGTATGTCTTAAATAACTAAGAACTCGGTTTAATGCCTTCCAATGTACAACACTTGGATTACTAGTGAATCTACTCAACTTGTTGACTATGTATGCTATATTCGGTCTTGTGCAGTTGGTAATATACATTAAACTACCAATAACACGCGAATATTCCAATTGAGATATGGGCTCACCAGTATTCTTGGCTAAATGAATACCTAAGTCAACTGGTGACTTAACTGGTTTATCGTCATACGCCTTAAATTTCTTAAGTATAGTCTTAACATAATGTGATTGAGACAATGACAAACCATCGGATGTCTTAAAGATTTTAATCCCTAATATTACATCCGCCACTCCCATATTCTTCATGCCAAAATGTTTTGTTAACATTTTCTTAGTCGAGGAAATGACTTTGGAGTTATTTCCCATAATTAGCATATCGTCAACATATAGGCATATGATTACATATTCATTAGGTGTGTTTTTAATGTAGACACATTTGTCACATTCATTGATTTTGAAGCCATTTGACAACATAGTTTTATCAAACTTTTCATGTCATTGCTTCGGTACTTGTTTCAATCCATACAATGATTTTACAAGTCTACACACCTTCTTTTCATTTCCTGGTGCAACAAACTCTTCAGGTTGTTCCATGTAGATTTCTTCTTCTAATTCACCATTTAGAAACGGGGTTTTGACATCCATTTGATGTATTTCAAGATTATGCAATGCTGCAATTGCAATCAAGACACGTATAGACGTAATTCTTGTAACGGGTGAATAGGTATCAAAGAAATCTAGTCCTTCTTTTTGTCTATACCCTTTGGCTAATCTAGCCTTGTATTTATCAATTGATCCATCCGACTTCAATTTCCTTTTGAAGATCCATTTACAGCCTAAAGCTTTGTTTCCCGGAGGGAGTTCAACCAATTCCCAAGTATGGTTACTCATGATGAATTCAATTTCATTGCGTACAACTTCTTTCCAAAAAGGAGCTTCGGGAGAGGACATTGCTTCATCAAATGTCCTAGGATCATTTTCAAGTAAATTGGTTACGAATTCTGGACCGAATGTCTTTGGAATTCGTTACCTTTTACTACGTCTCGGTTCTTCATTTACTTGAAGATCATCATTCTTTCTTTCCATGTATGTTATCATACGTTCGTTTATTTGAACATACTTCCTTTTCTTTACATGGAAAGCTGTCTTCAAAGAAGACCGCATTTCTTGATTCAATAATTGTACCTACGTGTACATCAAGTACTTCGGATTTGTGAACCAGGAATCGATATGCACTACTATTGATAGCATATCCAATAAAGACACAATCAATTGTCTTTGGTCCAATCCTAACTTGTTTAGGTTTAGGTATTTGTACTTTCGCTAAGCACCCCCACACTTTGAGATATTTGTAGGAAGGTTTCCGACCTTTCCACAATTCGTAAGGCGATTCAACCTTATCTTTGTGTGGTATTTTATTAAGGATATGATTCGCAGAAAGTATGGCTTCCCCCCCCCCCTCCCACAAGTTTTAAGGTAAGCCGGAACTTATCAACATTACATTCATCATTTCCTTTAACGTTCGATTTTTGCGTTCAGTAATTCCATTAGATTGTGGTGAATATGGTGCCGTTGTTTGATGAATTATTCCAGATTCTGCACAAAATTCTTCAAATGGTGCAACATATTCTCCACATCTATCACTACGAATCATTTTAATTCGTTTTCCAAGTTGATTTTCAACTTCATTTTTGTAGTGTTTAAACACTTCCAAAGCTTCATCTTTGCTTTTCAAAAGGTACACATAACAGTACCTTGTACAATCATCTATGAATGTGATGAAGTACTTTTTACCACCCCTTGTTTGTACGAACTTCAAATCACACACATCCGTGTGAATTAGTTCTAATGGTGTGGTATTTCGTTCAACCGAATGAAATGGTGTTTTGGCCACTTTTGCCTCTACACATGTTTCACATTTTCCATTATTAAAATGCACATTCGGAAGTAAACTTAAATTCATTAAGTTTCGTATTGAATTAAAGTTTGCATGTCCTAATCTATGATGCCATAGATTACATGATCAAGAATATAAACTGAAGATGACGTTTTATTGATTGTAGCATTAGGTACAACAGTTAGGACATTCATTTTGAATAGTCCATCTTTTACATAGCCTTTGCCTACATACATATCATTTTTGGTAAGTACAAACTTATCCGATACAAAGACTAGTTTAAAGCCATTATTGCTTAACAAAGAACCCGACACAAGGTTCTTGCGATATCCGGTACGTGAAGGACATTATTGAGGCTAAGTTCTTTTCCCGACGTCATCTTCAAGACCACTTTGCCTTGTCCTTCCACTTTGGATGTTGAGGAGTTCCCCATAAACAATTTTTCTCCCTCAGTTGGAGTGTATGATGTGAACATTCCTCTATCGGCACAAATGTGACGGGTTGCACCCGTATCAACCCACCATTCCATGAGATTTCCAACAAGGTTGCATTCAGAAACAACCACCGATGAATTCATATCGGACATGCCATTTGATATGGCATCAGATTTGACAATGTTGGCTTGGGATTGCTTCTTAGGTTTGCGACAATCAACCGAGTAATGTCCAACCTTTCCACAATTGTAGCAATTGCCCTTGAACTTCTTTGCATTCTTCTTTGTAGAATCAACAGAATGCTTTCTCTTCTTTCCTTTGTTGTTGCTAGATTCCACCACATTTGCCTTTACTTGTGGTATGCTATTCCCAAATCGTTTTTCAGAACTTCGGTTGTCTTATTCAATCCTCAATCGGACCACAAGTTCTTCAATGTTCATCTCCTTACGCTTGTGCTTGAGATAGTTTTTGAAGTCCTTCCACATGGGTGGAAGTTTCTCGATAATTGCAGCCACTTGAAATGATTCGCTCACAGACATATTTTTCGCATGAATGTCATGGAGTATGACTTGCAATTCTTGCACTTGACTGATGACGGTTTTCGAATCTACCATTTTGTAGTCCAAGAATTTTCCCACAATGAACTTCTTGGTTCCGGCATCTTCGGTCTTGTACTTCTTTTCTAAGGACTCCCATAGTTTCTTTGCAAATTTCTTGTAGCAATATACACCGTATAAGGCATTGTCCAAGCCATTAAGTATGTAATTCTTGCATAAGAAGTTAGAATGTTTCCATGCATCCAAAGCAATCAAAGATGCCCTATTGTTTTCCCCTTCTTGTATGGGCGGAGGATCTTCATTCAAGAATTTCGCCAAGTTGAGGGTTGGAGATAAAACAACATTTTCTGTTGCCACCTTTTGAAATCAACCCCAACAAGTTTCTCCGGCTTTTCCCCATGTGAAACGGAGTTTGAATGTACGATAGTAGGGGCACCCACAACCGGAGGAATCACATTAGTAGTAGTTGTATTCACAACGGGGGGAATCACACCGGTAGGAACACTTCCTTCCGAAGTTCCCATGTTCGAAGTTTCATTCGAAGTAGTATCGGTATTAAGAACCGTATTCATTTCTGTTTACGTAAAACAGAAGATCAACCAAAACAAAGTAGAAGTGAAGAATAAGTTAAACTTAACAAGTTTAACCAAACAAAAATGTCATTTTCACAAATAGAAATTCGACTTAAGATTGTTGGAGGAAATTTGTGAATAGTGACGCCAAATAAGTAGAATGAAAATTTGTAAATCCAAACCGAAAATTGGACAGAGTAACGTCAAGGAAAGTTCAAACAAGAAGAAGAAGAAAAGTAGGGACAAAGCCGAGGCAAGAGTTGGACTCTTTGTCCTTAAGTCGAATTTGCCCCGCAACGGTACCTACGGATTTCGGAAATCGATTCCCAAGATACAACGACTTCACTTGTGTTTGTAACACTCCAAAACACAAGTACAACGAACCAAATTTAGGTTTATGTACTCCAAGGATGAAATGAAGAAAAATCAAAATAATAAATGCAATGATTTGATTTTGGAGAGAAGAGAGGATGAGAGATGTTTTGCATATCAAAATTGTGAGGAATAGGACACCCAAAAGGTCCTATTTATAGATCATGAAAGGGTGTGGACGAAATGGTTGAAGCCAAACCATGCACCATTTCCAAACAATGCACCTTTTATGAAAAGGTGCCTTGTGGCCGGACAACCGTGCGGTCGCACGGTTTTACTCAAAAATTCGGACTTTAATTTGACGTGTGATCGCGCGGTTTACTAACCATGCGATCGCACAATCAAATATTTTGACTTGATTTTCGTCCTTTTTCGTAATTTCTCATTCATCCGATATTGGTTTTCGAAATGCCAAATATACCCTTCAATTCATGCAGAGAAATCAAAATTCTCTTTTGGGGGCGTTGAGCCTCGACCCCCGCGACCTGACCGGGCAGGTCGATCCCCGTTTGTGCGCCCCGAAGCGGCAAACAATTTTGCCTAAACGGATTGAGTCAAGCTTTTGAGTATTTGGCCAAAGTCGACACGAGTCACTTTGATCGATTTTCAATTCTCGATTTATTTAACCAATATTCAACATATATGGATAGACAGAAGTTGTGATGAGGTTCGGGTTTTGGTTCGCTGTGTGATTGAAGGCAGAAGATGGCTCAATTTGAGCAGTTGTTGATGGAGTTTTGATGGTGGGATCTTGGTTGCAGATTGGCAGCCGGTTGTGGTAGGGGCAGTAGGCTAAGTTCGACTTGGTGTGTAGTCGAATTTCAACAAATTGGTTGAGGCTGAGTTGGTTGCCGGTGATTGTGTAGAAATTTTGGAGGTTCGGTTTGATGGAGTTTTGGTATTACAAGGGTTGAGTTGGAGGTCGTTCAGTCGGTGCTAGAGGCTGCCGGTGGTCATGTGGATGTGGGTTATGAAAATCGAATTTGGTTTTCATGGAAGGAGGCAGAAAACTTACCAAAAGTTGATGAAAATTTGAATATGAGTTGTGGATGAATATGTGTGTATATATAGATATTGATTGATATGACGTGATAGGTTTGTGGTATTCTGTTGAGAATGGAATTGTGAAAGATTTGGTTACGATAAGGATAAACTATGAAAACTTCTAACGGAATAAAAATTGTATTAAAAACATAATTTTGAATAATATCACAAATAAATTAAAATTTGATTTAAAATAATTTTGGGAATAAGACTAATTAAATTTTGGAATTAAAAACGATTTTTTTTGTATTTAAATAATTTTAGAAACTCCGAACTCAGAATTGACTTAAAATCGAACTGAACTCGATTTTATATTTTGGCTCGAAATATTCAACATGGCTAGACGAACACGTTTTAATTTAAAAATAGGTGAAATTATAACGACATGTTTTTGAGAAATTAAATATTTATTTTATAATCAACTGAAAAATTCTCGATCACTACAGAAAACCTGTTGAAAATCGCGGGAAAAGTCCAAGTTAAGGCCCAGAGGAAAGCCGCGCGATCGCACAATTGAGGCAAAAACTCTAGAGTCTTATTTTTGAGCCTTCACGCGATCGCGCGGTTTTACATCCGACGATGCAATTTCCACCTTTTTCTATCTGCATAAGTTGGTTCCTTCTTTTTATTTGCAACCTCGTCCTTAATTTTCAATTGACACGATTTAGTCCCCATCTTTTGAATCTTCTCAATTTGCTCGTTTCAACTTTCAATTCTTTAAATTGGGTGCTCCAACTTCTGTTTTATTCACTTTGGCGCTTTGCATGATTCCCGATTGTTGTTATAAATTCCTCAATTGCTTAATTAAACTCCAATTAGCATTCAAGTGTGCATTTTTCCCATTAATCGATTCATTCTTCATCTATTTTGATATTTTTTGACATGTAAACTGATAAACACAAATTAAATAGTAATTATTTCAAAACAATAATAATTAATTCTAATTTAAACATATAAATAAATGTATAAATTACACTTATTAAGCACCGGAGAGAAAAACATACTCATTCTTTTCTACCAAAGAACTCCATTTTGGGTAATTTCCCAACTCAGACACCAGTCAAACCACCGACACGACCTACGTCACCTACCTACCCACCGGAACCGTCAACGTCTACAACTGCAGGTGGTATTTCTCGTGACCACGACTGAGGACACATCAACAGAAACCAGCCACGAGATCGGCTCCTGACACAACACCACTTGGACATCTTCTCCCCACTGGACGGGTCCTTATTTTACATCAATGTCGAACTGTGGTAAGAATAATACCTCAATTTCCTACTCGTTTATTAGTTGAAAAATCCCTAAACCAATAATTTTGCTTGGTGAGATGAACCAGTTTCTTGAAGGTGGAATAATGGTCTCAATATGCTTGCTTTCTATGTTTATTTTATTTTAGTCTTATATTTGTATTCATGATATTATTTCGAATAAATGTGGAGAGAACTCACATGTGCTGTTGTGCGTATAATAGTTTCAGAATATTTGTTTGAATTCTATAAAAATTTGGAAACTATGAGCTGGAAATCAAACTCCAATCATTGATGAGAATGAAGTACTCGCGGATAACGATAGTGTTCAAATTAAATAGGTAATACCTCATAATTGGGTTAGAGTGAATGAAGAAATTATAGATATGGCTAACGAGATTGTCCCAGAAGTTGGAATGAAGTTCACATGTTATGAAGAGGCTTTTGAATTCTACCCGCGGACACTTCAACAATGGAGACTGACTTCGAGTGTAGAATTTCTCAAAAATATTATTATGGATTGGGGTGATGTAGGCATCAAGAACCATGTTATGGATTGCTGTATTTCTTTTTAGTTCGATCACGATTTGAAAGCCTGGTTTATTTCAAATTGGTTGAATGTGAATTTTCGATCTATTGCAAAACCGAAATGGAAGTTTTATTGAGGGAAGTTAGTTGTTGATGAAATCGAGTCTAATTGAAACATCTTACATTTTTTCTTTTGATTTATGAGCTGAATTCCGAATAAAATAGGTTGCCTGTAATGGAACAAACTACATCAACTAATAGTCTATAATACTGAGACCTCAGTTTTAACACACATATGTTTATTTGATCTTAGCTTAGGGAGCTATATTTTGGGTTTGTATGTGTGTGTGTTGGTTTAAAAATAATCTGTTCGAGTCCATTTCAAAGTTGGTGATTTGTGTCATGTAATGTTTTCTTGTAATTTGGTTTTCAAAATTAGAAATGTCACGAGTTAGATATGAATCCAGCAGAATGTTATCTAATATAAAGATTAAGGACCGACTTTTCCTACTTGGAAAAAACAAAATTCCACATGTTTTCCAATTTGAACAAATAGACAATAACATTGGTTAAACATGAAAAAATTTCGAACTACAGAAATCCCCAACACGTGCTTCATTCTTGCACCTTCTCTTTCCCTTTCTCATTCAAGCTTTGAGTATTTGCACCTTCTCTTTGCCTTTCTTGTTCGACATTATTTTCTCAACCTCAAGCAATCTACAATCTACAACACACATTCAGCAACAAAAGGACATCTCATTGGTGCACCCAAAACATTCTGGAAACATAAGACAATTTATTGATGCACGGTGTAAAATTTTTCAACATCGAACTACTCTCAAGTCACAAAACCATTTCACACTTTGTACATAAACAATTTATAACATGAACTAAAAATCTCATAATTTCTACTAATAATCAAATTTTTTTTTTTTTTTACTATCAACATAAATCATTGGAACCATCAAAGACAATTTGCTAAAGATTGGGTAGTATAAATAAACTAAAATAAATGAAATTCTAGTAATCCAGAATGGAAGCATTAACATTAATATCCAAAAATGATTAAACAAAATTCTAATAACATTCTAGTTAAATTCTAGTAATCCAGAATGGAAGCATTAACATTAACATTAATCCAGATTGTTCAAACCTTAACATTAATATCCAAAAACTATGAAATAAAATAAAAGGGTAAATATATTATCCACCGATTTCATAAATCTAACATATTTTAACAACAATAAAGGTTTATAAATATGCAAACTAGGACTGCCTTTTTTCACGAAGATGAAATCAAATGCCAATAACGAAAGAAGAAAACAACTTAGCAAAAATTACTATGCCTGATTGAGAAATTAAGGGTTCTTAACCTGCAAAGTAGGATTGAGTTTTTTATAATGATTATCACTACTCTGGTCAAATGTAACCACTACTCGCCAACAATTGCATGACGCGGACCAATTCTGCACGGTGGGTTCTAGAATCGCAATCTACTCCAACTTTAAAACACCTTCATTAGGCCACAACATGAACGAATCCAAACCAGTTAAAGAAACGGATAAAGACTATAATGTAAAGTTCTTGTATTGATGAAAGGTAGTATTTACAACAAACACTATACAACTATTTATAATAGCCTTTCACAACAGCTAAGAGAGAGAGAATAGCACTGGTTCAATCAGTTTCCATAAAATTAGGGAAAAGGAATCTAAGCAGCAGATGAGATCTTCCTGGTCGTTGGACCAGTCTGGTATAATATTTTGAGCAGTTGATTCATATCTCGCATTTGTGAAATGTGTTCCTCTAAGTTGCTAAGTCTCGGATTTACACATTGTATCCTCAACTATTATTTCCTGCAGATTAGTCCTATTCTAAACTCCCCCTTTCAAACTGAGCTTCACTTCCAGTAAGTTCAGTTTGTTCCTCAGAAATACGAACCTTGAGTTGGAAATCGGTTTTGTGAATAAATCTGCAACTTGATCACTTGTAGGAACATATCTCACTTTCAATTATTTTTTCAGTACTTTATCTCTCACAAAATTTACATTGATTTCTATATGTTTGGTATGAGCGTGGAATACAAGATTTGCAGCTAGATCGCTGGCACTCATACTATCACACCAAATCACAGTAACTTTTGGAGTTGGAAGCTTTAATGCTTTAATTAATGACTGAATCCAAGTTATTTCAGCTGCTGTGTGAGCCAGCGCTCTGTACTCAGCATCGACACTTGATCTGACAACTACATGCTGTTTTTTTTAGGACCGTGAGACTAGAGTTTCTCCAATGTAAACACAGTAGCCAACAACTGATCTCTAGTCATCTGAGCAGGAGGCCCAATCAGCATCTGTGGAGCAAGTGATATCGATTATGTCATTTTCTTGAATATATAAAATTTTATTGATAGTACCTTTAAGGTACCTGAAGACTCGTTTAACAGCTCCCCAATGTTCACTTGTTGGTGACTGAAGGTACTGACTGAGCTTATTCACAGAAAAAATGATGTCTAGACGTGTGTGTGTCAAGTATCGAAGTCCACCTACAGCACTGCAATAAAGAGTTGGGTTGTCCAGTAATTTTCCCCTTTTACTGTGATGGACTTCCCAGTAACCATAGGAGTAGGACATGGCTTAGAATTTTGTAGACCAAATTTGGATAGGAGGTTTGTGATGTATTTCCTTTGTGTGAGGCACATAGCATTCCCATCCCCGACTACTTCGATGCCTAGAAAATAGTTCAGATCACCTATATCCTTGAGGGAAAATTGATGATCCAGTCTTTGTATGAAAGAGTCGACCATAGTAGTATTACATCCAGTTATAATAATATCATCAACATAGACAAGAACAAGAATGATATTACCTTGGCTGAGGAGAAGGAAGAGATAGTTATTAGACTTGGATTGAGTGAAGTTCCAGCAGATTAATGTATCTCTCAACTTGTCATACCAGGCCCTAGGTGCCTGTCTGAGTCCGTACAGTGCCTTGTGTAACTTATAAACATACTCGGGTTTCTGAATGTCTATATAGCCTTCCAGCTGTGGCATGTATAGTGTCTCTTCCAAGCTTCCATTTAAAAAGGCGTTATTGATGTCTACATGCCTCACTCTCCAATTTTTAGAGACTCCCAAGGTGAGAATGTTTTGAATTGTAGATGCCTTGGCCACAGGGCTGAAGGTCTCGTAGAAATCCAGGCCAGGCACTTGGTGAAAACCTTTAGCCACTAGCCTGGCCTTGTATTTATTTACAGTCCCATCTGAGTTTGTTCTGAGTTTAAAAACCCATTTGTTCCCAATTAATTTGTAGGATGGAGAATAGGGAACCAAGCTCCAAGTTTTGTTTTTTAAGAGAGCATTGTATTCAACTTGCATTGCATCTTTCCAGTTAACACTAAGCAAAGCATCATTGACTAACCTTGTCTCGTTTTGCTGCAGAGAGTATTGAGGAAGAGACTGGCAGTGATGAGTGAGATAAGTCTTTGACTTAAATATTCCTGCCTTTCCCCTAGTAGTCATGGGGTATGAAATTCTATGTTGTTCTAACTGGTGATCTGTTGTTCTTGATTCAGGTTCATCAACAATATTCTGCTTAAAGTGTTGTGACCTTCCTGAGATTGTTCTACTGAGGAACTTGAACAGCGGATGTAATTTGATCATTTTCATCTCTACTGCGAGAGTCATCAAACTCCAGATTCTGAATATCATCTCCATGATCAACTAAATTAGGACTAGAGTGATCAATTCAATTATAGAGTCATTTTCAGGTGAAGTTGTATCAGCAGAGGGGTTTGGAATATGAGAGTAAGTAGGAAGATGATAGGAAGGAGTGATAAGAGATATGCGATGAATTTGATGGGGTTCCTGTCTTGTATTTAGAAAACCTGATTGAAAGGGAAACTCAAATTCATTGAATACCGCATTTCTTGAGATGAACAGTTTACCAGTAGGTCCCAAATATTTATATCCTTTGTGTGATGAACTTTGACCGAAGTAGACACATTTTAAGGAGTGGAAACTGAATTTATGATTCTGATTAGGGCTAATACATGGAAAACAAGAGTAGCCAAAAACTTTGAGACCGGTTTAATCGAAAGTCTTCTTGTAGATTGTTTGGTATGGTGTTTTCATGAGAAGAATTGGAGTAGGTAGAACATTGATTAGGTGAACTGCACATTCAAAGGCATCCCACCAAAATTTCAAAGGCATTTTTTCTTGTGCTAGAAATGTTAGACCTGTCTCAGTAATATGTCGATGTTTTCTTTCTACTCTTCCATTTTGGATTGAAGTATTTAGGCATGAATGTCTAAATGTAATCCCAACCTGTGACACAAAATTTTGTGAAAGATCTAAACTCCCCTCCCCAGTCAGACTGTAGGACCTTTATTTTTTTTGTCAAATTGATTTTCAACTAAGTTCTTAAAATGTGTGAATTTTTCAAGTGCCTCTCACTTAGCTCTCATAGGATATATCTAGGAAAATCTGCTGAAATCGAATAGGAACAATATGTGTAATATTTATATCCAGATGTTGAGGCAACAGGTGATGGTCCCCATACATCCGTATAGATGATTTCAAGTGGTGTTTTAGAGTGTGATTTAGACAATTTATAGGGAAGGGAATGAGATTTTCCAAGTTGACACGCATCACAAAACAAGATGTTTTCATTTGAGTTAAATTTCAGATTACAACTCTTCAAAACTTCAGCTAAAACTTTAACAGATGGATGTCCTAACATCATGTGCCATAGATTGTTGACACTTGATTTAACTGACTTTGGATGATTCAGATCATTTAGGGAATTAGAACTGACTGAAGTAGCAGAGAGGGAGGATGGACTCAAGACTCTGTTTCAGGCTTTTTTGTGTGTAGAAGTTTGTTGGGGATATGATAGTTTCAGCTGATAAACTCCACCTTTAATCGACCCTTGAAGTATCACTTTCCCTAACCTCTTGTCCTTCAAAAAGCAAAGATCAGAGTCAAATATAACAGTTACTGGGTTATCATGAACAAGTTGTGTAATACTTAGTAAATATCTCGTTATAACAGGCACACACGACACATTTTTCAACAGCAGATGTTTGTTATCTAAAGTAGGTAAATAGGAAGACCCTATATGAGAAATTTTTAACTTACTGCCATCACCAATTGTGATTTTGAGCTTACCAGCATACTCATTCACTGTGTTCATCTTACTATTTTCAGCTGTGATATGATTTGATGCTCCATTGTCCATGATCTAGGCTAGATCAACCACAGTATTTGGAGTTGCTATGACTCACTTGGAATCTGAAGTAACAAATGTTTGCAGCATGGCCATATTTTCCACACACTTGACAAGTGGGTTTGGATCCCTGAGTTCGTCCACCCCTTCCTCGACTTCTATTATTTTTGCCTCTAAAGGAATTCTGATGTTGTGGCCTTCCTGTAGGTTGGAAGTGCTGGTTCCTGCATCTTGTAGTGAAGTTTGCAGATGCTTGACTGATATTTAGTCCATCCATTTCACTTCTGACTGCGTTAATATGATCAAGCCTACTTTCGTAAGTTATTAAAGTTGACTGCAGCTTACTCCAGGTAATTTTTTCATTGCTGTTGATTTGTACTACAATCGGTATGTAGTCATCATCAAGTCTTGCTAGGACTTGAGTAACCAAATCTGATTGTGGAACTTCTTTGCCTACAATCTGTAGATTATCGGCTAGAGTCTTGATTTGGTTCAAGTATTGATCTATGGACATAGACCCCTTTCTTGTTCTCTGCAATTTTGAGGTAAGGAATAATATCCTTGACCTATTTTGTTCTCCAAAATTTTCTTTAACAGCTCCCCAGAGATCCTTTGAGGTTTTGCAGCCCATGACTCTCATGGCGATATTTGGAGTCATTGAAGCACACAGCCAGCCTAACAGGAGCTGGTCAGTGGATACCCAAATAGCAAATTCTGGGTTGTGCTTTTCTGCTGTGACTGTTCCATCAGCAGTGGCTTGAGCTTTCTTGAACTTAGGTGGACAAGGCAGGTCTCCGACGAGATAACATTCAAGATTGTGCCCTCTTATAATAGGTAAGATCATGTTTTGCCATAGAAGATAATTATCTCTATCTAGTTTGACTGATGTTTGTGTGAGAGTTCCACCAAAGGCTGAAAAAAGAATTGTTACTTTGCAAAGAAGTAATAGAAAAGGTGGACTGGGAAGATTAATTTACACTGTCGGTGTTGGTGGCCATTCTTTGGCTCTGATACCAAGTTAGAGAAATGGATAAAGACTATAGTGTAAATTTCTTGTATTGATGAAAAGGTAGTATTTACAGCAAACACTATACAGCTATTTATAATAGCCTTTCACAACAACTGAGAGAGAGAGAGAGAGAGAGAGAGAGAGAGAGAGTAGCATTGGTACAATCGGTTTCCATAAAATTAGAGAAAAGGAATCTAAGCAGGAGATGAGATCTTCCTAGCCATTGGACTGTCTGGTATCATATTTTGAGCAGTTGATTCATATCTCGTATTTGTGAAATGCGTTCCTTTAAGTTGCTGAGTCTGGGATTTACACTTTGCATCCTCAACTATTATTTCCTGCAGATTAGTCCTATTCTTAACTGAACCCAAAAGTTTCAATTTGCAGAGAATATAACTCCGAAGAGGAGCAAAATAAAATTGCAGGGAATATTTAGAACCCGGGTGGAGAAGGGAAATGGCGAAGAAGGAAAACGGTAAAGTTTACACATGCTTTTGGACGAGATCAATTTTTGGAAGTTTCAGTGGCATAATTGTTGTTTTTGGGTTCAGTCAGGGGCATTGTGGTAATTTTCGTTGGAGGTTGTGAACCATTGTCAAAAGCCTTGTACAAGTAGCATTATTGTAACAAAGCAGACCGTTACTTTAAAATTCATATGAATCATAGTATCATATAGGGTGAACAAATAAGTCGTCAGATT
The DNA here is from genome assembly GCA_963555705.1 of Ligustrum vulgare. Lineage (NCBI taxonomy): Eukaryota > Viridiplantae > Streptophyta > Magnoliopsida > Lamiales > Oleaceae > Ligustrum > Ligustrum vulgare. The sequence continues at coordinate 12,229,102 of OY743181.1, forward strand.
GAACCAAATCGCAACAAATTATTTGGTATTGTTAGATTTCAGATGTGAAATGATTAGGTTTATTTCAAACATATTTAAACGATTTGGTTTCTATTTCAATTTTTTAAACCACGATTTCAAATCGCCATCCGCCAAGTTTTAAAAAAAAAATTACAAAAAATAAAAAATAAAGGTAGTTGTCCTGTTTTAAAATGCAGCATACTTCTTTATTCTCACTCGTTTTCAATTTCAAACCACTAAATGTTATTATCCAATAAAATCATTTACCAAATTAGCTAACTTAAATTCCCATTACACAAAGATCTCAAATCATGTTTAAATTTTAAATTATATTTTTGAGCAGTGAGTATTCGATTCAATCTCTTGCACTACAATTCCCATCTTCAATTTTGCAACTATACAAAAGATACTAGATCACAAAACACTATCGTTACAAAAAATAAATTACACATTTTAACTAAAAATTTAAGACGAATATGTATCTTTGACCCATTTGAAATCTATTCACAAAACACTATCGTTACAAAAAATAAAGTACACAGTTTAACTAAAAATTTAAGAAGAACATGTATCTTTGAGCCTATTTGAAATCTATTATTTATTTGTTGGCAAATCTTGAATTCAAACTACTCCAAATTGCAAAAAATGATTTATCTTGGTTTTGTTCAGGAAATGAAAAATTCTCAAACCATTTTAAACGGTTTGTTTTGAAATTTTGATACAAATTGTCCAAATCAAATTGTGTTCACTCCTGGTATCTTATCGTACCTTTTAAGTGGAGAAGACATAAGGAGGCAGTCGACACATTAGAAAAGATTGAGTGCATCTCAATTGAGGCATGAATAGGCCATTGATTTTTCCTCAACCAATTCTTTTTCGCTTATACTAGGATAAATCACATATCTCGAGCTTTCGCTTATACCAGGATAAATCACATATCTCGAGCCATGCACAAAGTTATACCCTAGGCTATGTTTGATTCCCATTAATTTGCTTAGAAAATATCAAATCATGGAAAACATTTTCCACCTTTCGTATTTGTTTTATGTTTGATTGAAATATTTGCCTTAAAAAATATTTTCCAAGATATAATCAATTAAAGCACACTTAACTCATTTGTCTCGAAAATACTTTCTTACCTATTTAGTAAAAAAACATTTTCTACCTTAGGTAGAAAACACATTTTCATCACACTTGATCATTTTTGTTGTTGTTAATTGACTTATTTTTTCCAAAAATTAAACATTACTATTATAAGTACAAATGAGTGAAATTTTTTTGATTAAAATAGTTAAATTTTGTTTTATTTGTCATGTCAATCAAACAACAAAATTAGAAAAATTTCTTAATCTTTCATCTGGAAAATTAATCCAATCAAACACTTCTGTCTTCCATTTGATATTTTTCAGGAAAATAATTTTCAGGCAAATCAATTCCTAAAAAATATTTTCTTACCATCATTTTTCCATCTTTTCAATTAAACATAATCTTAAAGCCATTGATCATCGTCATGTTACAAAAAAGGTATTGTGTTCTAACCTTGCACAATTGACCATTCACCGTAAGAGCATCTTTAATGGGTAGCGTCAACTGTGTGAGATATATACACACAAAACATTCGTGGGTCCCACTGTAATATTTATTTTTTCTTCTCTCTCTTCTACTTTCTCTACTTTTTTCACATTCTCACTTCACAAGGCCCACAATACCACCTCCTACTTCACACCTTTCATTATTTTTTATTAATTTTTTGAATTTGTATGTATCTCTCTCTTCTTTTTCATTTTCCCGGTTTTTTTTTTTTTTACTTTCAACATACACATCATCTCCACAATTTAATCTTAAAATAACCTCTCTCATTCAATCATCCCCAATTCACATACCCATTGGAGATGCTCTGAGAGCCATTAGAAGTCCCCTTCCATAAAAGAAGGAAAGGACACAAACAAGAACTATATAAAACACATGAAGCGAACACAGATTTGTTCAACCACATATTTGGATAAAATCAACTTGTGACCACTGAAATTTGATCGGGTTACTACTTAGCCCCTGTTTGGCCATCATTATATAAAGAAAATACATTTTTCACTCTTTTTATTTAACCACACATTTATCAATAAAATAATATCACACTTAAACAGATAAAGTCATAAAAAATTTCCTACTTTTTAATCACAGATTATCCTAAAAATTACAAATCAAAAAATTATTTTTTTCAAATAAAGTCATTAAAATCAACATCAAACAAGGGCTTAATCAAACTTGATTTAGAAAGGTTTCTAAACGTCCATCCAACTTTTCACGAAGTTACCCTTCAATCACTCAATGTCTAACATTTCTTCAGTTCTTAACAGAACATCCTACGGGATTAGAAAATTTTACTCGCGACATGTGACAACGTTAATTATAGTCCAATCATCAAATTACATCACATGTCACTATTGAATTTTGATGAGTGGACGAGAATTAATGTCTTTACATGCACAGTTGAAAATTTCTAACCACGTAGGACGCTCTGTCAAGAATTGGAGACTGTTAGACGTCGAGTGATGTACGGTAACTTCGTGTAAAGTTGGGTGGACATTCAAAGCCTTTCATGATTGGGTAGTGAAGCAATAATCTGATCAAAATTCAGTAACCACTAACTGATTTTATTCCGCATTTTACCTTGAAAACTACACATTTTTTGTTTATAAACAACATTGGGCTGTCGAACACATTCGAAGTAAAAGCTACGATCCAAAACTAAAACATAGCACATAACAAAATTTATGTTGAACTGAATTGGGAGTTGAAACTCAAATCCGCAAAAAAAAAATTATTTTGAATTCATTTCTAGGCCATGCAATTAAGAGGACATAGTAATCAAAATTTTAACAGTAAAAGAAATTATATAACTCGTGACTGCAATGCTAGTAACAATTTTTTGCAAACCGTTTAATATTATTTATAAATAGCAATGTGTTAATATTTGATTAGTCCCTTATTTAGAAAAATAAAGACACTGAGTGAAAATCTTTGACCAGCAAAATTATTGATTTTTTTAAAATGAATTCAATATGATGTTGATTTATAAACTTTTTTCCAAACAATAAAAATGATAAATTTGCATGTGTCGGTGTGACATTTGTCGCTAACTAGTATATAACGTGTGCTATGTACGTGATATTGTAACGATATTATGATATTTTTATTCAAAACTCTATTTTTCTGGGTGTGATGAGAATATAATCAACGTCAAATTATTATTTGACAAATAAACTTAAAATTGGAATATGACTAATAGAGAATAAAATGTTTTATATAGAAGGTGAAAATGATTTTCTATTTTTTTTATTTTTTATATACAAGTAAAAAAATTAATTCAAGGAATACATATATATTTTTTCTTTTTCTTATATTAGTTGAAGGATGTTTATAAACTTTAAATGAGTTATTAGTTTTATTTAAAAAAAATTAGTGGGAAAATGAAGAGTTTAAATTGTAAATATATGAAAAATATTTTTTATCGGTAATATGATTATAAAATAAAATAAAATGTTAAAAAAATTGTACATTAATTAAAATTAACAGTAAATATGATATTATTAAAAGTTTCTCCCTTTAAGTCATTTTAGAAGTTGTTTTTTTATATGCACGTAAAAAAATTTAATTCAAGAAGTACACATTTTTTCTTTTTCTCATATTAATTGAAGGATGTATTAGAAACTATAAATTGTATGAGAATTATTGGTTTTATTTAAAAGATTTTTAGTGAGAAAGTGAAAAGTTTAGATTAAAATGTATGAAAAATATTTTTTATTGACAATACTAAAATAAAATATTAAAAATGTACATTAATTAAAACTAAAGGTGAATATGAAATTATTAAAAAAATGCGAGGGTAAAATAGTCCAAAAAGTTTCTCCCAATAAAGGACTTTTAAAAGTAGTTCTTTTTTAAATTTTTTTTTATTATATGCTTGTAAAAAAAAAATAATTCAAGAAGTACACATATTTTTTTTCTCATATTAATTGAATGGCCTATTAGAAATTATATGTAGTATATGAGAGTTATTGATTTTATTTAAAAGATTTTTAGTGAGAATGTGAAGAGTTTAGATTGTAAATGTATAAAAAATATTTTTATTGACAACACGAAAGTAAAAATAAATAAAATATTAAAAAATGTACATAAATTAAAACTAATGGTGAATATGAGATTATTTAAAAAATGCACGGGTAAAACAGTCTAAAAAAGTTTATATCCAAGTAAAAAAATTAATTCAAGAAGTAATTTTTTTTTCTTTTTCTCATATTAATTGAATGATGTATTAAAAACTATAAATTATATGAAAGTTATTGATTTTATTTAAAAGACCTTTTGTGAGAAAGTGAAAAGTTTAGATTGTGAATGTATGAAAATATTTATTATGAAATAAAAATGAGTAAAACATTGAAAGTGTACATTAATTAAAACTAAAGGTGAATATGAAATTATTAAAAAGATGCGAGGTTAAAATAGTCCAAAAAGTTACTTCCTATAAGGGACTTTTAAAAGTAGTAGGTTTTTTTTTTTATAATTATTATATGTATATAAAAAATTTAATTTCAAGAAGTATACATTTTTTCTTTTTCTTATTTTAATTGAATGATGTATTAGAAACTGTAAATTATATGAGAGTTATTGATTTTATTTAAAATATTTTTATTGAGAAATTGAAGAGTTTAGATTGTAAATGTGGTTCGTTCGTTTATAAATTAATTTGAAATTTATTTCGATACAAGAAAAAAAAGACATAAAAATTAATTTACACAATTTTTCATGCCACTTTTTAACTATCCACATTTTCTCTCTCCAATTTTTAACCTCACATCTTACCTAGAAAATACAAATAAATCAACCAAATAATTTCAATTCTATTTAAAAAGAGCCGAATAGAGCTTTTATGAAAAATATTTTTATTAACAATAGAAAAATAAAAAAAATAAAATATTAAAAAATGTAAATTAATTAAAATTAAGGGTGAATATGAAATTATTAAAAGGATGCGAGGGTATCCTTTGAAGACTTTTATTTAAAAGTAAAGTAGTTTATATATTTATTCGGGTTAATTACACTAAATATCACTAATGTTTCCTAAAAATTTCAAATCTACCACTGACGTTTCAAAGTTACGCAAACTATCACTTATATTTACAATTCTTACACCATGTACCATGTTGTTAGCTTTCTAATGTAGAATGCCTTGTTGTAATGTTAAATGATGACGTGACATTATCTCTCAGCAAGTTGGCGGCCACTTAAGTAATTAAAATGTTTTTTTTTTTTTTCAATTTTTAAAAGATTTTGAAAATAATATTTGTAAATTTTAATGAAAAATATGTTTATTAAAAGTTCTTTTTTTAAAAAAAATATTTTTTTATGTTTTCGAGGTAAAATATGTGGTTCAAAAAGTGTTTTGAAGAATTGTATTTTTTAAAAATATGTTTTTAAAGGATTTTCCAAATAAAGGCTAAAATTTGAAACATACAAAATATTAAAAAATTTAAAAATTGATAAAACACAATAAATTTAAAAAGAAAATTCCATTTTTAAACATACATCAACACCAATAATACATACTAACGTATTTACAAAATACACACACTACACCAAGAATATGCACTAAATACCAGTGTTGTTAGACATGGCCAGGTCCGATCAGGTCGATAGGAAAACTCGCGACTCGATCCAAAAATCGGGTCGAGAAATGTTTAAAACCCGGATATTAAAAACTCGGGTAAAAACCCGGTGACCCGTACCCGAGTTTTGCGGGTCGAATTTTTTTTTTAAAAAAAATCAAAAATCGACTTCTTTAGACATCTAAGACTTTTACTTTCAGTGTCTTTAACTCTCTCAACTTCTCACTTCCCAAAGTTCGATCGATAGTCTTTCTCCACTTCTTCAATCTTCCAGCAAGTGCAACACTGTAATTGGTAATTGTTATGTTAATTAATAAATTATCTGTGTTTTATGATTTTGAATCCATATAGAAATTGTTATTTTTTTATTTTTAGGATAATTTTTTTTTAAATCACCGGGTTGATCCCGATTCGACCATTTGACCCTTGATCCTTTCCTTTTTCCAAATTGATGTTCGGACCCATTTTTAAAACATTGCTAAATTCACACAACACCAAGAAAATAGTGCAACCATTTTATAAGGATTTTGCAAGGTCCATTTTATAATTCTTCAAATCTGCACGAAGATCCTACAACAAATCTCAGCTCAAGCAACAAATAGTTGCACACTTGAAATTATCCAAAATCGAGGGTGATTTGTCGAAAAGTTTGGAAGAGATAGTGCAGCCACACAATAAAAATAAGAAAATCCAATTTTGCTCAATCGGCCTGTCAATTCGTGTCTCCAACAAGAAGCCCATGAAGGGAACTCCACACAAGGACATCATATTCTATTTTCTAAAGCAACTGGAGTTCAATTTTGTGAGGATCAAAGATGAGGCTCAGAGAATTTCCTTAATTGGTCTCGATTTGTTCAACTCTGCATTTTAAAACCTGAGCCATGGAGAAATTGGCCAGTTTTGGAACATGGGTTTTGCAAGGATTTATAGTAAATGGATTGGAATAAAGCCGTCTGTGTGGGATTTTTGGAAATGTTGAGCCAAAATGGATTTTTTTTATTTTATTTTTGTCTTACTGTGTTTTCTTGGTGTTTTGTGTCTATTTAGTGTTTGTTCTTGGTGTATTATGTAAAATCTCATGTATCTTGGTGTGTGTTCTTGATGTAGTGTGTGTATTTTGTGAATATATTAGTATGTGTTATTGGCATAGATGTGTGTGTGTAAAAATATATTTTTTTTATTTTTTGTGTTTCATCAATTTTTAATTTTCCTAATATTTTGTATGTTTCAAATTTTATTTTTCATTAACAATTAAAAAAAAAAAAAATTATGTGCAACATGTTTTAAAAATTAAGAAAAACACGTTTTAATCGCTTATGTGGCCTCTTATGGGGGTGGGGCCACTTAAAGTGACTCCACACATTCACTTGTAATTAGGGGTGGGCGTGGGTTGGGTCGGTTTTTTGTCCAACCCGAACCCAACCCACTATGGTCGGGTTGATAAAAAATCAACCCAACACAATCCAAATATGAGTTCAAACCCAACCCAACCCAACCCAATCAAGTTTCGGTCGGGTTGGGTTGAGTTGGGCGGTTTGGGCTTTGGTTCAATTAAATAAATGGTAAATTACATAAAATCATACTTTTAAATTGAAAATTTTTAAAAGCAGGTAAACATAAACTAATTTATCAAATCAGGTATTAATTTAATAAAGCAAAACCTAAACCTATTAGTCTTTCGTCCCTCTTTCTTCTCTGTTTTTCTTTGTCTTTCCTCTCTATCTTCACAACACATCATTGCCCTTTTCCAGTATTGTTTCTTTGAATTAATCATATGACACGAGTTGTGAAGCCGTCACTCACATGGTGCGATTCACGGTGAGAGAAGAGTCGCGCCACAGGCCAGTGCTGGATAATCCTTACCCCTACAGCAATGGGTCCCACACGATGTGGAGGTGGAGGCGGAGTCGGAGGATGGTAGACATTGCCTGCAGATGCAGGAAAAGTAAGAGCAGGACGAAGGTTATGAATCGCCGGATTGGGTGCAGATGCTTCGCCCTAGAGTTGCATCCGAACCTTAATCAAATCCAGTGGGTGGGTGCTACACCCTGCAACAATTGAAGCGATGCCTCCTTCAACAAATCCTTGTAAACCCATTATATAAATTCATCAAGAAAAACTGAAAGTCAATTCCCAAGAGTGGAATTCTTCGGCATAAAATGAGCAAGGAAATCGTAAAGAATGAAAGTTTCAACATACCAATTGGAATTAGAGTTCATCTCACTGGAAACTAGGAGATGAGAATGAAGGCCGAAAGCTATGGATGAATAGTGTGGAAAGTTGGTTCTCTGAGACATATGATGAGTGGAAGGGAAGAACCTCTTCCGATATGAAGCTACAGAAATGTCAAAAATTTCACCCTTCATTTTTGAGTTTGTAGTCGTGTGTATATAATTCTATTTCTCAATGATTTCAACACAATTGTTTAACTTTTTTCTTTGGTTGAAGTAGTTGTGATGGTGATGTTTTTGAGTCGACGACAAGAGTGGTTGTGGTGGTAGTAGTTGTGGTGGTGGTGTGTAGACAATAATTAATTACAAATTATAAAATTGAAACAAAATTACAAAATTGAAATAAATTTACAATTGTAATTAATTACTAAATTGAAATAAAATTACAGTTGTAATTAATTATATATTGTAATTCAAGTAATTAAGTTGCAATTGCAGTTGTAATTAAGATAAATATAACTAATTTAATTAATTTTAGCAAAAGAATTTTTCAAGTTTTACAAAATAATTAATTACAATTGTATTTAATTGCAAAATTGAAATAAAGTTACAATTGTAATTAATTGTAAATTGTAACTAATTACAAAATGTAATTAAGTTGTAATTAAGGTGAATGTAACTAATTCAAATTTTTTAACAAAAAAATATGTCATGTTTTATGAATTGCAACTTAATTGTAATTAATTAGTTAGTTACACTAGTAATTGATTACAAAATTGAAATTAAGTTATAATTTTATTTTCGACGGTGGTTCGATGACGAGGCTGTAGTGGTGGTTGATTATAAAATTACACTAATTTAATTAATTATAAATTATGAATTACACTAATATTTTATTAATTAATAAGTTACAATTGTAATTAATTACAAAATTGAAATAAGTTACAATTGTATTTTCGACGGTGGTTGTCACGGTGACTGATTAAAAATTAAGTGGTGATCGGTGGTAGTGGCGGTGATGGTAATTAATTACAATTGTAGTTAAATTTACAATTGTAACTAATTACAAATTGAAATAAAGTTATAATTGTAATTAATAACAAAATTGAAATAAGTTACTATAGTATTTCCAACGTTGTGGTGGTGACTGGTTACAAATTAGGTGGTGATCGGTGGAGGTGGTGGTAATTAATTACAATTTTAATTTAAATTACAATTACAATTGTAACTAATTATAAATTGAAATAAAGTTACAATTGTAATTAATTACAAAACTGAAATAAGTTATATTGTATTTTCGATGTTGTAGCGGTGACTCGTTACAAATTAAGTGGTGATCGATGATGGTGGTGGTGGTAATTAATTACAATTTTAATTAAAATTACTATTACAATTGTAACTAATTACAAATTGAAATAAAGTTATAATAATAATTAATTACAAAACTAAAACAAGTTACTATTGTATTTTCGACGTTGTGGCGGTGACTGGTTACAAATTAAGAGGTGATTGGTGGTGGTGGTGGTGGTAATTAATTACAATTTTAATTAAAATTGCAAATTGAAATAAAGTTACAAATGTAATTAATTACAAAACTAAAATAAGTTACTATTGTATTTTCGACGGTAGTCCGACGACGACTGTTGTAGTGGTTGTTGATTACAAATTATACTAATGTAATTAATTACAAATTACGAATTACACTAATGTTTTACTAATTCATAAGTTACAATTGTAATTAATTACAAAATTGAAATAAAGTTACAATTGTAATTAATTACAAAACCTGATTTCTGATTATAAAAAAATACCTGATTTTAAAAATTATTTTGATACTTTTGTAATTAGTTACAAATCACCTGATTTCAAAAAAATTCATACTTAAATGTGTGTAATTGTGTACTTAACCCTTAAATAAAATTCTTAGAAAATTAAAAAATTATGCCCATAAATCAACTATTAACTCAAATAAATTATGTACAATACAATAAGCTCAAATATAATAAATTGCATATTTGCTAATAAAACTAAAATATGTTCAAATTATATTTGAATTTCATCCAAATTAAAAATGGATTTAAGATTCTTGAAATTTAAATGATCTTGTATTTTTAAAATTTTGATTGAGTTGGGTTGGGTCGGGTCGGGTTGGGTTTGTCATCCAACCCACAACCCAACCCAAACAATTTTTTTTTTTTATAACTCAACCCAACCCAATTTTCGTCAAAACCCAACCCAACCCGATCGAGTTGGGTTGGGTTGGACGGTTTTGGCGGGTTGGGCGGGTTGATGCCCACCCCTACTTGTAGCTACTCAACCCAAGAACGTCAAATAAATCACGATTTAAGGATTCAATTAAAATCAATTGAATCAAGCAACTAATACAATCAATTGATATATTGACCTCTTGATCATAATAATAATAATTCTCATCCAAATTTGAACAAACAAGAATAAACTTGCAAGTTCGAATTTTATTCAATGAAGAATAAAGTAGTTAAAAGCAATATAGCCTTACAAAACCTCTCAAAGTTGTGTAACCTAATAATGAAAGTTACAACCTCTTTAATAGGGTGAAAAAGGGACTTAAGAGTCCTAAGACAATAAAGAATGTAATTGTTTCAAATATGGAAAGAAAATTTCGAGCGTAACATAGTTACGGCCGTGACAAACCAACTTACGGTCGTAAGTTGGTCACTGGTTAATGATTACGATCGTGAGAAAATACTTACGGCCTTAAGTCCAACTTTCCAAGAAAATTTAGTTTTCGCCCGAGGGATGGTTACGACCGTGACCTGGCTTATTTACGGTCGTAATTGTGATCCCTTCAACTCCCGCCCTGACTGCTTGGATGACATTGATCCACCCATCTTCTCGGCTATACTTCAATATGAAACTTGCTCCCTTCTTAGCCAAGAATGTTGTTTTGTCCATTGTTTCTCGTACTAGCTTGTTCATTACTTCTTCGACCTTCTTCGTCTGCAATCAAGTCATCGGCCCTCCTTCAACAATCAACGGATCCTTGCACGGATAGACGTCTTCCAAAACTGACTCACACTAAGAGATGTTTATTCAATGTAGATTTGGAAAGACTTCTAAAGATTTTAAAAAATTTGAAAAGTTTAAGTGTATTCAATTTAGATTTTAGAGACTCTTTAAAAATCTTGAAATATTTAATATAGATTTTAATAGACTTTCTAAAAGTCCATAAAAGTCGTGGTGTATTAGATAAAGACTTTTAAAAGTATTTAAAAGTTATGTGTTATTTAAAATGTCAATGACTTTTAAAAACTTCTACTAAATCCTCCATGTACTAATTTCTAAATAGAAAGTATAACCATAAAATCATTTTATTTGTCTCTCATTAATCTCCAAGATTTTGAAAGACTTTGATAATTTTTTTTTTTTTTTTTTTACATTATAATTTTATTTCTACTGTATTTTTCTTCCTTCTCTAATGTTATTTTTAGAAACATTAAACATATGACTAAATAAATCATTATTTTTTATTCCCTTTTGCTTTTTAATTTTTTTCTTTATATTTTGACTCTCTTCTTTTTATCATTTTCTTTAATTTTTCTATGAAAATAAATTCAATTAAAATTTTATAAGATCTTTATCTTATAGAAAAAATAATAATTAAATTGTATCAAAACAAATAATAATTAAGCAAAGTAATTCTAGACTCCAAAAAGATTTGTATATTAAAAAATATTAATTAAAGGTCAATCGAAATCTATAAAAAATTGTATATTAAAAATATTTTAAATTTTTTTATACACATAGTACAATTTTTTGTAGATATCAAACGTAATTTTATTTCTCTCTCATTTTTATCACAAATCTCTATATTAAAACTATTTATCTCTCAAACCGCATTTTTGATTCACTTGACATATGATTATTATTAAAAATTAACATTCACGGAAAATTAATCTATTAATATCCAAAATTTTCAATTGGAAAAAAAAAAAAATCTGTAAAAATTTTGAAAATTTATGAAAGTTCTTTAAATAAAAATATACAAAATTTTTTAAAAATCTATAAAAATCCATAAAATTAATAAAATCTAATAAATTTCATTAAAAAAAATCGTTAAATATCTTTCAAAATTTACATTAAATAAACCATCAAAATTTCTTCAAAACTCATCAAAAAATGCTGTAAAGTGTGTATGCTAGTTGCTCACCTGTTGAAAAATAGTCGCTCTGCTCTCTAATTTCATTTCAATTAATCCTCAAAAATTTTCATTGCTCCTGGTCGGTCGGAGGAATGCGTAGCTTCAAATCATCATTGCCTTTGAGGCGCTATGTTCATAGACGCATCTCTCAGTTCAAAAGCGTTAGCTCTACCTCCAATAATCCCCTCATCGATGATGCTGATGACATAGTCAGTTATCTTATTTAAACCATTTTCCATTTCAATTATCGATCGTCATTTTCATGCTTAATTTATACCACATACACACGGACAGGCACGCACTAATATGAATAATTTTCAGGTACTTGTTGAGGGAAAAGCTTATTCAAGAACTGCAATTCTGAACAGACCCTCTGTGCTTAATGCTCTTAATACTACCGTGGTATGTTATTTAAGCATACTTGACAGAAATGGGTTTTTTTAGTGCATTTGCGCTTGAATGTGCTATTATTTGGTTGCATTTTTCTCATTGAGATTTAAGAAGATTGTGTCTAGGTTGTAAATAGTATTGAGATTTGAATAGGCTCAATAGAGAAATTTAGACCAATGGTTCATTGCTGTTTTCGATGCTGCTTACCAGAGTATTAGCTTAGGAGACGCTGTGCAAAGTGGAGTCTTTGAGTTATTTTTAAAATGGAGAATGGATTGTTTGCAAATATTGTTGGGTGTGCAAATAATGTTCCACATAGGTTGGAAAAATCACCATATAACTCAAGTGGATTACTCCATAATTGGTTTTGGGTTGAAACTTCACTTGGACTTAGGGTTTGGACTTGAGACTGGACAAATTGTTCTCTATAGTCCCTAAAAGTGGTATCAAAGCAAGTACAAGTCAGGAATGTATTGATTTAGGCAAGACTGTTCAAAGCTTTGAAGAGAAAATCAACCACGAGTTCTGACAAAAAAAAAACTGAATCAAACAAGAGTGATGAAGATTGTGAAGATTTGGATTTGAAAGATGTTAGTACAATACGACTTTATTTGCCAAGAATGTTCTTGCAATTATTCATAGAACATCTGCTACTAAGAAACTTTGAGAAAAACTGGAAGAGCTGTATCAGAAGAAAAGCCTGTCAAATTGATTGTATCTGAAAGAACAATTTCATTCTTTGAGAATGAATGCAGGTACGAAAATCTGAGATCATCTTAGTGTTATCAATGAGATTGTTTCTGAACTGAAATTTATTGGAGTTAAGATTGATAATGAGAATAAAGCACTGAGGCTCATTTGGTATCTTCTATCCATGTTTAAGCACATCGAGCCTATTTTGACGTACGAGAAGGAAATGATGAATTTTGCAGAAGTTACAAGTAAGTTGATCTCTGAAGAAAAGTGATTGAATGGAGACGTAGTTCATGTGAAAATAATTTGTTTGTTACTGAAAAGTAGAAAAATAGAAGATGGTTAACTCCATGAAAAAGAAGGTAACATGTTGAAACTGTGGACAATTCGGTCACGTGAGAAGAAATTGTCTAAAATGTAGAACAAACTCGGCTAACTGCTCGAAGGTGAACAATGTGACTTCTGGTGGAGGGCGGTGATAATGAACTCTGAGTAAGATGTGATATCCTCATGGCATGACGTCGTTGTCATGATAGAGGATGCGTTCTTAGTGGCACGTGCATGCGTTCGCACACAGGCATTAGTTTGACTTGGATGTAAGATGTGTGGTTGAATTGATGTCAATGACTGATGAGCTCCTATGGAAATTAAACAATGAGAGTTGTACCATAATTTTTCAGTAATTTTGTTTTGACGTGAGCCAGTGAAAAGCTCGAAGTTCATTAATAATTATGAGTCGTATGGTGAAGTATAATTCTCTGGTTTGATAATTGGGAATGTTAAATTGTGTCAAAGCCTCACCTGTTTTTTCAAGTATTGTTAATAGAAGAGATCGTAGAAGTTTTTTACTTGTTTTCGGTAAGGTGGAGATTGTTGGAATAATTGCCTTAAACAAGTTCTAATTTTAATTGATCTCTTGTTCTACGTTTTTTAAAAGAATTTCAATTAAGATTGTTTTGAAGTTTGGAGGATTTCATTGCAAAAAGGAATTAAAATAAAATTTAAGTTCTTTTAGAATAAATCATATGGTTTCCTTCAAGATTAGGAAATTGTTTCTTTTTCTTGGTTGAATTGAAAGTGAACTCTTCTATGTAGTAGTTGCTCCTATAAATAGATGATGTTATTCATTATTTTAGAGCATGTTGACTAGAGAGTTTTGTGAGGAAAAATTGTAGTTTAACATCTTGAATTTTCTTGTTTTCCTTGTAGGTTTTACAAAAAAGTAGAAATTGGTAGATATGGTAAAGATTGAATATTTTTTCCTACAATTTTTGAGGGGGTTTGGTGAGTGAAATTTTTTATGATTGTAACAATTTATTATATAGTGAAAAAGCTTTGGCGATCCGTAAATTTTGGTGGTGTTCTTTATTTTCTTGTTTACTCAATTATTTCTTGAACATCAAAAGTTCTTGCGGGGTAAGTAGAGAAGGAATCTGCGTTTAATTCTCAATAAGTGGTGTTAGAGTCGGAAAGATTGTCTGGTGGATACACGACCAAGTGGATAAATGTGTCTCTCCTAACGACATATGAATTGAGATGATGAGCCCCAAGATGAAGAATTCTTGTGGTTTCTCACGAGATGGTAGATCCATGGTAACATAGTGTGCTGCGGCTATGGTAAATTATTTCGTTGAATGGTAATCTTCCTGAGCATGAGGAGATGTGATGGGACTTCTCTTAAGGGGGAGCCAAATATGCTGGATGTACCTCGTGGGCCTTGTTTGAGGAGGGGGGGGGGGGGGGGAATTATTGAGTGTGCAAACAATGTACCATATCGGTTTTGGAAAAAAAAGAAAAAGCACCATATAACCCTAGTTGGCTACTCCACCTATTACTAATTGATTTTGGGTTGGAAGTTGGAATCTCACTTGGGCAAGATTGCATTTCTGGGTTTGCGTTAATAGATGGAATCCCATAATTTTAAAAATTAACCAGAAAAGTAATGGTAATTTACAAGTCTGTGGATAAGTTTATTTAATACTTATGTGTATTGTAAGTATTTCTTGTTTTGATGCCCTCCGATAATATTGCATGATAACCACTATGTAGATTATGTTTCGAGTTTCTTTCAACAATTGAATTGCGTTTATTGTAATTCATTAATATGCTTAATTTTATTGTTATTTTCAACAATAATCTTGATTTGTGCATTTTGTAAAAAAAATTCAATATTGTGGAATATAGGGTGCTAGATTGCATAAACTATACAAAAGTTGGGAAGATAACCCTGACATTGGCTTTCTGGCTTTGAAGGTAGTCTATTTTTTCACAATTCAGATTTATTGATTTATCTTTTTTAGTACTTTTGGGAGGTTGACTTGCATGCCTTTTTTGTCTTTTGTAAGCATATGCTGTAAATTAACTACAGTATGGTTTTGAAATTCAAATTCTTGAAGGGTAGGGGCAGAGCGTTTTGTGCCGGTGGTGACATTGTTGCTCTCTATAAGTTAATAAACGAAGGTACAAATAGAATCTTTGAGATTATGCTATGTTCTTTGATATTCAATCTAGAACTATAATGCAGATTTGTTCTCTTTATCAAGATTCACAAATGGCTATATTTATTAGTTTCCATTTCATAGTGTAATGATGATTTAGTTGATTTATGAGATTATTGCTGATTGATCAACTCAACCCTATGTGGCTATGTTACCATAATACGCCGTGACTAAAAAGTCAGACCAATGTTCCTGCACAAGTTGGGAGCTTTTAGTGGATGAACTTAGAATTGGACAATTGGAGATAGTGGTCGGGCATGCATTGGGGTTCTGGATAATCGTTGAGAACTGCACTCCAAATAGGCGCATTACCTATTATTCTAAATAGTAGAGTGACATACTTGTTTGCACAATCATCAATGTCAAGGGCATTGTAAAGTTGGTTGGTGCATGGCTTCTGTTTAACTCCGTTGCCACTGCTATATCTCTGACTCTTTCCCTCTCTTTCATCAGAATGTTTATAATATTTTATTCATCCATGCAGGAAATCTTGAAGAGTGTAAAGAATTCTTTTGGACCTTATACAATCATATATACTTTCTTGGTACATATTTGAAGCCACACGTGAGTATCATTTAGTTGCCTACTCAATTCTGCACAATTGTATTGTGTACTTCCCAATCATATTTTAAAATTGTTATCTATGCTGAGGGGTAAAGACCTCTCTAGGCTTAAGCACAAAGTGCAACTGGGGCTCATGCTTCATTTACTAATTGAAGTTAGGTTCTTCAATGCAATCTACAAAACTTAGATATTGCTGTGGTTCCTCAAGTTCCTGCACACAACATTGAGTTCCCTGTTTATTTTGAACAAAATCCGCTTGAGATATTCTTCGAAGTCAAAACTGGATTCTTGCATGTTTTTCAGCTCTTGATCTCATTTCAACAGGCAAAAA
Source organism: Ligustrum vulgare (assembly GCA_963555705.1). NCBI lineage: Eukaryota > Viridiplantae > Streptophyta > Magnoliopsida > Lamiales > Oleaceae > Ligustrum > Ligustrum vulgare. The sequence continues at coordinate 12,245,595 of OY743181.1, forward strand.
ATTGCTTTACCGCTCGGCCCCAATACCCATTGGTCCCTTCGCTTGAGTTTGAAAAAATGAGTTTCATGTTAGCTTCGGGCTATTATTTTCATTTTGCAAAGCGGACAAAGAAACCATGATAGTGAAACAAAGTTTGATGCAAAAAGACATTAAAAAAACCAAGATATAATAAAGCAAAGGTTGCACTTCGACAACAAAATAATGACTATTGGGTGCCTCACTACCCCATGGACTAAAGTGCTCTTTGGCAATGATATAATTGATACAGCATTATCATGTTTTTGTATCATCTCTCTTAAGTATTGGTCAAATTGCATTGAGGTTCAAAGTTTCAGATCTGCCTTTTCATCAGGATTACAATTGTTGATTTATTGTGGCCTCTCTATCTATATCCCTTTATCTACTCAATTAATACCATTTGGATATCTACTCAGATGGAACAGTTTGTTGTTTCCAGCTGATTTCTGTTTCTTGGTACATTTTGTTGTCTACAGCACCAAATGTATTGATTCTGCTACAAGTTTAAGACAAGTCAATTTTTATTATTCATGTTTCTTGCACCTGAATTTTCAACAATTACATTTCTTTTACTATTCAGTGCAATGATCTCCATGCAGGTGGCTATCTTAAATGGGATTACCATGGGTGGCGGGGCTGGAATTTCAATCCCTGGGACATTCCGAGTTGCGACTGATAAAACTGTAAGAAATTTCCACGTGTCATCTACAAGTGTGGTTGTCTTTCATATTTATTATTTTCTTCCTCCAACTTTTAGAAACTTCAATTTCGGTCCTCAAAATTTTCTATTTCATTTTTCTTATTTCCTTCTAATATTGCAAGGTACAATTTGATTATTGTCCTTCCTAATTCATGACATCTTGATTCTTTGAGATTTTCTAAATTTACACTTTAATCCTCGAACATTTCAATTGTAAAATTTTATCTCCTTAAGTTCATGAATTTTGATCATCGAATTTTTCTTTTTCATTTTTCTTTCGTCCTTCTACTATTGCAAGGTACAATTTGATTATTGCCCTTCCAAACTTATGATATCTTGACTCTTTGTCCTTGAACTTTTCAATTGTCAAATTTTACCTCCCTAAATTATGAATTTTGGTCATCGAATTTTTCTATAGAATTTTTCATTTCATCATTCCACTATTGCAAATTACAATTTGATCATTGTCCTTCCAAATTTATGATGTCTTGATCTTTTTGAGTTCCTAAAATTTACAATTTAATCTTGAACTTTTCAATCGTCAAATTTTACCTCCCTAAATTGATGAATTTCATATCATTACTCCAACACTTCTTCTAATTATAATTATTTACATATAACAAATGTAGCTAAAATTGGTACTATTAATACTGTCACATGTCTCGCCGTCATCCATATTTATTTATTTTCTTCCTCCAACTTCTTAAAACTTAGATTATGGTCACCAAGATTTTCTATTTTTTTCACCATTCTACTATTGCAAGGTACTATTTGGTCATTCTCCTTTCAAATTCATGACGTCTCAATCCTTTGTAAGTTCCTAAAATTTGCGATTTAATCTTCAAACTTTCCAATTGTCAAATTTTACCTCCCTAAACTCATGAATTTATGCAATGCTCAACGCTTCTAATTATATCTTCCTATAATAAAAAGAGCTAATGTATTGACAGTATTGATGTCGTCATATGTCAGTACTACTTTTGGTCACCCTCAATTTTTATTTTTTATTTTTCTTCATCCAGCTTCTGAAAACTTTCAATTTGATATCGAAATTTTCTATTTCATTTCTTTCTTTCTCATCATTTCACTTTTGCAAGGTACAATTTGGGCATATATTCCTTCCAAATTCATGAAGTCTTGATCTTTTGTAAGTTTTTAAAATTTATATTTAGTCGTCGAACTTTTCAATTATCATATTTTGCCTCATTAAACTCATAAATTTCATACAATTGTTCCAACACTTCTTCTAATTAATTGATTGTAACCTCTGATGATCTTCAAATGCCCAAATCAAACTCATTTAAGTTCAAAATCACCACTTTTTCAAGCTATTTGCTATAAACTGTGTTCATAAATCATAATGGTATTAAAACTTTATAAATTAATAAAAACTAAAATACAATAATAAATGTAATCTTATATGCACCATCCATGCAACTCACATACTTCAACTAGCCAATAATAAAAGTGATTAAATTGGTACTATTCCTACTACCACGTGTTGGAGTAAGGTGTGGCTGCCATCCATATTTAATTTTTATTCCTTCATCTCTTTCAAAAAGTGTGAACAACTCCACTTTGGTTATATATTATATATTTGCAATTGAAATCTATTTGTTATGAATTACACTCATAATATTATTAAATCTTTATAGAAAAAATGCAATAACATATGCGTCTTTAGGCACCGTACGTGTAACGCACATACTTCCACTGGTCATCTATAAAAGATACTTCCAATGATTTTGGAGTTAGTGTTCAACTACTTTGCAAAACTCATGATCATATACTTATGTTCTGCAGATAACTATCAGACCATGATTATATATTTTTTAGAGGGCGTGAGATGTGGAAACTCGTTACTTAATTAGTTAAGGAACAATGTGAATATTTAGCAATTAAGAAGTTTAAAGAATTTGAGAGCCTACTTATTATTTCTTCCCTTGAATGAAAGGTTGAAAAGAAAGGAGGTTGGATGTGAAAGTACTAGAAGGAACAACATATCTAGTGCAATTGGTTCAGGACACTGTTTAGATATTTACTTCCGTTCCATACCCAAGTCCCGATCCTTGTGACATCCAATGCTTTTGCTTTGAATTTCAAGATCCAAACTTTTCTTTATCTCTTACTAGTATTTAGCTCGTGCGATGCAAGGAAGTTATTTTCCGCAATATCTATTTCGATAAACATTCATAAAATGTTAATACTTTTACATAATCAAAACAAATATAAATACATAATATAATAATATTATATTACAATAATTATTAAAATTTAAAAAAAATGCCCTGTATGATAGGGAATAATAAAATGTCAATTTATATATTTAGAGCATGTTTGCTCCTCTAAAAAAAAATGCAAAAGGAGGAAAATTTTGACAAACTCGTGGGACCCAATATCTAAAAAATAATAAAATAATGAAAAAGTCTAACATCTGTACAGTACAAGTCAGATTGTGAAGAAAATTTTCTTTCATGGACGAGTTTAACCTCGAATTTAATTTTTGGGAAAAATACTTGTCTGCAGTCATTTCAAAAATCAAGGACATATATAGAATTTTCTTAGCTCTATCCTTTGAAATGGTGGATTGCTTTTTGTAAAACGTTGAATATTCCCTGGACTTCAAATATTTAATTATGTGGGGTCCACCAATGGAGAAAGTTTTCACCAAAATCAGATTTTCACGGGGACCAAAACAGGCTCTTAAATAATAAATGATAGTATGTTTCAATAATTTTTATGAGTTATTCTTAACTTCATTGAAAATGCAAATTTACATTATTTCTACATTTACCTCTTGTATTTAACATTTTTTTTTAACTTTCATTCAAAAAATTATCAAAAACAAATTTATTTACAGACAACACATTTTTCACTAACTTTTTAACAATGCACATTTTTTGAAACCATTTTTTAATCACGTATTTTATCTCGAAAACAACAATATTTTTGTTTATAAACAAAAAAAAAGCATTTGAACGGAGGTTTTAATTTATTAAATAGTTATAGTTAATAATAATAATAATAATAATAATAATAATAATAATAATAATAATAATATATAAAATGTAAATTTTTGAAAATATGATTTATTATTTAAAGGGTAATAAATATTATCTACATGGATTTTTATTTTATTTTATTCTATTTTTATTTTTATTTTATTTTTATTTTATTTTATTTTATTTTTTTTCAAAAATTGTAAGTGCATTTGGAGATAAAAATAATGCCTTTGAATGTAGGTTTTAATTTATTAAATAGTTAATAATAATATATACAATATATATTTTAGAAAATATGATTTATTATTTAAAGGATAATAAATATTATCTACACGGACTTTTATTTTATTTTTAATTTTTTTTACCAAAAATTGTAAGTGTATTTTGGAGGAAAAATTACATTTAATGCTTCTCTCTCATCACTTTTACTTTTACAGATGTATAGATGTTCTTTGGCTTATATTTAATTCCTTGTTACTGAAAAAATTGCTTTGCTACGCACAAATGGCCGATGACAGCTATTTCTTTTAATAAAATTCTCAACATAAATTTGCCTTTTTATAATGGTCGACTGCATGCCGTTAATTTTATTCTTAGGGTTAGTGATAGATGCCATTAAGCTTGGGCAACATAAAGGGTGCTCCTTTTTTTCCCCTCTCATTTCTACATTTTATTTTTTAGAATATTTAGCAAGACGAAATTTGAAGGCTGCATGTTTAGTGAAAGTCTAGTGTATTTTATCCACCTTTATTTAACAATAATTTAGTCATGCTGATGCGCGTCGTTATGCACCAAAATTTAATTAAATGTCTTACTCGCAAATTATCAGATTTAATTGTAATAGCGGAGGTAAGAGTCGATCCCATGAGGAACGGGAACTAAAGTAGTGCTATGTCAATCAGAATAGATGGGGGTTTTTGAGTTCAAATATTGTAAATAACTTGAAAATAAAATTAAAAACGTAATTTAGATAGAATATAAATCAATTATTGACAAATCCTAGTTCTCAGGTTCAGTTGTATTCTATCGCAATGTTATCACTTCCCAAGTAACGCAAGTTCAATTTCTTCTTTGATTTATCACCCGTAAATAGTTAATAAGCTCTAACTATTCCTATTCTCCCTTAGTTGCATTTAATTAGAATAAGCTCTCTAATCAAACATTAGCCATTGAATAACCTAAAACAAGCTCTTTAAATTTAAGACAACATCTATATACTGGTTGAGAAGAATTAGGGTGAATTAGATTATCAATCACACAAGCTCGTGACAATTAACCTAAGTTGGAATTCTTTATGAAAATATTAAATTTCCACTTGCTACTATGATTTGAACAAAAAGACGATTACGGATCCAATCATTCAAAATAGCAAATCTCAATACAACAAATTAAATGATAAGACCTTAATCAAATAAAGAATTGCATTGATTGAATTAAAAACGCATAAGAATCCAACAAATCAAAGTAAAGAATTTAGAACTACGTTACTAGTTTGGAAAAGTGATAAACAAAGGAATTAAAATACAACGTCCCCTTTGAACTAGGTGGAGAACTTAGCCGCTTAAAGCCATAAAGAATTCTGGAATTTTCTTTCTTGATTCACCTTCTCGAGTTGCTTAATTCTTCTTCCAATTCTTCAAGCAAGCCGCTCCTCTTTCAATATTTTTTTCACACCTTTTTCTGTCATGAAATTCCCTTTTTATAACCTCAATTTCGTGCCCTAACTTTGGGATCAAGAAATCCCAAAATTATGGAAAGTTTTAAAATAAGGAAATTTTTGACTGGAAAGTTACGGCCGTGACATGTCCATTTACGGCCGTAACTGTGTCTCTGCGTATTTTTTTGCACCATTGAAGGTTACGGCCGTAAGGATATGTCTTACGGCCGTAAACCCTTTTCTGCTGATTTTTTCTTGATTCAACAACACTCTTACGGCCGTAACCCTTTTGCATTGCGGCCGTAAATATATTGCACCCAAGGTCCCCCAATCTTCAATTTTACGTGCATTTTGGTCCTTTTTCCTTCTTTTCTTTTCCTTTATAATCTTATACCATATAAAATATAAGATGCATTAATAATACTTAGATAGAATCACATTATTGCTAATTCAAGTATATAAGTGCATAAAATAAACGTTAATATAACACTTATCACATGCCTGAGAAGTCTCCGTTGTATGTTTTACATAATTCATAGACATCTTTATGTAGATGTGCTAAAAAGGGTAAACTTTTCCCAGAAATAAAAGAGGGAGATCCTACTTCCTAGTACTGAAAAAATACCTTTATGACCATATTCTCGTGCTTTAGAAAAATTTTACTTGTTTGAAGCTAGGTTGCACCGACACTCTGTCGGAAGCCACCGTGTCGTGTCCTACACCGACACTCTTCGACACGTGTCGGAGTTACATCATATACATCAAAATGAAAAGGGAAAATGATCGAAATGCATGCAATTAAAAAAATGATAAATTTAACTTACAAGTTTGTTTTTATTTGATATCCTCATTTTGATTCAATAAATATACAATGTGTTGTTTGTAATAAGATTAAAATAATAATAAATTAAAAAATAATTTGCGTATCCCTAACGTGTCGTATCCTAACTTTTTAAAAAAATCACGTGTCGACGTGTCCGTGTCGTGTTGTATTCTTGTCGCGTGTCGGTGTTCATGCAACTTAGGTTTGAAGTTCAGTGCTCCTTTGCTTTTCTTTTTCAATTTTTCTAACCCCCCCCCCCCCCCAACACACACACACACACACACACACATTATTTTAAGTATTTCACCAGTCAACACTATTAGATTTGGTTCTTTTTGTTCACCTACTGTGTAATTGGTACGAGGGTAATAAGAGACAGGTGGGTTGGAAAACGATTTCTCTACCTAACTTTTGGCCTGAGGAAGTCTTTGGTCATTTCGCTAATAAAAATCTATAATACGTTTTGAAAGTTGAGCGACAAATGTTCCAATAACTGCAGGTGTTTGCTACCCCTGAAACATTAATTGGTTTCCATCCAGATGCTGGGGCGTCATTTTACCTTTCACACCTGCCTGGCTATATTGGTTTGTTCTTATGCCTTTTCGCATATATTCATCTTACTAAGTGCTTTTTCTTTTTCCAGATTCATGGGGAAATGAAACCTGCCCTGTTTGTGACTAACTTGGTGTCTGCATGTATTGGTTCTTCCTTATAAATTGTCTGTCAGATTTGTTCTTCTGCAGCTCAATGGAATCGTATTATCCTGGGACCTCATCCGCCCTTGTGAATTAATACACGAGTTTTTTGTTGCTTTATTATAAAATAAGTAGCTTATTTGTGCATGAATAGTCTTGTTTGTGCTTTGCATGGTTACACTAAAATTAATTTAGATCTCTGAGTTTCAGTCATGCTTTAACATTTCTTGAGGTTCTTATTCATTTTATCTTCTTTGATTCTTTAGGAAGCAAGTCATTTGCATTGGACATAACCGGCTAGTTCACCTCTGATTCTTTATTTTTTTTCCCCTTTTCCTTTCTAAATGTATACCTCCTGCTTCCCTTTCTGTTTTTACTGGCATTGCGAATAAGGTAGGATAACTAGTAAAGAATAATACCCAAATTTAAAGCATGTTTTTGAAGAGTATATAAACGATTGAAACTATCAATAGATAGAAGTGATTGGTGGATAAGTGGGTAGTACTTGTGGTTCCTACAAAACGTGTGGAAAAGAAATGGCTCGAGTGTTAATAAACAGTTTATAAGCATGAGCCAAACATAGGATTAATGTATGATAATGCTGTAATATGCTCTGTGGCATAGTATGTTACATGGTTACTGATAATCTATCTTCTAAGTTGTATCCACTTTCTCAGAACGATCTCTTAAATTTTTGTTTCCCGTGCTAACATAATATGACACGCAAGATGCACAGTGCAGTGCTCACTTGATGTACAGACTCTCTTTGTTTTAAATATTGATGACTATGCCACGCTAAAATAGAACATTTAGGATCACAAGAACACAGAATAAATTAGACATTCAATCTTGAACTTTTAATTAAACTTGTTTGTTAAATTAGAAAACTGATGACTGATGAGCGATCGAACTGATTTCTTCTGTTACTACTCTCAATAATTTGTTGTTTTGAATATTTTTCTGATGTGGGATCATCCTCGACTTCACTTCTGAATTTCATATTATGTTTTCCATCTGAAATTTGTGACTGGAAAATTGTCACTGTTGTTCTTTAGCCTGACTTCTGAACTGTCCAGGCAGCTAACTTCTGAACTGTCCAGGCAGCTAACTTTACCTATGGAAATGCCTATGTCTTTTTGCAGGGGAGTATTTGGCTTTAACAGGTGATAAACTCAATGGGGTGGAAATGATGTCCTGTGGGCTTGCTACGCACTACTCACTCACTGCAGTCAGTCCTATTGTGTATTTCTTTGTTTTTGCACCATAGCATTTCACTGTTTGCTTAATAGAGATGGCTTTTTTGCATTTTCATCTCCTTCGTTCATTACCCCTGCAGAAACTTCCTTTGATTGAAGAACAGCTAGGGAACTTGGTAACTGATGACCCCTCTGTCATCGAAACTTGTTTAGAAAATCATGGAGACCTTGTTCTTCTAGATAAGGAAAGTGTAATTCACAGGTATTTCATCTGTTTCTAGATTGCAAGTTTTAATGGCATAATTTAGTTGAATCCCCACTGGGGATATCCTACAAGAGTAGGACTAGGAAGCTCGCTATTAACATATTTGTGGATGTTATGAATTTTGGTCACTTATCTTCATTTTCAATCAGAAAAACATCAAAAATGTAAAGAAAGTACCAGGTCTAATTAAGCTTTTGTCAACTGACCTTAGCTATTTGATTAGCCAGTTCAAAGTTAGATGAGGGAATGATTCAAGGCTTACAAGTCACATATATTATTTGAATAAATTAATAGGAACAGTAGAGGTGTCAAGACGGACGGGCCGACCAGACCCGTGAAAACCGGTCCGGATTGACCCGGGACCGCGGGCCGACCCATGACCCGTGCGGGCGGTTCACGGGTCAAGAAGTTGTGAACCGCGGGTTTTGCGGGTCAAACCTTCGCGGGTCGCGGTTAACCCGCTGGCCCGTAAAATTAAAAAAAAAAAAAACTGTTTTTATTAAATATGGTAACATTGAAAATCTCTCTTCTTCTAAAAACTCTAATACAACTTTTAAAGTAAAATCTTATTTTTTTCTCCCTAATAGCTAAAAAAATAATGTTTTTTGACAATAATAATCAGAAATACATTTATCATTTAATTGTTATTTGTTTATATTTTATTTAAATTTGCAAATATAGAAGTAATTCATATAACATAAACTATAATTTTAAATTCTATGTAAATATTTTATGGTATAAATATAAATTTATCATTTTAATCATTTTGTATTTAGAAACTTGACAAAAAATTTGTTATAAATATGAAAAATCTATGTTTTTATTCATACGGGCTAAATCAGAACAAATCGCGACCCGCATGGGCTCGACCCGGATGGGCCAGGGGGCGGGCCTGGGTTGTAGTTCAAAATTTGCGGACTGGCCCGTAACCCGCAGCGGGCGGGCTTTTTTCAAGCGGGCCGTTACCGGGCTTTTTATTGGCGGGTCGACCCGGCCCGAACCACCCGGATTGACACCTCTAAGGAACAGTAACCTGTAATTACATTTTGATCATTTCGCAAACTAACTTGCTCCCTTCACCCACACAACATACCGCTAGACAGAGTGAAAAGAATAGGAATCAGTGGATACAATTGTTTCGTGTCTTTTTCAGCAGTTTCACGCCACTCATCCATTTACTGAGCCTATGTTTGGCTCATGTTTATAAATTGTTTATAAACACACCCCACTTTTTGTCCACACATCTTGAGGGACCTATAAGTATTATACTCACTTATCCAACACTCATTTATATCTATTTATAATTTAAAACTATTTATAAGCGCTTCCCAAAAATGCTATGAATGTATTTGTTTTTAACTTGTACTAAAATATACTTAATACAGTTTTCCGGATAGGTACATCCCTCTGAGTGAATCTCATCTGCTTCTGTCACTGTTGTGATGATTAAACTGATATTTTGTTCCCTCTTCTCCTGTTCTTGGTTAGGATCGAAACACTTAACAAATGTTTCAGCCACGACACTGTTGAAGAAATTATTTGTTCTTTGGTAAGCATATAATAAATTAGTTACTGTTTTCATTTACCTGAAGTATTCTTCCACAGAAACTATTCTGAAATGAATACTCCCTCCGTCCTGTGAAGATAGGCTGGTATTCCTTATTTATCTGTTCCAAATTATAGACCATTTTCCTTATTGAAAGTCAACATATTTTTAAGTTTTATAATATACCCTTATTTAATATTCATTGTTATCAACGAATATAAAATAATCATATAAAATAGGAGCAAGCCTATCTTCATGGGATGGAGGGAGTATATAATATTGGTCTTTTTTGTCTCTTGGAAACTACAAATTCTTTTGATGAAAATGGAGTGGAATAGGATAGAATTTATTGATGAAAAAAATGAAGTATGGATGAAAAGAATCTCTCCATATCACTTTATAGCTATCTTTATGTAGTTATGTGAAGGGGTTGATTGGGCTACCAATCTGCATTTTTTTTTACCTGCCTTTTTCACACGTCACAATGCTTCTTGGTAAAGCTTTCTTCTGCTTTATATTTCCATTTAACGTCCACCAATAAACTTTTTCATCCAAATTTCTTGGAGAACTTGTTTTATCAATTGCATAAAACTATTTTTTTTTTTTTTCTCATAGAAGAATTTTATGTTAATTGCTATGATTACAATTCCGATTTAAAATTTTCCTAGGAAAATGAGGTTGCCAAAACAAATGATGCATGGTGCACATCAACTTTGATGAAACTTAAAGATGCTGCACCGTTGAGTTTGAAGGTTTCCTTAAGATCTGTAAGTCCCTAGAACATTTTACTGAGTTCCCCAAACCACTGCAATTGAGCAGAACTCACAATAATGTCTGGTCCAGATACGAGAAGGTAGATTTCAAACTCTCGATCAGTGCCTTATTCGTGAGTATAGAATGTCCTTACAAGGAATATCCAGGCAGATTACAGGTGACTTCCGTGAGGTATAAAATATTTCTTTCTGTTTCACTAACTCGAGTATTATACATCTTTGTCACGGTATCTGACTTGCCTTAACTATCAGGGTGTTCGAGCAAAGCTGGTAGATAAAGATTATGCACCTAAGGTAAACTATATCTTAATTCCTGATTTCGCTACCCTTCTTGTTTGGCTGTTAGCTGCTGCTAAATTGATATTCATTTTTTATCTACTAATGATTTTGTGAAACGTGTAGTGGGACCCTCCGACCTTGGACCAAGTATCTCAAGACATGATAGACCAGTACTTTGCTCCGCTCACAGCATTTGAGCCTGAACTAGAACTGCCTACAAAGCAGCGAGAAGCATTTGCATAGTTTTGGGTGAAATGTTCTAGGGGATTATGCATAAATGTCACTACTATGGTTAGTGTACACAAAATTTGTCGTTTCTCAAAATGTGTCCAAAAATGTCTAATTTTATGGTTGAAATGTCTATTTTACCCCTAATCCACTTTAGAAATACTTTTTAGGATTGCAATAATGAAGCAATTAATGTTTGCTTAGACATACATCTCATCACACAAGAAATCAATGAATAAAGATTTTAAACAAAATCATTAGACAAAAATCAGTTCTTAAAAGTAAACTAAATATGTCATATTAAAAATTATTTATTTTAATATTTTGTAATTTCTACTCAATATCTTCATTATTTCTTCTTCATCTCCATTGACATTTGAAGATAGAATTAGAGGTTTAACGTTCCATTTGGAGAGGTAAGTATTTTCAATTTTTTTTATCTCTTTATGTTGCACTTACTATTTTGAACTTCTTAAATAATTCATTCTTAAAATTACTTGAGATTTTGAGGAACATTGATTTGGACTAGTATGGTACACTATTTTTTTCTTATAAATGCATCTTGATCTTCCATTATTTTAATATCATTCATACTATAAAGCATTCTTTATAACATTTTGTCATTTGGCAGTTGAGCATTGATGAAAAATTTGATAGCCCTTACATTTAAAGTCCAGTCGCATAGTGTGAACTGTCGTAGTCAACAAATAGTTTGTCGAAGTCAACAGTTCTCAAATGTCGACATAGAGAGTTGAACTGTCGATTTATACTATGTTGTAGTCAACAAATAATTTGTCGAAGTCAACAGTTCTCAAATGTCGACATAGAGAGTTGAACTGTCGATTTATACTATGTTCAACATGATTACAGACGAATGTATGCATAGTTGTTTAGTTTATGTTATGAAAGTAAGTAACTGAAATGTGTGTTTTATTGACTTACCTTTATTATATTTTTAGGTATGAGTGTTAACTTGAGATTTATTGTCTCGCATGACAGACACTTTGTGCACCTAGATGATGAATAGAAGTGACGAGTGAATAAGACTACTTTCTATCTTAATATATATATATACAATTCAAAGTCTTGGACTTATTCCTGCACCTGGATCACTGGAACGATTAAAGAACTGCATTTATTGTAGTGTCTAGCATATCATAGTAGGATTTATTCAACAGATGAATGTGAAGCTTCCAATTAGTATTCCACGCAATGATATTCTATTACAATTCAAAGTCGCGTACATGAACATGTCCTCGATTGAAATTTGCGCAGAGCGAGATTGGAATTGATACATATTATCCGTTCACAAGGAAAAAGCTATATGTATTACAATTCTCCAAATGGAATATCCTACCGTCAACACAGCGAGAGACATTAGTTGCGAAGAACATCATTTACTCGCAAGGGCAGAGGGAGAGAGGGACAACCCAGACTTGCTATACTTAAATTCATATTTTGTAGGGTAAACAAAAAAATAAATAAATAATTAGGGCCTGTTTGATAGGTCAATCTTTTCCATGGAAAGGTCACTATTCATGTCATTTTCCATCTTTTGTGGAGTTTGATTGTTTTCCAAATTGTGGGCTCTCCTCATCATGTCATTTTCCATTTTTTCACAAAAAATCATTTCTCACCTATTAGATGGAAATTTGTTTTCCACCTTGTGTAGAAAATGGCTTTGGTATTTTTTTCCTTTTTCTTATTTAGTTTTTTTTATTATTATTATTATTTTAGAAACTGACTACAAAAACTCAATTTCACTAAATTTTTCATGAAAAATAATTGAAATCAAACAATAAAACTTAAAAATTCTCCACTTTTCCATTTAGAAAATTAAATACATTAAACTTTTAATTCCCAGAAAATTAAATTCACAGGAATTCAACTATTTAGAATTCGTTTTTCTTTTCATCCAAATTTTACCATCGCTATCAAATGAACCTTTAATGGAATCTTTTTATTTTTATATGTATTAGCCCAGTAGGGAGGGAAATTAGTCCTCCGATGCTCCGCCCCTATTTACACGCCCATGAAGGATATAGAATCATACACGAAAATATGGTGGAGTACATGCCACTTGTGACAAATGGGAATGCTATGTCAAATGTAGTTAGGGATGACAATAATACTCACAAATCCAATACTCGTTGGAGACTGACATAAATAGGCGGGGATTACTTGACTAAATGAGTTCGTGGGTAGGGTATGGATGTAAACTTTAAAACCCAACATGAGTATGGATCGGGTGTGAGTTTTACTACAATATCCATACCCGAGCATACCCATTAATTTTCTTTAAAAATTATAGAATTTAAAACAAAAGTGATTGTTTAAAAAAATAAAAATAAAAATAAAAAATAGAATCCAAATATCTATTGATATTGTTAACGTCTAAACCTTCATATATTTAAACTATTGACTTTGTTAATGTCTAAAAAATTTATTCAAATTCGCTTGTTTAGTTTCAACATATAACGAGCTTTTTTCAAGTCAAATTCAAGTAAAGCCCAACATTTAAATTGCCATCTCTAAATGTAGTATGTGATTCTACGGAGGTCCAGGGCATGACAAAGTTGATATTCCACTAAATGGGTTCGAAAATGTAGATAATGATTTTGCAAATAAGGCGCCCCTACTGTTGAATAACACAATTGGGGCTATGTATGAAGGGTTTGAATTTGTGGACACATTCGACATTGCTTTAATTCATATTTTTATGAATAAGATTGAGTTGTACACAAAACTTCGGGTTCTTGCTTTGAGAGAAAAAGTTCAAGTTTCAGGTACAAAGATCAAGCATTAATACATTAAATGTTATTTGCTCAGACGATAATTGTGAGTGGATGTTGCAAGCCTTGGCTTTGAAATTGGCACACATATTTGAGATTCGTAAATTTGTACTTTACATACATTTTCCGTGGACCACCAGAAACAAGTTTAATATTGAAACGAGTAGTGCCAGAGTGAATTTTTACCCCGAGTAAAGGATGCATTCTCATCACACATTCAATGCTAACTCATGCATTGCTAACTGTGAAGATCGAATGTTCAAATATTAAACTCGGCATTTAATAAATATCGAGATTGACATTTAAAATGCAAATCTCGAAAAATTTTGCTCTGAGTTTCTCGACAGTTTGTCACAGATATATACTAAACTAGATCAAACTCTAGCAAAATGATTGATCGGACACATAAAATGACGTTTTTACATAAACAACTTAATAAACATGTGCATACGAAATGAGTATTCTTTGAAACCTTCAAGCGTCATCAACATTTGAGACTTCACTACTATTTACTTCCGTTTGTTGAGTGGCAACTGTAAGGATTTTAATCAATCATGTGGGCTTATATGTGAATTATTGTGTATTGAATAAAATGCTATCAAATTTGTTAAGCCCATTTAAAGTAATCTAATAAGGATTTGATATATCGGGCTTTAATGCATCTAATTAATGTATGGACTTTTATGTGTAGATACCAGGCCGTTACCTAATTCATAATGGGCCGAATTAGGTTAACTGGCAATTCATTATATAAAGTCGGTTATGGTCCCTGAATCATACGTACTGTTCATTCTGTCTGACATCCCATCATCAGAGAGAAAATAAGGACTACGTATTGATTTAGAAGATACAACCACCGAATCGTTCATCGTGAATCATGTTTGATTAAGGTACGCTTCCGCTTCAGTTATTTAGTTCTTGATAATTCAGCATGGTGATTGTGGATCATATATAAATAATTATTTGTGATAAAATTTCTAACAATTGGTATCAGAGCCAATCATCATGTTGATTATCAGATTACTCATACGTGCATATGAGAATAATAATTAAAAACTTTTATGTCGTATATATGCGTGTATATTAACCGTGGGTTGAGAAAATCTGTAAATTTGTATACTGACGTTGAAGGATTCGATTTTTGTGTAAGGAGGATGAATTCGAGTTGGGTATATTGACTGTAAATTGGAATTTCTGTGTGTATGTATACATGTTCCTGTATGGATATTTTTTCGAAATCAATTATGGATTTTTTGGAAGAATTCGAACTGGGTTTTGATTGTGGTCGAGGTTTTGGGTTGGATTCCGTTGGGCTGAGGTACGGCCGGTTATTGGTGTTGAATTAAGTTGAAGGAGCTTTGGGCGACGGCTGCAGTCGTCGCCGGCACTAGCGGCAGCGGGTGAAATAGCAGCACCTGCAGGCACTGTAAGTGAGTTCAGCCGCGGCTGCTTGTTCGAGCAGCCGCGGACTACGCTGCGGTGGCACTGGTCGACAGCCATTCGAATGGGGATGACCGGCGTCTTGGAAGGGCGACGGCTAGGGTTAAAAAACCTATCTGCAATAATTTGATTTTTTGAGGCAGGGGCTTGGCTTGGAAATTAGAAGATTTTGGGGACTCCTTGTGCAAATTTTCCTAAAGTTGGTCTTTTTGCGACCTAGGTCCTCAATCTTATTATGAAATCGAGTTTAAACCCTAAAGGCTATGGAATTTATAATTAAGCCCCTAAAGTTATGAAATTATTTAAGTTGGCCCTCAAAGTTCTGGAATTTTCGGATCCAGCCCCTAATGTTTGAGAATTTTCAAAACTGGTCTCTAAAGCTTGAAAATTCTCTAATTTGGTCCCTTAAAGTTTGAAAATTTTCTAATTCAATCCCTAAAGTTTGAAATTTTTCATTTTCAGTCCCTAAAGATTTATAATTCCCTATTTTGGCTCCCTAAAGTTTGAAAATTTTCTAATACAGCACCTAAAGTTCTGAAATTCTTTAATTTTCTAATTTTCCTTAATTTTCTAATTCAATCACTAAAGTTTGGAAATTTTCAAAACTGGTCCTTAAAGTTTGATTTTTTTTTAAAATTAAGTCCCTAAAGTTTGGGAATTTTCTAAATTGGTCCCTAAAGTTTGAAAATTTTATAATTTAGTCCTTAAAGTTTTCAAATTCACTATTTTGGACCCCTAAAGTTTGATTTTCTTTCAAATTGGGACCTAATGTTCGGAATTTCTCTAAATTGACCAATAACGTTTTGGAAAAATTGTAATTTAAGCCCTTCAAGCTTAAAATTACATAATTGGCCACCTAAGGTTTAAGAATATTGCAATTGACTCTCTCAACTTAAGGATTGCTTTATTCTAAAGTTTTGAATTCTATAATTCAAATCCTAAAGTCAAAATATATGCAAATCGGTGATTTCAATTTCAAATCTTGGTACATCAGAATCTTTTGAGAGATATAATATTCGAAAGTAAGTTAGTTGAAGCAACATGTTGTCAAAGCAACCTCTCTTGTGGATATTAATTAACTTTGAATATTAGAAGGTATTTGTGTGTGTGTTATTCATTGCGGATATTGATCGGCCCAAAGGAATGTCAATATTTGGCTCGAATTTCACATGCACCTGTGGTGATAAACACGTGGCAATTATTTGGTTTAACTTGTGACCAATAAATCGGTCCAAAGAAAGGTTTATTGGTTAACATGTCTTATTGCCAGTGTTTGATCACACACCAAGGGAAAATTAGGTGTTTGTGTGTTATTTCATGTGGATATTGATCGGCCCAAAGGAAGGTCAATATTTGGCCCGAATTTCACATGAACTTGTCGTGATAAATACGTGACGGTTATTTGGTTTTACGTGTGATCAATAAATCGGTCCAAAGAAATGTTTGTTGGTTAACATGTCTTACTGTCAGTGTTTGATTACTACACCAAGAGTATCACTTACAAGTCAATATTTCTGTCCAAGGACTAAATATTGATGTTGTGCTAGGTATCTTGTGATGGGCCCTACCATTATTTGAAAGTATGATTTTCATAATAAGGTACTTATGTGAGCTATTTTATTTAAGTGTTCTCTATTCGGTTTCAAATTCTGCTAGTAGTATATCTACAAGCTCAAATTTAATCCCTGTATTTATGGAACAAACTTCAAGGATCAAAACAAGAACATTAACTTTTCGTTGGCTGCATGGATCTAGACCGTGTACTAAGGATTGAGCAACCTGCTCCTCTTACGGATGAAAGTTCATCTAATCAAATGAGGAATTTTGAGAAGTGGGATTGTTTAAATTACGTGAGTCTCATGATCATTAAGTGCGGCATTCCGGAAGCCTTTAGTGGCATAGTATCTGAGGAGGTAAATGATGTCAATGAATTCCTTGCTGAAATTAAGAAACGTTTTGCGAAAAACGATAAGGCTGAAACAAGCACGCTTATGTAAAACTTGATTTCAATAAAGTATAAAGGCAATGGGAAAATAAGGGAGTACATCATGTAGATGTCTCACACTGCTTCAAAACTTAAGGAACTAAAACTCGACTTGTCTAATGACTTGCTCGTGCATTTGGTATTGATATCGCTTCCTGCACAATATAGTTAATTTAAGGTCAGTTATAACTATCAAAGGAAGAAATGAACTCTAAATGAGCTCATTTTGTTTTGTGTGCAAGAGGCAGAAAAGTTGAAGCAGGACAGAACTGAAAGTATTCACTTGGCAAACACCTCTAAAGATAAGGGCAAGAAAATAAAAGAAATAAAGAATATAAATTTATTTAGGGTCCAAGACAAAAGAAACAACATAAAACATTGAGGGTTGTTTCTTTTGCCAGAAATCTGAACATTTAAAGAAAGATTGTATATAGTACCAACTAAAGCTACTGCTAAAATATCCTTAAGAACTTTTGACTGGCAGAAAACCTAGTCTAAAGTATTTTCACATTTGGGGATGTCCAGCTAAGGCTAGGCCTTATAGGCCACATAAAGAAATTGGACTTCAAAACAGTAAGCAGCTACTTTATTGGTTATTCTGAGCGTTTAAGGGGCTATTAATTTTATGATCACACACTTAAGTCAACTTTTGAAAAGGGAACTGCAACATTTTTTGAGGATGTTGAGTTTGGGGGAGAAATAAGGTTAGAGATATTGTCTTTAAGGAAGAAGTTGAGGAAGGATCAGTTTCGATTCCTATTGTTGCTTTTGACAATGTGCAAGTTTTTATGCATGTCATTGATCAACAAGCATATCCGGAACCTCAATTAGACAATGTTGAAGAACCTCCCATCCAAAATAAGGTAAATTTCAGAAGTACAAACTCAACAACCTCAATAACTAAAGTCATTAAGGAGATCCACGAGAGAAAGAGAAAAAAATGCTATTCCGGATACCATCAGGACATGCAGGGTTCTAACTCTCAAAAGTGGATTGATGCCATAAATAATAAGTATAAGCATATGCAAGACAATAAAGTTTGGGATCTTGTCCCATTACCAGAAGGTGCGAAGCCCATTGGTCTTAAATGGATTTTTAAACCAAGAGGGATTCGAAAGGTAATGTGGAAAGATATAAGGTTCGTCTTGTATCTAAGGGCTTTACACAGAATGATGGCATTGACTATAAGGAGACTTTCCTTTCTGTTTCGATGAAAGACTCTTTCAGGAAAGTCAGGTTGTTGCACATTTTGACCTCGAGTTACATCAAATGGATGTTAAGACGACGTTTCTCAATGGAGACATTGATGAGACGGTTTGCAAATTAAAGAAATCCATTTATGTGCTCAAGCCAACTTCCCGTTAAGGGTAATACAAATTTCATCAAGTAATTATCTCATTTGGTCTTGAGATTAATGCTGTTGATGGCTGTGTGTATTACAAGTTCAGTAGGAGTAAGTATATTTTCCTGATTTTATATGTTGATTATTGCTTGCCACCAATGATATAGGCATGTCACATAAAATTATGAGATTTTTTATCAAGGAATTTTGAGATTAAAAATCTTGGTGACATCTCTTTTGTATTAGGGATTCAGATACACCGGAATTGTTCTCGAGGTATTCTTGGATTGTCACAAAAGGGCTGTATCGATAAAGTACTTAAGAGATTTGGCATACAAGACAGTAAATCAGGGGACACCCTTATATCGTTAAGGGAGACAATTTAGTCTCAACTAATGCCCGAAAAGTTATCTTGAAGTTAAATAAATGCAGAGGATCTCATATAGTTAAGCTATAGAAAATCTGATGTATGCTCAATTTTGTATGCGTTCGGATATTGCATACATTATTGGGATACTAATGAGATATTTAAGTAGCCCTGGGATGGATCATATAGAAAGCAGCCAAACATGGGTTATAAGGTATTTAAAGAGAACAAAAGATTACATGTTCACATACAGAAAATCGGATCAGTTGGAGATCATATGGTATTATGATTCCGATTTTGCTAGATGCCAAAACAGTAGAAGATCCATATCAGGCTACATCTATCTGCTAGTTGGAGGAGCTATTTCCGGAAGGAGTGCTTAACAAACACTTTAGCTTCTTTCACTTGGCAGCACAATTTGTAGCAATTTTGGGGACATCTAATTATGGAATATAGCTGCCAAATTTTGTCACTGGGCTGCAAATTCTGTACGGTATAGAAAGACCACTAAAGTTATATTGTGACAATAACTCAGCAGATTTATATTCCAGTAACAACAGGAGCTCAACTAAGTCAAAATACATTGACATAAGTTCCTGGTCGTGAAGGATACAGTTCAGAGTGGACACGTGTCAATAAGAGCACATTGGGACAAACTCCATAATTGCAGACCCGTTTACTAAAGTATTACAACCCAAGGTCTTTCATGAGCACAATACTCATATGGGTGTTGTATTTCTTAAGGATATTTGGTTTCAGTGGGAGCTTGTATTTTGGGTGCATTAGACACATTTACTGTCCTTTTCGGATACAATTTAAAGTTAAAATTATTTACACCTGTAAGGTTTCAGATTTATTATCTCTGAACTCGTTTGAGGATGATCTCACTAAAGTTGGATCAGTTGAAAAATATGCATGTTAAAGATCACATTACATGTAATTTCCATGCTACACATCCATACTTGATCCATGTCATTCAGTTATGTCGATATACGTGACCATTGATAGGTTTAGTTACGATTAATGTAGCGAAAGTCGCTTTGATCCTATGTTTATATAATTGATGGACCGGATTGTTTGGGGATGCATTCAGTAATGATAGCAAAATTCTGAGTACTCATAAGGTTATGATTGATACACAATTGTAAGGTTACACATATAGCCCAAGTGGGAGATTGTAAGGATTTTAATCAATCATGTGGACTTATATGTGAATTATTGTGTATTGAATAAAATGCTATCAAATTTGGTTAAGCCCATTTAAAGTGATCTAATAAGGATTTGATATATCGAGATTTAATGCATCTAATTAATGTATGAGCTTTTATGTGTAGATACCAGGCTGTTACCTAATTCATGATGGGCCGAATTAGGTTAACTGACAATTCAGTATATAAAGTCGGTTATGGTCCCTGAATCCTACGTACTGTTCATTCTGTCTGACATCTCATCATCAGAGAGAAAATAAGGATTACGTATTGATTTAGAAGATCCAACCACCGAATCGTTCATCGTGAATCATGTTTGATTAAGGTACGCTTCCGCTTCAATTATTTAGTTCTTAATAATTCAGTATGATGATTTTGAATCATAGATAAATAATTATCTGCGATAAAATTTCTAACAGCAACAGCTTAGATTTTTAATTGTTGAGTCCATGAATAGAAACGTTGTTGAAATAGATTAAGTGTATGTATTCAAATTTTAAAAAATTACTATTCAAGAACCAGAATACAAATGAAATTATTAGTTGATTGACATGGATGTGACGTTCGAAGATATTAAATCTCCATTTGCACCTCTGTTTGTTAAAAAGTTTTTGTTTAAAAATATATTTTTTTATGTTTTCTAGGTAAAATGTGTGGTTGAAAATTAGAGAGAGAAAATATGTATGGTTAAAAAGTGATCTGGGAAATTATATAGAAAAAACATGTTTAAAAACATGTGTTACCAAACGGATGCTTGTCTAGATTGACGATTGACGTCTTATTGCGACAGATGAGTTCCATAACCATAACAACTACATGTGAAGTCTCCACGTGCAGCGTGCTATCATGAATCAGAATTTTAATTTTAAATTGAACCACGTTTCATAAAATAGTAAGACGAAATTTATATTAACACAAAATCAAATTCACGACACCATACACAGCAAGATGAAAACAGTCAGGTCGTGGGGTCGAGGGGGCAATGCCCTCATGGGGGCTCGGGGGCAACGCCCTCGAAATATGATTTTGATTTCTCCGCATGTATTGAAGGGTATATTTGACATTTCGAAAATCAATATCGGATGAAAGAGAAATTACGAAAAATGACGAAAATCTGGTCAAAATATTTGACCGTGCGACCGTATGATTGGTAAACCGCGCGATCACACGTCAAATTCAATTTCGATTTTTTGAGTAAAACTGTGCGGCCGCACGATTGTCCGGTGAATAGACACATTTTCATAAATGTGCATTGTTTGGAAATGGTGCATGATTTGGCCTCAATCATTTCGTCCACACCCTTTCATAGTCTATAAATAGGACCATTTGGGTGTCCTATTCCTCACAATTTTGATATGCAAAACATCTCTCATTCTCTCTTCTCTCCAAAATCAAAATCATTTCATTTGTTTTGATTTTCCTTCATTTCATCATTTGAGTACATAAGCCTAAATTTGGTTCGTTGTACTTGTGTTTTGGAGTACTACAAACACAAGTGTAGCCGTTGTATCTTGGGAGTCGATTGCCGGAATCTGTAAGCACCGTTGTGGGGCAAATTCGACTTAAGGACAAAGAGTCCAACTCTTATCTCGGCTTTATCCCTACTTTTCTTCTTCTTCTTGTTTATATTTTCCTTACCGTTACTCTGTCCAATTTTAGGCACGAATTTACAAACCATCATTATACTTATTTTGGCGTCACTATTCACAAAATTCCTCCAACAATCTTTGTCAGCCTTATATGTTGTTATCACTTATTTTGGATCACTCATGACCTTTTCAACTTGCTTTTGGTCTTTATAGTCTTGACTTGCCCATTTATTTTATATAAGCTTGTTTGATTTTTTACATAAATTAAGAAAACATATTTATTGTTATTGAAAAGGTAATTTTTGTAAAGAAAATTCTCAACTTAATATTATTTAAGTATTAAAACTATTATTATTGAATATAATAAATAGAAGTACATTAGTAAACAAGTAAAATAAATAATTTTCAATAGACAAATAAGTCTATATAAACGAGACAAGAGAAAAAGAAAATGAAGTCTATATAAATGGGACGGAAAGACTACAATTTAGTACTTCTACACAAACTTGGTACGTTGGTCAATATGTCAATTATATGTTTATTCATCATCCCTTCTTTCTTAATAACAACTTTATTTACAACATTTAACATCTCCAATTGAGTTAACTGTGTAAGGGAAAACAAACGATAACTATGAATGTGTGAACTCTGCCCAAATGGTATAAGAGGACTATACACCTTTGATTCAATATCTATATGACAATATTAGAGACAAAGCAAAAGAACGTATTTATGACAAGGTGGGGTTAGTGAAGATATTCAATGAAATTTCTTGACATTTCTTAGATTTTTTGTTTATCCATATTTCAAAGTAGAAGTTAACTAACTTATTCCGGACTATTCATAGCTGTCGATTTTTTATTTATTTATTTTTTTTTTTTTGTGTTTTTTAGGTAAAATATGTGGTTGAAAATTTGAGAGAAATAATGTATGTGATTAAAAGGTGATTTGAGAAAATGTACTATTTATAAATTAGTTTATGAATTATAATTATTGCGTAAATGAACACATCGGAAAATAGTGCTTATAATAATTAATGAATTAAAAATGTTTTAAAGTTACTAATTTAGACTTGGGAAGAATATATATATATAAGGTGTTTACTATTCACATTTTCAATTTTAAGATATAACTTAAAAACTTTCAAAAATCCGGTAGTAATAATCATTTAATTCAATTAAATAATGAAAATATATTTTGTTAGTTATATAAATTCAGGTCACAATATAATATAAATCTAGGTCACAAATACAAATTTCTTAAGTCACAAAAAATTTTAGAGTAAAAAATTTTCAAAATAGTAGGTCACAAATAATTTCAAGGTCACAATGATTAAAATTGTAGGTCACAAATGAGCAAAATAGTAGGTCACAAATAATTTCAAGCTCACAAATGATTAAAATAGTAGGTCACAAATTATCAAAATACTACGTCACAATGACAATATTTTGAAGTCACAAATAATATCAAGGTCACAAATTTTAAATTAATTAATCTCAAGTTATTTCTTGGTCACAATTTATCAAATTATTGAATCATATGTTTTTTAAGTCACAATTATCATATTTTTATATCAGAATTCACTTATTAATTATTATTATGTTACAACAAATTCGAAAACTTGCCCTCGTTATCGTCTCATCGCCACCAGTCCACAACCATCACAATCTCCACGTCACCACCCATCACCACCAGCGTTCACCGCCTCTTTGCAACATACAAAGCATTACCACTACCGACCACCATCATCGTCTCCCAATGCACCATTGCATCAGAGGACCGCCACACCACCACCATCGCCGCATCACCACACTGGTACACCATAACCACACCCACCACCGCAACACCACAGTACCACCCCCACCAACACCACAATCCATGACCCTTATATTCTAGAAACCTTAAATATTCTAGCCGGAGATGTGGTCGATGCGGTGACGCCCTACAAGATCGAAGCAACAGGCGGCGACACCCTGTGAGATCGAAGCAGCAGGCGGCGTCGCCACTTCCTCGGGGTAATAGTGCTAGTTTGCGGCGAAGCCCTACAAGATCGAAGCGGCAGGCGACGCCGCCGATGCTTCGATCTCGCAGCGGCGGCGTCGCCACTGCCCTGATGTAATAGAGCCGGTGTTTATGTTGAAATCGCCTCTACCAGCAGCGGTTTGCTAGCGGTGTTCGGAGAAGTGGTCGGCTCCAGCGAAGAGGAAGGTATGATTTTCGGTGGTGGGAGAGACTGATGTGGTGTTGGGTGTGGTCGTGCCTCTGTTGAACCACAATGGCAAGAGTGGGAAAGAGGTGTAGTGGTGAGAAATTAATTAGGTTTTGGTATGTGATTGGGTATTTAATTTAATTTTAGGTTACTTTAATTTATTAATTAATTTTTAAAATTCTGTATACAACCTGAAAATTGAAATTATTTGAGTTTTGTCTTATATTTGAGTTTTGATCTTTAAAAGTAGGTCTTCCTGTAATTTCCACTTTAGACTTTACGGAGCACGGTATCTAATGTTGGACCCGAGACGCGGGCCTCACTCGCCTCGGCCCAGAACAAGATCTTGTCCTCATGGCCAACAATCACCTTCGACGCCTAACCAGAAACTTTAGTTTATTTTACCTACATTTTATCCCTTTATATTTATATGATACATCATACAATACTTTATCGTATGAATTCACAATTATTTAGCCTATATTTGACAAACATTATTTTTAACTCATTTTGTTACAGCACTCAATTTTAACCATACATTTTAACAATAAAATATGTTGTACATAAACGAAATACTTTCCTCTCATTTTTAACTACACAATCTCCTACCAAAATATCAATCACTACTCAAAGATCGAAATTTTCTCAAATGATGGCAATCAAACGGAGGTTTAATGATTGACAAATTTTCAATCATGTACTGTTCAAAATATTTATGAGACATGTACATTTTGCAATACGTGAACCCTTTCTAGTTTGTTAGATTATGGTTTAATAAGTCAAAAAATTGGTGAAGTATTGAAAATTGGCTAAAGTAATTTTGTGTAGACTTCGGTCAAATATTCAAACCCGACACAATTCGTTTAGGCAAATTAGTTTGCCATTTCGTCGCTTCAAGGCACAGAAATGGGGGATCGACTTGCCCGGTCAGGTCGCGAGGGCTCGAGGGGACAGCACCCATGAAAGAGAATTTAGATTTCTTTGTATGATTGAAGGGTATATTTGGAATCTCGAAACTAATATCAGATGAACGAGAAATTATGGAGAAGGGGAAATTTCTGGTCGAATTTTAACCATGCGATCACACGTGAAAAATATTATTTTCTGTTTTCAAGTAAAGCCGTGTGGTCGGACGACTTATAACCATGTGATTGCACAATATTTCGAAAAGTTGTGTCTTTTCGAAGTGATACATGGTTTGGCTCCACACCACTTCATCCACAACCCTTCATCATCTATAAATACTATAGAACCCTTGGGATGTCCTATTCTAAACACCAATGATATACTATCACAATATCATTCTCTCATATTCTTTTTCATATTCATTTTTGGAGTACAAAAATCACATTTTGGTTCATTGTGATTGTGTTTTGAGTGCTACAACACAAGTGGGAGTCGTTGTATATTGAGTCAATTGTCATAAACCGTAGACACCGTTGCGAAACAAAGTGTTCAACACTTGCCTCAACTTTGTCTCGTTTTCTTCTCTTTTCTTTTTTTTCTTATTTCCTTGCCGTTATTTTGTCCAAATTTCGACACGAATTTACATATAATTATCTTATTTCTTTGGCGTCACTATACACAAAATATTTCAACATAGTTAACAAACTTACAAGTGTAAATGATATGCCGAACATCTTTATGCTACAATGATCAGTGTTCTAATAAATTCGTCTAGACCGCACCTAAGCTCGCCAAGGCAATATCACGAATCAATATATTCTGACCATATAATTGACGAATCTAAAGCAAGATAACATTCAAAATGCCAAGAATTCACTTTTTCTCCTTGTGAAATAATTTTTTTAAAAAAAAATTAGGATTCTTCATCCGAGACTGGGAACTTCTCGATGCAGCAGATCCTACACTGGCTGCAACTGCAAGTTACTTTCTTCAACATTACTCTCTCTGACAACTTCGTTGCCAGCATTCATTTCTTGAGTAGCAGGGGGATTTACGACAGTGGCTTCCGAGGGTGAAATATCAGACAAATGATACTTCACCTCTCTGTGCTCTTGACACAATGCACACCAATGCAGACAACAGTGCACCATGCAAGGATCACAAGGTGAGTCCTGCAAAATCATTTGCCAATAAAAGAACTTAAGTTCTTTGAAATGTGAATGTTATGGCAAAATAGTCCAAAAATAAACTTTTTCTGTCAAGAAATTGTTCAAATAAAACAACTGAAATCGATAAACGAGCAGGTTGTTGAAGCAAGTAAACCCATACAAGAAAGAGCAAAAATTTGTCAAACTTCTATAAATCCTTGTGGTACTAGAAAACTAATCACCTTCAAATGATATTTTCTCTGCAATGTTTGTCGAGCCATGCCAGTGTAGATTCCACACACCCACCAAGCAAACAACAATCCCTCAGTGAGAAGGCATGCCGTATCTGGATCAATGCCATGAAACGCTGCAGTAAGTGCAGCAAGTGTCATGCCTCCTTCAACACAGATAACGTGACCAATGCATGCACTTTGGTGTGAGATTTCATCGTTCAAGCTTTCAACGTTGCGCCCGAACAGTACACAAGGGCAAAACAGTCCAGTCAAGCCTAGAAAAAGGAGATTAGTGCTAATGAGATTCATGTTTAAATCCAGAAGAGAAAAAGCCAAAGAAGACAAGGCAGTCATTCCATGATCAACAAATTAATGAAGGGCATTTGATTGGGATTAGGTGGAAAGGTGAAGAATCGATGAGGGCAAGACTCAAACAGGGAGCAAAAATTTAGTAATAATATTTGAAATGGAAGAGAATAAAAGTCAATAGCAACTTTATGTATGATGCACAAAAAGCAAAGGGATCGATCTTGGTAAATGTCATTGGGATAAACTCAAATGTGCCAAGTTCAATTAACATCCTTCTGAAAAAGACTAAAGCAAATCCCTTGTTTATGTACATAATTTTATACACTGGACCACACAAACAATTTTTAGAAAGCATAAATCATGCTTAATAACAAACTTGAGGAGCAATAATATTCCCAACTTTAGAAATTATCAAGAGGATACGTTTATTCTAATTTCCATCGAGTGAACTTCGACTAGGATTTGAAACTTCCTACTAAGGAAAACAAAAGGTCATAAAAGTCCTACAACTGTCAGTATCTTCAGCACAACCAAAAATCCCCGTCATCCAATCTTCATCCGCTGGGGGCTGGTAGGTTGCAGGTAATGTTTGGCCACATTCTTGGCATCTACGAGCAGTTAGCTGTTAAAAGAAACGGTCAGAAACAAAAATCTAAACAAATTAGTACCACTATGCTTAATAGCTCTTAAGGACTGATTTCATGAATCAAAACAACTTGGTATAAGTTTTGGTCCAAAAACCTAAAGAAGACAGGTATGATGTAGAATTCCAGTTTTCAGCAATTGTTGCAAAAAAGCATTCAGAGCATTGAACTTTGACTATAAACTATCTCAGTAGCAACAATTATACAAGTAAATGAGTAATTGCCTATCTGCTCGTCTCCTCAAAATATGAGTTTTAAATCAAGTTCCAGGGTAGAATGATTAATTCTGACTAAAATAATCATCTTGCTGGATTCGTGAAGTTCTCCAGTGTATATCAATTAGACCTTCCTAAAACTTTGCTCCGGACAACTATACAAGGATTAATAAAGTGCATAGGCTGTTCGTGAAGAAAACTAGATTACTAGAAGTTAAATAAACAAAAGTTTTAGACGGTACAATTTCTTTCGAATGGTGCACACTTAAATCACAATATTTCAGACCAGTAGTGCTAGTTCCCTAACTAATGTATCAGAATATTGGTTCAATACATTTTTACAAGATATTGACGACCTGTAAGCATCCCAAGGGCAGGGCAATAGTTAGCTTGGTGATACTAGGGAGCTACTTGAAAATTTTATATTCAATAAGTCCAAGGTTTGAAACTCCCTGGGAACGCGTCCACTTAGCTTGGAACAAAACCACTTCTCAAGGTGGACAATACCGTGTGTTGACGACCCGTGAGCAACCCAAGGGCAGGGCAACATCAATACATGACTATGCTATTTTTACACCTTGATACCATCTTCTTGTCACAAAAAAAAAAAAAAAGGAAAATCTTCCTGTACAATCAACAAATCAACTAGACATTGAAAACAGCAGAATTCTTTCAAAAAAAAAAAAAAAAATGATGTCTCCTGTCCATATTGTCTATTTAGAGTGGCTACAAAGTCTTCATTCAGAAGTCAAGTTACGTTGCTACTTTTTGCTTTTTGTGTTGTTACATGATCACTTGCACCGTGTAAATTTTCTTTCCGCAGTGATAGTGAATCAACAAAGTATACTCAATCTTATTCAAATTCAATGCTTCTTTTAATTGAAGAACCATCGAGAACCACTAATGCAACAGCTGGGATAAGAATAACAAATCTTGGTAGTGGAATTAGAAAGAGGCAAAAAGAAAAAGGGAAAATAAATAAATAAAATTGACTATGCTTAGCCGCATGCAATAAAGCATGTTTGGGAAGTATTTATAAACAGGTTAAATTGTAAATAGATAGAAAGGAGTGGTGAATAAGTGTGTGTGAGAATAAGTGGTGGCTTGAGTGTTTATAAACATGATCCAATCATAGGCCTTATAGAGCTTGAATTTTGTATAACTAACTGCACTTTGAATGGAAACTTTTCTGTCTCCTATCCCAAAGCCCCAATTTGAAGCCTTCAAATTTATCAAGGTTCTTCATCCAAACTCCAAGTCCATCTTCCAAATTCAGCAATATCTCTAATCCAAATCTTTATAAAAATAAATTTGGTCACACCTCCACTTAGAATTCTTGATCACATTACCAATTTTTAACCAATCAGCATTTCATCAAACTCAAATCCATCACCAGTATGTGTAATTCTCAAACTTTAATTATATATATATATATATATATATATATATTGAGAATAAGGTGGTTGTGTGTTAATTCAATCAAAAGTAGAAAGTATAAACGTGAGGTAACATGCCTAACCACATCCAAGAAATGCATTTGGGTTATATTCAAATTTCACAAAAACTACTTATATAATGGCAATCCGGAATGTTCCCTTCATTCTGAATTTCAATAATCACCAACATGAAACTATAGAGAGAATTTAAAATCACCGATAACAAAGAAAAATTAATATGGGTTGTTAATTTTCAAGAATAATGGAAAATTAATCAAACAAAACACATGTAATATACACCTTATCGACATCAATGGGTTGGTTAAGTTCGCCAGGGGTGATGTTCTGCAAGGAAGCCTGATCCTTGGTAAGCTGTACGTATGCGCCCTCTGCCATTCTGATTATAACCTTCACACGTTAGATTCACATAAAATGCATCACTCGAAATTGTACTTACAATTCAAGTTTATATAGTCGTACCTACAATAAAGGCATCCAAATACCTTCACACGTTAGATTCACATAAAATGCATCACTCGAAATTGTACTTACAATTCAAGTTTATATAGTCGTACCTATAATAAAGGCATCCAAATCGCAAGTTAGTATAGAGAGAGAGAGAGAGAGAGAGAGAGAGAGAGAGAGACCGTTAAAAATGTGGGAAGATCAAATGCAAGCGGGGAGAAGGGTAGACGATTGTTTTTGCCTCGGTTTGTCAAACATGTTTTAGAATATGTTTTTTCCAACACAATTTTTAAAATCACTTTTTAAGTACATATATTTTTCTCTCTCTATTTTTCAACCACATATTTTATTTAAAAAACATAAAAAATATATTTTTAAATAAAAAACTTTTAACAAACAGAGTTATATTTCTTCTTGATTCTTAGTTTTTAATTAAACGCATGGATCCATAAATATGAGTACATTGTCCTTAACTATCTATCCAATTAAAATTGTACACGTATATACTAACAAAAATATTTTAAATCTACATAAATAGTTACATTCAAAAGTGATGATGTGTATAATTTTAATTGGATGGACAACTAGGGGTGGACATAGGGTGGTTCGATTCAAATATCTCAAGAGCCGGAGCCGAACCATACTTTTTGATTCTTGTAAAATGAAACCATTCGGTTTCATTGAATTGTAAGAACCAAACCAGAACCAAATCATTCGGTTTTGGTTTGGATTCGGTTCCAATTTGGTTCTACAATAATAATAATTATTTTTTGTGGCCTTATCGAGGAGTATCAGGCATCAGAAGCGAGTCAATAACTTGAAATAAACTTTTACCGAATATACCAAGATCAAGAATTTCGAAAATCCTTTCACCCCGAAGAAAGTATAGGATTCTTCATGAAACAAAAAATATTTATAAACCAAAACAAGAAACAAATGGCTCGGAAGGTTTTTCGAACATGACAAGAAGTTATTTGTATAGTAAACTTGTGGGATGAATCATAAATTTTAAATGCATTATTATTAATTGTTTTATATCTGTATTTAAATATTTAATTAACTCCATCGTGACCATTAGGCATTTACAACTTCGCTTATTAATAAATTTAGTCTCATTCTATTTTCATTTACTAAGAATTTAAATCCAAGTACGAAGTTAAAAATTATAATGAGGTAGAGACGTAACAAATTTCATAAAAAAAAAAAAAAAAAAAAAAATAATAATAATAATAATAATAATAATCATTTTCTCTTTACTAAAAAAAAATTACAAATTTTTTTGATTTTTAGTTTTATGACAACCAATTAAAACTAGATTAAAAAAAAGGATAAAAAACCTGGTTCTAACTTTAATTTTTCGGTTCTAAAAGCAAAAACTAGAATCGAACCGAAAACCAATCGGTTCTTGGTTCTAAAACCGATTTTATTTTTTATTCTTTTAAAACCATACGATTCTGATTTTTTCGGTTCGGTTCCGGTTCGATCATATTAGTTCCGATTTTTTTGCCCACCTCTTTTGACAGCTAAGGAGATACTATTTTGGGATAGTAGATCTGGACTCCCATAAATATAAATAGCAAATCGTCCGATCTTGTGTTTTTAATAGGTTTGTTATGCTAAATAGTATTTCCCTTGTGCTATGCACAAAAGTTGTTATCCATAACATCAATTTCAATAAGCATTCGTAAGATTTTAATGCTTATACATTATCAATACATATATAAATACATAAGAAATAAATTTTTATTACAATAAGCATTAGAATTTAAACAATAACAAAACTAATTCAAATTATTAAAAACTTTTTTTATTATTAAACGTCAATTTGTATATTTAAATAGTAAATAAATATTAATTTCAATAATTTTTATGAATTATTATTAACTTCCTTGAAAATACAAATTTAGTGTTTTATTAATGATATATCATGTTTGATGTAATATTATGTGTACACATGTATTAATATATTTCTCTTAACTTTAACATTTGTCTTTCGTATTTAACATTTTTTTTTTCAATTTTCATTCGAAAATACCAATCACAATAATTAGAAAATAAGTAATCAAAATATTTGAATTTAACCAATAAAACTTTATTTACAAAAATAAGTAGTCAAAATAATAATTTTGAATCTCTCACGATTATCATGATACGACAACTGAATAAAGTTGGAGATCAAGAAATAATACAAAAAAATCTTATACCCTACAACCTTTAAAAATTATTAAAATTAATGCTTATTGATTGAGAAAAAAAAATCAAAGCAGTGACTCTTCAATATTAGCATTCGTTCAATAACTTTTTCTATGAATTATTTATAAATAACACATTTTTTCAACTAACTTTTTAACTGCATATATTTTTTTTAAAATTACTTTTCAATCACACATTTTACCTCCATAAAAACAATATTTTTTATTTATAAATAAAAATATAGTTGCTGAACAGAGGTTTAATTTATTAAAATAGTTAATAATAATATATATTTAAGATAAATATAGTTAATAAAAATATAGTTGCTGAACAGAGGTTTAATATGGTATGTAATATTAAAGATAACAAGGTTTGTAATATTAAAGATAACAAATTATTTGACCATTAATAATTAAAATACAATTTTAATATTGAATGATGGCTAGACATAGGATTTATAGTATTAAGAACAAATAAATAAAAATCAATAATTAAATAATATTTTTAATATTGATAGCTAAAAATATTGACTGGACTCATTCAATATTATTGTTAATGATAAAAATAATAATCATGATAATTATAATGAAAATATTCAAATAACAATAACATCATATTAATTATTTACTATAATAATACTAAAACAAAAGAATTTAAGAACTAAATTCAGCTAGATTATTCTATTTTTATATATAGTATAGAAGATTTCACCGGTGCGATACACTGAAATTGCTATCCACAATACCGATAAATGTTCATAATAGGTTTTCGAACGAGGTGTGAGTGTTCATAGTAGGTTTTTGACTTCTGGCGTTGTTCCTGTGGAGAGATTAAGGCCCTGTTTGGTTTCGAACTTTATGAAAAACTTCCCCCCAAAACTCATTATCAATAATATATTTTTTATGTGACTCACTACTTTCATAATTTTCAACCGTACATTCTTTCAAAATTCCAGATTTCTTCCAAAATATCATTCACCAAACAAGCTCTAATATGTATACTTTTGTTTTTTTTGTTTTTTTTTAGGTGACAATGTTTTGACTCGCTACATCATTTGTAGGTAAAAAAAAAATTTAAAAGACTAATTGCCCTAATGTGCACTGAACTTATGTATATGTCTTTGATTAATCCTGAAGCTTAAAATATTGAATTTTGGTCACTAAACTTATCAAAATGTTGGATGTTAGTCTTTTACTTAACTTTCTTAACGGAATTGATGACGTGGCGGACAAAAATACACAAGTGACGCCACATCACCTTTAGCCGATTAATCAAGACACACCAAATTGCCACGTAGGAAAATTTTAAAAAGGTCTCAACCTGAAAATTTAGAAATGATTTTCCAAATTATGACTTGCATATAATAAATCAATTAATTTCATATTTGATCTATAATATATACTAACAACAAAAAAATAATGACAATAAACTAACATGTATCACATTCACACAAAAAAAAAAAAATCATAAATCTACATTAATAATGAATCAACATGATATAGATTTTTTACTATATTTTTTGCTGCACAAAAATATTGGCTCCAAATTATAATTTTTTTTGCCATTAATATAGATTTATGATTTTTTAAGAGAATGTGATACATGTTGATTTGATGTCATTATTTTTTTGTTGTTAATGTAGATTATAATCAAATATAAAAACAATTAATTTGTTATATGCAACTCAAAATAACATTTCTAAATTCTCATACTAGTCAATGCCCATTTTACAAGTTAGTAATCAACCTGAAGTTTAGTTATCAATCGACGACTTTTTAAAAGTTTAATGACTAATTGAAGACGTTTTAAAAGTTTCTAATGTGGAAATTATGATGTGGCGCCATGTGTGCTTTTCATTTGCCGCATCATCAATTCTGTTACAAAAATTACATGAATGACTAACGCCCAATATTTTGATAAGTTTAGTGATTAAAACTCAACACTTTAAACTTCACTAATCAATCGAAAATACAGATATAATTTCAGTAAGATTTGAGCATAAATTGTGAGAATTGAAATCGAAATATTTAAATTAGTTAGATCGTTCATCCTTACAATGAAATTAGTTACACATGACAAAAGAGAAATAAATAAATAAAGAATTTATAACCAGGTTTTAATAGAAACCAAGAAGAAGATAAAAATCTTGCACCATGAATTGCTCTCCTTTCTTGAAAAATTGGAAAGTCCTTGAATTTCACCTTGAAATCTTATAATTCTCTCTCTTTGTGATGTATTGTGGTCGTCAAAATTAGCCTCCTTAATGTAGAATAGGAATAAGTATTTATAGGCCTCAAAAGCTTTAAATCTGTGCCTAAGTTGGACTCCAAAAATAGGTCAAACAATATACAATTTTCATAAAAATCAGACTTCTCTCGTTGGTCGAAAATCCTTGTGGCCTTGCGATCGCAAGGCATTGGAGGTACTGGTTTAGATGCAGGGCACCTTGCGATCGCAAGGGTATAATGCCTGTGCGATTGCATAGGCTGTCATCTTCCCGTTGACCCGCGGTTGAGTTTCCAGCTTTGTCAATCTACAATTTCGAATCGTGTTCCATTTGTTGTGTTGAACTCTACATTCATATCTTTCCAATGATATATTATATACTTCATGGAGATATTCGTACTTATAGTTGTGCACTCATTTCTTCGCATACTCAACATGTGACTTATTTGTTTCGCTTCTATCTCTTCCAAATTCAAGTTTTTACCTAAAATAACCAAATAATAAGAAAAAGAAAACTTAAAAAGAAATCACAATCACCCAAATTTAAGGTCAAGCCGTCATGACAAGTGCAAAAACATACTTATGACTTATCAATACTGTATTGTTTATTCAAGTAGAGTTGAGCCTACTATGACATACATACCTTAATTATAGCGTGGTAGGTTGGTAGTACTTAGTAGAAACTCTTTAGAACCAATATAAATGTAGAATCCCCATTGTCTTTCGCAATCTACATGGAAGTTGAATTGTACTTTAATTTATCGGGTTCACTCTAAACACGCCTAATCACGTTGGACTATGTAATATAGAAATCGAAAGATTGTTTCAATCTATATTCTTCACACTCATCCAACCTCCAAGAACACACAAAAATTGTTCCCATTTTAAAGTATGCATTATTCATTTGTCATGCTAGTGTTCCTTGATACCAACCTCTCTCCAAAAACATTTAGCCTCTCATTTATATTCACCCAATTCAATGCAACATTCCACTGAATTTCGTGATAACAACTACTTATTTCAAATTAGCTATGTCGCAGACCAACAATACTGGTGTAACCGAGAAACGCCCTTCTCCTACTAGACGCACACCAACTCCAGGGAAGGCCACCATTCTTGCCCTTGGAAAGGCCTTTCCGAGACAACTTGTTCCTCAAGATCTCTTGGTGGAGGGTTATATTCGAGATACTAAATGCAATGATTTGGCTATTAAGGAGAAACTCGAGCGCCTATGTAAGACAAATTAAACCCGTGTGTTGGTACACATTAAAATGTAAATTTTAATCTAAGTCAAAGTCAACAATCAATTTCAACCGCAAATTTCATAGGATCAAAATTTTAATCTCCATCCAACAACAAAATTTTCAAGCAACTTTATAAGAAAATGTCAATTTGATGTTTTCTTGCACTAATTTAACATTTCCTTTCGCAGGCAAAACTACTACTGTGAAAACCAGGTATACGGTCATGTCGAGAGAAATCTTAGAAGAATACCCTGAACTTGCTACAGAAGGCTCTCCAACCATCAAACAAAGACTCGAAATAGCGAATCCCGCCGTAGTCGAGATGGCAAAGGAAGCAAGCCTCGTTTGCTTAAAAGAATGGGGAAGGCCAGCTGAAGATATCACTCACATTGTCTATGTTTCCTCTAGCGAGATACGGTTACCTGGCGGTGATCTTTACCTTGCCAGCGAACTTAACCTCAGAAATGACGTGGGACGTGTAATGCTATACTTCTTAGGCTGCTATGGAGGCGTTACCGGCCTTCGAGTCGCCAAGGATATTGCTGAGAACAATCCAGGAAGTCGAGTTTTGCTCACAACCTCGGAGACAACCATCCTAGGTTTTAGGCCTCCAAGCAAAGATCGGCCTTACGACTTAGTTGGGGCAGCCCTTTTCGGGGATGGCGCAGCAGCTGCCATTATTGGCACTGATCCAATACTTGGCAAAGAGATTCCATTCATGGAACTAAATTATGCAATTCAGCAATTCTTACCTGGAACTCAAAACGTAATCGATGGACGCCTTTCTGAAGAGGGCATAAATTTCAAGCTAGGTAGGGACCTGCCTCAGAAGATTGAAGACAACATTGAAGAGTTCTGCAAAAAACTAATGGCGAAAGCCGGTTTGAAGGAATATAATGATCTGTTTTGGGCAGTGCATCCTGGAGGGCCGGCTATCCTAAACCGGCTGGAAAGTACCCTTAATCTGAAAGGCTGGAAACTGGAATGCAGCAGAAGGGCACTGGTGGATTTTGGGAATGTTAGCAGCAATACTATATTTTATGTGATGGAGTATATGAGGGAGGAGTTGAAGAAAGAAAATGGAGAAGAATGGGGATTAGCTTTGGCATTTGGACCTGGCATAACATTTGAAGGCATCCTCGTTAGAAGCCTGTAATGGCAGCTGGAGAGAGTCATTGGTTTCTTCACTTTATTTCATGCTGTGGCATCAAGAAAAAAAAACGTGTTTGAATTGAAGTCAGTAATAACAAAATAATAAACGCGAAAAATATGCGTTTGAATCTAGTCTACAGATCTTTTTAAGTTTTAATTATGTTTAAATTCATTTTTTTTTTTTAGTTGTTTTTTAAATTTGGTTGGGGTTTATAATAATTTTCATTTCTCATCAAGTTTTTAATTTGGGTGGTCTAATATAAATATAAAATGTTGACACTTTTTCCGTTTTGTTGGTTTTAAAAGCAAGAAAAGAAAAATTCAGATTTGTTGTAATTTTTTGGCCACCTTGAAGATTTACTTATTTATATCTATTAAATATTGAATTGAATGTAGAACAATTATGGAGAGATATTTCAAACGTATATCTTAATATTCTTCTAATCAACAATTTTTTGATAATTGATAAAAGTAAAGCTTCGAGTGATGTTTGATAGGAAATTGGGAAAATTGATGGTGGGGTTCAAAGTGATAAAATGAAAGTTGATTTTGGAAATGATGATCATATGGATAAAAATGATGTTGGGGATGAAAAGGATGATATCAATGTTGGAGAAGAAAGTTATGGAATTGATGTTGGAGAAGAAACGAGCGAAATTAATTTAGCTTAATTTCTTTGTGATCCTAGATTAAGAATAATAGTTTGATTGTGTATATTGAAAAAAATGTATTTGACAAGATCGATAATGATTTTATCACATGGCGATATCAAAGTATGAAAATTCGTAAAGATCTCTTGTAAAAGATATTGAAATATTTCACTATTATTTTATTTCAGAGTTTTTCATTTATCATTTTTGGACTCCTTAAACTTCAAAAGTTTGGCTCCGCCGCTACTTGCACATATGCATATGCATATGTTCACCTTTTCCATTTCTAGTTCGTCCAAATGCGTGAATAAAAAAGCAGCGGCTGCATCAAGCCATCAACTCCAACTTCCCTTTACGATGTGTCCAAGAAGCAAAACAAGATTTCTGGAACCAAACATATTTCTTCATTGAAATCCTCCATCTCTTTGGCATTTTTATCCACTGAAGCTGGGCACTATCTAATCAGTACCGCATATAAGAAATGCTTGATAAACAAGAGGTCTAATAGAAGAGCACCTCACTCTGAAATAAACTGAAAACATTTTCATGGAACAATTTGAATCAAACAATAAAGGTGGAAAATTATTAGAATGAAAAATATTTTCTACCCACATTTTCCATCCCACTAACATCAAATTGATTGAAACAAATTCAATTCATTCTTACTAAGCCTTTATTTGATCCTCATTATTTTTAACTCATTTTTCTACAATACTCAATTTTAACCGCATATTTTACACATAAGCACAAATTTTTTCTCTCATTTTCAATTACACAATGTCCTATCAATCACTATTCATTTATTTTTTTAAGCCAAATAGCGAGAATCAAACAGAGGCAACATTCAAACCCCCTATTATTTCTCTCAAATTCTAGAGCATTTCACTTAGTTCTTTAAGTGATTCTTCTTGAAGGCTAGATAATCCTACAAACTATTTGCGGATGATTCTTTTAAGCACTCAACTATCGAGAGGAGATAAATATAATTTGAGTACAATGTTCAAACGTGTTCAAGTCTTAATTCTTATTTTTCTCCATTTAATTTGTGTATCATTCCTACTCCCTTCTCCATCTTTCAAACAATCTCAAACGATATTCGAAATGAAGAACAAGACAATTATGATGACGATCGAATTGATGAATCAAGACCTGGTGGGGCTAGATCGCTTTGATAGAAATACTTTACTCGTTGGCAAGATAAATTGAAGTTCCTCCTAACTACGTTGAAGACCTTTTAGATACTTGATTCAAACTTGGCACAACTTCTCGAACCAACCGATGAAGACATGGATGCAATAAGGGCTAAAAGACAAAAGCATCAAGAAGTTGAACTAATTTGTTGAGACCACACTCTGAATGCATTATCCGATTGATTGTATGATCTCTATTCCAACATTCTTTGGTCAAGGAGATATGAGATGCTTTGGAAAAAAAAAAATACAATGTTGGA
Organism: Ligustrum vulgare; assembly: GCA_963555705.1. Classification (NCBI taxonomy): domain Eukaryota; kingdom Viridiplantae; phylum Streptophyta; class Magnoliopsida; order Lamiales; family Oleaceae; genus Ligustrum; species Ligustrum vulgare. Next base: position 12,283,979 of record OY743181.1, read on the forward strand.
GAAGAAACAGCAAAGAAATTTCTTATCTCAAGGTATTTTGATTTTAAATTCTTAGAAAATATACTCCTGTTACGTCATATACACAAACTTCAAATTATTGTGAACAAGTTAAAAATGGTGAAAATCAAAGTTCCTGAATTATTTCAAGTTGGTTCAATCATTGACAAAATGACCACCAACTTTGAGGGGTGATAAGTGTATTTTATGAACTTATTTATCTGTCGAAATTAGGATATTATAATATTTTTCTTGAATAAATTCTACTTAATTATTATTATTAGTCATTATTTTAGGTTTTATCCCAAGAGTCGAGAAGATGGAAGAATTGAAACAAATTCATGACAATTAGACGAATATTGAGATAAAACGAAGAAAAATGATTAAAGTGTACACTCTCAAAAGTTGAAGACCGAATGTGCAATTAATTCAAGGACCAACTTATTTTATTTGAAAGAATTGTGGCCCTAAAACATAAAAATTAAAGTATGAACTAATTGGACTTTTTTAGGGCTGATTTGGATGTTATATATATATTTATATATACACAGATATAAGGGAGAAGCCGTGTGGTGGGGGAAAAAGAATAGGAAGCAGCCGAGAGTCCAAGAGAGAGCAGCCGTGGGAGTAACATTGAGCCGAGAGGAATTCTGGGAAAAGAGACACAGCCGGGAGAGAATTGAGAGGCGCAGCCGAGAGACACAAACGGGGGCAGCTTTGAGAGTTTTATTCTTGGACTTGCGGCTGGGAATAAAAGAGGAAACTTGGCGGCGGCTGGTTTAAAAAAAATTAGGCAGCTTTGTGCATGGGAGTTAATTGGTTTTGCAGTGTTGGTCGGAGAATTACAGAGAATTGAGAGGGTGTGCTTTGTGAGATAAAACAAAAAGGAGAGTTGGCTGTGTAGTGGAACAACAAAAGGCAGCACTTCGGAGACTCGACTGTGCACAAGACTAGAATTGAGTGTTGACTGTTGGAAGATTAAGTGTGCATTGTGGAGAAAATAAAAAGGAACCTACCGACTGCAAATACAAAAAAAGTCAGAGAAGGCTGGTTTATTTTGGCGGTGATAAGTGATGACAATTCTTCAACTCTTCAAAATTCAGATTTTGTTCGCATTATTATTTATTGATATTTCTCCCAATAACATTAGTAGCTAAATTATTTATCGGGATTGACGATATAGATTTAAAGTTTTTAGTTTAATTTTGATTCTCAAATTGGTAATTTATTTTTATGTATTGATTTTATTAATGTGTTTAATACTTGAGTTGCTTGATCGTCAATTCATGATTAAATGATTGTTTTCATAATTCGAGAGGTGAGTTAACAATTAGATTACGCAATAAAATCCGGAAATTTCAACAAAAAGATAGAGATATGAATTTGTGGTTGCATGCGGTCAATTATGAATTCTTAGGAAATTTAATGCATTTAGCTAAGGAGAATTCTGACCCGCTATAGAGATACATGGTTGACTTAGTTAAATAGGTCTAATTTGAACTCGAGAGATGTAAATTAGATATATGCGTGAATTCGACCAAATACAATTTTAGAAAACAACTTGAGATGAGAAATTAAGCTAGAACGTTATTTCGAAATCGTTAGTCCCGATATTCATTCAATTGCTAGAAATCCCACCACTTTGTTTTTTGCTTTTATTAATTGCTTTTAGTTTAATTTTCTATTTTCATTTTAATTGCATTGTTTATTTCATTGATTTTCAATTATTTGTCGTTTTTGTTTTTATTATTTTGCAATTTGTTTCCTTAGTTAGTTTTGGTTTTAGTTTAGGAATTTTAAAATCAAAGTAAATCGATAAAAAATAAATAGTTCTCGTGGGATCGACAACCCGGACTCAAAAGTTCACTTTTACTACTTGTTAGCGATATCGTACACTTGCGATATTTTCTCATAACAAGTTTTTGGCGCCGTTGCCGGGAACTATTTTAATTTGTTATTTATTTATTTTGATTTTTAGCGTTCTTAGCTTTTAGAATTAGTCTTCCTTTAGTTTTTAGTATTTTGATTCATATAAACAAAAACAACAAAAATTCTCAAAAACTTTTCAAAAAAAAAATAAAAAATAAAAAAATAAATTTCTTCTTGTCCTTTTATGCTTCGTTCGCAAAGGGAAAATCTTTTACATTTCGAACCTGAAATTGAACAACTCTTTAGAGGACGACTTAGGGAACAACAAAATCTGAACCAAATGGTCAATCCAATCAATCCTTTGGAACACATTGAATTAAACCCGAATGCAGCTGCAGTACCTCCCGGTCAAAATGCAGCATTGCAAATCAATCAAAACAACCAACAAAATGTACAAGATGACAACATAGGAGACCTTCCTATGGGTCAATTCTTGACTCCTGTTGCCACTGCAAACCGTTCTAGTATATTATATCCGCCTTTTGGAAGGAATGACTTCCAATTAAAAGCAGATTTAATAAACATTTTCAGTAATAATCTTCAATTTTTTGGAAAGGCACACGAGGACCCCAACGCACATGTTGCAAGATTTGGGAGAATGTGCCAAAATTTCCAATTTCAAGGGATAAACGATGATATCATTCGTTTAAGACTATTTCCTTACGCCTTAAGAGATAGTGCATTGGAGTGGCTTGATTCTGAGCCTAATTTAGTATAGCTACATGGGATGACTTAGCTAGAAAATTCTGTAACAAATATTTTTCACCCGCTAAATTAGCTAAACTAAAATTGGAGATATCTACTTTTCAACAACTAGACGGTGAGAGTTTTCATGAATCTTGGGGTAGATTTAAGGATCTTCTTAGAAAATGTCCTTATCATGGATTTAATAAAGGCCTTCAAGTTCAATACTTTTACTCTGGGTTGTCACCACAATACAAATCCATAGTGGACTCATCAGCTGGTGGGTCCATTACCAATAAAAGTGTCAACCAAGCATGGGACTTGGTGGAACTCATTGCAAAAACACACACCATGTTCCCGTCTGAAAGAGTAGTGCACAAAAGAGTTGCTGGAGTGCATATGTAGATGCACTGACCAGTACAAATGCGCAACTTGCTGCGCTAACAAAAAAGGTTGGCATGTTGTTTTCACATCATCAAGGAGTTCACGCTATTCAATCACCAGTAGTGTGTGAGAATTGTAGCGCGAATCGTTCAACCGAAAATTGCATGTTGTTGGCGTCAAAAGAGGAGCAGGTTAATTTTGTGCAAAACAATCATCAACAACAGAATGACCCATATGCTCCTACTTACAACCCTGGTTGGAGACAACACCCAAACTTCAAATGGTCTAACAATCAAAATGAGTTTAACCAACCAATGCAAGAGAGAAGACCAAGTTTGGGGGAAATGTTTCAACAACACATGCAGAGGACTGATAAAATATTTGAACTGCATCAAGCAACCATACAAAATCATTCTGCTGCACTTAAAGGGCTTGAAAATCAGATAAGTCAAATCGCTCAACAACTTTCTAAGCGAGCACCTGGAACACTCCCAAGTAACACAGTTAAAAATCCAATGGATCATGTCAACATGATCTCTGCAGTAGAGATGAGAAAAATCTATACTCCAGCTTCTGAGGAAGCTGTTGAGGATGAATCATACATTCCCGCAGGGAAATATTTTCCACCAAATGGATATGTACCTCCAATCCCTTTCCCTCATACACTCCTAAGAAATAGGATACATAAGGATGTTCAGGCTGTCAATACTAGAAATGGTGTTCAATTGCCCAAAACACATGAAGAAAGACCTGAGAGGGAAGACAAACAAGTGGTTGGAGAAGTAGAGAATAAATCTGAAAAACCTAATCAGTCAACCAAACCTGAAACTCAAAAGAAAGAAGAAGAATCTCAATCACCTATCAAGACCTATGTCCCACCAGTCTCATTCCCCCAACGTCTGCAAAATCACAAAATGGATAAGAAGTTTAGTAAATTTCTGGAAGTATTCAAGAAATTGAATATTAACATTCCATTTGCAGATGCTTTGGCTCAGATGCCAGCTTATCTCAAGTTTATGAAAGAGATGATTTCTAAAAAGAGGAAGTTGAGGGAATTTGAGACTGTATCCTTAACTGAGGAGTGCAACGCAATTCTACAAAATAAATTGCCTCCAAAACTCAAAGATCCAGGGAGTTTCTGTATCCCTTGTGATATTGGAAATTTTAAATTTGATAGAGTTTTGTGTGATTTGGGAGCAAGTATCAATTTAATGCCTCTCTCAGTTTACAAGAAATTTGGATTAGGGAAACCCCAGGTAAAATCACATGACAGCTGGCTGACAGATCTGTGAAGCATCAATATGGTGTCATTGAGGACATTTTACTTAAAGTGGATAAATTCATTTTTTCAGTAGATTTCGTGATTTTGGATATTAAAGAGGACAGTCAAATGCCACTTATTTTTGGTAGACCTTTCCTAACCACAGGACGAGCTTTAATAGATGTCGAAAAGGGAGAGGTGATCTTAAGGGTTCAGGATGATCAAATGACTTTCAGTGTCACTCAATACCCTAACAAATATTATCAGACAGAAAGTTGCTTCAAACTGGAAAAAGTGGTGCAAGAACTTGGTAATAATTTGAAGCAAGAAGAAAAACCATGTGGCACTCAAATCAACAATAAAAAATTCAAGAAAGTGCGCAAAAATGTTGAGAAATGCAAGGCGGGAAATTGCAAGGAGTGCAGGGCATCACGAGCATCCTTTAAGCCACCATAAGAAAGTTTGCAAAAAGTCGAGCTTTAGACTTTAAACAGAGCGCTTATTGGGAGGCAACCCAATTTTCTATCTCTTTTATTTATTTTGCTTTATTTACAGCTTTACATTTAAATTTTTAGGTAGTACTTGCATTTTATGTTATTTTATTATATTTTTATTTTTTTCATTCTTGGAGTTTTTGAAGTTAGCATCTCTAGCACCGACCTCTTTGATTTGATTTTCAAGTGCATTTTTAGTTCTAATTCATACATCATCTATGATCTTACAATTCTGCATCACATTGTTTTAACCTCATTGCTCTTATCACATCGAAAGCAAATCATAGGTATGATTTTGCACGTTTTGAGGAATTATGCGTGATAATTGTAATATTCATGATGGTTGACCATGTTTGAAAATTCAAAATTTTCTATGTTTAAGTTGGGATTGTTGGTGTTGATCTATTTCAGTTTATTAATGGTGTGTGTGATTCTAATGTTTTTTTTTTTACTTGCGAGGAACACACACCACTTGTAACACTTCCAACCAAACATGAAAATACAAGAAACGGGTCGAAATCTTTCAAGCGAGTTCAAAACCAAGCTTCAAGTTATCACATTGCTCCTCTAAACCTGGGAAGTATCTAACTCCTCTTTATGTATTGTTATCAATTAATATATCTTTTCTTTTACATTGAGGATAATGTAACTTTCTAGTTTGGGGGGTGGTATCTCATTTCTTCATCTTGTTCATTCGATACCTTGTTTTTGGGATTCACAAAAAAAAAAAAGTGAAAATTTTGAAATTTTTTTTGTTGATTTATTTATTACTTATGACATGATTTGAATTGACTTTTGTGCTTTAGTTAGAAAATTTGGACAACATGTGAACTAAAATTTTTCTTAACATTCATCCATGTAAGACGTTAATCAAACTTGAGCACATAGCCACTTTCGAATAATAACTTGTGTAGGGAGATGCTTGATACTTGTGGGATAAACTTGTACACTTTGAACATAGAATTGACTGAAAATCACAAACATTAAGAAATTAGATCATGACCTGAAATGTAGAACCAAATTGCTCAAGAAGCAGTTTGGGGGTAGAAAGGTCAAGTACAAGTAGGCATTGACAGATTGAGGGTCTGAAGTTTTTAATTATCCATCTTTAGTGTAAGGGGTTTTAATCAACATGTATAAACCATGACCAGCATAAAAACAGAAAAATGCTGAAGATCTTATTCTGCTCTTCAAAAGCCTTTTTGACTCGAGTAATTAAGTCCGAGGGGTCTTTCAAACTTGGTGCCCTAAAGTCCTCTGGCTTGGGAGTCACCAACCTAAAGCTCGCTACAAGGGTCAACTAGAAAGTAAGTACGGGGAGTGGACTTACACATAAGACATTAAAACATTTTTAACTTTTCTGTTTAAGCCTTTATGACTCGGGTAATTAAGTCTGAGGGGTTCTCTGAACCTGGTACCCTAAGCTCAACTGAGTTGGGAGCTGCCGACCTAAAGCTCGCTACATGGGTCATATAGAAAGCCAGTATGAGAAGTTCTGCACAAATATGGTAAAAAATAAGGACATTAAAAGAAAAAGTCGCCCATATAAAAAAAAAAAAGATATATAAATGGTATAAACTTTATTGATTAAAATTCCTAATACTGGAGTGTGGGATTGGAGATGAATTATTCTTGGTATGTCGTGCATACTTTTAAAATCTTAACTGTCTTGTGTGGAAAAATGCAATTTATACAAGTTTAGAAACCACATCAATAGGAAAGACCTCGGGATATGAGAGAAAAGCATTAAGGTTGTAATCGTTCATGAGAGTGTAAGGAAAATAAAAAGAAAATCATTGTTGACCACATGGGATTCGGGTTTATTTCTGCATGACTAGTCACACGGTGTCAAGTTTATTTTTATATGAGTTTGCATTCGATTTTTGGCTATTCACACAAACACGATGAAGTGAGCATAGGATGAATGAAAATAATTTTTGTTGTTCATATTTCTTCTCTAAAGTGAATCGTCATTTTAGATTATTAACGTGTACGGTAAATAAATTGAAAAAAAACAAAAACAAAAACAATTTTTTTTTGCATTTTTATTTTTATTTTTATAGTTTAGTTTTATTTTTTTATTTTTTTTTTGTTCGAGGACAAACAAATATAGTAGTTTGGGAGGGTTTGATAAGTGTATAATACACTTATTTATCTGTCGAAATTAGGATATTATAATGTTTTTCTTGAATAAATTCTACTTAGTTGTTATTATTGGTCATTATTTCAGGTTTTATCCCAAGAGTCGAGAAGATGGAAGAATTGAAGCAAATTCATGACAATTGGACGAATATTGAGATAAAACGAAGAAAAATGACTAAAGTGTACACTCCCAAAAGTTGATGACCGAATGTGCAATTAACTCAAGGACCAACTTATTTTATTTGGAAGAATTGTGGCCCTAAAACATAAAAATTAAAGTATGAACTAATTGGACTTTTTTAGGACTGATTTGGAGGTTATATATATTTATATATACACAAACATAAGGGAGAAGCCGTGTGGTGGGGGAAAAAGAATAGGAAGCAGCAGAGAGTCCAAGAGAGAGCAGCCGTGGGAGTATCATTGAACCGAGATGATGATATGACACCCGTGTAACTATCCATGTGTGTTATGATAAGTCACTCTTCAAAACATAGGACAAAATTATTGATGGACAATAGATTCAAAAGGAAAATAAAAGACGCTTCAAAGTATTTGACAAAGTCGATGTTGAACTCATCTTCACTTCTGAAAAGATGATAACTTTGACAAATGTACTTCTCGTCTCCCGGATATGAATAAAAACTTAGTAAGTAATGTTCTTTAATGATAACTCGGGATCAAATCGGTATTTAAGTCGAAAAAATGTTTTAACCCAAAATGGGTATTTGTGGGAAATGGCTATGCAAATGACGAAATGGTCAAACACTGTACAATTTTGAGCAATTTCAATAAATTTTTTTAATGTTATCGATTCATTTTCTTTATGACATGATAGATTAGCAAATGTAGAATCTAGTAGCATGAAAAGAATGATTAAATGCAGATTAATTACATGTGAATTTGATAAATGTGAAACATGTGTTAAATCAAACATTAATAAATAAAATCATTTCAAAGTGTTGAAAGATCATCTCATTTACTTGAATTTGTGAATTAATGACATGCTAACTAGAGGAGGAAATATGTACTTTATAACTTTCATTGATGACTGTTCTAGATATATGATAAGTGCATTTTCTACACTTATTTAGGCTCTAAACCTAGATGCTTGTTAGGTCTCTTTATAGTTTTTCTACTTAATTTGTGTTTATTTAAAATATTAACCCAAGGGCAAGACAATTGAATGATTGGGGTAAATCGAGGCAAATTGATTACAATGTAGACTTAATCAAGCACCGGAACCTAAAGAAGTAAAACAAGAAACCTTTGTGCGGAGCACATGAAAAAAATAGTACACAACTTTTAGTAGAGAGATCATTATGGACCACATAATATATCATTGGAAAGATAATTGAATTTTGAGTTCAACGCAAAAAAAAAAAAAAAAGGAGCTCAATTCAAAAGTTATATAAGTTTGAAAGTTTGTACCAAAGCTAAAAAAAGGTAGCTCCAAGCGATCGCCTAATTTATATCACGCGATCTCCCAATGGGTATTTTGTACGTCATATTTAAATTCAATTAAGCCAAGCGATCGCCTATCTTAATGCTAATTGATCTATTGGCCAAAATCTGGGCATATCTTGTATCCTTTTCAAACACAGATTTTATGATTCCTTTTTTACTTGGACAAGGATTATACTCTCTATTGTAAATACGTGTTTCAAAGATGAGAGTTAGGTTAGAGGATTATTCTACATCAAGATTCAAGAGGCTGAATCAAGAGCCGCACTTTAGGATTAAAGTGGAATAACACAAAGCAAAGCAACTTATATCAAGATCTCATCCGGTAAATTGAAGAAAAAGATTAATTGAAGATCTTATTCTTTCTGGATGATGAATTCAACAATGTTGTCTTGTTTCTTTCTAATCTACATGATAGGCTAGATAAAATATTTTGTTAGGGTTAAGATGAAACATTTATTACTTTCTTGTTATTCTTGAATATTGAGTTTTCCTTAAGCAACCGTTCGGCTAGGACAATAAACTAGTTTAGAAACTTCGCAATTTTTCAAACCACTTTTTAACCATACATATTTTCTCTCTTCAATTTTTAACCACACATTTTACCTCAATAACATAAATAAATCCGTTTATAAACCACTACAGTATTACCAAACAGAGGCTAAAACAATATCTTGATTTTCTTGAGTAATTGATGTTGATTTTCATTATTCTACAATTGTGTTATCAACGATTGTATGAACTGTTGTGATGCATTTTTAGATTCAAAAGATTGAAAATAAGTTAGACATATATTAATTGTCATAAAGTTCGATAGAGAATAGAAATATTCCGATGTACTTTATGTGATCTATAAGTATTCATAAATCTTTAAAACTTTCTTATATGTTCGCATTCATCATAGAAATATAAGTAGGTCACATATATGAATATATTTTAATTCTACTTGATAGAGGGTCTTAAATAATTTATAAATATTGATCTTCATAATCATGAAATTGTTGTCAATTCAATAGCATGGAATTAATAAGAGATAATAAAAGTGAATTCTACGCCTTAGCACTACATTCTCATGATCAAAGCCATTCATTCATTATTGGGTATTTTATTTCTTAGATTAATTTGCTTTTACAAACTTTCAAAATTGATATTACCTGTTTTGGTTAAAGCTAGAACTTAGAAAATAATTTATCTCAATCCACGTGGGTACGATAATTAGACTCACAATCCACTTTATTACTTATTCGATCCACACAATTGCGGTTAGGAAAGCACGCATCAAGTTTTTTGCGTCGTTGCGATGATTGAAGTTTATTTTATTTTTTTAAGTGATCTAGAGACTAGCACTGATTCAAAACTTATCTGTTTTATTTTATTTTATTTCAATTTACTTAGCTATTTCTATTTATTAGATCTTGTTAACTTATTTAAGTTGGCATTTTCTATTTTTTTTACATGTTTTAATTTAAGTTAATTTAATTTAATTACTATACACTTGTGTTTAGTAATTCATTGACTTTAATTAAGTTACTCGATTCTTTCTTGGACTATTAAGTGTATTTATCTCCTATATTTTTGGAATAATTATCTCGTGATAATTGATAATGATTGGAGACTTATCGTGTTTGATACGTATTGTGATAATAGTATTCTTGGGCTAGAATTCAATATTATCACTTATCATTCTTGATAAGGATTCAAGATTGATAGAATATCTTGATTGGCCGAAAATCTTGGTCCAATTCTTGATGTCCAATTTTTGTTTATCATTTATGGTAAGATCCTTTATTTCATAACCAACTTTGATTATACTACCGTATCTTCACTTATGGTAAGATTCTTTAATTTATGATTATTTTACCTTATCTCTAATTATCCTTGATTTAATTGCAGGTAACGGAGATTTTGTGCAACTAGGATTCTTGATCGACAAGCAATCCGATTGCACTTAAATAAAGGAGACTGGGCCGATTTTCCTTAAGAAGTCTTGAAGCCAAAATTCGTGTGGTGCACTAATTATACACGGTTTCTACATTATTGTGACTTTAGTTCTCCGGGAGGAGTTTTTCAATCACTACAAGAAGAAAAGACTTTCAGCATGAAGATCAAACGGGAGGTTTGGGTCTTGTTCGAACGGGAGTTCGAGGTTGTTGAAGATCATTGCGGTGTCAAAGAAAGCTACTGAAGAGTGGTGGGACATCAGCTCATATTACACACCATAGAAGAATCAATGACTGATTTATTTCTTGGGTGTTTGATAGATTTATGCGTAAATTTATCTTGTAACTTAGATTGAAATGTGTAATCTCTTTTCTTAAATAGTGATTGATTTTTGTCCGCAGGGTGCGGGCACGTAGGTTTTCCCTGTTAGGGTTTTTCCCACGTTAAGCTCAAATATTGTGTTCTTGTCTCTTTACAATTTTGCACCTTTTATTTAAAATGTTCATGTTCTACAATCCAGATGAATATGGGATATAAGGATTCATCCTATATTCGTTTGGGTCTGCACTAAACAAAATTTCACGTGTTTTGTTAATACTCAACTGTCTAGATCAATCTGTGACAGTCTATTCGTTTAAAAATCAAATTTAGACAACTTTATATTTTCAATTGGTATCAAAGTGGGTTCGCTTCTAGAAAGTGAGATCCGGTTGTCTAAAATGAAATATTCTGCATCTCTTAGGCCACCTTTGTTGACTAGTAATAATTATGCATATTGAAAAATTCATATGAAAATTTTTATTCAGTCTATTGATGAACGTTGTTGGACATCAGTCATTGATGGTTACATAGTACCCACTGTCACTGTTGGAGGTGTTGTCACAACTGTATCTAGAAGTGCATATACTGGTGATGAATTATCTAATGCAAATTGGAATTCAAAAGCACTTAACGCTATTATTTATTTCGTTGATCCAGGTCAATTCAGGTTGATTTCTTCCTTAAGAACCACTAAGGAAGCATGGGATGCTCTGAGGGTAGCAAATGAAGGAACCAATGCTGTCAAAACCTCTAAGTTACATATGATCACTCTTGAGTTTGAACAACTATCTATGGACGAGTGAGAAGACTTCAAAAGTTTCTATGCCAGATTAAGTGATCTCACAAATTCGGCTGAAGCCCTTGGTAAAACATACTCCAACGAGCAAATTGTGCAAAAGATTCTCAGATCTTTACCAGAAAAATTCCATGCAAAAGTAACAGCCATCGAAGAAAGTAAGGATCTTTCAACCAAGAGAGTTGAGGAACTTGTAGGCTCATTAATGACCTATGAGTTAAATCTGGCTCGAAGAAAGAAAGACAAGAAACTAGGGATTGCTTTCAAAGCAAGCACTGAGGAGCCAAACGAATTTGGTGAGACTGATGAAGATGAAAGCCTCGCACTTCTCACTAGACAATTTAAGAAGTTCCTCAAGGGTAAACAGAAAGAAAGATCTACAAACCTTCAAGGCCAGAATCAAAATCAACAAAGGCAAAGGAAGAAAAACAATTTCAATCCCAGGAACAATGTTAATTCATCTGAATGAAAGCCTAAGAATCGTATTCAATGCAAAGAATGTGAAGGATATGGACACATAGCAGCAGATTGCCCTAACCCTCTAAAGAAGACCAAAGGAAGGAAGGCCATGAATGTTACATGGAGTGATGGGGACACAGATGAATCTAATACAATTCAGAAAACTGCAATTCTAAAAAACAGGTAACTACTTTTACTGCTTTACAGTCATCTGGTACTGATTCTGGATACTCTTCTTATGTAGGAACTAACTCAAATGAATCTGGATTAAACATTGAAAGTTTGAAGAAAGAACTTCAAAAAGCATAAGAGGGGATACAACTGTTGCAAGTCGTGGCTGAACACAACAGAGAAAATCATCCAAATGTATCTGCATTCCCAGATGACGAACAAAATGAGGTAAGTAGGTTGAGCACAGAACTTGCTAAAGTACAAGGAAATATCAAGAAACTGGTACGTGGATCTGTCCAGCTTGATGAAATTCTGAATAGTTGCACACCTGTTAGCTTGAAAAGTGGTCCTGGATATGAAGGTAAAGGTAAAAATCATGACAATAAAATGAACTTTGTGAAAGAATCTGGATACGGATACAAGGAGCAAAGTAGAAACTACACAAATGCATCTACCTCCAACCATCATCAATTCAATATTGCTGGAACTCAAAAGTCACATCCAGCCAGGAACCATATAGGTAGAAAATTTCAACCGAATCTATACAAGAAAGATGAACCTGTCCATCAAGATGGTAGAAAATTTCAACCGTATCAGAGTATGCAAGATACATCTGTCTTCCAGGTATTCTGTAATTTTTTTTGCTAAATCTGGTCATGATGTATTTAGGTGTCATGAGTACTTGAAATTAATCAATTCACACAAAAGAAGACTTGTTTCTAGGCAAGAAAAGAAAATTAGAACTAACGCTTATGTAGTTCAATTATCTTTTAGTGTTTTGATTCCTAACACCTGGTATTTTGATAGTGGATGTTCTAGACACATGACAGGTGATCTCTCTTTGTTGTCTCACTTTGAAAAAGGTGAGACAGGTGTTGTTACCTTTGGTGATGGCCAAAAAGGTAAGATAGATGGGTCTGGTATTATCAATATCAAAGGACTGCCTACATTAACCAATGTTTCATATGTTATAGGACTTAAGGAAAATTTGATTAGTGTAGGAGAATTGTGTGATGATAACTTGCTTGCCATGTTATCTAAAGACTATTGCAAGGTATTAAGTTGTGACAAGAATTCAAATACGTTAAAAAGTGTTTTGTTTAAGGGAGTTAGATCCAAAGACAAATACTATACACTTGAAAGTCACATAACTTGCAATTCTGTAAAGACCAAAACCGAGGAACTGTGGCATAACCGGTTAGGGCATCTAAACTACCATGATCTCATGAAGCTGACCAGACTACAGGTTGTGAGAGACTTACCTAGCATAAAAAACATTCCAGATGGAATCTGCAGTGAATGTCAAAAGGATAAGCAAATCAAAAGTCAACACAAATCAGGTACATCTATTAATACCTCATATACTTGAACTAACTCACATGGATCTGATGGGTCCTGTTCAAAAGGAAAGTATTGGAGTAAAGAGGTACATTTATGTTTGGGTTATGTTTATTCGTGATAAATCTGATGCATTTGACAATTTTGCTAATCTTTTTCAGAAATTGAGAAATGAAAAGGCTGAGGAACAAGTAAGAGTCAAAAGGATCAGAAGTTATCATGGAAGAGAGTTTGAAAATTCTGACTTAGCTGATTTTTGTATCCAATATGGAATCAAGCATGAGTTTTCAGCCCCAAAGACTCCTCAACAGAATGGAGTGGTGGAAAGGAAAAACAGAACTCTGCAAGAGATGGCTCGTGTCATGCTAAATAGCAACAAATTACCTAGAATATTTTGGGCAGAAGCCATATATACTGCTTGTTATATTATCAATAGAGCCATTCTTAGAACAGGAACAAATCAAACTCCCTATGAAATCTGGAAGGGTAGAAAACCTAGGGCTGACTATTTTCATGCTTTTGGATGTAAATGCTATATTTTAAAAGATAGGGAACATCTAGGAAAATTTGACTCAAAATATGAGAATGAATATTTTTTGGTTATACTGTAAAACAGTAGGGCGTATAGAGTATATAATCCCAAACAGTTGTTGAATCAGTTAATGTGAAAGTGGATGATACTAATGGTTTAAATTCTGACTTGCAGGAAGTAGAGGATGATCAGTTGGAGATTCCACCAAAACAGCAAGATGAAACTATAAAAACATTAGAGAAACCACAACTAGCAGAAAGTCAGAATAATATTGAAGAATGTGACACGGATGAATCTGGTTGTCCAAATACATATGTCTTTCCAGAGGCATCTGACTACCCAAATACACCTGATACTACAGAACCAGAAGTGTTGAAAAACCCATATGTTAGAGTTCAAAATGTTCATCCACTTGAAAACATTATCACTGATCTGTCTAAAAGGAATGTCACTAGTTGAACCAAAAAATGTCAAAGAAGCCTTGACAGATGAATACTGGGTACAAGCAATGCAGGATGAACTCAATCAATTCGAAAGAAATAACATCTGGGAATTGGTGCCCTGTCCAAAAAAAGGAAATGTAATTGGGAACAAATGGATCTTCAAAAATAAGTCAGATGAAATGCTATATCCATTGCTAAAAAATTATGCAAAATCCTCGGTAAGTGCTCAAAAAAGTAAAACACAACTCATGGTAATGCAATATATATACAAAAGCAAACCGAAAACAGTCTAGATAGAGAAAAAACAGAAATAATTTAGCTACTTCATAATAAATGAAACATATTCAATTTCACAATGTCCTAGTGGCATTCTAAACATACATGAAAATATAAATTATACCCATGTCAAATGTTTCATATACAAATAGGTATGCACGTGTGTGAACTATATCTAAATATAAAATAGTTACCCACGTATTCATCTTCGATTTCTTCAATACGATTCAGGGTATTAAGAGGGAGATAGCATTGCAACAACTTGAACTCACTCATCTTATTTGTCACCTTATACACTTGATAAATATTCTATTGCTTACAAATTCCATTAATAGACAGGCCAAGAGAGGATCAAGTTTAATCCACCAAACCTGCATGAAAGTAGCGCCGACTATTCAGCCTTACTGTGTTATAGAAATTGCATCTTTGAATAGAGGTAAGAAACGGGTTTTGTTAAATCAAATAAAATGGATCATCAATTCTCATCCGGCGGAATATCAACCTGATTCGTGAGGAAGAAAAGCGCCACACGTCTCCTTCTCCTTGGCTGTCATCTTCTAATTCCATTCGGATGAGAGGATATACCAAACCTGCGTGAAAGTAGCAACGACTATTAAGCCTTACCGTGTTATAGAAATTACGGCTTTGAATAGAGGGAAGAAATGGGTTTTGTTGGATAAAAAATGGGTCATCAATTCTCATCCGGTGGAATATAAACTGATTCACGCGTTATATCTACCGGCGACAATGGAGAGCATATAGATGCGATGATGGAGAGGACGCAGGGAGAGGTAGGATGGAGTTTATTTCTAGGGAAAATGGAGAGGCGGAGATTGATGAGGTTTAACTTGATTAATAAATATATTTGGGTTAGAACAAACTATGTGAGGGCACATTTGGTAATCAAAAGATTCTCCCCTATTAGTACTTCTAAGGTAGCAGCGATGGTAAATAAATAAATAAATATAATATAATAATATTAGATAGATAATAGATAAATAGATAGATAGATAGTAGATAAGGACACTATTAACCATAAATATAAAAATTTAAGGTCAAAAACGATATTATCAAATTTTTCATGGAAAAATGTGAACGGACATTCTTTGTACATTTAGGGATTCAAGACAACTGTTCGCTAAAATCGTATACCGCAAGTGCACTGATAAGTGTATTTTATACACTTATTTGTATGTCTAAATTAGGTGTAATTATGGTCGTTTTGGAATATTTGCTATTTAATTTGTGTTTATCGTTTACTTTTCAGAAAATATCCCAAAAGATGAAGAATGATGAAATCAATGGGAAAAATGCATATTTGGATGTTGATTGGAGCTAAAACGAGCAATTGATAAGTTTGTGATGTCAACCGGAGAGATGAAATGTGCCAAAGTGAAGAAATCAGAGGTTGGAGGACCTAATTGAATAAATTAAGAGCTTGAATGGTCAAATCGAGAAGAAGATAAAGTTTGGGGACTAAATTGCAACAATCGGAAGTTGAGGACTGAAGGTGCAATTAAAAGTCAGGGACTAACTTGTACAGCCGAGAAAATTGCTAAGTCGCGATCGCTGGATACGTTCCACGCGATCGCGAGAAGGTTCAAATTCTTAACCCGAGAGCTTTAACGTCTACCACGCGATCGCCAAAGGGTCTACCACGCGATCGCGCGCTTGTCCGACTGGGCCGCAGATCAGATTTTTCTCGCGATTCTTGACAGGCTTTGGGCTTTTTGACCTAGGTTTTCTCCAAAACCTATATATACAACATAAGAGGCACGAGATCTAGACCTTTGCCTCTCCATAGAACAAGCCACAATAGAGAATTCAACATCAAATTCTTGGAGAATCAAGCATTGCAAAGGCGCGTGAATTGGAAACAGTTGAAGAATTGATAATTGGTGCAATCTTTCCATTCTTTATATTGTTTTTCAATGAACGTTTATTTTTACTGTTTTTGTTATTTCATGATGATGTGTAACTAATTTTAACGTTGGGATGAACGATGTAGCCTAGTTAATTATTTTAATGCAATATTCCTTGTTTTAACGCTTTAATGCATGTATTGATTTATTATTGCGTTTAATGCGTGAATGAACTGGCCACTTATTCATGATTTCATGTGTTATTTCCATAATCCGAGAGGTGAGTTAATAACATAGATCTAGGTAATAAATCCGGTAATTGAACGAGAGATAGAGATATACTCTTGTAATTATTGCGGTCGTGTGTGAATTCTTGTGTGTAATGCATCTAGTTAAGGAATATTCGGACCCGCTGTAGAGATATAAGGTTGACTTATTTAGGTAGGATTGATTTAAACTCGAGAGAGGAATCTCAATTTAAATTAGTGAATTCGACCGAACACACAAATAGGAAATAAAACTGGAATTGGAATTGATTTAATTAGCTAGGTGAAGTCGTGAATCCCAACTACTTTACAATCTTATTTGAAAACAAAACAATTTCACAATTTAATTATTTAATTCATCTTCTTAGTTTTAATTTAAAACCACAAATTCTATTTCGTCTGTTCAAATAAAATTAGAACTAAAACATTTCGGTAATTAATAGCAGTCCTCGTGGGAACGATAATCCGGACTCTAAGGTCCACTTTATTACTTGATTGCGATATCGTACACTTGCGATCTCAAATTCTACAACAAGTTTTTGGCGCCGTTGCCGGGGACTGTTTTTATATTAATATCGATACCAATTAGTTCTTGCTTTAGTTTGAATTTGTATTTGTATTTTTTATTATTTTTATTACTATTTATTTTTATTTTTTTTAAGTTGTGAATTGTCTCTTTCTCAGGTATTGAATGAATATTGAGATAGTTGGAGGCAACACAGCAAGATGGCAGCAAACAATAATCAATGGCTCTTTGATCGAACGACAGTTCAGACGTATCTGATGTGTGATTTCTGTTGGGGAAATCATGTTGTATTCGATTGCCCTATTGCACCCAAGGATGCTATATGGAAGGCTGATTGTTGTGGGAATTATTATATGGTAGAGCAGGAGTGTCCACCGATACATGCAGTTCAAGCTGAAACTGAAGATTTTGACAATGAAGATTTGATAAACCAGGAATTGCAAAGACAACAAGCTGAAATTAAGAAGTTGATGGAGCAGTGGACAGTAAGCATGGCTGAGAGTCAGCCATTGCCATTACCAGAAATTCAGGTGCAGAGATCAGAGGAGCCAGACAAATTGGTTGAAACAGTTGAAGAAAAAGAAGAAGAAATTGAAGGAGTGGATCAACCAGAAGAAAATAGCTGCCATGAAGATATCCTTGTCCAACTGTCAACGATGCAGAATCAAGACATCAAGCTCGGGGAGACTTCAATCAAAGTGGAAGACCAATTGAAGAAAGAGGATTCGATCACAGAAAAGCAGACACTTAAGGGTGCCGAAGTTGCAATGCAATCCTCCAAATTCAATGATTGGGCAAGAATTGATTTCATCATTGGTGATGAAAAGATAATTGAAGTCTACATTTTGAAAGTTGAATCGAGTGGAGATGTTAACACTTATGACATGGGCAAGGTACAATTTTTGAGCTCAAATGCACTGTGGAGCAAATTTGACCGTCACAAACAAAGACGGTCATCAAAAGCTCTCTTTAAAGTTCCTTGAAAAATCAGGTAAAAAGTCGGGCTTTAGACTTAAAATGGAGCGCTTGTTGGGAGGCAACCCAATTTTTCTTCCCTTTTACTTATTCCGTTTTTCATTATTTATTTTAGTATTGAAATTTTAGATATATGCATATTTAGGAATGTTTTTAATTTTGCATGTTTATATTAGGCTAGGTTTTTATCGTCATTCCATACTCTCACACACACACTAGTTGAATCATGACGATAAGGTTTGGAGAATCATTGCATCGATCATGAAGTGATTAGGGGGATAAAAATGATTTTGGAAATCAAAAATAGGAAAATTTCCATTACTGCCGGAAACTACGCGATCGCGGGCCTATAAGGTCTAGCGATCGCGAGTTTGCATTTAAAAATCAACAGGTTTTAAAACCTTGAACCACGCGATCGCTGGCCCTCCAGCCAAGCGATCGCGTGGTTAATCTGGTACCAAATTCGGCAGTTTAAGTGCTTCATTTAATTCTTTCAAGTTTAAACAACATGAATTTGTTTTCTCTCCTCTAATCACCTCATATTTGATCTTTCATCTATCATGCATGTAATCAACACTTCATTGAACCAAATTGATTGCTATTTTCACATCCAAATCAATGAAAGGTATGAAATTCTTCATTTAAATCCATGTTTACTCAAAATTTTGAAATTTTCTTTGAGTTCTTGGATTTTGAAATTGTGAATGGTGAAGAGTGGGCTTAGGTTAGTGGTTGGAGATTGTGATTTGTGGTTTAGTAGACAAAAAATTTTGGGTTCATTCATGCCTCCAACCCTATACATATCCATTGATTTTTGCAATGCCCATTAAGTGTTTGATGAAATGCTACAAAGATGTTCTTGTGCTAATTTTAGAAATTCATCCGAGCATTTATCTTCATGACATGGTTATCATTGAGTAAGTGTGTTTAGTTCATGAATTAGTACACTACATGGCATGAAATCCATTAAAACAATGTTTGCACCATGACAGTCCCATTGCAAGGCCACTGCAGGCCATTGCACCCTGAAAACTGCTTCACGTCACCTACTTCTCTACATTGTTTCATGACCCTATTGATCTTCAAATGCGCTGAATTTTTAATATATTGTCGATCATGCTGTGAACTTTAACGTATCAAAAGATGGCTCAGGAAAATTTAAGTTTTTCTAGGCGATGTCAAGGCTTGAATGTGTGTGGTCGACCAATTTTGAAAATTCAAAATTTTGCTTTAACTTCAGTTTGGGGGTGTGCTACTGAACTACCATTATTTCTTATTGATGTTTATGACTTTTAATATTACTTATCTCTTATTTGCAAGGTAAACATCAGGCAAGACACATCCGATCAAGTTGGGCAAGGCAAGAAATAGGGTCAAATTCATCCAACATCATTTCAAATTGAAGCATCAAGACTACAATGAGACATCTCCTCTACACTTGGGAAGTTCTCGTTTCCTTTCTTTTGTCAAGTTTTGCATTAGTCTTACTTATTTATGTGGCAAAACATTGAGGACAATGTTCATTTCTAGTTTGGGGGTGGATCTCATTATTTCCATATTAGTACTTTTCATTCTATTTTATTGGGATAATAAATAAAAAAAAAAAATTTGAAAATTGAAAATGTGTTAACTTGTTTATTGCCTAGGATATAGTATGAATCAATTTGTGCTTAAGTTTGAAAATTGGACAACATGAAAACATGAACTTATTTTGAACTAGTTATATTTTGCTAGATTCATATTTATTGCGCACATAGCCAGTGTTGGATAATTGCTTGTGTTAGGGATTTTGTTTAATATATGTGGGGCAAATTTGTGCGATTTGAACTTAGGAATGTCTTAAAAATCCCTGAACTTAGATGGTAAGATATCCAATCCCTAAATTAGAACCAATCATGCTAAAAGGCAAGTTTGGGGGTAAAAGGGTTGGAATTTGTGTGTATTGACGGGTTGGAGGTCTGTGGTTCTTGGTTTTGCACTTTAGTCATTACATTTTGGTCAACGGGTATAAATCATTTCCAGCATAAAAACAGAAAAATGCTGAAGGTCTTATTCCGCTCTTCAAATGCCTTTTTGACTCGAGTAAGTAAGTCCGAGGGGTCTTTCAAACCTGGTGCCCTAAAGCCAACTGGCTTGGGAGTCATCGACCTAAAGCTCGCTACATGGGTCAATTAGAAAGCAAGTACGGAGAGTGGACTTACACATAAGACATTATAACATCCTTAACTTTTCTGTTTAAGCCTTTATGACTCGGGCAAGTACGTCTGAGGGGTTCTCTGAACCTGGTACCCTAAAGCCGTCTGGTTTGGGAGTTACCGATCTGAAAGCCCGCTACAGGGGTCATATAGAAAGCCCGTATGAAAAGTTCTGCACAAAGATGGTAAAAGACAGGGACAATTAAAAGAAAAAGTCGTCCATAAAAAAAAAATTGCATGGTATAAGCTTTGTTGACTAAACTGTGGTGGTTGAGGTTGTAGAATTGGGGACTGCTTTCTTTTGATTAGTTGTACATGCATATTTCTGATTTTGACTGCCTTGTGTGGAAAAAGCTAAGAATATTTTTTAGAACCCACATAGATAAAAACCTGGGATGCGAGAGAAAAAGCAGAAATTGGTGATCATCCATGAGCGTTGAAAGGAATTTTATTAGAAATCATAGATTGACCACATGGGATTCGGGCTGGATTATGCATAATGAGCCACACAATGTTGAGCATACCTCATGCATAAGTTTGCGTTTGACATTGGCTATTCACACACACACTTAAAAATCTGGCAGATATAACTAGAAATTATTTCGCATTGTTGTTCATGACGCTTGCTTAAAGCTTGAATTGATTTGGACTATGGAGGCATATGGTAAACATGTTGACACAACAAAAATAATTTCTCTCTTGCTTCTTTGATTTTTGTAGTTTATTTTTAATTATTCGAGGACGAACAATAATTCTAGTTTGGGGGTATTTGATAAGTGTATTTTATACACTTATTTGTATGTCTAAATTAGGTGTAATTATGGTCGTTTTGGAATATTTGCTATTTAATTTGTGTTTATCGTTTACTTTTCAGAAAATATCCCAAAAGATGAAGAATGATGAAATCAATGGGAAAAATGCATATTTGGATGTTGATTGGAGCTAAAACGAGCAATTGATAAGTTTGTGACGTCAACCGGAGAGATGAAATGTGCCAAAGTGAAGAAATCAGAGGTTGGAGGACCTAATTGAATAAATTAAGAGCTTGAATGGTCAAATCGAGAAGAAGATAAAGTTTGGGGACTAAATTGCAACAATCGGAAGTTGAGGACTGAAGGTGCAATTAAAAGTTAGGGACTAACTTGTACAGCCGAGAAAATTGCTAAGTCGCGATCGCTGGATACGTTTCACGCGATCGCGAGAAGGTTCAAATTCTTAACCCGAGAGCTTTAACGTCTACCACGCGATCGCCAAAGGGTCTACCACGCGATCGCGCGCTTGTCCGACTGGGCCGCAGATCAGATTTTTCTCGCGATTCTTGACAGGCTTTGGGCTTTTTGACCTAGGTTTTCTCCAAAACCTATATATACAACATAAGAGGCACGAGATCTAGACCTTTGCCTCTCCATAGAACAAGCCACAATAGAGAATTCAACATCAAATTCTTGGAGAATCAAGCATTGCAAAGGCGCGTGAATTGGAAACAGTTGAAGAATTGATAATTGGTGCAATCTTTCCATTCTTTATATTGTTTTTCAATGAACGTTTATTTTTACTGTTTTTGTTATTTCATGATGATGTGTAACTAATTTTAACGTTGGGATGAACGATGTAGCCTAGTTAATTATTTTAATGCAATATTCCTTGTTTTAACGCTTTAATGCATGTGTTGATTTATTATTGCGTTTAATGCGTGAATGAACTGGCCACTTATTCATGATTTCATGTGTTATTTCCATAATCCGAGAGGTGAGTTAATAACATAGATCTAGGTAATAAATCCGGTAATTGAACGAGAGATAGAGATATACTCTTGTAATTATTGCGGTCGTGTGTGAATTCTTGTGTGTAATGCATCTAGTTAAGGAATATTCGGACCCGCTGTAGAGATACAAGGTTGACTTATTTAGGTAGGATTGATTTAAACTCGAGAGAGGAATCTCAATTTAAATTAGTGAATTCGACCGAACACACAAATAGGAAATAAAACTGGAATTGGAATTGATTTAATTAGCTAGGTGAAGTCGTGAATCCCAACTACTTTACAATCTTATTTGAAAACAAAACAATTTCACAATTTAATTATTTAATTCATCTTCTTAGTTTTAATTTAAAACCACAAATTCTATTTCGTCTGTTCAAATAAAATTAGAACTAAAACATTTCGGTAATTAATAGCAGTTCTCGTGGGAACGATAATCCGGACTCTAAGGTCCACTTTATTACTTGATTGCGATATCGTACACTTGCGATCTCAAATTCTACAACATGCACGATTCGCGTTCAAGTAGTAAAGTGGACTAGAGAAGTCTGGGTTATCGTACCCACGATGATTGATTGATTTGTAACTAAAGTTATTGATTTCATTTTAAAAGAAAAGTCAAGTAACATAAAAATATGGTTTGGTGGTGAATTACTAACTAAGTGACACAAATAAGAAACATGGCAATATGTAAACTAGTTAACTAAAGCAAATAGATAACAACATGAAACTTAGAATAAAACTAATTAATCTAAATACTTTGATGAAAATATAAACTTGATAATTAAAACAAGTTACATAACATAAAACAAAGTGAATTTAGGTTTCATAACTATACTAATTTCTTCTTTTCAAAAATCAATTAGTGGTAGTTAATTAATCAACCAAATTACATGGGAAATTTTTAAAATTACCTAACTTGTGTAGTAAATTCCAATTACAACTTAAAATAATAACACACATTTAAAAGTTACAAAAACCTAAAACAACATTCATAATCACAAAAACATAAACATAAACATAAATGTCCAACATCCATAAACAACCTAAAATACTTAATAAGAAATAAACTAGTCAAAAATTCCAACACAATAACATTAACCCATAATAAACTAACAACAACATTTAACAAACAACATAAACATATGAATAATACTCAAAATAAAGATTAAAAACAAGAGAATAAAGAAAACTTCCCCTTTTTGAATAGTTCTTGAAGTAAAAATTCAAGATATCTTCACTTTGAGCCAAGTTCCTTCATCAACCATAAATGTCTTCAACCACTCAAACATAAAATATTAATTGCACAAAAAGTAAATTACATTCTTGATGGGAATATGAGAAAATAACAATAATCAAAAGCCCAACAATAATAAGCAACTTAAATGCCCAATAACTTCACTAAACATAAAAACATTAACTTAACATTGCATTAAAAGTACGAAAAACAAGAGGAAAATTACAAAAGAAATTAAAAGAGGCAAGAACTTACTTGGTTCCCCTAAAAAAATGAGGATTTTTCTATTTATACACTCCAAAAATCACCCAAAAAAACCCTGAAAACTTGTTAGATCCGCGAAATTCAGCATATGGGCCGAACCGGGTCGGTCGGGTTGACCCGGTCCGGTCCGGCCCGGAAGAATTTTTAATTTTATTTTTTGTTTTGCAACCGCGCGATCGCGCGCGGTAAACCACGAGTGATCGCGCGGTTGAAATTCTGAGGCCAACTTTGGCCTCGGGTCTGTTTCGAGTCGTAGTTCGCGCGTGGGGCTCGGTTCATGCCACGCGTTCGCGTGGCTCAACTGGAGGATGATTTTGCAACTTAGTCCCTTCCGTAATTGCCATCAAGTCCTCCATCTTTTTATCTTGAGCAATTTAGTCCCCAACTTTTCAAATTTCTTTCAAATAGGTCCTTCTAAAATTGCACTTTATGCCCTTCAACTTTTGAAATCTTGCAATTTGGTCCCTCGGTTAATTGCACGTCTAGTCCAAAACTTCCCGGAAGTGACAAAATGGTCCACCAAACTTCCAATTTCAACATAATTTGCACTCCTTTTGTGGTTTTTTGTCCAATTGGCCTCAAACTTGAATATTAACCTATTTAAACACAAAATATGCATAAATTAGTAGATATTTGCTCAAGATGTTCCAAAATATGCTAATTTAAAGGTATAAAAAGTGTATAAAAATGCACTTAACAAATACCCCCAAACTTAAACTCTTGCTCGTCTCGAGCAAGAATATCTACTAACACAAAAATAAATGAATGAATGATCAACAATGCTAGATAACTTGTAAATTCTTACTTGAGTGTAAAATTGTATGATTAATTCACAATTGTGTTTTCAAAATAATACTACAAAACGAAGTTGAGCTTATCTTATGTTTGATCGGTGTGTGTGTGCATAGTCACTTCCAATTATTACTAAGGTTCAAAGAAACATTGTAGGAAGGATAAATTTCAAAATAATACTATCAACCCTTAGTGGTCAATTTCATTCCTTACCCTCTCGTGACATTCATCCCCCCATATTATTTCTTTTCTCTCCCGAAATGCAATCTTAGGGGTGACTCTCAATTCACACATTTCTTTTTCCACTAAAGCTTGGTTATGACTTACCAGCAATCTCAATAATCTAGATATGTAGTGACTCTCCACTAGATGAGTGTTTCAACATTAAAGTTTATACCAAGCAATTCAAACCCACTATTAATGTAAGCCCTTATGCAAATACAAATGCATGATTTCTACAAACTAATGTGATGATTGCTCATGACTTCCTCACTCCCTTAAGCTTTCTAATTGACCCATGCAGCGAGATTTAGGTCGGAAACTCCCCGATTGTTTTAAGATCAAAGGGCTCCAGGTTTCAAAATACCCCTACGGACTTACTAACTCGAGTTAAAAAGGCTACGAAGTGAGGTAGACTTATTAAGCAAATGCAATGATGATGATGATGTGCTTTTTTTTTTTTTTACAAGTGTGTGTGTGTACCCTACTCATTAAGCTTTCTAATTGACTCATGTAGCGAGCTTTAGGCCGGTGACTCCCAAGTTTCAAACTTAAGGCAAAAATTTCAAGATACTCCTACGAACTTAATTACTCGAGTCAAAAAGGTTACGAGATAGGGAAATACAATAATTAAAATGGGCTTAGATCTCTAGCATTTGGTCATCACTTAGCTTATACTAACGTCAACAACACTCCACACAAATTTAGATCAAGCATGCATGGAATCACTACACATCTAGACCGTCTCCTTTACCGGCTCGACCACCCCCAAACTTGTCTCACAAATGATCAAGAGATTAATAGCATTGAGAATGAATTGGATAGGTTGATAAAAATTGAAGATACAAGCTCACGACCTAATTTCTACTTCACAAATTTTTCCAACCTTCAATGGATTCCAAATCTCAACAACAATTAGTTATGACTATTTTGCTCAAGAGAACTCGGGATCACTCATAGATAAGCAATTTAAAAAAAAAATAGGCACAAGTAGTATATTCGATCATAATTCTTGAATTAATTAGCAATTTCAAACATCAAATCATTTTTAGCCGACAAGGCTATCTAACATGATAAAGTGCAACATGAAGTCAACACCCCAAACTTGAATTACACATTGTCCTCAATGTGAAAATAGAAACAATATGTAAAGAAGAAAAAAAGTAGTGAAACTTCCCTGATTCAATGCTTGTTAACTTGTATTGAACTTCTAGTTGATATCTTCGATTTGACACTCATATTAAATATCTTTCCAACTTCAAAATAATACAATAATTATAAAAAGAATAATAATTAATACAAAAAATAGTTTATAGATAGTATTATAGAACTTAAATGATATAATTTAAAATGAATGGGGTATTGAGTAAAATTAAAAAATATAAAAACTTTTACATTTGATCTTTGATACAATTTTATGGACAATATGTTTACAGTTTGTTCTATTTTTTAGTTCTTATTAAACTTTTCGTTGAGATCTTCGATTTGATACCCATATTACATATTTTTCGACTTAAATATAATAAAATAATTATTAAGTGAATAATAACTTTTACAAAACAAAAAAAAAATAGTTTATACATTAAAATAAATTAAAATCTTCATGTTTTATGGACAATATGTTTACAGTTTGTTCTATTTGTTAGTTCTTATTAAACTTTTCGTTGAGATCTTCGATTTGACACTCATATTACATATTTTTCGACTTAAATATAATAACATAATTATTAAGTGAATAATAACTTTTGCAAAACAAAAAAAATAGTTTATACATTAAAATAAATTAAAATCTTCATTTCATTAATAGCACATAAACGAATTCTAATGTTATGTGCCATAATAATTGCTAAAGTATTTAGTATATTATTTTTTTTGCATAGATTTCCAAGTTTAGAAAGTAATTTTGGGCGGGAAACTATGTGCGTATTATTTTTGGCATGGACTTTGTTTTTATATAATAATAATAATAATAATAATAATAATAATAATAATAATAATAATAATAATAATAATAATAAAGTAGATAGATAGTAGATATAATCTACACTATATATTAGTATCACACTCGTGCGTTGCACGAGAGAACAATATGAAATGATTTTACTGTAAATATAATTTCAAAATAAAAAAAATTGAATATACAATTTGCTTTGATTAATGATAAAAATTGTCAACAAATGTTGAAAGTAAAAATCTCATAAATTCTCAAAAACATCTTTAAATACTAAATTGTTTGTACATTTTGCTGTTATCCACACCTACGTGATGCATGAAAGTTGTTATAAACAAAACATAATGCAATTTTTCAAACATATGTTACGTAAATATAAGCAAAAATTTTGTCCAAATATTTTTTACTAATGGTTGTCTACACCCGTGTGATGTAGAGAAGTTGTTATAGATAAAATATATTTTAAATAATTGCTCAAACTTAAATTAAATAATGCAATTATTTAAACCTATTTTGAATAGAATAAATAAATAAAATTATCCAAATATTTTTTACTTCCGTGAATAGAAATAATAACCCTCAAAATATTATGATTTACATAAAATAAAGTAATTGCAACAAATTAAATATATTCGATCCTATATTTAAATAATGTAACAAATTAATCAATACTGACGATGCACGAAAGTGAATATCAACTCAAAATTTGGGATGCGGGAAAGTAAAATTCCACTGCGAAAGTAAAATTCAACTCAAGAGACCCTTCCCATCGCATAATTATTTTTTAAAATTTTTAAATGCGATGTATTTAATTGAATAAAATTAAATGCATATTTGTTATATGTCAATAAATTTAAAATAAAAAAATAAAATTATTACTAAAAATCCAAATAAAATATATATAATGAGTTTTTTTTTTTTTTTTTTTTGTCTATGCCCCTATTTGATTTTTTTTAAAAAGAGTTTATTTGAAATGAGTAGTCATTTTTAGAAGAATGTGCGGTTAAAAAGTAGTGAATTTTTTTTAAGTTTATGTGTAATATTATTTTATTGATAAATGTGTGGTTGAAAAGAATAAAGAAAAAAATGTGTTAAAAATTTAAAAGGGCCAAAAACGGGCTATAGCGATTGTACCACAAAAATATCAACTCGATTTCTGAGTTTAACGTTCAATTAAAAAATCCTTTTTAAAAAAACTTTTGAAATACAAAATTAGGCTCATATAATATATGTGGAAGACTCAACTTATATATTCTCCTTATGTCCAATGTTTTTCTTTTTATATAATATTGTTCTTCATCATATTTTTCCCAAAAAGAGATGTATGGTAGATTTTTTTGGTATATTTTAATTTTTTAAGCATTAATTATTAATTTCAAGTGTTTTACTAAAAAATAATCACCAGTTTTAATAAAGATTGTTACATTAATTTATTTTTGTTTCTTCATATTGTCAATTTCTTTATTCATAATATCACATCATTATTTTAATATTTTAATAAAAATTGTTGACCAATCAATTATTTAATAAAAATTATATGAACTAATTGTTAAAATCTTTAATATATATTTTACATATTATAGTAATTTAGGTTTATACTAAAAAATAGACAATGAACATAATCGGTAAATGAATAAAAATAATGTCAAAATAATGAATAAATTGATCGAAAACTTAAGCTGTACAAATTAACACAATTTAGTTGATGAATAAATTGACACGCATAGTTATAGGGAGTTGGGTTTCTTCTCCTTCCCCTTTTATTGTGGATGTTCTTGCATTTGATTTGAATGAATAAATTTCTTTACCTTTCAAAAAAACAAAAAACAAAAAAAAGAACTTGAACTGGAATTAATAATCTATGACTAAATTGACTTTAGTTGACAAATTATTTATAGTATTAAAGGACTTAAATGATGTAATTTATAATAAACAAGATATCGAGGAAAAGTAAAAAAATATTTATAAAATAAAACTTTTACCTTTGATCATTGAGGCAATTTGACGGACAATATGTTTACAGTTTACTCTCATTTGTTAGCTTGTATTAAACTTCTCATTGAGATATTCGATTTGACATCCATATTAAATATTTTTCAACTTCAAAATAATACAATAATTATAAAAATTAATAATTATTATAAAAAAATAGTTTACATTATAAATAACATATTGATGTCATTAATAACACAACACGAATGCTTATGCTAATGCTATTAATGACATATGTACCATAATATCTGCTAAAAATATTTAATACACTAATTTTTTTGCAAAAAATTTCAAATTTAAAAATTTATTGACGGGAAATTATGTGCGAATTTTGATGACAGTTATTCTACTTTATAGTAAGTATACAATAGTATAGATTAAAGCAAAATAGCCATCATTTTTATTTTGCCGCCTAAAATACTTTCTAAAAATGGTTGGATGCATTCATATCGTATGTTTATATATAGTTTCTAAACTTACCTAATTTGGAATGCAATAATATTCATCATTAATTGCTTTATAAAAATAAAAGAAATTAACACATATATACTCTATACTATATTGTATATTAAAGTAGAATAGTCGTCACCAAAATTCGCATAAACATCTGTGTTATGCTATTAATGACATCAATATGTTATTTTTTTAATGTATAAACTATTTTTTTTAATAATAATTACATTTTTATAATTATTATATTAATTTGAGGTAAAAAAATATGTAATATGGATGTCAAATCGAATATCTCAATGAGAAGTTTAATACAAGCTAACGAGTGAGAACAAATTGTAAACATATTGTCCGTAAAATTGTCTCAAATATCATAGGTAAAAGTTTTATTTTATATTTTTTACTTTTCCTCAATATCTTATTCATTATAAATTATATCATTTAAGTCCTATAATACTATAAATAATCTGTTAACTAAATTTAATTTAGTCATAGATGATTAATTTCAGTTCAAGTTACTTTTGTTATCAATACTTACTATATATTAAAGTAAAATAGCTGTCACCAAATTTCGCACATAACTTTCCGCCAAAATAACTTTCTCAATTTGAAAATTTTTGCACAAAAAAAAAAGTGTATTAAATATTTAAAAAAATATTATTATACACGTGGCATTAATGGCATTTTAGCATAGACATTCGTGTTATGCTATTAATGACATAAATATATTATTTTTTTAATGTATAAACTATTTTTTATAATAATTATATTTTTTATAATTATTATATTATTTTGAAGTCAAAAAATATGTATGTATGTTAAATCAAAGACTCGATAAGAAGTTTAATACAAGCTAACAAGTGAGAGTAAACTCTAAATATATTGTCTATAAAATTGTCTCAAAGATCAAATGTAAAAGTTTTATTTTATATATATTTTTTTACTTTTTCTCAATATCTTATTCATTATAAAGTATATCATTTTAGTCATATAATATTATAAATAATTTTTTAACTAAATTCAATTTAGTCATAGATGATTAATTTCAGTTCAAGTTATTATTGTTATCAAATTAAAACAAATAATAACTATACGAATTTTCGAAGTAAATTCAACTAAGTTATGTTAATTTTTACAATTTAAGATTTCGATCAATTCATTCATCATTTTGACATTATTTTTATTTATTTCCTGATCATGTTCATTGTCTATTTTTTATAAACTTAAACAACTATAATATGCAGAATATATATTACTAATTTCAACAATTAGTTCATATAATTTGTATTAAAAAATTGATCGATCAACAATTTTTATTAAAATATTAAAATAATATTGTCATATCATGAATAAATAAATTGACAATATGAAGAAGCAAAAACAAACAAATGTAACAATATTTATTAAAACCAATGATTATTTTTTAAGAAAATACTTGAAATTAATAATTAATGTTTGAAAAATCAAAATATATCAAAAAAATCTATCATACATTACTTTTTGGGAAGAATATGATGAAAAATAATATATAAAAGAAAAGAGTTGGTCATAAGGAAAATATGTAAGTTGAGTTGTCCACATATATTGTATGAGCCTAATTTTGTAGTTCAATTTTTTTTTTTGAAAAAGATTTTTTTATTGAACGTTAAATCCATAATCGAGTTGATATGTTTGTGATACAATCATTATAGCCCCTTTTTGGCCCTCTTTAAATTTTTAACATATTTTTTCTTTTTCCTTTTCAACCACATATTTATCAATAAAATAATATTATACATAAATTCAAAAAAGATTCATTACTTTTTAACCACACATTCTCCTTAAAAATTACTGATCATTTTAAATAAACTCTTTTTTAAAAAAATCAAATAGGGACATATAAAAAATGACTCATTATGTATATTTTATTTATATTTTCAATTATATATATATATATATATATATATATATATATATATATAATTTTATTGATATATAATTAAATA
This sequence comes from Ligustrum vulgare, assembly GCA_963555705.1. NCBI lineage: Eukaryota > Viridiplantae > Streptophyta > Magnoliopsida > Lamiales > Oleaceae > Ligustrum > Ligustrum vulgare. Next base: position 12,315,087 of record OY743181.1, read on the forward strand.
TGCATTTAATTATATTCAATTAAATACATCGCATTTAAAATTAAAAAAAGAAATTATGCAAAGTAAAAAAAATTTGGACAAATTTTTTATTTATTCTATGTAACATAGGTTTGAAAACTTGCATTATTTAATTTAAGTTTGAGCAATTTTTTAAAATATATTTTGTCTATAACAACTTCCCTACATCACCACAGGTGTGGACAACCACAAACTGCAGTAAAAAATATTTGGACAAAAATTTTATTTATTCTATGCAACATAGATTTGAAAATTTGCATTATTTAATTCAACTTTGAACAACTGTTTAAATATATTTTATCTATAACTTCCTTGCATCACATAAATGTGGACAACCAGAAACTGTACAAACAATTTAGTATTTAAAGAGTTTTCCAAAATTTATGAGAATTCTAATTCATTTTTACTTTGAGTATTTGTTGACAGTTTTTATCATTAATCAAAGCAAATTGTATGTTCAATTTTTTCTATTTCGAAATTATATTTAGAGTAAAATCATTTCATATGTTCTCCCGTGCAACTAACGGGGTGTGCTACTAGTTTTTTTGATAATAGATTGATATAATGGATTATATAGCCCATGTTTTATAGGAATTAAAATTCGGATTTTAATTTAAGTAAAAATCAATAATCAATCTCAACTACATATTTCATTAGGTCCACAACTTTTCAACCACACATTTCATCAACTTTTATCAAAATCTATTAAAAATTTAATTTTAATCTATATCAAACAGGGACATAATGTTATTATATAAGTGGTAAGATTATGTATGGTATATAGCTAAATATACTAGGATAAAATTAGTGCTCAAAAGTTTCTTCTTCATCTTCCATTTTTATAGATTGTAGACAATTCTCAACTTTTCGTGAATGATTTACTTGATTTCATGAAGGGGGATTGAAAATCAATAAATTGGAGTTAGATTTTCATTCTCAACAACAATAATTCAATCTCGAACATCAAATTGATCGAATCGAATCAAATTCATTCATACTAAATTCAAAACCCCTACTTCTTTATCTCAAGTTCTAGAGGATTTCATTTTGTACTTTATCAAGTGATTCTTCTTCAAGGCTTGACAAATCTTATAAATTATTTTTCGATGATTCTTTTAAGCACCCAATTATTGTGAGGGGATAATTATCGTTTGAGGAAAACGTTCAAACGCGTTCAAGTCTTGATTATTACTTTTGTCCATTTTTATCTGTGTTTCATTCATACTTCTTTCTTCATTTTTCCAACCTCTTCCACGCAGAAGCCAACCAGTACAAAAAAAAGGGGCTCCAGTGACCAATGCTTTAGCGACCATTAAAAAATGGTCGTTACAAAGCACTATCACCGACCAAAAAATGGTTTGTAAAGTCTTTGTTATTTTTAAACTGGACTTTTTTTTTGGGTGCTCTATTGCAACCAATACTTGGTAGCTAATACATATTATTAGCGACCACACAATCTATTGGTCGCTGAAAAGTTTGACGGGGAAATGGATGAAAATTTCCCGAATAAAAATATATTACAACGACTAGCATTTGGTCCCGTTATGATATAGGTTGGTCGCTAAAAAAATTGGAGGGAAATTTTTCGTGATTTTCATTATGTTTTAGCGACCAATCGTCGTGGTTGCTATAGGTTTAAATCTTACAGGGACCACATGTTTGGTCCGCGTTGTGATATATTAGCGACCAACCAAATGTTGGTCGCTAAAAAAATTGGAGGGAAAATTTTTGCGATTTTCATGACGTTTCGGCGACCAATCATTTTGGTCGCTATAAGTTTAAATCTTATAAGGACCATAAGTTTGGTCCATATTGTCATATACTAGCGACCAACATTTGGCTGGTCGCTAAAATAATTGGAGAGAATTTTTTTGCTATTTTTATGATATTTTGGCAACCAACCATCTTGGTTGGTGAAAGTTCAAATCTTACAGGGACCACGAGTTTGGTTCCTGTTGTGATATATTAGTGACCAACATTTGGTTGGTCGCTAAAACAATTGGAGGGAACATTTTCGTTGGTCACTAAAACAATTGGAGGGAACATTTTCGCAATTTTTAAGATGTTACAGTGACCAACCATCATGGTCGCTTGACATTTATATCTAACAGGGACCACAGGTTTGGTCCCTATTGTGATATATTAGCGACCAACATTTTGTTGGTCCCTAAAACAATTGGAGGGAAATTCTTCGTGATTTTCATTATGTTTTAGCGATCAACCGTCATGGTTGCTATAGGTTTAAATCTTACAGGAACCACATGTTTGGTCCATGTTGTGATATATGAGCGACCAACATTTGGTTGGTCGCTAAAAAAATTGGAGGGAAAATTTTTGCAATTTTCAAGACGTTTCGACGACCAATCATTTTGATCGCTATAAGTGTAAATCTTACAGGGACCATAGGTTTGGTCTCTATTGCCATATATTAGCGACCAACATTTGGCTGGTCGCTAAAATAAATGGAGGGAGATTTTTCGTGATTTTCCTGATGTTTTAGTGACCAACTATCATGGTTACTGTAAGTTTAAATCCTACAATGACCACATATTTGGTCCCTGTTGTGATATATTGGTCGCTAACACAATTGGAGGGAAAAAATTTGTGATTTTCATAACGTTTCGACGACCAATCATCTTGGTCGCTGTAAGTTTATATCTTACAAGGACCATAGGTTTGGTCCTGATTATCATATATTAGCGACCAACATTTGGTTGGTCGCTTAAATAATTGAAGGGAAATTTTTCGCTATTTTCATGATGTGTCGTGACCAACTTGCGTGGTCGCTGGAAGTTAAAATCTTACAGGAACCACAAGTTTGGTTCATGTTGTGATATATTAGCGACCAATATTTGGTTGGTCGCTAAGACAATTGGAAGGAAATTTTTCGCGATTTTTATGATGTTGCAGCGGCCACCATCATGGTCGCCGGAAGTTTAAATCTTACAGGGACCACAAATTTGTTCCCTGTTGTGATATATTAGCGAATCCAAGTATTTTTATTTCTCTTTGTTTTATATTAGCGAATCCAAGTATCCGTCAACTAAACAAGACTCTATAGGATTTTGCAAGAAAGAGTTGAAACCTTTGAAAGTGAAGCATTTTTTATTTCTCTTTGTTTTTGTTGCTTACTCTCTTTGAAACAATTTTTAGCTATTTATGAATTGAAATATTGCATGTTTTGGTTCCTTTTAATTTTGTAATATCTTCTTATCAATTGTTTTTGAACATGTCATTGCTTGCCAACAAATTAATATGATTATTTCCTAATGTTGGCAAACCCGGACCAGACCGGCTGGTCCAACCGGTAAATCCTGGATTCGCTCCAAAAATCAGGTCAAAAAAGTGAATAAATCGGATATCTGATAGTGTAGAAAATTAGAAATGAATTTAACTATAAAAAATTCGTTGAATTATCAGATAGGATCGGATTTACAAATTATTCTTATCGGATCTGATCGGATATAGGAAAATCCGAGCCATATCTGATCTGTTTACACCCCCAGTCATCATTCTATATTGTGTAAAAAGAAGAGAGAGGGGTATCAAATCAAGAGTGAACTGAACTTATAATGGAATAATTTTTTGTTCAATTCAATGTTGATCTTATAGTCGGTCGGAATTTAGTATTCAAATGACAAAGGTTGAGAGAATTTCTTGTATTAATTGTCCATAAATGAACATTTATGCCTCCTATTTATAGTAACAGAAGAGGTGGAGACATAATTATTACAATACATCATGTCGTTAGTACGTGATTGACAATATCTCTGATTGACTAATATTAAATAATTACACTAACATATTACAGATAATAATGATTCATGACCCATAATTCGGCTGATTAGACTGTTTCTCAGAACCTCCATTTCACATAGGTCCAATCTCTTCACCTCGAGCGTATAAAATCAGCTTGCCTGTCAGAATCGCCTCTAACGCAAGCTTCACCTTAGTCATTTAATTCACCTCAGTTACAATCGCATAGATGTTTTGATCTCTTGATTCACTTCGATGTTTCTGCTTGAAGTTCGTTGACTTTAAGGTTAGTTTTGATTTGACCATCCTTTGCTTCAACATTATTATTTACGTTGGTGTTGACCCGTTGACCATCTTGTTCTTAGCTCGTTGACTCATTGACCAACTCCATCGCAAAGCAATGCACAACAACAACAACAACAATAATAATAAATAATAATAATAATAATATATATATATATATATATATATATATATATATATATATATATATATATATATATATATATATATATATATATAAACAAAAAGTATATAAAACCTAATTAAACACGGTCTCTACTTTTTAGTAGTTTCTTACCCATAACTTGTTACGCAAGTTCTTCTTCTCCAGTCGTTGTGCAAGTTCTTCTTCTCCAGTATCTACGTCTCCGCCCATAACCACCGGTGAACTCTGCACTTCTTCAGGTGAATGCCTTAATGAATTCTTCTTCTTTGGTTTTCATTTCCAAATCTTGTATGAATTTGTGGATTGAAGTAAAATCTTGGAATATTGATTTGAAAGATTGAACTTTTATTAATTGTGAAATTGAATCTTTGTGCTTAGAAGAAGGTTTAGGATAATTTTGAATTAAAAGCTATGCCTCAGTTTTTAAGAATGTCATTCCATAATAATTTTTGGATAATATAAAAATAGAACTTTTGTACTCTTTGAAGACCCTTCAAGAATGGGGTTCTCATAGTGTTCATACCCAAAAATCAAACAAGAGGAGAGGTCTGATGTTTTCCATGTTAAGATTGAGTGATTAATGATGGTAGGTGTGCGAGAGTGGAGTGAGTTTTTGGTGTCATAATTTCTGTTTGATCAAATCTAGCTGAGTGAGTTTGTTATGTCATAATTTCGGTTGCAACTCTTGTAATCTTGATGATCTCTGTGGCTCTTTTAATTAGGGTATTAATGGAATCTTGATTGATAAGGGGTAATTATCATTTGGAGCACACCACATTATAACTAGATAGCAATTAAAATATGTTTTTAATAAATACACACCAACAAAATTACAATTATAATCATGGAGAACTAAAAATTTAACGACAAAATATTATAATATTGTGTGGTGTCTTGTGTAACCCAATATCCCCCTCCTTTCCCATTCTCCAAACATTCTTCTTGACCAACTTTTCCCACCCGTTGTTCAAGAGCTTGTCTAAGATTAAATGAAAGGGAGATATGGTTCCTTTTAGATCTTTTTTTTGAAGTTTTTAACTTTTTTTTCACGATTCATGAATCATGTTAAACAAAAGAAAAATATAAACTTGCGAGTGTGAAATGACACATACTGAGAATTAAAAACTTTTTATTTCGAAAAAGGATAAAGTGAGATTGCGAGAGGGGTGTCATTAAGTATGAAAAAGTATAAAGATCATAGAAGCGCATGTAATAAAAAATACAAACAACTAAAGTTAGATGGAAAAGACCCACTACAATGTAAGCCAGCAATTGTTAAATCACAAGAGGATTGAGATTTGATTCCAAAGCGATAAGTTTCTGGTATGTGAAATTATTAAATTATTTTAGTGTCGTTTTTCATTATTCAGTCGAGCAAAAAATCCATATAATCACCATGATGGAACTAGATCATTCACTGCAACTAGGGAAGCACTGGTAATCCAATTGGCTTTTTCAACTCTGAATTTTAATAGGTCCAACTTTATGTATTATTAGTGTTTTATGGGTTTGTTGGTCAGTCGTTAATGTTTGAACTTAGAAATTATCTGCTAGTGATGAATTATTTTAAATACTTACATAAATGGTGATTGGACGACAAATAATGAGTGATCAACTTATATTTTTGCAATTTCATCAGTGTACAAAGGAACAATCGGTTGGTCACATTGAATTATTTAAAATGATGTATTTCACAACCAAAGGATGGGATAACCAACTAGCTGAATCGCGATATGTAAGATATATCCATTATTACACACAAATGTATTGTATAATAAATATTATTCATTCTAACATGTTGGTTCTTTGTGACAGGATGCGATGGTGGAATTGCAACAATCACAACTTGAAGATGATTCATCTGCAATGGATGAAGTAGCAATATGTGCTCAAGTCCTTGGTAGGAGTGCTGGAACTATGACTGGGATTAGACCCTCTCCACGTAAATTATATAGCAACACAGTCACAACTCCTCCTAAAATTATGCAAGAGTTGGAAATTCTTAGACAACTAGATAATGAGAAGGATAAAGCTATTATTGAGCTTACACAATGTCTCGAACAACAGGCATTACTTATCCAGAGCCTTGCTGCACAAATGGATTTGAGTCAGCATCCTCATGTAGAATCGACCAATGATCCACCTCCACACCTCCACCGCCGCCATCATTTGGTGCTTCTTTAATGCGATTATATTGTTGAAGTTACAAGAAAAATATGGGAACTTATTTTTTTGTGTTAAGTTTTAGATATTTGTGGTTTTCTATTTATTATTACTTCTTGTTATGAATGCAATCACAATTTACTTTTTTGCAGCATATTTTTTTTGTTAATTTCTTTATTGTTCTTAATATCAATATTGTTCATATAAATGTGGCTATCAAACGTTGAATTGAAACATTTGGTAGAAACTAGAATATTAGCAGGTGTAAAAAAATTGGTTGCTAAAGACATTTATCAACATAAGATTCAGCATCCAAAGTTTGGTTAGTAAATGCCTTTCTGCAACCAAATTTTGGTTGCTAGACCATATGGATATTTTATTTTTAATATTCACCGACCAATTTTGTAGTTGTTGAAGCTTATAACGAGAATCCTTCAACGACCAAAACTTGGTCTCAAAAGCTATACTTTCATCAACCACGCATTGGTCCAAGGAATGTGCCAATATTGGTCCATGTAGGTGTATCTTCAGGAACCAAAGATTGGTCTCTAAAAGGTAATCATTAGCGAAAATTTTTAAGATGGTCGTTGAATGTGCATTTTTTTTCATTTGGTTGCTGTTATTATATATTAGTGACGAAACAAATGTTGGTCGCTAAAACAATTGGACGAAAATTTACGCAATTTTTATGATATTTCAGCGACCAACCATTGTGGTCGCTGACATTTTTGGTCTCTGGAAGGTAAGTATTAGTGACCACACTTTGGTCTCTGAACGGTAAGCACTAGCGACCAAATTTAAGGTGGTCTCTAAATGTGAACATTTTATAACCAAATATGGTACCTTAATTTGTTATATGCAGCTACCAATTCAAGAGAAATATTTGGTCGCTGAAAATTCAAGTTTTAGCGACCATCATGATTTGGTCGCTAAAGACTTTCAACGACGGCGAATTAGCGACCATAAAATGGCCTTTAGCGACCAAAAGAATTGGTCGCTAGAGACCTTTTTTTGTAGTGAACGTTTCTCCTGTCGCAATGGCCATGTTATCCCGGATTGCATGTGTAGAGCTAACGTAACCATGTTTGTCCTCTCTTTGACGGCTAACATGCAATAGTTCCAGTGGCGATACTCTGGGTGGTGCAACTGCCGCTTCAGACTAGGTATGGCAAGAAAAGTGATGGATTGGTAACTTGTGGTGATGCAGAAGCTCGGGCTACATTTTAGTATGATCAATACCTCATTGAATGATGATATATGTCCATCAGAAGTACGTGACAATTTCCATCATTGAGAATTCTATTCTCGGAATTATAATAAAAAGATTTCCGACCAACTTATTGTTGGAGAGAAAAGCCTCCCAACATTTTTTTGTTATTTTTTTTAATTAACGTTGAGTATTCATTTACTTTCCTACTCAAAAGCATGACATGTATAAGTTACTAGTACATGACACGTGCAATGCACGTGATATTGTAACAATATTATGATATTTTTATTCAAATATATAAGTTTTTGAAATTAAATAAAAATTGTCTAAATTTTCCTACACGTTTTACCTAAAATATTCAAAGTATTGATTTAAATAGTCTCAATATCAAATTCAATTCTCATTCTATGTGTGTATATAGTTCATAATCAATCCATTGCTACAGTAGAAAAAGAATGATAAACATTATTTGACAATTTATTCAGATTTTAGAACCAAGATGAAAAAATCAATTGTAATCTGACGTAAAAAATGCTAATCATGCAAGTGAAGTTAGAACTCAGAACAATATTTGATCATAAATGTCTGGGAAAAAATTAGATGTATCTAATCTAGGTTCCCTGTTAAGGTATGATTATTTAAGACACAGAAGATATCATATTTAATTAGAGTAATGTTTGATAAGGAAAATTGTTCTAATATCGGTACCTTCAAATTTCTGGCTCAACAAATTGATTCACAGTGACGTGAATCCCAAAGTAGCACACACATTTCTTTAAATTGATAAAACCATTTGATGAGATCTAAGAAAGTCAAAGCTCGATGCACGTATTGGTGGGACCCATGATGAGAGCCGAGGCCGAGGTCCAAGAGTTGTTGGTGGGACTCATTTACAAAGTATGAAATCAAGTTCAAATGGAAGACATCAATTTCGGATGAGAATAGGTCGTGTTTGAGTTTCAACTAAAGTTTTGACAGAGATACCATCCGAATTTGAGGTTCACTATTTCTCGACGAATTGTATCCCTTTTTGTCTACTTTCCAAATCATTTTGAATTATCTCAATCAAATATCAGAACCAAAAGTTATGATCAAAATACTGAAGATAGTGTGTGCAGAATTCAGAGATTATACCATTCGACCGCATGGTATAAAATTTGCGCAATTGCATGGGCCAAATCAACATAAAAGGCAGATGCAGGTTCAGATGAAAAGCGACCACCATGGGATCGCCCGACTTAACCGTGCACGATCGCATGGTTGTTTTGAGGCCAGAACTCGCGAGTTTTTTTTTTTTTTTTAAATTTTAAATCCGATTTTCTCTTTTCTCCTTTTATTTTTACAATAAATAGAACCCTTCAAACCCTAGCACATATTATGTTTTGATCTTTAAAGCCTGTGTTCGGGAAGTGTTATAACACGTAATGATTAGTGTTATTTGTGTTTTTGAGGTAGAATTTGTGATTAAAAATTGGAGAGAGAAAATTTGTGTGGTTAAAAAATAATTTGGAATTTGTGCCGATTATAAACAAAGTTTACTGAACACATTGAAAGTCTCTTCTTGATAAACACATTGAAGGTGACGAAATCCCTTCCTTTCATCTTGCCTCTTTAAGGTAATGTTCTCGACTTCACTTGGAGAATTTTACTTCTTGTAATTGTTGGAACAAATCTTGAAATTTTCTTGTTCCTTTCCATTGGGTTAAGAATCAATATTCTTGGAATTTTGGGGAAAATGAGTTTTGGTTAAGATTTATTTATCAATCTTGGATTTTGTTTAATTTTCTATCCATTGTGCTAGATTTCTCTTAACTTTTGTATTTTGGTTAGTCTTAAACTTGGAATATCTTATTTCCTATCAGAATAAACATAGAAATCCACTCACTAGCATTATTAACTAATAATAAGTGTGAAAAAGAAATTTCTTTTGTGTGAATCCGGGGTAAGACTTCACTAGCTTCCGAAATGAATGGGACTAAACAGGAACAAGAGAGATCCGCCGAAGAAGATCCTTCTCCTTCCTTTTTTTTCGGAAGAAAAGGAGGATCCAAACAAAATCGACGAAACGGAAGAAATCTGAGTGAATGGAAAGGAAAAAACACAGGATGAATTCCACTTTTGATTTACAGAGACATGCTCTAAAAATAGCCCAGTTTATGAAGATTCTTATCTGATGAATATCAATGAAAATCATGACAATTCCAAATACTTATGGAAAATTAAGACCTTTTACTAATTTTAGCTTTCTTGAGATGAGTAAAATTGTTGTAGAAATTTTTGGTCAAGTACCAAGAGGGTTCGCATCACCATCATCTCAAATTTTGCTACAACATAATGATGGAACAAAAACAATAACAATATGCCTGCATGATTTCTTTTAATTTTTTGGCATAGTAAACACATGATAATAATATGGGTTCAGAAACATAATAAAAGGAGTCGAGTTGAACAAAATACAATACATATTTACAACATATTAACTTATAGTTGTGCATACCTCGTGACATTTTTATAAATTTTAAAAAATAAAATTTTACTTTAAATTCGAAGAGTTTTGCTACATGTACAAATAAGTGTACAAACGACTTATAAACAGGGTACGTGGCAAAAACTATTCACTTATACGTCACATCACTTAAAGAATCAACCATCATAAAATAGTCACATCATTATTTGTACACTTGTTTGTACATTTTGTTTGTACAAGTAGCAATTTTCAAATTCGAATATAAGATAAAAATATACATACAAACCAACTTAAACAAATGTTTTTCTCAAGAAATTTGCAATTTATTTCAACGTAAAAAGTTAATACAATAATAATTTAAATTGATTGGAAAATAAAAATTAATTAATTTTTCATACAATTAATATTTTAGAAAAACAAATTTACATGCATCATACTTCAAAAATTGGCTTTCTGAGCAAAGAAGTGAATCTTCACAACACTCTATTTTTATGAGTGTGGTGAGAATATATATAATCAACATCAAATTAATATTTGACAAAGAAACTCAAAATTGAAATATGACTAATGGAGAATAAAATGTTTAATGTAGAAGGTGAAAATGATTTTCTAATTTTTTTTATACATGTAAAAAAACTAATTCAAGGAGTGAACATTTTTTTTTCTTTTTCCCATAGTAGTTGAAGGATGTTTATGAACTTTAAATAATTTGAGAGTTATTAGTTTTATTTAAAAGATTTTTAGAGGGAAAGTGAAGAGTTTATATTGTAAATATATGAAAAAATATCTTTTATCGACAATATGAAAATTAAAAAAATAAAATGTTAAAAATTGTACATTAATTAAAATTAACGGTAAATATGATATTATTAAAATGTTTGAGGGTAAAATGATAAAAAAAAGTTTAGATTGTAAATGTATGAAATTTTTTTTTATTGACAATATGAAATTGAAAAGAAATAAAATGTTAAATAATGTACATTAATTAAAACAAATGGTGAATATGAAATTATAAAAAAGATGTAAGGGTAAAATAGTTCAAAAAAGTTTCTCCCTTTAAGGAAAAATAAAATAAAATAAAATGTTAAAAAACTGTACATTAATTAAAGTTAACGATATATATGTTTGATGGTAAAATGATAAATAAAATTAAAAAATTCTCTTTTTAAGGGCTTTTAGAAGTAATTTTTTTAAAAAAAATTATTATATGTGTGTAAAAAATTAATTAAGAAGCATTTTTTTCTCATATTAATTGAAGGACGTATTATAAATTATAAATTATATGAGAATTTTTTTTATTTAAAATATTTTTAGCGAGAAATGAAAGAGTTTAGATTGTAAATGTATGAAAAAATATTTTTATTGACAATATTAAAATGAAAAGAAATAAAATATTAAATAATGTACATTAATTAAAACAAAGGGCGAATATGAAATTATTAAAAACATGTAAGGACAAATAGTCTAAACAATTTAGAAACTATAAATTATATGAGATTTATTTGTTTTATTTAAAAGATTTTTAGTAAGTTGAATAACTTAGATTGTAAATGTCTAAAAAATGTTTTTATAGACAATAAGAAAATGAAAATAAATAAATTATTAAATAATCTACATTAATTAAAACAAATGGTGAATATGAAATTATTAAAAACATGTGAGGGTAATATAGTCCAAAATTCCTTTAAGGGACTTTTAAAAGGAGTATAAATATAGATATAGATAGATATGCCTTTTCAAACAATATTGAATAAATTTATAGCTCTTCCGGAAGAAGATTCTAAGGTCAGGACGAGAATATCACTCTTATCCCTTTTCTCCCATTCCCCAAAACGATCGAACATTAACTTGGTATATATTTAAATTCTTCTTAAAGATAAATACGACAAGTGTATCCGTCTTTTCAACTGTCCAATAAATGAAAACCGTTAGATCAAATAATAGCTTCCTATAAAAGTAAACTCTCAAAGTTTACAACACGTATAAGTTATGTAACTTATTTAAACGTCAGCCAAATAAAGCCATTTATCAAACTTAGAGTGTGTTTGGTATTGTTTAAAAAGAGTTTTTTTTTTTTTTTTTTAAATGAATATGATTTTTAGGAGAAAAGATGGTTAAAAGTTGGTTGAAAAATCAAATATTGTGGGCTTGATTTTTAATGAATTATTGATATTGAGTATTGTAGAATTTTTTTTTTTTTTAATGAAAACTAAATAAGGGCTTAACTTGCTATAAATTGCAATTCTTAAGATAAAAAAGAACGACAACTGCGATGTTTGATAACAGTTAAAATATAAATTTTAATTTATTTCAAAGTTATAATAAATTTCAATCACATATTTCACTAGACCCACAATTTTTTAACTAAACATCTCATCAACTTTTATCGAAATTTACTAAAAATTTGATTTTAATCTCCACCAAATAAGGACATCATTTTATTTTATCACATGAATCACGTTTAGCCTATGCTTGGCTCAGGTCATTATTTCTTTAACTATTAATTTTTTTCATATTTATTAATTGGTTTATGTACACTCACTTTTTTTCAGTAATATTGTAACAATTATAAATTGATTTATTTATACTTTCGAGGTAAAATATGTGGTTGAAAGTAGAGATAGAAATGTGTGTAATTAAAAAGTGATTTGAAAAATTGTAAATATGTAATTAAAATTAATTCATGACTTTGACTTAACTTAATAATTTAGTGAATTACCAAACTGGGTTTATATACTCGAGAACATGTTTTTAATATGCGGGCGTGGCACTCCCATCTATCTTCTATATATACATAATAATAAGATAATCGTCACCATTTTACGCACATAGTTTCTCGCCCATTTTCACCTGTCATTTTAGGAAGTTTTTATTTTTATCAATTTATTTTAATACATGAATTAGGAAAGTTCAATTAATGCATGTAATAAATGATTTATGTATTTGTGAAAAAAATATCTATAAAAAATCAAATTATAGATTTTTTTTTTTGATAATTATTGCATTTTGTGAAGTCGAAAAAAATGCAATATGGGTGTTAAATACAAGATCTCTACGAGAAGTTTAATACAAACTAAGAAATGAGAGTAAACTCTAAACATATCATTCGTAAAATCGTTTTAAATATTAAATGCAAAAGTTTTAATTATACTTTTTACTTTTTTCCAATATCCAATCTTTTTAATTTATCTCATTTAAGTCCTAAAATGGTACCTATTATTTCTTACCTAAATTCAATTTGACCTAAATGATTAATTTTGAATCTTTTTCTTATCAAATTGAAAGAAATTAATAAATATTCGATATTTCTAAATAAACTCAATTAAATCATCTAATTCTCTACAACTTTAGGTTCCGATAAACTCATTGGTTCAATTTGAAAAATAGAAGATGCTAGCAAAATTTAAAAATAGAATATGGTCAGCACATTTATTTAGCATGCATAAAAATAGTATGTGCTATTGTGGAAAATGAATTTTAAAGAATATGTGGTTGAGAATGAACATTAAAAAATTATTTTCGAAGAATCAATTTTATAAGAATAAGTGATAAAGTCTTATATCTTGTGGGTTAAACCCCAATTTATAAATTGATATGTATAGTAGATGATTTTATGTATATAAAGTTAATTATATCTGTAATATTCATTTAATAAAATTTAATTAAGATTTTTATTTCATATTATTTATTTGTTACATTCATTTAAATATAGGGATGCGTATAAGTTTGTCACATGTAAGTTTAACAAATTGCAACGTTTAATTTAAGTTTGAGCAATTTTTTTATTTTTTAAAATCTTTGGTAAATTTTGTTCGTAATGTATTTACCTTTTTTACATGTAATGTAATGTAATGAAATGAAATATTTGTTTAATATCAATTATCGCATTAAGATAGTTAGTACAAATTCTTATAGTGCTATAGGGGAAGTCGATAAATTAATTCTGTAAATGTCTATTAGCCTCTTTATTTTATTTTACGATTCGAAAATTGTAAACATTTCAACTTTAGAAATCAAAAAATCGTAAGCTCAACTTCGGTCATCAAATCAAAATTGTAAAGTATAGAATAAATCACATGCCTATATTTTACTTCGCCTAAATAAACAAAGAAAATTAGAGAATGAATAATTAGCTGTTAAAAGAAATATGGAAGTCGCAATTTTATGTTTTACTTTTTTATTATTTTTAATTATATATAAATGCACAATTTATGTCGAGTATTGTACTTTAACAATTTATTTAATAAATAATTGTTAATTATTTCTTTCGTATATCGAACTGGTGCAATTAGTATTTCATAACAACGATTACTAGTAGTTCATAACAACGCTAACATTTTCCTATTAGGCTGCGTTTAAGAGCGATGATAAAATTTGGGTAAAAAGAAAATGAATTTCAGGGAATTGAATTTCTTGGAATTGAAAGTTTAATGTGTTTGATTGGTTTAATTTTTTAAGTAGAAAAAATATGGAATTTTCCAACTTTTGTTATTTGATTGACATTATTTTTTCATGGAAATAAAGTAAAATTTATCTTTTTTAATATTTTTTAAATTTTTTCACATATTTGTACTTGATAACAATAATGTTAATTTTTAGAAAAAAATAAAATCAATTAACAATAATAAAAATGATCAAATGTAACTAAAATAATATAAGATTTTTCATAAAAATAAAACCTCTTTCCCTTAAGAAAATGAATTCATTCAAAATAAGAAAAATATCGAATTTAGAGATAAGTGAGAAAATATATTTCATGAAAAAATTAGGTAACAAAACAACGTAAAATTGAAAAATTACGTGGAAAGACAAGCGCACCCTTAATTCCCTCTATAGGTACATTTCCACATCTAGCCTTGCTCTATAGTCTATGCAGAGGAGCTATCGTCTGCGTCTGCGGGTACACGTCTATATGCAAGGAGAGTTTTTTTTTTTTTTTCCAGTTACAGGGACAGGGAAAAAGAGGAGATAAGCAAAGCCATTAGACTATTGTTGATTACAGATTGACTCCATTGAAACCCAGATTTCGTGCCGGTATAAGATTGCTCAAGTCTTTTATTTTTTCCTGAATTAGGGCTTACTTGAAGAAAAATCTTACATACAAAGACTTTAGTGTGTCCGAGTGTGTAAACTTTAAGGGTTTTTATGTTGTTGGCCAAGAAATCTTATGTAGGTTTAGAGAATAATTGGTAGGTTTAGGGTTTTGTTTGAGAGGGGGCGTTACTGATGGGGAGCACAGGCGAAGCAGATCGAAAGCGACGTCATTTTAGCTCTATATCACCCACTGCCGCTACTGTGAAGAAACACCCTCTCGTGCCTTTATCCGAGGATAAAAAGGTGAAATTTTTACTTTATATATTTTTATTTCTCACGATTTATTTATTCTCTAACCATGATGTGCATTGGGGTTATGATGGACTCCAAATCTTTTCGTTCTTATGGTTATTTTCACCACTAGCTAATTTCTGAAATGGCTATGGTTGGTAGTGCCTCGTGGAATGGAAGCACCTGAACCATTTAAATGATTTAGGCTAGGGTTTCCTAAAAAAGGTTCGCATAGGGGGTTCGGTTAAGAATAAAGAAGAGGAATAGAAGCTAATCTGCGCAAGCTAACAGGAGTGGATTCAATACCAAGATGACTTAAAATAGTGTAATAGCAATCGTGTTTTCTAATCTTGGATTAACATTTTCTTTTTCTTACTTAGATTTTTTTTTTTTTGGATCTGCATTATCTTTTAGTATAATTCGAGGGTTGCAATGCTAGTTATATATCTCCATTGAATCTTTGGGCCAGTGGGGCTTGTGGTTTGTGTTACACTCACAAATATATGTTAAAGTGAGGAATACTGTTTTCAGAAGTGAGAATTTATGGAGAACTAGAACTTTATACTAGAAACCAGATAAGGATTTTCTTATTTTTCCTGAGAATTTCAGAATTATTGAGAAGAAATTCTTAATAAAAGATGTGGAGCACTGGAGCTGGTTTAAGCCATGCAGAAATTGAATTCCCTGTTTATGCTTGACTTAGGAGATCTCGACTTTTTTGTATGTGTTGATCTTGGTAATATGCCCTGTTGTTTAAGGTTGGATCATGAGCAGGTCCATGACCATCTTACCACCGAGCTGAGCCGTAGAATGCTGAAAATATGCTTAACCTGGGATGTTACCTGATACGTGACATTTTACTCCATTTGGCCTCTTTAACGTGCTGATGTGGCTCTTTCCTTCATTCAAAGAACATTTATAATTTCATTTCAAAATCTTGCCAGTCATGATACCCATTCTTCCAACACTATTATCAGTGTGTATTCTGCTTAGCAACTGCAGTTTTAATCGAAGAAAAATATTACAGAGGACATGCATTTCCTTGAGCCCTCTTTGTCTTGTAATAATATAATTATTCTTACATCTAGTAACTCTTGATTCAAGGTCACCATTTTATCCTATCAGGAAATAACAGCGGTCATAATCTAGTACTAATTTGGTGATATATTTACTTATTGCGCTTTTCATCTTTACTGTTAGTAACATATTTTGTCTTTTAATAGTTTGGCCTATTGTTGATACGCTAGCTGGTGTTCTGTCGTAATTTTTTAAAAATCAGTTCTTTCCGTTTCTTCTATTTCACCCTTTTGTTACTTTCTTTGGAGCACCCCTCCCCCCTTTTTTCGATTTTTCTTCGAACATATTATTTCTTCCAGCTTATGTTTTCTCTCTCCAAAGTGAAAAAATTCCAAAAAAGCACACCGCAACCCTGCCTCAGGACAGGAATAGAGATTTTTTTTTTATTTTTATTTTTTTATTTTTATATATATATAAAAAAACTATTCATTTAGTTTGGCTGACTACCAATGTGCACAGGTTTGTATTACCTAAAAATAGGGATTGTTCTGAATATAAGCGGAAGGTTTAAAGATAATTTTGATGTATTTCACAGCTTAATGTGGAGGATAAAGAGTCTTCATTTTGTTTTAATGCTTTCAACACATTTAGGGGTTGTTTGATGTTGCTAAAGCTTGATAAAAGCTAGTGGACCAATGATATGTGCTGTGTAAAAGTTGATGAAAGTTGTAGTCCAATGAAATGTGTGTTCACACTTCACAGACTCACAATGAAGTTTGGCGACTTTTTAACAAACAAAGCTTTACTAAACAAGCACGTAATCCATCTCGACTGGCATATACTCTTTTGGATGGAATTTGGCAATTGTGGGTCTTGCGCATATTGGTGATATATTTTGTTCTCTTTATGTATACTGCCTTTTGAAGCTCCCATTGACTATATTTCAAATATGTTATCTAGTGCACAGATGTGGTGGTACCCTAGTGGGCATATTTGTGTCACAACTTTGGTCATTTCAAATTGACACGATTTTCCTTCAATAGACATATACTGCAATTTAAACATATTTTGAATAATCATAATATGACGACGACTGGAACTACATCATTTTCTTGAGTTCTGTTTAAGTGATTGCTGAAGAAAGTAATTATTTTAATCTTCACAAAGATTTCACAAATTTCCCCTCTTTGAATGACTTTTATATATAATTTTAATTCCTTAATATGAGCTGCTAGTGTACCAAATTTCAGGTTGCTTTTACATATTCACTTGTTATTGGGTTGTAATGCTATACTTGACGAGCAATTAATATTGGATAAGCATATCTGCTCTACAGAGGAAATGAATTTTTTCTGAAAGGATTTGCCCACTTGGTTTAGCTGTAAACTTGCTATCAAACAGTGGTCCTTTATCACTTCCAGCATTTGTTCACATGAAAGTATCTCTGAGGCTGAATTTGGACTTTTCCTATTTTAGTTGAATTAGTTACAGCATTTCCTTAAAATTTAAATTTTTTGTTGCTGTAGCTCGATGCAGCAGTACTTCAATTTCAAAATCAGAAACTTACCCAGAAGTTAGAAGCTCAAAAGGTTGAGGTTCGTGCTCTGCATTCCAAATTATCTCAATTGAAGGAGAAACAGAAGTCACATGAGAACACTTTGGCTGTGGTTAACAATTCATGGGAAGAGGTATTAACTTCTGACGTTGCATATTTTTTCATTAATTATACTTGTGTGTGTGTTTGGTGGTGGTTAACAATTCATGGGAAGAGTTATTAACTTCTGACGTTGCATATTTTTTCATTATATATGTGCATTTTAGCTGCCACGTGCTCAATGTTCTGGTTCTTGACGATTGTAATGTTGGTTCCACTCTTATACCAGCTGGTTGATGACTTGGAATCACGTTCTAGTCACATAAAAGATTTGGTGACAAGTGGACGAGGTTTTGAACAACAAATTGTCAAAGATGGTGAGAGATGCCTTAACTTATACAGGATCTTCCCCTCTTATTTTCTGTTCATTCCTAATCCCTCTTAGTAAAGATAAAGTAGTTTTAATCCAATGAAGTAAAGGAACATTTTAATTATCAAAACATGTTCTATGTAATTTATAAACTCATGTATTCACCCAATTTACTGATATGTGGCATATGACATTTTTGAATCTTATGATTTTGACCAGTTACCAATATCTAATAATTTTCCCTTGTTTCACAGCCACGTGTCCAGTCAAGGTTCGGAAAATTTGATAACAAATCAATTACCCTCACACTTTTTTGTTTTGTTTTATTCATCAGGACCTATTTCTTTGTCTCCATCAATTTCCTCTGCTTTGTTTACTTCATGATTATGGAAGATCTGAATTTTGTCTCTTAAAACCTGAGTTAGATATTATCAAATATGATCAATCTAGTGGATGTTTCTTGGTATGATACACGTGGCATGCTATATCTTCATTTTATTGATTGATTTCTATAAATGATTAGAGTTTCCATGAATTTTCGATAATTATTTTTGAGCGTTTTATGTTATACAACATTCATGATGTTTTTATGAACTTTCATTTAAGTGCAGTTTTAAATAAGTCTGTCTTGGTTTATATTGATTCTTGAAATTAATCCCTCTCGTAGGCGAGGAAATGTGTTCAGATTTTGAGATGAATAAGCCCCTTTTTGAGCCCCACTCTCTAGAAATTCATTTTCACCACACATTCTCCCAATAAAATAATTTTACACAAACCCAAAACTTTTTCTACTTTTTAACAACACATTCTCAAAAGAATCACTATTACAAAACTCATTTTTCACAAAAATGGATGTCAAACACTGCCCGTGTTTGAGATCCATTATTTCAAAATAATATGGTTTGTAATAGTAAATTTTGGAGAATGTGTGGTCAAAAAGTCGGGAATCTTTTTGGATGTGTAAATTATTTTATTAGTAGAACGTGGTTGAAAATGAGTTTTGAAAAAAATGAGGTTTGAAATAATGAGTACCAAACAATAGCTATTAGTATAAGTGTGTTGTCATGAGGTTTCATGTTATTTTTTTTATCTACATCTGGGATTTTCTGTGCTGTGCCTCAGCACACATCGCTTCCCTTTTCTTATCTGTATTCTTCTTACATCTCTTCATTGTTTAAAAATATATTTGATCCAGTTTGTTTATTAATATTTTGTCCACATGCGGACTTTGGAATTACTTGAGAAAGTAATTGATGCAATATTTAGGATCCCCCCCACCAGCCAACACTACATTTGGAAGTCCTTTACTGTCCCGTCTACTGTAAATTATATACCTAATATTTTCTAATGCCTTCAAGAATTGTTTTTAGATGTTTGCAGCAGCAAGCATCTTTTTTCTACAAGAGTAGTATTTTTTCAACTGTTTTTCAGACTGACTTATTACATATATTTAGAGGCTGTTTGGTCTATGGAAACTTTTTAGAATCTAGTCTCGCTCTCCCCTCTCCCTCTCTCAATTGTTTAAGAGGAAGGATAAGAGACTGAAACTGGGGAACACCCCCACCCCCCACCAACCACATGTCTGTAATGATTTATTTGACTGGTGTTTGATTTAATCGTACTGAAATTTTATGTTTGATTACCAATCTTTTAAATCGTATTGGTTATTGCTTCTTAGATGGTGATTCACGTCCTGAGAAAGCTTTTTTAGGCCGCCTCTTGGAAACAGGAGCAACTGAAAGTAGCAGCTCAGCTGGCACAACCACAGATCTGACTGAAGATGATAGACAATTTGATAGTGAAAAGACAAAGAGCATATTGCATAAGATAGTCAATGCATGTGTGGATTTGGGTAATCTGGAGAGTAGCTTGTCTACTGCATGTTTCAACGTTCTTCCATCTGATGGTAAGACCATACAAGGTACATCCATACAGCTTTGAAGCTTTTGAATGTAGATCAATTTCTTATCTGCATTCCAGGCTTGTATCTTTGATTGCTTCATTTTTTTTTTTTTTGTTGTCATATTCTTTTCTTTCTATTCTCCTGTTGTAGGATGGAGCCAGCAGGGGTTATCATGTGATTTGCTGGTGGAAGTTAAGAATTTGAGACAGCTAGTGGGAAGTATTCACTTGAAGCACAAATCACTGGCCGCTGAATTTCAGGGCCGTCGAGACACTGACACAAAGAATAAAGCTGATCTTAAATGTTTGAAAGGTATTTGTTTATTCTGACTGAAATCTTTACTTTTATAGGTAGATATCTACCACTTCATATTGTTACAGTTGAGAATATTGGTATCTTTTAGTAAACAAATTACTTCAACATGTCTGACTAATATCTTTCAGCTCAAGCTACATGGGGCTGAGTACTCAGCTAAAATTTACCTAGGTTCCAGGGTTCAACGCATTGAGTAGTTAGTAATTATTTTATCCTTACCTGTATTTGTATCCGTTTGAAAGAATTAGAGGTACTTTGTTTTATGCTATTGATTTTAGAAGACTGGCCCTTAAGTTATCTTGCATAGAAAGTGGAAGTCGTCAAGTCGGTAGTGCCAATTCATTCTGGTGGAAGCACATGTTGCTTAAAACGAATCTTCATAAATGTGTGTATAATTGGTTTCAAGAATTGTTTTGGGTGCATTTGTTTTTGTGAATTTTTTATGTAATGATGATTTCTTATTTGTTTTTGTGAAGTTGCTAAAGTATAAAATCTTCCTTTTTTGCAACCTTGATATAAGTTCTTTTCGAAGTATGATTCCACACCCACAACACTCAGACTCGAAACGATAATTCATCAGGATATTAATTAATTCAAATCTTTTTACCAAATTGTTCAGAGAGCAACAATTGAATATTGAACTTTATTTTAGAGAAAAGAATCAGCTGGACTTGGGAAATCTGAAGGTCATTAAAGAGCTCAAGTAAATTGATTTGAAGAGGTAAAATGTAAACGATTTCTCTGTATCAAACCACAAAAACAACATAAACAAGTTTTTCAGGTAGCATTTAGTTGCCAATATTCTTTTGCCGCAACATGCATCCATCCTGTATGCATGCTCTGAACCTTCTTAGCAGTTTCTATGCTTAACTGAACTGATGGAGTAATACAGGGATTCAGGATTCTAGTGAACGTGTCTTGCATGGTGCTATTGAATGACTTGAAGAATCATACTCAAGATTTTCTTGCACCTATTTTTTTAGATGACTTTTTTCAAGTTTGCCCTTTGTATTCTATTTGGAGTCGCGAAAAATATTCATGTAGCCGATCCCTAAATTTTTTGATAAAGGCTTAGTTGTGCTTCTGCTGTTGTCTTTCATCTTATTTGGATAATCCATTATATCTACTGGAAAGCTGGAAAATTAGGAAGGACATTGCCATTTTTAAAATTTGAAATAATAAGAGGGACTTGGGGGCTTACTCTGAAGTATTCTTGTGATGTCATCTATACATCAACTTCCTCGATCTTGTTCACCACTTGCTTGATGCAATGTACATTATACGGATTTCACTAGAAGCGCGATTGTTTTTTCTTAGAAACAATACTGTCTGTTTGAGGGTTTTTTTAAATAGATTTTCTTTAAATGTGCTGACCTCGTATTATCCTTTTTGCATGATCTCCATTATTTTGTAAGCTTTTTGTATGCTCGAAATGTCCTCTTGAGAGGTATTGTAACAGACATATATTGGTTGTGCATATAAAGGAGAGTTGGAGAATTCGATTTCGGAATTGGAAGAAAGCAACCGTAATTTAGCAATCCTAAAAGTGGAGAGAGATTTGGCAAAAGAAGCATCTTTCCCCGTATTGTATCGACGAAACAAGCATGCCACTGGTGATGGTACCAGATTCAAACAAGATGATTTGCTACAAATGGAGTTGACACTCAAGGAGTTATTGGTATTCACCTGCACTCTGTTTCCTCTAGCTTATATGGATTGTGTTTCCACTTGAAAAATGGTCTAAGCTAATTTGTGTAATTGGGTAGAACCAATCCTCTTCCCGACTAGTGGAACTCAGACGTCTTCATGAAGATAGGATAAAGATATTAAGGCAGTTATCAAATTTGCAGGTTATTTTTTTTTTTTTTCTTGCTTTCGCTAACGTTTAGACTGTTGTTCATCTTATGTGGTGATTTCTGATTATGTTTTTACTCTTACTTCTTTTACCAGTCTATAAATCGGTTTTTGTTTGACAGAACAATCTGAAGAATGTCAAATGTATTTGTTCCTCCCGAGCATATTGCCTGCTTAAAGATCAACTTGAAAAGTCTAAAGGCGATGTCGTTCAATATCAAGCTCTTTATGAGAAACTACAGGTTGTTACTGGTTGATAGTTTCGATTTTAACTTCATTTTTCGGTTTTTGAAGATTATTTAGTCTGTGCTGACTCATCAACTTAATTCAGGTTCAGAAGGACAGTCTTGCTTGGTGGGAAAAAGAAATTCACATGAAAAATGAATTGGTTGACGTTTTAAGTCAATCTTCGATGGTTGCCGAGTCTAGAATATCTGATCTGGAAACAGAGATTACAAAATGCATAGAAGAAAAAAGGCTAATTGAAGCCAAGCTGGTAGAGGCGTCTAGAGAACCTGGTATTCCCTCATATCTCATGGCTTCTTGTTGCTTCTCTGTCCAAGTGTTACACCGCTATATTGATTTTATTAACCTCAGGTAGGAAAGAAATCATTGCGGAGTTCAAAGTTTTAGTTTCTTCATTTCCTGAGAAAATGGGTAGCATGCAGAATCAGTTAGTTCTACACAAGGAGACTGCTTCATATATTCATTGTTTGCGTGCTGATGTTCAATCACTTATCAACATTCTCGATGGCAAGGTGGGATTTGTTATACTTGCGTTCATTTTTTTCTAAATTATTTGTCATGCTGGGTAAAACCATTCCTTAAATATGTATAGGCTAAGGAATTGGACTCATTGTCCTCCAGATCTGCTGAGCAAAATGCTGAAATACAGAAATTACAAGCTGTGGTACGATTTTTGCCTTCTGTGGACATAATCGCATGGCGATATGTCTCATGTTATATTAAGTTTACTTGTCAAGTTATCCTTTTTCACGAGCTAAGGTGCAAAAAAGAATGTTACTCTTTTATATGATTTGTACTTGCTGCTTTTGGAATTTTTTTTTTTTTTTTTAAATAATTAAACCTAACAGTGTTTTTAATGGAATGAAAAGAATGGTTCATGATCCGTGGCTCTGTTGAAGAATATCTGTTGTAGGTCATCTAACTTTTATGGCACAACCCACTTTGGCCAATTCATAAATAATGTAGATAGATGACGTATATAGCAGTTTGATGCATTATCTAGGCTTGGCATACTGTAAGATGATCTGCCAGATTCTCTTTTCATGATTTTTCGTTGTCACTCTGAAACAATTGTAATAGCTATGACGTATCCCAATAGCCCAGTTCTATATTTTGACACGGTCAACAAGGTTTCTAAAGATCAATATTTGAAATGAGGACTTCTGATTCAAAGCTTTTGTAACTTCGATTTCTTGGTGTAGGTACATGATTTAAGGGAAGCTGATTCAGACTTAAAGCTTTTTTTGGAAATGTATAGACGTGAATCGACTGATTCAAGGTTAGCATTTTTAGAAAGTTTTGTTCTGATTGTGTTCAAATTACTTTTGGTTTTTTCTCTTCCTAATTGCTTCCGGTTGAAGGAACACGCTTATTTCAGTATTAATCATGGAGGAATTCCATTTATCTAGTGCTGCAACCATCATATTACAGACTGCAACATTCCTGCTATTTTTTTTTCCACGTTAGCGGCTTTTAGCCATAGTCTCTGCTTTTCAATTTTGATTAGCAGACCACATCCCCTCTTCTACCCAATAAAAAAAATTGTACTTGGTCAGTGGAATGGTTTACAGGTGATCAGGAAGCATAGTGGAAAGCTGAAAATATTAGATAAAAAATTTATTTCATGATGATTTTACACTGAATAACCAACATTTTTCATATTTTCCTTCAAATTCATTTTCAACCACACACATTTTTATGAGATCCACAACTTTTCACAATTTTAACCACTTTTCTACCATATGTTCTCTCAAAAACCCAAAATTCCTCCAAAGCCTCCTACACTAAACAAGCTCTTACTTGACATTCTTTAGCCATTATTATTCATATATAATTTTTTTTGATTTCTTACGTGTGAGGGACATTTCCTTGACATGACAAGGACACGATTCCCATTTCCTAAATTATTGAATGTAAAGTTGGAAAAGTTAAATTATCATAAATTTTGTGTTAGAAAAGATAGTGCTTGTTTGAAACCCATTATACAAATTTTCCATGGAAAATGTCAAATCATGGAAAATATTTTACATGTTTAGGCTATGTTTGATATTTGTTTGATGGCCCATATTTTCCCAAGAAAATGTTTTCCTTCAAACTTACGCGCCTCATTTTCTTTGAATTTGTAGATAACTTTTACTTTTGGTTTTGGTGAGAAATCTTTTTCCATGTTACAAGGAAATGATTTTCGTCACATTTGATCGGTTTGTTCTTGTTAATTGACTAATTTTTTTCCAAAAAATAACATTATTATTATTATTATCAAGTACGAATGTGTTAAAAAAGTAAAATAAAAAAATGATTAAAATAGTTAAAATTTAATTATTTTGCCCTGAAAAATAATGTCAATCAAACAATAAAACTTGAAAAATTCTCCACTTTTTCCACCTAGAAAATTAAATCAATCAAACACTTCCAATTGATATTTTTCACGAAAATAACTCTAGGCAATTCAATTCCTTGGAAAATATTTTCTTTCCAAGCATTTTCCACCATCGCAATCAAACGGACCCTTTGTTAAAAATTATGCGTGAGCGTGTATTCGTCATGCCCCTTATCCTCGCTTCAGCGATTATATCTCTGATTGAGTCATTTGGAACTTTCCTTTTGGTGTTGATTTGTGAATTGTGTGAAGGTGTGGAAATGACTGCAATACTGATAGCAGTAATTTTATATTATAGCAGGAAACTTGGAATTTTATTCCAGTATAACATAAATAGAAGTGCACAGATAAAATGTTATCACTAGCCATTAGTGTATCGATAGCACGTGCCAGTTAATTGTGTTGACAGAGAAGAGAAGTCATAATTGTCACATGAGGTCCGTGGATGGTTGACTCCTCTTCTTGGGACAGTGTGTGTATGCAATCGGTTACATAATGGTCTTTTTCCACTCTTCCTTCTGGTTATGAAAATAAGTCTGTACGAATGTCATAACAGGTTCTGTTCAATGGCTACATTTTGATTATAAATTGATTTATTTGTGTTTTTTAGGTAAAATATGTGATTGAAAAGTGGAGAGAGAAAATACGTGTGGTTAAAAAGTAGTTTGAGAAATTGTGTAGACTATAAATTTTTTTATAAACCAGTTTAAATTGTTAGCAGAACAGAGGCTTAATTTATTTCTATGTTTCTTGATTTATTGGGAATGTTATTTAGTTTTAATTATTGTTTGTCCAATTTCCCTTTTCTGAAGCTTTGAGGTTACTTATCCTCTTTCTTATATTTTTGTCTTTATATAAAAACATTTACTTGTGCTATTATGCATGAGTTTAGGGAGATTGGCAACTTTACGTGGTTGTCCCACCTCAGTTTGAAACCCCTCCACCTCCTGATATTATATATAAAAAAATATCTATATTAATTAAGAATGAAAAGATTCAGAGGTAGAATAGTCAGCACATTGTGTCCTTTGAAAACTCTTTTTTCTACACTTATTTTCAATCACACATTCACACAATAAAAGAATTTGCTTGTAAACCTATTTTTTAATTTACTTCTTATCCACATATTCTCCTAAAAAATTATTATTTAAAACATTGTTTTTGCTAAATGATGGCTACAAAACAGGGGCTAAGTATGAAAATGCCGTGATTACACTGCTTATTTTATGGAAAATAGTAAATTTGCCAAGAGTTTGGAAAATGGTAAATTTGCCACTCTTAAGAAATGCTCGTGTTACTCTCTTGTCATCGTAGCTAATTTGGGTTGTGAGATCTTTTCAGATGTCTTTTAGTTTATTTGAACCAAAATTTTGTGAATTAACTATGCCCGGTTTGATATTGATAAAAATCAGATTTTTAGTAGATTTTGATAAAAGTTGATATGTGGTTAAAAAGTTGTGGACCCCATAAAAAATGTGGTTAAGATTAAATGTTGACTTTGAATTAGATTAAAATCTAAAAAAGTAGTTTTACCAAACAAGACCTATATTGAAGCTGAGGACTTCTGACCTTGATGTGTTGAATGTAGGGAAGTTGATGAAGCCAGAAGTTCTGAGATCAAGGCTTGGGCACATGTTCAGAGCCTGAAGAATTCTCTCGATGAACACAATTTGGAGTTGCGAGTTAAAGCTGCCATTGAAGCCGAGGCAAAAGCCCAGCAAAGGTTAGCCACTGGAGAGGCTGAGATTGCTAACCTGAGGCAGAAGTTAACGGCCTCTAAAAGGTCCGTTCCATATCTTGCTGATGTTTGTCTAATAATTTAGCCTACTGTACTCTGTCAGTTGAAATTTAGGTGTGATTTAAGGTTGGGTTGCCATCTTTGCCTACTGTTCAGAATAACCAGGTTTATCCGCTTTATAATTCTAATTACTGGATGTTGCTGGGAAATAGCTCATTTTTAAATTCAACTGGATATTTTTACCATTTCATATAGCATGCAACATGCTTCAATTTGAGATTCGATTTCTGGTACTCAAGAATGTGTATCTAAGATTTCGATCGTCTTTTAGTTCCTATATGATGCTTTCTTTCTATGTTTCATGGACACATGGGGGGTTGTGAAAATCTTATAAAGAGGACATGGAATGGCTGGAATGCAATTTCATTGGATATATACCTAAGTTGGAGCAAAGAAGAAGTAACAAACAAACTCCAACACAATCGGAATATGCATTTTAAAAAGTAGAGAAGAAAAAGGCTTAACAAATAAGATGAGAATTGACACAGAGAGAAAGACTTGGGAGTCTTGTTTTCAGGGGATGATTTTGATGAGATAATGGAAATTGCAGTATAGTGTGGGTGGAATGGAGAATGACTTGGTGATCATGTGGTGACATGAAGAATATCTTGTTTGCATTTTTGGTCAACTGATCAAAAACGTAATTTAGGAGTTTAGGGTTTTGGTGATCAAGTTGAAGAACTTTGAACTTTGAAGTGTCTATGGAAATAGGAAGTCAGGTTGAATCTGGAAAGTGCTGGTCTGGTAGAGGTGATTATATCCAACAATGGTCAAAAGTAGTGGCTAAGCACTGAGAACAAAGAGAGCCGAGTAATGAGGGAAAGTTGAAAGTGCACTGTAGAGGTGAAAAGCGTCAGGTTGCCTGGAACATGAGGCTCTGTTAAACTTTTTTTGTTTAAAAACATGTTTTTTTATGTTTTCTAGGTAGAATATATGGTTGAAAAGTAGAGAGAAAATATGTGTGGATAAAAAGTGATTTAGAAAATTGGATAAAAAAAAAACATTTTTAAAAACATGTAGAAACGCTTTTGCCAAACAGAGGCTGAAAAATCCTTCCCAGCAGAGGGTGTATCTCGTGAGCTGTGTCTGTCTTAAAATAAAAGAGCAGGCAGAGAACTTTAGAGTTGGGACACTACAAAATGCAGAGCTCCAATGGGAGTTTGGATTTTTGCAGAGCCCCATGATTTGCAGCTGAGAGCAACAATTAGCTCTCTGCCACAAATATATATTTATCTTTCAAGAATAAAATTAAAAATCAAAAAAGCATTTGACCTTTAGCATTTTGTTTCAACTGACTGCACTGTCAAAAATTGCAGTGCACTAGTTTGTAGCTTACCATCTTAAGTTCTTTACTTCTGTATATTTCCTTTGATCCCACAACTATAAGTTCAAAAAGTACATCTATATCCTAATAGTTATTGGTAACTTCTAATGCTTGTATCCAAATCTTGACTGATTTTTGTAATGGGTGTATCTGACACATGTTGAAGATGTGTCAAGTGTGGGTTTGTGTCTGAGATTTAACAGATCTCTTTTTGCATTGACTGTGTATAAAAGCTGACTTGAGTTAAATGAACAAGAATAATTACTGAAAACATGAATATAATGTTTTTCTGTAAAATATTCACTTTAGGAGGTCTAAGTTGCTTCTATTGCCTTCTGACTGTTCTGAATGATTGTTCATCTGCGAATGTCAGGGAAAAATCCAGACTTTCAGATGTCCTGAACTCCAAACATGAGGAAACAGAGGCCTATCTTTCAGAGATTGAGGTTTCTATTCTACCAACTCTGTTCAGATGGATGACTCCTTGTTTAAATTTCTCAAATTGGCCTAAACTTGTTGGCATACTTTTCCAACAGACCATTGGACAGGCATACGATGATATGCAGACTCAAAACCAAAAGCTTTTGCAGCAAATCAGTGAAAGAGATGACTATAACATGAAGGTAGGTAATAAGCGGGATTTGGAAATCTTTCCAACTTCAAATTGTTTATCTTAAAGTAATTTTTGTATAATTTTTTCTTTATCTATTTCTCCCATTTGATTAATGGATTGGCAACAGACGTTGAAGGCATCTCTAAAAGTTTCCTAAACGTCAAAATAATCTCTGTTAATTAGCCCATGTTTGGTTTTGATTAAAATTTGATTTTAATCTCAAGTCAAAGTCAACAATTAATTTCAATCACACATTTTATGGAACCCACAACTTTTCAACCACACATGTCATCAACTTTTATCAAAATCTACTAAAAATCTGATTTTAATATATACCAAGCATGGGCTTAGTATAGTAAAGAAGTAAAATATTTGGACTTGCAGGTCATTACATATATCACATGCTGACGTGTTGGACAACTTAGGCTAGACATTTGTTGCAATGTAGGAAGCTTGTTATTGCAATATTCTTCTGTGCTGTTGATTTCACATGTTAATTTTGTTCTTTTTCTGAGTATGTATTTTGATTCACTAATTTTGTACTTTTTCACCTGTTATTTTTCATTGCCTGTCCCAAGCCCCAGTGATGGAGAAGGGTTGTAGTAGATTGGCATTTTACCTAGCACCTTCTCAAAT
Source organism: Ligustrum vulgare (assembly GCA_963555705.1). Lineage (NCBI taxonomy): Eukaryota > Viridiplantae > Streptophyta > Magnoliopsida > Lamiales > Oleaceae > Ligustrum > Ligustrum vulgare. The sequence continues at coordinate 12,344,524 of OY743181.1, forward strand.
CTTGTTACGTGAACCCACTTAATTTCGCTACCTCGTTTGCTGTGTATAAGCGATGCAACAATATTTGCTTGGTTATACTCCAGCTCCTTGCCCCATGAAATAGGAAAACAAATATAATTTAGCTTTCAATAGGTTTATTTTCGGTGTATCATCTAATTGGTATTACTGTCGCAGCTTGTTTTTCAGGGATTGCATTCAAAGCAGATGGGAAATAATCTACTTATGGAGAAGCGTTCCCTGGAGAGAGCCATACATCAAACCAAGACATCTGTTGATTTTTTTGAAACGAAAGTAGCTAGAATTGAAGATCAGGTAATATGATTTGCTCAATTAAATATAAACTTTCGATCAAATCAAATTATCATTATTATATATTTAGAACTCATCATTGGAATATTTCTTTGCAGTTGAAAGCCTACTGGGATCAAATTCAGAGAATCACAGAAGATAGGGTCCAAAAGGTAGCTACTTTAGAAAACACCCAAAAGAGACATAAAGATGTGAGAGAGTCCTCTCAGCATCTGATCGACACTCTTGAGGAAGCACAAGCCAAGGTTGACAGGGGTCGAGTGGATCTTGCTGAGCTGCAGATAAAGCTAGAGAAAGAGAGGTGCTTGGAATTTCTCTGTAATTCTTTCCAGTTAACATAAAACTAGAGAAACAAAGTTGGAATCTCCATTGCATTTTTTTCCAGTTATGTTGACGTGCTTTTTGTTTTTCTTTGTTTTGGTTTTATTATTGTGTTCCTTAAACTTTTTCTGTTCACTAGATTTGAGAGGAAGAGAGTAGAAGCTGATCTAGAAACCGTGAGAAGGAAGGCTGAACAATTGAAGTCACATGCTGATGGTTCATCAGAAGCTGAAAACCTTAAACAGGAACTAGGGGAATACAAGGAAATACTTAAGTGCAGTGTTTGCCATGATAGGAGAAAAGAGGTACGTTTCTATTGTCTTTGTTACATATTCCATTGTCAACCAAATTTGAGCCGTGAAAGTAGCAGCAGCATTTGCAACATTGTTTACTTGGGAGGTAGTCCAAGGTTCAAATTACATGTTTACCACCACTCTCCTCTTTTGTTGACTTGGGTAACTAAGTTGATCAGGTCATTTGGTGTTTTGGGTTGGTAGGCCACGGGGTGAATCCTGTTCATAATGTTTTATCCATATCTTGATCTTCTTAAAAGCATAGTGGTTGGCTCACGTGCTATATTTCTTGAGCTAACAAGTTTTCTTTTCAGGTTGTTATCACAAAATGCTTTCATCTATTTTGCAATCCTTGTGTAAAAGGAATTACTGAAATGCGTCACCGCAGATGCCCAGTATGTGCAGCAAGTTTTGGGCCTAATGATGTCAAACCTGTATACATCTAACCAGGAGTTCGAGCCTGACAGTGATACTGCACTGCTGCAGATGCATTTCAAATCAGGTAGACCTAGTGGACAATGTCCACATGTATTTATGTACTTAGACATGCTGAGACCAAAATATTCATCATAGCAGGAAATTTCTGAAGGCTCCTCTTACACCATAGCAAATCAGGGTCTCGGTTTCACATTTCCCTTTATGGTTTCTGTTGTATATATGTTTCCTGCTTGAGCAACTGGATACTTTTTAACTTGTTACTTTGCAGTTTTAGGCATGAAGTTTTTAGTGACCGTTTCATTAATAAAAATTTCGACCCTAATCCCCACAGAAGACTTTACATTTATGGTCATCAAAACATATGAGAGGGGGGACAGTTGCAGTACTAAGGAGCATTATTTGATTTTGGCGCCACAGTTTTACAGAATTATTTCAAGTTTGTTTTTGAATATTTATTGTTTTTAGTGTGATTAGATGATTGAAATGTAACCTGGGATTCTTAAGATGTGTATATATATATATATATATATATATATTCTCCCTTTACATGATAGTAATGTGATTTTGGGTAATTGGCGTATTTAGTCCCTACCTTTCACATGCGTTGTAAAATTCATCCCTACTTTTGTTTTTTTTTTTTTTTTGGCAAATGCACTTTTACCTTTGCACTTTCTTGCCAAAAACATCCTTGCCACCAGTTTCTGTTAAAATTAGCCGATATCCATAGGAATGGCAATGTGGCGGGAAATCCCTTAACCCGAAGGGACCTGTCTCGAACGGGGCTGGGAATCCCAGACAATAATAGGGATGAGGATGAAAAAGTATACTCGACTGGGGATGGGATTGCTGTAAAATTCCTGCCCCAGACCAGCCTCGAAACCATCCTCGATTTAAAAGTTTAATTAAAAAAAAATTCAAACAAATTAAAAGTGTAATGAACCACTTGACATTCAAATATATAATTTCAAAATCAATTCCTACATTTCAATTCGATACTACCCTTCATCTCACAAGTCTCACATCATTCTTTTCAAACATATTTTTAAACATAATTAGATTCGTACTATTCTATAAAAGTTATTATGAATTTTTTTATTAATGTTAATCATTCTTTAGAGCTATTAATTGAGAATTTTGTAAAATAATCATATTTTAAAAAAAGAATTTGTATAACTAAGACATTAGATAATCATTATAAAAGACATTAATTGACAAAAGTATATATATAATAATAAATGGGGATTATGGGCTTTCTCGACTTGTCCCAACCTCACTCGACCCTGTTTAGACGGGGACGCAATCAGGACGGGGATTGGCATGCTCACTCCGAACTCGTCATGTTGTCATTCCAAGTTATTCATTGAATTAAGACTCAATTTCATTTAATTTTGAGGGCAATTTCGAAACTCAATTAAAGTCTGCCTTACATTTCAACAAAAAATGCACTAGTTGTGAGACAAAACTCAAACTAATTTTGGCGCCAATCCCATTTTTTCCATTTGAGTTGAAATCACTAGAGTTAATATTGCTTGCTTTTAGGAATGAAAGTGAAAATGGAATTTGTTGAATTTTATGGGGAGATGTAAATAACATGAGCAAAAATTTGGGTTATTGATGCCATTAAAAACAGCTGAAATCTTATTTTTTTTGTAATTGTCTGAAGTTTTCTTTTGGGGATATGGTGATGTAATTCATTTTTGCAATGACTTCTTGTAATGACGATCTTATCTTTTGGGTTATTGACGTGACAAGATCTGATGATACTTGATCGTTGGAAAAAATCAATGAATTCGTCTTGGTTGACCTGCAAAAAAGGCGAGGATGATTCTCCCCGTTGCCTCTCCGGTGTGAGAATTAGTTTTCTGGAGAAAAGTAGAGAAATAATATTTTACCGGAAAACGTAGAGAATAATGAATGAATGATTTGACATCAAAAGAACTGTATTTATAGGGCTGAAAAATACATAACTTGTTTTAGTTGAGGAATGAGTCATTTTGACATAAACTTACATTTTATAAAGAATTCCACTATTACAAGGAGCGATTTTCCCCCTTTTTAGGAGGCTCCCTCGTGGGTTAGGACTCCTCTGTTCCTTTGAGGAGCCCAAGAAGGGGGCCCGTTGGCAAGACCCATTAATGATGAATACCCTGGAATCCCGCTTGTACCGAGCTATCTAGAGTGAAGTGGTCGGGCTAGGCCGGCCATGTATCCCGCCACATCTGAAGAGCTTGATAAGGTTGGGTATAGCCGGCTCTTGATGGTCATCAGATCGGGCATGCACCCCGGTCTGAGAAAACTTATACATGATAAGTTAATGAGGTCGGGAACAGATTTGGTCGGGCTATGGGCCGACCATGTTGTCGAGATGGACTGACCCGGTGTGCCCATATTGACAAGCTCGAGATGAACATCACAGACCTTAGGGAAGTTGAGAATCTAGACGAACCTTTAGAGGTCGAGCCCATAGGTTTTTATCAGCCCCCACCTTCCCGGGATGAGGAGTCGGGTGGCGAGGAAGGGATCGAGGATGATGTTGACCCAGATAGAGGGACTAGTGAGGAGACCTGGAGCTTCCGGCTTTTAATAGTAGGATGAATGAGCATATGGTCGAGGCTGACATGAGGAAGTTCAGCTTTCCGAGGGATACATAAGCCGGGTTCCTGAGGTAGATGACGTTTCTTACCACTGCCGGGAGGGAGAGATGGTAGTATTTCACGAGTCCCTCGCGGCCGGGCTTAGGTTTCCGTTGCACCACTTTTTCATTGATTTTCTTCTTACTGCTAGCATAGTCCCAGGCCAACTCGCACCTAACGAGTGGAGAATCCTTGTGTATTTCTTTGTTTTGTGTAGGAGTCTAGGAATAGAACCCACCGTCGATTTGTGCAAGTGTCTTTTGGATTTGAAGTATTTGCCTCGGCGAAATTGCTTCGTCTATTTACGCGGGAAGGGACGTTTTGAAGTTCCCTGGGTTCCTTCTTCGATAAAATACTGGAAGGAGAGGTTTTTCTATGTAAAGCCCCGGGTTGGGGAAAACATTTTTTTATCGACTTTTAGAAGGCCCGATGTAGATAGCTTTAATTGGATGGGGAATAAGACCGAAGAGGAGATGGCCGACCTTCTTGCCAATGCCATTAGGGTGTTCGACTTTGGTTTGTAGGCCGAGGAGGCCTCTAACTTGACCACTAATGAGATTTTGGGCCACGCCGGTCTCGATCTACAGCCCGGTAGTTCTCGGCCTTGTAAATTAAGTAATAAATATCATTCTTTTAAAATTTCTACAACTTCCAGCACCTGTTTGTCTGCTCATCCTCCTCTTTTTATTTCTTGGCAGGGATGGCTTTTCATGGTGATAGGCTTAGGAAAGCGGCCGAGGAGAGGGCACGGGCTGCTGCACAAAAAAGAAAGGATGATGGTGTCGTGAGACGCCGCTATCAGAAAAGACCCCGAAAAGATACCTCCGGGGTAGGAGAGACCTCGAGGAGGGGTGCAGAGGTTCCTCCTCAAAGTGGTAGAGAAACACGCCGCCCACCTCCTCGTGATCAACCTGGGCATGTGTCTCCGGCACCGGAGGTGGCGCCTGAAGGTCCCACTTTGGCTGACCTCAGGGAAAAGCTAGAGGAAAGCCTTCATCCTGCTCTTTTGGAGAAGTACACCGAGGAAGTGTCCATTGAGAATGGAGTAGACCACTTCCTGAATGCAGTGGTGAAGGTACGATCCATCCTTCTGTCCCGGGCATTGATTTTTCTTTGGTTATTATTGAAGTTTTTGTCTTGACCTGCAGCTCGTCAACATTGGTCGGGGCCTCATTAATCAGGGTGTCAAGCGAGGGGAGAGCTCGAGCCAGCTCCTTCACTCCGTCCAATACGAGGCAACCAAGGCTCGGGTTGCAGAGGAAAAACTGGCTCGTGTGGAGTCCAACTTGACCTTAATGACCCAAGACCGAGACCTTACCCGGGAGGAAAATGCAAAACTTGTGGAGGAGCTTCGTCGGGCACGGGAAGAAATTGAGGCTACCAAGGTCGAGGCTGTTGAAGCCTATAAAAAATCCAAGGAGTATGACTTGGCTATAGGAAACTACGCCTTGGAGTCGTACTCTTAAGGGACGAAATAGGCTCGAGCCTGGATTAAATTGCACGTGCCTGAGCTCGATACCAGCCCCCTCTCTCAATTCCTCCTGGGGACTGAAGGCCTCGACCTTACCCCATTTTTGGAGGAGGACGTCGAAGCTGAGGTCGGCTCTGACGAGGAGGCTGAGGACGCCGATGATCACGATCCTTAGTAGTAAATAGGATAACTTTTTGATGTAAAGTCTGGGATATGCCCCGAGATCTTTGTGTAATCAACCTTTGTCTTAATGAAAACATTTTGTCAAAAGCTCGTGTGTTTTACTATGTGTTTGATTGAGGATGTTTGTTAACCAAGGTCGGGAATGACCGACCTTTTGAACAATCCCTAGAGTAGGTCGAGAAGGAATAATTCTTAATGCCTGGTTTTGAGTACGCATGTTGCCTACAAACGTTTTCTTGATTCCGTATCTTGATAAATATATGGTCGGGTAATGACCGACCTTATATCATAGTTATAAGCAATGACCCATCTTTTTGTGTAGCGTCAAGACTTTGAGTTGAATACAATTTGACTAGTAACTTGCGAAAAGTGTTTGACAAGATCGGGATGTACCGACCTATATATTTTGTAAATTATCGAAAATAATTTGTAACGTCTTGCCATGAGATCTTGTAAATTATTCGTGGAAAAATAATTTGTAAAGTCTTGCCATGAGACATTGTAAATTATTTATTGGGAAATAATTTGTAATGTCTTGTCATGAGACCTTGTAAATTATTCGTGGAAGAATAATTTGTAAAGTCTTGCCATGAGACATTGTAAATTATTTGTTGAGAAATAATTTGTAATGCCTTGCCATGAGACCTGGTAAATTATTCGTGGAAGAATAATTTGTAAAGTCTTGCCATGAGACATTGTAAATTATTCGTGGAAGAATAATTTGTAAAGTCTTGCTATGAGACATTGTAAATTATTTGTTGGGAAATAATTTGTAACGTCTTGCCATGAGACCTTGTAAATTATTCGTGGAAAAATAATTTGTAAAGTCTTACCATGAGACATTGTAAATTATTTGTTGGGAAATAACTTGTAAAATCATGGGGATGACCTTGTAAGTTATTTCAAGATTTGGTCTTCTGGTGCTTATTCTTTGGAAGAAATACTTTTATTGAAGGGGACTGAAAGATGGGTCTCGTTAAAACCTTATCCAGAAAAACCCTGTGGGACAAAATCTGGATAAGGAAAAAGAGTAGCCGTCCCTGACGCTGAAAGAAAGAACAATGGACACGCAGGCCTGACCTGAACATTGGACACGCAGGCCCGACTTGAACAATCATTGATGGACGTGCAAGTCCAAAAGTAAAAAGATAACAATGGGGGCGCATGCCCGACCTCTCTACGACTAGATGACTCTGATATCTAGGAAGAGGTTTCTACTTGTAGTATGGCTTCAAATTCTTTGCATTCCATGGCCGAGGAAGAGGTTTCGAATCCATTGTGCGGAGGCTGTATGAGCCCTTTCCCACCTTTCGGATGACTTCGTATGGTCCTTCCCAAATAGGCCTAAGTTTCCTTGGTTGATGACCGCCAGCCTCACTGCGACGAAGGACAAGATCTCCCATTCTGAATTCCCTCTTCTTTACTCGGATATTGAACTTTTTAGACATGGCCTATTGGTAAGCTGTTATTCTTAATGATGCATCTTCCCTGACTTCTTCTAGAAGATCCAGACTTTCTCTCTATCCCACAATATGGTCGGGTGATCCTGCGGTCATAGCACGGAAGCTCGGAATTGTTACTTCTACTGGGACAGCGGCTTCCATTCCGAAGGCAAGCATGAACGAGGTCTCCCCTGTCACAGTCTTGAACGTAGTTCAGTTGGTCCAAAGTATTTCTGGGAGGAGATCGGGCCAATCTCCCTTGGCACTGTCAAGGCGAGTCCTCAAGTCTTGCAAGATGAGCTTGTTTGTAATTTCAGCTGACCCATTAATCTACGGGTGCGAAACGGAAGTCAACTTGTGTTCTATTCCCAGGTTTTTACAGAATTGTTTGAAGGCTTGGTACTCAAATTGACGCCCATTATCTGTTATTAATGTCTTAGGAAGACCAAAACGACAGACTATTGATTTCCACACAAATGCTTCCAACTTTTGTTCTGTGATCACGGCTAGTGGTTCGGCTTCCACCCACTTAGTGAAGTATTCCAAAGCAACTGCCAAGAATTTGACCTGACCCCGGGCTATGGGGAAAGGTCCTAGTATGTCGATTCCCCATTGAGCGAAAGAATATGGGCACATAATCAAGAATAGCTCTTCAGCGGGTTGATGTAACCGGGCTGCGAATCTTTGGCACTTGTCACAAGCTTTTACGTAATTGAGCGTGTCCTTCTTCATGGTTGGCCAATAGTACCCATATCGTATCAACTTCAATACTAGAGCTCTCGCCCCCTGGTGTCCCCCACAGATTCTTTCAAGAACCTCGACCATAGCAAAGGCTGCTTCTTTCGGAGTTAGGCATCGTAGGTAAGGAAGTGTGCAACTTCGACGGAACAAAGTATTCTACAGCAAGGTATACTTCAGAGCCCTTGCTTTGATTCTTCTTGCCTCTAATTTGTCATCTGGCAACTTTCCTGACGTTAGGTATTCAATTATAGGATCCATCCAACTGGGCTCTTGCTCTGAAATATCCATAACCTCGGGTTGTTGTGTGATACAAGGATCATGAAGAGTTCGTACGAACACGGTCCTTTTCAAGTGATCTAGATTGGAAAAATTAAGTCTTGATAAAGCATCTGCCTTGTGATTGGCAGATCTCGGAATTTTGTTTACGCAGCAAAACTTGAACTTTCTTTGCAAGTCCAAGACCATCATCCTATAAGATGACATTTTCTCATCTTTTGCTTCAAAAGTGCCGTTTACCTGTTCTACCACCAATTATGAATCACTCAGGACCTTGACATGCTCGACCCCTAGATGTTGAGCTGCTTGAAGTCCAGGCCTCATACTCTGCATCATTATTAGTTGCTGGGAAGTCAAACCGTATTGCACACTGAATTTCCATTGTGCCATCATCTTTCTTTAGTATGATTCCAGCCCCCGAGCCCGGCATTCAGTGGTCCATCCACTTGCAAGGTCCATATGGCCTCTTCCCTGTCATGACCTGTTGGCCCCCGAGGTCTTGGGGCGAGTTCGGTGACGAAGTTAGCCAAGACCTATGCTTTCATGGAAGGTTGAGGTTTGAACTCGATGTCATATTCTCCAAGCTCGATTGACCACTTGAGTAGACGGCCAGATACATTTAGTTTTTGCAAGATTTGCTTCAAGGGCTGATTTGTGAGGATGGTTATGGCATGTGCTTGAAAGTATGGTCTTAACTTTCTGGCTACTGTAACCAAAGCAAGTGCGAGCTGCTCTGCCAATGTATATCGGGTTTCTGCATCTAACATCATCTTGCTGACGTAATATACCGATTTTTGAGCCTTCTCTTCCTCTTTAACCAAAACGGCGCTCACAGCATGATCAGACACTGCTAGATACAAGAACAAATTATCCCCAGGATTTTGTTTTACCACTATTGGAGGAGTACCCAAATATTCTTTCAACTTCCTGAAGGAGACCTCTCATTCCTCGTCCCATCTGAAGTCTTTGTTTCCTCGAAGAGTTTTGAAAAAGGGAAAACATTTGTACGCTACCCTTGACATAAATCGGCCCAATGCTGCTACTCTCCCTGTCAGCTTCTACACTTCCCTGATATTTCGGGGAGGTTCCATTGATGTTAGGGCCGAAATTTTATCTGGATTTACTTCAATACCTCTCTGAGTGATCATGAATCCCAAGAACTTTCCCGAGCCTACCCCGAAGGCGCACTTTGCAGGATTCAGTTTCATCTGATGTTCTCTAAGTGTACAGAATATGTCTTCAAGGTCAACAATGTGGTGTTTCTTTCCTGAGCTTTTTACGACCATGTCATCAACGTAAACTTCAATGTTAAGCCCGATGTGTCTGGAGAAGACCATATTTACCAACCTCTGATAAGTAGCTCCAACGTTCTTCAATCCAAACGTCATGACCTTATAGCAATATATTCATTCATCTGCCATGAAGGAAGTTTTCTCCTGATCTGCCTGTGCCATCCGAATCTGATGATATCCTGAGAAGGCGTCTAGGAAGCTGTAAAGTTCGGAGCCTGATGTGGAATCCACCAATCTGTCGATCCTGGGAAGAGGATAACTGTCTTTTGGACATGCTTTATTCAAGTCTGTGAAATCTATACAAACTCTCCACTTGCCGTTTGGCTTCTTCACCAAGACTACATTGGCTAGCCATTCTGGATACTTCACATCCTTGATGAATCCTGCCTTCAAGAGTTTATCTACTTCCTCTTTTATTATCTGCCTCTTTTCTGTGGCAAACTGTCTTCTTCGCTGTTTTACAGGCTTCTTGTCAGGCATGACGTTAAGCTTGTGTTCGACAAGTGCGGGATCGATCCCGGGCATATCTTCAGCACTCCATGCAAATACATCGATATTCTTCTTTAAACACTGTGGCAACTCCTCCTTCATTAGTTTGGGGAGCTCTTTTCCAATTGTGAAGATCTTCCCTTCTGAGATTTGAACTTCTTCCAACTCTTCCACCGGCGACATTCTCCCTTCCACAGGAAGTTCTATTGACATCAGATCCGTCTTACCCTTTCCAATACAGCTGATATAGAAACTTTTGGCTACCGATTGACTTCCTTGAATAGTTTCTATGCCTTTGGAAGTTGGGAACTTGATCGCCAAGTGATATGTCGATACTATAGCTCTTAGGCTGTTCAGGAATGGTCTTCCCAAGATAGCATTGTAGGCCATAGGAGTCTTGACGACCTGGAACGGAGTCATCTTTGTTACCCGTTTCTCTTCTGATCTCAGTGAGGTGGGAAGGTCAATTAGGCCTTTGGGTTTCACGGTTCCTCCACCAAACTCAGTTAGGAAAGTAATGACATGTCGAAGCTGATCTTTTGGGAGCTGCATCTGGTTGAAAGCTTCTAAGGAAAGAACATTGGCTGCGCTTCCATTGTCAACTAGCACCCTTCTGACATCAAAATTGGTGATTGTTGCACTGATGACAACGGCATCGTCATGAGGATACGAAATTCCTTCCATGTTAGCGTTGCTGAAGCTGATGTTGTTTGAAACTTCTTGGTCATGACATCCCGACCTTTCTTCCCGATCACCTAGTGCCTGGGCATGATTTTTGCGTGCGTTATTCAAATCACCTCCAGATGCTATTCCTCCGACGATAAAACTTATGGTGCCAGCGGATTTGTTTTTCTCTTCCCCTTTTTCATGCTCTTTATCGTCTTTCTTTATGTAGTGCCCTAGGAATCCCCTTTTTATGAGGGCTTCAATCTCCTGCTTTAATGTTCAGTACTCATCCGTAGTATGGCCCGGGCTCTTGTGAAAGTCACAAAATTTATGTTGATTCTTTTCGTCGATTTTCCCCTTGATAGGCTGGGCCAACGCAAATCTTCACGTCCCTTGATTTTCATGAGAATATGGGATCGAGGTGCGTTTATAGGAGTTAAGCTCTGATGCCCATGATTATTCCCCTTCGAGTTTGGTCGGGAAGAATTCTTCTCATCCTCCTGTCTTGACCTTTTATTCCCCTATCTTATTGATTGTGAATATTGTGCCCCTGCCCTTGATCCTGTGCCAGAACTGACAAATGTGTTTCCTCCATGTTTATGTACTTCTCGGCTCTTCTGAGAAGCTCCTTATATTTGAAGGCGGGTTCTTGGACCGGGACATTCTGAATTCTGGACCTCGAATAGCCAAGGTCAGGGCTGAAATGGCTGATGATATATGGAGATCGGGAATCTGAAGTCTTTGAGACGAGTCATTAACTCTCGCAGTGTTTCATTTGGTCCTTGCCTTAACTGCATGAGGGAAGCGGCGATTTTCTTGATCCTTTTGCTACTTGCAAAGAAAGTTATGAATTTCTTAGTAAGATCGGCAAAGGAAGAGATTGACCCCGGAGGTATTGTAGAAAACCGTCCCGAGCTGAACTTGTTAAGGTTTGCGGGATGGCCTTGCACAGAATCTGATCGGGAGCATTCTGCATGTCCATGACATCAGCGTAGGTATTCAAGTGGTTGTTTGGGTCTGTTGTTCCATCGTATTCCTTTATCCGGGGATATTTAAATCGGTCTGGTAAGGGGAAAGATGTTATTTCTGTAGTAAAGGGGGTTCTTCTTACGAATGACGTTCGACCCTGTGTGTTCTGCAGTATTCCATCAGAAATTCCTTCCTGAATGATTCTTGAGAGCTCTTGCTGTGTCAAGTTGGAGGATCCCTCAGTCATGGGATGGGCACTCCTGATTCCCAGGGAGTTGTCAGCCGTAGGATTAACTGACCTGGGGTCTTCCTTGGGAACCGTGCCTGGAGTGTTCGGGTCGGGTTGCGCTTGATGATTGTTCTGTCGTTGAAGAGCCTGACGGAGTTAGCGGAGCTGCTGCTGAAGTTCATTGAAATCTTCTCGACTAACAGGCTCGTTGTGTGGTGTGATTTCTGGGTCCTGTTCTTCCCCAACATCTTCAAGGGGTGGAGGAATTTCATCCTCAGCCGAAGTATTGGATGGAAGGGATTGACTAGTGGATGCGGAGGGACGAGCTTATCGTCTATTAACCATGGCTAATTGTATCTCTTCCCACAGACGGCACCAATTGATGCTGTAAAAAATCTTAACCTTGACGTGGCAAGATCTAATGATACTTGATCGTTGGAAAAGACCAATGAATTCGCCTTGGTTGACCTGCAAAAAAGGCCAGGAGGATTCTCCCCGTCGCCCCTCCGGTGTGAGAATTAGTTTTCTGGAGAAAAGTAGAGAAAAAATATTTTACTGGAAAACGTAGAGAATAATGAATGAATGATTTGTCATCAAAAGAACTGTATTTATAGGGCTGAAAAGCCCATAACTTGTTTTAGTTAAGGAAGGAGTCATTTTGACATAAACTTACCTTTTATGAAGAATTCCACTATTATAAGGAGTGATTTTCCCCCATTTCAGGAGGCTCCCTCGTGGGTTAGGACTCCTCTGTTCCTTTGAGGGGCCCAAGAAGGGGGGCCCATTGGTAAGGCCCATTAATGATGAATACCTGGAATCCTGCTTGTACCGGGCTATCTAGAGTGAAGTGGTCGGGCTAGGCCGGTCATGTATCCTGCCACATCTGAAGAGCTTGATAAGGTCGGGTATAGCCGGCTCTTGGTGGTCATCAGATCGGGCATGCACCTCGGTCTGAGAAAACTTATACATGATAAGTTAATGATGTTGGGAACACATTTGGTCGGGCTATGGGCTGACCATGTTGTCGATATGGATTGACCCTGTGTATTCCTTTCATAGGCCCATATTGACAAGCCCGAGAAAATATTCCGATCAGGTGATTTACTACATCAGTTGCTTTCTTTAAGGCTTTGTATGGTTGAATTGGATGTTGTATATGCATAGGTGGAATTATTCTAAAACAGGAAACTGCTGATTTTTCCCTATTGAAGGGGGGTATTTTGCGCAAAAATTGCAAAAGATAGGATGTATATCGCAAAGATCGTGAAAGGTAGGGATGATTTTCACAAACCAAAAATTTGTGGCAGGAAAGCTTATCATCATCTTCTTCACGAAGTCACTGGACACTGCTCCATATCCATTACTAACAAAATACTGGAATTAAAGCAAATCTTACATGAATCACATCTAATGAACACTATCTATATGCTCAAGCTGTCTACAAATGTCCAATTTTCAACATACCCACAATAAAAAGCAAAAATTTAAGCAAGTGTTCGGCTATAGGAAAAATGGTTTATAAACCATTTGCACGCATTAAATTGCTCACCCACGTAACCCACAACCATATCAAATTCAAAAAAAACTGTACTGTTGAATAATCTCTAACCACAACCCCCACCCCTAGGCCAGTGGGATTCATTTCTTCTTCAGACAAAACATAAACAGCTCCTCACCCTTCTCGCCCCATGAAACCCACGACCCGTCAAGAAACCCGGTGGAAATTGGAACTCCTCCGTCGCCGTCTGCAAGTTCGTCGAATGGATCCCTCGAATTTGAACAAGGTCAGTCGTGTTTACCATTTTTCTTCTCATTTACAGTGACCGCGGGTTATAGCAGGTGTAATTTTTTTTTCCAGTTCACCCACTACCCTGCATACAACACCAGATCGTCACCCAACAAGAACGCGAAGGGAAAGGGAAAGGAGACCGTATGTAGAGTAAGTTGGAAATGGGATGCTGAGAGGAGGGCCATGTTCTTCAATCTCTGCTTCGAGGAATTGCACAACGGGAAGCGATCTAGGGCCAGTTTCAAGAATGAAACGTGGAAGAAAATGGCGCAGTCACTCAGTGCCGCTTTTGGTGAGACATGCATGTACACCCAAGTTCGCAACTACTGGAATGCATAGAAAGGATTCTGGAGCATAGCCAATTCCCTTCGTTCCGCTACAGGCCTTGGATTCGACCCGTTCAATGATACTATCTCTGCTGACGATGATTGGTGGGATGAGGCGATTAAGGTGACTACCATTATTGAACGCCATTGTTTGTGTCTGATATATTTCTTGTTCTCCAGTTCACGGATTTAGTTCTCTAGTTTACGGATATGATGAAACATTTTGCATTTCCCATTTGGTTGAGTTTGATTAGGGGAGGCAAAGATATCATTATTAGCGGTTGGTGTTTTTATTGCACATACACCTCCTTGCATTGGTTAAGGAATTCATTCAAAAGTTAATACACTGTGTGTAAAGAATTACTCTTGTGTGCTTTGTTGATGTCTCGAATCTGTACTCGTTTGATGTCATGGTAATTGCTCCTGCACAAGTCGTATATTTGCAGTGCCATGCTAGTGATGCCATGAGGTTTTGTTTCATATGAAGTTGAGAACCCTTTTTGATTTCCACCTGCTTGTGTCACGAGATGCTACCCGTTTTTTTAGGAGACGTCTGTGATATTGCAAGTATAGTAATTGCAATCTTCGACGGTTCTTGTGGATACTTTCTGGGAATTTTATTTTTCCTTCAATTATATATTATTGGTTCTCACAAGTTTCTTCCTTCATATATTTTTCCACTGTGACATTGCAGACTTGCAGTACACTGTCCAACATAACTAAAGAAATGTATTATTGGGATTGTAGGTCAATTGTAGCACAATGCCATCATTTTGTTCCTGCATATAGTTTTCAACCGTGACATTGTATTACTGGGATTGTAGGTTTATATGAACTGTAGGTTTTTTTAGCACACATAACTGGTTGAAGTCGGGGAAAAAAATAAAAGTTGTAATGATAAACGAGGATTGGGCAAATGAATATTTCCTTCGACGAAAACAAAAATTGTACTGGTTGCATTCTGTTGACAAATATTTGGGAACATGGTAAAGTTTGAAATGATATGTAACTATCCATTCGTCGTTACATGCATGTACTACTCGATGTGAAGTCAATTCGCAATAAAAACATTGTCGAAATTCTCAACTACGGAGACATACTATTCAAAAGTGTTACTGCAACTGGTGAGCACGTCACCTACCCGCTACTGCCTGCGGTAACCAAGACATAACAGATTTAATGGACCGGCTCGATTTGAACGTCCAACCACTTGCTGCGGATGATGCGGGTTCATGCTACCCAACTACAATTCAAACACCAACTACAGGAACCACGGTGGGTAGCAAAAGGAAGTCCGTTGACACTGGACCGACTCAGGCTAGGAAGAAACGTTTGGTTGAAGGGCAACAGTTGATCGGCACATTCAATTCAGCTGTGCAGTCAAAGTTGTGAAGTGAAGCATGTGGGGCAGTCATGGACCATGAGCCAGATGTGGATGCTTGCATGCCATTCCTGAAGGAGATAATGGCTTTCAACGACGACCTTTTCATGTACGGTGCCACCCTACTGGAGAGCAACGAAACGTATGTAAGAACATTTCTTCGCATGGAGACACTAGACATGAAAACTCAATGGCTCCTATACATGCAGCGAAAGGGTATCCAGTAATTTGATTACACGGGCGAATTAGTAGGTGAGCACGTAATATGCTTTACCACATTGTGCCATTCCAGTATTTTATGTCATTACTTAGGTCACCACGTGGGCGAGGAGACGTGTTGAAACCCATTAATTAATTAACTTGTATGTGGCTATGTCATTGGAGTTGATTAGTATGTATGAGAGAGCAAATAGTTATGTCTATGTAATTCAATTTAACTAGGTTGTTTATTTTTTATGGATGTGTTGTCATGTTACTTTGAAATGGCTAAACGAAAAAAAAATTTAAAAAATTCGTCCTTGCTAATTATACAAGCCGACATAGTCCATCACACTAGGCTTATATTTTGTAGTACACGTAAATTCATCCCTCAAGGCATACCAACCACAACAAGCATTAAAGAAAGTAGTTGAACCACTTATGTCAGTGAAAACAAATGCATGTGTACAATATGGACGTGAATTGTGACCAAGGATAGTATATTCCACGTGATTGGAATTAAGGGAGGTCAATATAGTTTGTTGGAATAGTATTTTGTATTCAATTCACACAGCCCAAATTTTCCGATAAATTCCCTACAAAATCCCGTGTTTTAGTAGGCATAAGCTAACCCACATAAGCTATGCTTCTGCCATTCATAAGAGTAGAAGTGTTGTTACGTTTTTCTAGAAAAGAAACATGACGTCTTTATCAGAAATATTATATGAAATCCAACGTTTGCGAGTTGAAGATGCTTCTTGGGTAGAATTTTGCTCAATGGCGACGCGTGTTATGCAGTTCGCTTTTGATGAAAATGCTCTACTACGGGATGCACTGGATTCGCAGGCGAAAATTGGCCAAAATTTGGTAGATCGCGTTTAAGCTCAACAAAGCGGGCATGACTGTTTACAGTTATGTCGCATGCGACCTCCCGCGTTCAGAATGCTAGTGGCGCACTTACAACAACATTACGGGTTGAAGGATTCAAGGTATATTTCAGCGGAGGAGAGACTTGCATTTTCATTGTTTATCTTGGGACACTCAGTTGGGATGAGATTGACGCATATTTTCTTTAGTCATTCGACTGCGACGATACACCATCATTTTGGAGATGATGAAACGTTTTTCACTTGAAATGATACGTCCACATCCAAATAGTCGTTTTGTACGCCCCTCAATGTTTTTTCCCGTAAGAAATCTATTCAGCATTTTCTTTTGTCTTCGTTTGGTAACACTGTTTGGTTTATAAACTGGTTTATTTATAATTTTGAGGTAAAAAGTAGTGGTTGAAAATTGGAAAGAGAAAAATGTGTGGTTAAAAAGTGGTTTGAGAAATTGTGTGATTTATAAATTGGTTTATAAATTAAAAAAAGGACGGTTACCAAAGGTTCCAATACGTATTTTGCGTCCAATCCTCAGAAATATTAGGGGTTGGAAAAAAAAAGTAACAAACAAAAAAGTCGCTTGAAGTCCAAAAACATGATTATCACCCTTTACAATTCAACTTGAATTTGTGAGTAGAAAAAAAGGGTAGTCCTTGTTGTGGGCCCACAACTATGCAAGACTTTTTATTTGACCAAGTTGCATTATTATATGAATTCTCAGGCACATACTGTCAGAAATTATGTCAAACTGATGGATGGTCATCCTGATGCGACAGTTGGCTTGCAGATAAGAATGTGGTTTATAAACCACTGTATTAATCCATTCGAACAAACAATTTTTTGCTCTTGTTATCTGTATCTCATCGTAAAATTCAATAAATTCTATCTTCACTTTCATTCTTAAAGGTAGGCAGTATTAACTTCAGTGATTTCAAATTGGATGGAACAAATGGGATTGACGCCAAAATTAGTTTGAGTTTTGTTTCACAGCTCGTGTATTTTTGTTGAAATGTAAGGTAGACTTTAATTGAATTTCGAAATTGCCATCAAAACTAAATGAAATTGAGTCTTAATTCAATTGATAACGGCTGATCTTAACAAAAACTGACGGCAAGAATGTATTTGGAAAGAAAGTACGAAGGTAAGGATGTATGTGCCAAAAAAATAAAGGCAAGGACGAATTCTACAACATATGTGAAAGGTTGCGATTAAATGCACCACTTACCCTTTGATTTAGCTCATCTCTCTCCGCCTTCTTGCTCCCCTTGCAGCAGGACCGACCGAATCACGAGCTTGCTTCTTGATTTTAATTGTTTTGGATTTATTATAACATTCTTTAACCTAAGACATATTATACTTCAATAATAATAATGAAACGAACTGGCATTTTGAAGGGTTTGACCCAGGCCAGATTGGGCTGATGAAACCATGTTAATCTACCTATAAAATGGTCTTGATTGAACTTGTCGCCTCAGTATCTTGTGTGGTTGTCATTTTTTATTTTATTCTTCCTCCAACTTCAAAAACTTGCAATTGGTGTGGCAGTCATTATTTTTTAATTTTTTTTTCTTTCTCCAACTTCTTAAAACTTGCACTTCGGTACACAATTCCTTTTATTTTTTTCCCCATTTTAATTTTGATTTTTGTCTTTCCTCTATTCCTCTTCCATCCATCTATTATTGTAAGGTACAATTTGCAATTTGGTCATTGCTCTCCAATTTTATTACGTCTTGATATTTTGTAAGTTATTAAAATTTGTGATTTAGTCCTCGAACTCTTCAATTGTGAGATTTTGCTCTCTCATAACTTATGATTCTCATGCAACTGTTTCAACAATTTCTAATTATCTGATTGCAACCCGAAATGATCTTCAATTGCCCGAATCAATCTTCAAGTCGTCAAGTGTCAGTATCTCGTATCATCTTCAATTTTGGTCAAAGAATGGTATGGTTGTCTTCCAATTATTCATTCATATTTTTTCCCAAGCCTAGAGTAAAGAAGTGTAAAATTTATTACTTTCTTTTATGTCACACGTCAAACATTAAGCGATGGAACTTCAATAACAAGAGAAGCAGGCCCTTTAGAAATTCTCCTTGATTCCCCAATAAAAAGGTTCGATTGGAGAATGATTCTTAAGAAGCCGTGTCTTCCATGTGTTCGTATTATGGAAAATTTCATAGTGTATCGTGTTAGCACAAATTTTGTTTGTGCTTTGAATGTGGAGAAGAAGGTTATATGGTTAAAGATTGTCCAGAAAATAAAACGAAAAATCCAACCCTACTACAATGAGAGTGTTTGTAATGGTGCAACCTGAAATTTTCGAAGATTCGAAAGATGTGACAGATGCAACGTATATTTGTAATAAACTTGTTTTAACTTATTTGATTCAGGTGCTACCTATTCTTTCATATCCTAGAATTTTTACGTGGTAAGCCTACCTTGTTGTCAAATGATCTAATATTATTACACCATGTGAATCTCCTCGAAGTGCGAAATTCATTTTACCAAAAGTCAAGATTAACATTGAAGGTATGGAATTCCTGGCAAATTTAATTTTGCTATACTCTAAGGACTTCGATAATATACTAGGTATGGATTGATTGCAAGTCCAAAACGTTGATAAGGCAACCATTTCCTTTCCAATATCAGAGACGACATCGAGAATTTTAATTTATGAGATGATACTAAGGCTTTTAAGTTTATAAGCCAATGACTGAATGACATGTAAGATATTTGGTAAGTTTATATCAGGTTAGCTTAGAAAAACCAGTTACTCTGTCATCCTTGCCAACCGTTCAAGAATTCTAGGATGTTTTCTTGAAATATTATATGGATTACTTCCGTACCGAGAGATTGAAATTGATATCAAATTATTGCCCGATACTCAACCTATATCCAGACCTCCCTATCGTATGACCCCTTCCAAACTCAATGAATTAAAAGTTCAATTCTCCGTGGGGTGCACCACTACTTTTCGTGAAAAAGAGTGAGAGAGCATTCCATCTCTGCATTGAGTACCACGAGTTGAATAAGGTCACCATAAAAAATAAATATCATCTTCCACTAATTGATGACCTCTTAGATAAATTACAATGCTCAACGGTTTTCAAGAAAAATGATTTATGAACTAGATACCATCAATTGAAGATCAAGAGGGAATACATCCTAAAAACGGCATTTAATACTCGCTAAGGACACTCATCTTCCACGAATTGATGACCTCCTAGATAAATTACAACGCTCAACGGTTTTCAAGAAAAATGATTTATGAACTAGATACCATCAATTGAAGATCAAGAGGGAATACATCCTAAAAACGGCATTTAATACTCGCTAAGGATACTTGAATTGCTAGTAATGTCATTAGGATTGATGAATGTGCCTACTCTATTTATTGATATGATGATATTCAACGAATACTTGGATAAGTACGATATCATATGCATTGATGACATTTTGATGTACTCAAAATCTCGAGAAGAGCATGCCCATCATCTTCGTATTGCATTAGAAATTCTGCGGAAAAAATAAATTATATTCTAAAATCTCAAAATGTGAATTTTTGCTAGAAAATTTCGTATTTCTAGGACACGTCATTACCAAAGAAAGTATCTCGGCGTATCCTAGCAAGATCGAAGCAGTAGTAAATTTTACATGATCTACGAAGCCAATAAAGTACAAAGCTTTATTGGATTAGCAAGATACTACCTAAGATTCATACACATTTTTTCCAAATCACAACCCATTTGGCTTGTCTTACGCGGAAGATGTCCATTTTAAATGGACTGAGGAATTCGAAAAGAGTTTTCGACTTACTATCGCTCCAATTCTAACTATCTAGATGGAACATGAGGTTTTACTATTTATAATGATGCCTCGAGAAATTGATTAGGACGTGTTTGATGCAACATGGTAAAGTAATTAGCATGTCTCACGACAGCTGAAATCGTTTGAACAAAATGATCCTATCCACCCAATAACCACCAAATTATATCATGAAATCATGATCTTATATTGGTGGTCAGATACGAAGCAAGAAAGAGTTGAATTTGTCGCCAAATGTTTAATTTGACAACAATTAATGGCAGAACATCAAAGGTTGGCTGGATTACTTCAACCACTGTAAATTCACGAATGGAAATGGGGGGAAAATTACAATGGGTTTTGTAAGTGGGCTACCTAAAGTTGCTAGAGGTTTATGCTCTATGGGTAGAGGTGACAAAATGGTCGAGCCGCTCACCGGCTCGGTTCGTCATTTGGACGAGCCAATCACCGGCTCGCAGAAACGAGCAGAGCATGGGCTCGATTTGTCTAACAACGAGCAGTTCGTGGAGGCGAGCTACAAGTCGAGCCCACGAGCTTGGCTCGTGGTTTTTTAACCTAAAATACCATTTATTTTGAAAAAAAAAAAAATCTAATGGCTCGTGGGCCAAGCTCTTGATCACACGAGCCGAGCCGGGCTGCCCGTTTAAGACGAGCCATGAGCTCAACAGCCTCAACTCGACACATTACCATCTCTATATATGGGTGACAGTCGACCAACTAATCAAGTCAGCACGCTTCCTACCTATCAAAATGAATTTTAAATTGGAATAGTTGGCTAGCCGGTATATAAGAAATTGTTAGGCTACATGGCATACCTCTGGCCATTACCTTAGATTGCGACGATTTTCATCACGTTTTTGGAAAGAAGTACAAAGCTGAGAACAACATTTCAAATAATAAATGATTCGAGCTATGGTAAATGCGGTAGGAAAAAAAAAATCAGAAAATGTCTAAAGGCTGCAAAGGATCGACAGCGCAGCTACACACATAAACGGCGATGACCACTTGAATTCATGGTGGGAGATAGAGTTCTCATTAGGATATCTCCAATCAAGGGTTTATTAAGATTTGAGAAGAAGAGAAAACTAATACCTCGATTTATTGGTTCATTCAAAATACATTCAAAATACTTGAACATATTGGAGAGGTAGCTTATCAAATGTATTTGTTTGACCAGATGAAAAATCGCAAGTGTATGATATCGCATCTAAGTAATAAAGTGGACTTTTTGAATTCGAGTTATCGTCCCACAGAGATTGTAATTAAGTATCAAAATTGTGTTAGTTCTTACCTTATTTGAACGGGAGAATTTGGAGATTTCTAATCGAACTAAACTAAAAGGCAAAAGAAAAGAAAAGATATTTAAATAATATTCTAAATTGGCGTTTTTATGTATTGGGACATCCGATTTCACATAGTCAATACTTTTAATTTCATTATCTAGTTTTATTCCTATTATAGTGCTTAATCGAATTCACTTATGTATATGAAATTCTCCTCTGTGGTTTAAATCAACTCTACCTAATTAGTCGATTGTGTTAACGAATAGTTGGCTGTAATGACGAAGTGCATAGAATACAAAAATTCATGTAGCGATCGCAATAATAACGAACATATATCTCTATCGTTCGTCTAATTATCGAATTTTATTCCTAAATCTAAATGTTATCTCACATCTGGGATTATGAAAATACACATTAAATCATAAACAAGTGATCAATTCATTCACGCGTTAAACACAGAATAAAACCAACACATGCAATCATAAAGTGCAAAACTAGAATTATAGAATTAAAAGCGTAAAACTAACTACATCGAATATCCTAAATTTGTAATTAATAATTCATCAATAAAGAAATAAATACGTAGTAAAAGTAAATACCACGCATGTTGAGTTTATCGAATTAACAAGAGAAAATGAAGTTTTGCACTAAGAATTCGCTCCCCATTGATAATCTTCAATCCCCATGCCTTTGTCTCGGTCTTTGCCTCCAAGAATTTAATGATGAGCAATGAATTATGTGGTTGGAAGGCTGTGCAAAGGTCTCCAATTTTTTGCATAAGAAGTTGTATAAATAGGTGGAGAAGAGACCTTGGGCAACAAGGAAACAAATTAGGTTAAAATTCGGGCATGGGCTTGGGTCGAAAAGTCGTACGGCCGCGCAGGGTAAAGTGTGGTGGCCGTGCAGTTGAGCAAAATATGGTTATGTAAAATTGAGAAATCTCGCGCGGCCACCAGGTTTAGAATCCGTGGCCGTGCAGTAGAAAGTTAACAACGAGATTTCCATCTTTTCCCTTGTGTTTAAGTAGGTCCCTGAGCACTAATTGCCTTCAAGTCTTTCATCTTCCAATTGCTGCAAATCAATCCCTATACTTTCAAATCTCTTCAAATTTTTCTTCCAACTTCTCTTCATCTTTGATTTTAACCATACAACTTTGAATTCTAGCACTTAGTTCATCTTGGAATTCTCGGTTGATAACACCAATATCCATTTTGTCCATTTTTAGCATCAATTATTATCCAAAAGCTTATCTTTTCCATTAATTGCCTCATTCATGTGAGTTTGAGATAATTTCTGAAATGTAAACAAATAAAAAATAAATAAATAAATAAAATTTATTCTAAAATGACAACATATTATCCTAATTTAGACATATAAATAAGTGTATAAAACACACTAATCAAATGCATTATGTATTGGCTAAATATAATCAAACCACATTTTCTTATATATGCATCACATTTTAATTGCATAAAATGTTCATAATCTTTAGTCAATATCACAACTATGCCCTCAAACTTTATTTAATTGTATTTTTATTTTGTTTCTTTCATTAATTACTATATCTCATCTCTCCTATCGAGCTCTACAAAAAAAATTCGTTAAGAAGAAATAAAAGAATTTATTTATTCCTCGTATATTTAATAAGTAAAAAAATCAAAATTATGATTAAATATTTGTCCATCGTTTTAAAGCAAGATAAAAAAAAATTTGGATGAAAATCATGAATGAGTAGAAAATTTGTTAATTGCTGAAAATTTAATGATAAGAATACGGCGAAAAAATTTAAGAACATTAATATAATAATCTGTAAAGAATAGGGATCAATAATACAAGGTGTGTTTATAAGAAATTGTGGTGTTAATATAATTAACCTTATGTATTTCATATATTAATACTTCAAAAGTACATACCAGACCCTTTCCATTTCCCACATATTGAAAGAAACACCACATGACATTCAAGCATTTTTTTTAACTAAGAAAAGCTAGTTAAAGCACTAATGCGAGACGTTAAGAAGCTCTATAAAAAGGAAATTTCCATAGTTCACGTCTTACGGCGAAGTAATGCAATTGAAGAAGAAACTTTGGAAAGAGAAGATGAAATAAGAGCATAATACCCCAAACTTTTTAACTAGGTAATTTCAAGGATGGAATTTTTTGATGGGGTGGGGTGGGGTGGGGTGGGGTGGGGTGAAATCCTGAAATTTTGAAAATGAAAATTTGAAATAGATTTAAGTTAAACCTTAGGCATGTTTGGCAAAAATAATTTTGCGGAAAAATGCGTTGAAGGAAGCCGAACAAAGCCTTCAAATTTCCCACAATTAGGGTTCTAGAACTAGGCTCATCTAAGTATGATATGACACTAGTTAATTTAGGGATTAATGTGGCAAGTTTGTCATGATTAGGTCCAAAATAATAATAATAAAAATTGACATCCTACACCCATAAATTGAGAATGAAGTGCGAAGGGGTCCCTTTATACTAAGGGAAATGAGGTTTCCTAGGAAGACCCCTACGTTTATTTATTTATTTTTATTATTATTATTATTTTTTAAAGCCAGTTGTCAACCCATGGGCTAGGCCCTTCGTTTTATTTGTAGTTTTTGAACTATTTTCCATATTATCGGGTGTGATATTTCCAAAACACTGAAGATGAATAGTGTATATTCTCTTTTATTCATTGAAAGCATGTTTTAAAGAATATTGATTATTGATTTTGAAATTGTAATAAACTTATTATTCTACTCATTGATATTGATATTGATATTGACATTGACATTAAAATTGTATTGATCATTGATTGAATATCTGGATGATGTTATTGAAGAATATCTCATTTATTGATATTGGCCAAATTGGTGTGCACTAGTAGAATTGAACGTCTATAATTTGGCTCATTGATTTATTGATATTTCTAAACTCATCACGGGGATAGATTATTCACATTGTTATAACACTTATATTTCAGATGTTTCACTGCTTTATTAAATCTCATTATTATGTTGATGTCTATGATGTTATTACCGTGATCCACTTATTTCCGAAAACTTTCTTGACAAGTGAGAGTTTGAACTAATAGACTTTGGTCATGTAATTGAGTTTTCCCTTCTTTTTGTTGTTGGACATTTTGTAATCTAAATTTTTTGAGAAAAGATATAGAGTCACGCTTCTCGTAACGAGGAGCATGATAGGCCCCCTCACAGTAGAGGGGGCCGTCACCCCCCCTCTTTACAGTTACAGGTCCCTTCAAAGATATAAATTATTATTTTTATTTACTTTACGTATGTTTGTTATAATTCTTTTATTATTTTTTTACTATTCGAAATCTATTTAAAGAAAAAAAGAAATTGCTGCAGGGGATTCGATACCCCGGTAGCTAGCCAATTTGGGGTCGACCCCTACCCCCTTTCTCCCTCAAAAAATGTTGTTTTTAGTCCAAATTTTGACTTTTTAGTTTATCATTTTGATATTTGTACACAATATCGTGGGGCATAACATTTTTTTCCCCGTATCATTTGCAACTCCATCAAATTTCGTTCCCAACCTTTTCCAGACAACTGTATCCAATCTTTATGCTGCCCAAATAAATAATTTTATCTTTGAAAGAAGGAGATATATCCACTTTGCACAATGAAGCAATGCAATGTGGCTAAATTATTGGGGAATAGACTTCAAGGTGATAGTGATGGAAACGTCACTTCCTTATCAATTATAGGAGAATTCCCCTTGTACAGGAGAATTCTTACATAGGGCCCCCTTTACAGTGAGGGGCCTGTATGTAGATCTTGAAAATATGTTTTAGATTAGCAAAATAGTTACCGGGTTATAAGTTTACCCATTATTTACTTAATTTTGCTCTAAGCCTCTAACTATTAATTCGTCGAACTAGAAATGACAATGAGGCAAAAAATCTTCAAACTTGACGGGGACTCGCACCATTCCCCGACAATAATGGGGATGGGGCGGAGACGGAGATAAAAAAGTATACTCGACCGGGGATGAGGATTGCTATCAAATCTCCATCCCCGCCCCAAAATCATCCCCTATTAATAAGTTTAATTAAAAAAAAATTCAAACAAATTAAAAGTTTCATGAACCACCAGACGCCCAAATATATAATTTCAAAACCAAGCCCTATATTTTAATTCGATACTACTCTTCATCTCTCACTCTCACAAGTCTCATATCATTTTCCCAAAACATACTTTTTAACATAATTAAACTTGTACTACTCTATAAAAGTTCTTATAAATTTTTTAATTAATGTTAATCATTCTTTAGAGCTATCAAATGAGAATTTTGTAAAATAATCATACTTTAAGAAAAGAATTTGTATAACTAAGATATTAAATAACCATTATAAAAAGACAATAATTGATAAAAGTATATATATAATAAACGGGGACATAAACGAGGATTATGGGCTTTCCCGACCCGCCCCAATCCCACCCCGAACCTACCCCATTGTCATTCTTACGTCAAACTCTCATTTCATAGTCTCGTTAATTAATCTTTAATCAAGTTTTCACACATATATCTACGAAGTTGGTTTTTTCTACAATTTATAAGCCCATGTTCAATACAAATTTTTAATCATGTACATTTTTCAAAATCACTTTCTATTTTACCTAGAAAATATCAAAAAAAAATCCCAAAATATCGACGGGTACATTTTGCTCAACATGGGCTAAGAGTTAGGACTGAACAAATTGAGACCTTTTCAACTAATTTCAATATCTCTTTTGAACAGAAACCTTAAAATGCTAAAATACTAGTGAGCAAGAATTTTATTTCATCCCATCAAGAAATTAAAATGCGAAGAGGTCAAAAGTAAAGTAGGCAGGAATCTAAATTGAGAAATGAAAACATAATTCCATTAGAACCTTGCATTCAATTCTTATCCTCTTCACATATTTACTCTCACTTTCATATTATTCAGAATTTAGGATTTGGACTGGCCTCACCCTCATCATTGATTTCATAAATAAATACAAATAAACGTACATATGTGGGGTGGGGTGGGTGGGGTGGGGTTCTGTTCTTGATTTTGTGTTATCAAATTACCAATGTGCTGTGGCTGTTGAATGGGGTTACTTCCAGTAGCAGACTAGCAGTCCCATGGAAATGAATCTTCAAGCCGGAAATCAATATCGGCGGCTGCTCCAGCCAGCTTCCATGAAGTAGCAGAGTAAGAAAATCCGACATTATACTCTGTTTCACTGAAACAAAGATCCGGGAGGTCGAAAAATGTGTCGTTATCATCAATGGTTGAGCAAGAATTGGCTGCATCTAAACTTGTCAAAGAATGAGAATTGGGCAGCGGCTCATGTGCGTCAGCTTTAAATTCGCCGCTTGTAATTTGTTCGGGATATTCGGCTGCTGCTTTAGCCGCGGCAACTTGGATGTCTTTAGGTGAAGTAGTAGCGGGGCGTGGAAGTTGGTGAGCCAAATGAGGGAAATTGAGATGAGCCGAGTGGCCTTTAATGGCCAAAGATGCCACGTCGTGAGCTCGCGCCGCCATCTCCGCCGTCCTATATGTTCCCAGCCATATTCTAGATTTCTTCCTCGGCTCTCGAATTTCAGACACCCATTTGCCCCAACTCCGCTTTCTCACACCGCGATAACTATTCGGATTACGCTTCTCATTACCACCATTTTTACACTCTTTTAGGCTCTTTGTACTTTCTTTTTCTTTAGTAAATGAGTAGTTTGAGGAAGAAACAGTCGAACCGTCGGACGAGGTGGAGGAAATGGCGGTGGCGGTGGCGGTGGCGGTGGTGGTGGTGGAGGAGGAGGAGGAAGACAGGTAGTTAGGTGGTAGACACTTCAAGTTGATGGTTCGTTCCATATGACACAATGTGTGGTGTAGTAGGCAGCTAAGTAGAAAAAAGAATCTGAAATATGATACATGTATAGTAAAATGGGGAAGTAGGTTTTATTAGGGGTGGACGTCCAAACCAAACTGTAAACCGATGATTTTTTACTAATAGAACCAATTGGTTTTTTCAAAGATATGGAACCAAATCGGAACCAAATCGCTCGGGTCTGGTTTGGTTCTGAGACCATTACTTGAATTTTTAAATAATAAATGTAAATTAAAACCTGTTTATATCCGCTTCTTCATTAGAATCCATCTACATCATTACTAAATAGAAAATGAAATTTTTAGTTAACAAAACAAAGATTTAGAAAAAGTAACATGTTATTCTAAGTCAAAGAAGAAGAAACTAGTCTGAAGGAAGCTCGTCGACCTTTTGAAATTTAGAGAATCGAACATAAAGGCAGTTTAGACTTATAGTTACAGATTACGATGAAGTTCTGAATCCCATTCTATCGTGGTGCCGTGTGAGTTAGGGATGTAATTTGCAATTTGAGTTTGGGTTAACTCTTGAGAATTGATGAATTGAGTCGAGGTTTATATATACATAAATTTTAAAAAATAAACATCATTGTCGTTGATGGTAACTAAGGAGTGCAACGATTGTTGTGTTATAGGAGGGTAAGTAAAGCAGTGTGAATGCGTATTTATAATTGAAACGAAGAAAAAAGAATTAGAATTAGAATTTAGATTTATGATTTAAAATATTTGTCTAATATGAAATGAGATGAAATTTTTAGTTAACAAAACAAAGATTTAGAAAAAGTAACATGTTATTCTAAGTCAAAGAAGAAGAAACTAGTCTGAAGGAAGCTCGTCGACCTTTTGAAATTTAGAGAATCGAACATAAAGGCAGTTTAGACTTATAGTTACAGATTACGATGAAGTTCTGAATCCCATTCTATCGTGGTGCCGTGTGAGTTAGGGATGTAATTTGCAATTTGAGTTTGGGTTAACTCTTGAGAATTGATGAATTGAGTCGAGGTTTATATATACATAAATTTTAAAAAATAAACATCATTGTCGTTGATGGTAACTAAGGAGTGCAACGATTGTTGTGTTATAGGAGGGTAAGTAAAGCAGTGTGAATGCGTATTTATAATTGAAACGAAGAAAAAAGAATTAGAATTAGAATTTAGATTTATGATTTAAAATATTTGTCTAATATGAAATGAGATAAAATGTATGTTAAATAACATTTTTGTACATTTCACATTTATAATTTTAGATTTTAATTTTTTGGTGAGATGAATATCCACTAATTTGTAAAATATATATATATAGTTTGGTTCTTGGTTCTGGTTCTGGAAAGAGAACCGGAACCAGAACCAAAACCGAATGGTTCTTGATTCTAAGAACCAAACCGCTTGAAATTATAACGTTGATTTATTTGAATTTTTTAAGTAGGATGTGTGGTTAAAAATTGGAGATAGAAACTGTGTATGGTTAAAAAGTGATTTGAAAAATTGTGTAAATTAATTTGAGCAATCATTGCCATTTTAAATAGATAGCTAAACGGACCCTCGAGGATCATTTGATCAGACTTTTGTTTTTCGTACAAGAATTTACTGAGAAAGTTATCTTAAGGACCCATTTGAAATGATTTTTACTTTAATCAGTATTTTCCTAAAAACTCTTTCAATTGATGGAAGCATTTACAAAAAAAAAAAAAAAAAATTGCCAAACTCAAATGGGTTTAAAACAGTTTTTGAACTTTTAAGGGTCATCAAAAGAAGTCCTAAGTTAATTTTTCACTAAAAACTCTTCTAGCGAGACAAAACACTTTTAGAAATTATTCAAATATGTTCAAAAGCAAATTTTGACTTGTCAAAAACTTTATTCTAAAAAGATCGTCTTGCCTTAAGGACGTTTAGGCGCTAAGTTTGCCCTTACCGTTTACTAGACTGTAATTTTTTTTTTTCCCCTTAGTCTTAATCTTCACTTTGGCGCGCTTAAGCTCACTAAAGCTTGAAACTTGATCTTGATGCTTAGTCACACTTTACGTTTTTTATAACACTAGTCAAAAGTCACACTGTAAGGGGATGTTAACGAGTCGAGTCAGTTCACGAGTCGAAGATCTTGGCTCGAGCATTTTTTGCCTCGAGCTGAGCCAAGCTCGATCAAATTTTTTAGGCTTAATTCGAGCTTTCGACTAGGGTTTCTTCGAGTCGAGTCAGACCGGCCCATGTGACAAATGAATTGTCAATTGTATTTAATTAAAAATATAATGCGCACAATAAATATAATACAAATATCAAACATAACTTCATAATGCATACAATAAAATGGAGAAATGTAGTATAAATATCAACACGAGCCGAGCTTTTTGCGGATCGAGTCCGAGCTGTCCAATTCGACGAGCGTTTTTTACACTCCATGACTTTGGCATGTGCTTTGAGATCATCTTGTATTTTCACATTTTTCACTCTACCTAACCTGACTAGTCTATTTGTGACGTTGATAAGTTTAAGCGACAAGACCTAGCACATTGCTATCTACTAACGATTGATCAAATTTCTCTTTTATGAGAAAATCAAATAAAATGTAATGTAAATTCTTATTAAAGTGGTTTTATTTTATGATCGAATAATTAAAAAAAATAGAGATGAAAAGAAGCACATGGTTATAAACTTCATGTGGATTTTGTTAAGCAGGGTGGAGACATTGGTACATGTATTCAACATTCACAGTTGACCATTTATTTTCATAAAAAATATATGATAATAAATTCCTCATTTCAGAATAAAACTGAATATACTATTCAATCGTGCAACAGGAATCGAATTTTTGATCAAATAGATTACACTCACACACATGTTAATTATTCACTTTTTTGCCAATAACATTATCATCGAAATCTATTACTCAAACAAATTCAATAATCCATTACATCGTATTTTTCGGGTAAAGGAGCATTTTCCAATACTATTGATACACATGGGTAATCACATGCCAGTGGACCCTACTTAATACTGCCTGCCCAAAATTTGCTGGACAATTGGCTCATAACTCATAAGTAAATAAATTTGTGGGAGTTACTATGCCCTCCACCCTGATTATAAAAGACACAACCTGCGATTTATCACTCGAACCAATTAGTTAAGGAAGGGTCGGAATGGACCCTCAAAGTGTGAGTTACACCAATAATAATATCATTGCTATTGTGTTGTTGTGCATAGAGCAAAATTCTAGCTTTTCCCTATTCGCTATTAGACGTACTTAGGGTTTATTTGGTACGACTTTTACTTCCTATGAAAATGATTACTGAAAAAGATTAACTTAATTTTTGTTTGAAAATTTTATTTTTAAAAGTACTTCTTACTTAGAAAGTTCTTTTAGAGGAAGTCATACCGAATAAGCTTCTTCGAAAAAAAATTCTAACATGTGGAAGCACTAAAAAATTTGTCAAACGAGTCAGAAGTAGCATTTGAATCTCAAAAGTCATCCAAACAGGCCCTTAATAAAATTTTATCGTTGTCTTCGTTACTCAAATGAAAGGACATTTTTTTTTTGTCTTCATTGTTTTTATTGTGACTTCACAAAAAATAAAGATAATTGCAGTTGCAGCTCCAAACATTTTTTACCAGACTTTTACACAAATCTTTAATTTGTGCCACACGGTCCCAAACATTTCATTTAGCGGCACAAGAAGGACAAATGGATAGAAATTATTCGTAAGATCGTTAATTGACCAAAAATTTGACTTTGAGCACATTTTAATCAATTGTAAAATGGTAACTTAGGATTTTATACATAAAATAAATTACAAAACCAAAAATAAAAGAAAATAAAACTCATTTTCTTCCCCACCCTCCCCTCCAAATCATATCGATACCAGAAAAATGATCAGGATCACCTTCTTCACCGCCCTCCCACACAAATAATAACTTGTTATTGTTGGGCATTTTCCAAATCAGTAACAGTGAATCTTACTTAATATTAAAGGAGGAGAATTTCCCGTCAATTTGACACAATTTTTTGTGATTTTTTTTTATACAATATTATATATTCTATATTTCATTTATTTTCACACTCAACTTTTATTGCTTTCACACTCCAAAGACCAAAATTCAACTTTTATTTTGTTCACACTATTACTTCCACTTAAATATTTTTATGGAGAATTTTTTTTTTACTTATTTATATTTGATTATTTGTGTTTAAACCTCTCTTTTCATAAATTTTTTTTATCTTTTAATGTTTTTAATTTTGCAAATAAGTATTTGTGTGCAGTCATATAAATTCAATACAAAATTTTCAATTCAAAATTATATCGAAGTTGTATCACGCATCTAATACTAAATAAATCTTATTGTATAAAACTTTTTATAAATAATCTTATTTTTTTAGTTATTTAGTACATCTAAAAATTTGAGCTCCTTTGTATTGCGTTCTATTAACTTAATTAATATTTTTATAGAAAGTTACATTTAATACGTAAATAATTTTTTTCAATAATTGTGATATTTTATTGGTATCAATCTTATGGATAAATAATTTCGTTCTGTCATACAAATTTAATATCGACTCCTCCCGTTAATTTGATACAACTTTTTGTGATTTTTTTATACAATATTATATATTTCATTTATTTTCACACTCAACTTTTATTGCTTTCACACTCCAAAAATCAAAACTTAACTTTTATTGTGTTCACACTGCTACTTCCACTTAAATATTTTTATGGAGATTTTTTTTTACTTATTTATATTTGATTATTTGTGTTTAAACCTCTCTTTTCATAATTTTTTTTTATCTTTTAATGTTTTGAATTTTGCAAATAAGTATTTGTGTGCAGTCGTACAAATTCAAGCAAAATTTTCAGTTCAAAATTATATCGAAATTGTATCACGCGTCTAATACTAAATAAATCTTATTGTATAAATTTTTTTTATAAATAATCTTATTTTTTTAGTTATTTAGTACATCTAAAAATTTGAACTCCTTTGTATTGCATTCTATTAACTTAATTAGCATTTTTATAGAAAGTTACATTTAATACGTAAATAATTTTTTTCAATAATTGTGATATTTTATTGGTATCTCAATCTTATGGATGAATAATTTCGTTCTGTCATACAAATCTAATATCGAATTTTCATTTATATTTATATCGAATATTTAATCAATCTGTATTAAATTTTATTTTAAATAATCATACTTTTAATTCAATATTTATGATTCTTAAATTTTTACAACAATAAGTAAATTGTCTCCCAATTTACTTAACTGATAATTGAGATGATCAATATTATATTATAATTTTCATCAAAAAGTAATTACGTTGTATAAAAATTGCAAAAAACTTATAATACCATAAATTTGATGCATCTTTGTCAATCACAATTTTAGTTTTTTTTTTCTTTTTTTATGATTATCGAATTCGTTTCTTATACGTGTTGTTTTTCATTGTCAATGGTCAAAACAATAATTCGTATCTTTTGTAGCATGATCTATATTATTAACTTTTTCATTTATTGTTTGATTGTTCAGATTACATGGATATTGGAGATCCTACATTTAAATATTTATTTTGCAAAACAAATTTTTGGTGCGAGGAGAGAGTGAATAAGCATTATAAAACATGTCGTAATTCGAAGTTCTCATTTTGTTGTGGGGTGAACACGATTTTTAATAATATTTCAAATCAAACCATTTAAAACGGTTTGGAATTTTTCCAAGCCAAGCCAAACTAAACCATTTCCTTTTTTAAACAAAATAAAATCAAACTATTTTTTGTGATTTCGTGCTGTTTGAAACCACGGATTGCCGATTAATAAATTAGTATATTTCAAAGCGAGCTCAAAGACACATATTCATCTAAAATTTCGAGTTGAAACTAGCTCAAAAGTAGTATTAAGTTTCTAATTGAGTGCTTTGTTGTGAACCAATCCATGTTGACAAACAAACTAATTATATAGAAGTAAACTATCGTTAGCTCTTATTTTAAAAATCTTATTTTAAGAAAATATCTTGGATGATGATAATGAATTGTAGGAGGAAAAATTATTTCCAAATGATTGTGGATTTGAACAAATTAATCTATGTCTGCTCAATTTTGATTTGTTGACAATAAAAAGTATATTGCTTTTTTTTAAAAAAAAAAATTGAACATTTGTCTTTATTTTTATTTTTTAAAATTTGGCGGGGTGGCTATTTGAAATCGCGATTTTGACAACTGAAACCTAAACCAAATTGTTTAAGGTGGTTTGAAATTTTTACAAACCAAACCATTTGTTGTAGTTTAATTCGATTTTGCGATTTATTTGTTCACCCATACTTTGTTGTATACAAGAGAAAGTGAATATTTCTCTTATGGAAGATCATCCTCTAATTTTGAAAGATTTGTTATATGACAGGGAGACAGGATTAAAAATTTCATTGAGAACATTCAGATATATAATATGACATTTTCATTCACAGCTATGGGGGAATAGATAATGAGCTAAATGATGGTAGATGGCTTCCCCTCTTCAGATTACACGATCAAAAATTCCATAAGATTGAGAGTCTATTGCCTGATGACGGTTCAGCTTTGCAATTTGCTCGCTTTACATTGTTGACAATGTGAATGAGGTTGAAAGCAGAAAAAGGGTCGTGAGGTACATATTATGTATTTATTGCTTTTATATTTATATTGTTTACGGATAATTTTGTTGTGATATTCTAAAATTTAATTTATGTCTTTTAATGTCCCCGGGTAGGAGTGAATCATGCGATTCTATGTTGCATAATTTAATAGTTTCTGATTCGAAGGATACGCTAGACAAATACAACAAATTGTTAAGGTAATTTAGGTCGGTTTGAGAAAAGATGATTGAGGAAACACTTCAAATTTAAGACTTATACTTATTGGTTGGTGGGGGACCAATAATGGCCAATATGATTTTTCTATTGTCGATGAAATTGTCGAATTGATTGTCGGTGGATTTTGACACACTACCTGGACACATGGATATCACTATTGCGCCACGTGGTGGACCTTTGCAACAGATAAGTGAGGACACAAGCTCTTTCTGAGAAATATTGATCATATACAGGAATTAAGTAATGAAACAAGGTTGATAGTTACAAAACTTGGCGACCATGTTCTAGAAGGTCAAATTTTTTCTGGCATCAATGCAAGACACAAGTTCTTTATTCCAATGTTATCGTTGAACCCTTCTGATTCTAGGATACTTATTAGATTTCAAAGAAGACAATTTCTATTTATGGTGTCATATGACATGACTATCAATAAGAGTCAGGGACAATCATTCTTGCATGTGGAACTTCTTCTTAAACGACTGGTGCTTACACATGGATAACTTTATGTTGCGATTTCTAGGGTGACAAATCGTTCCAAATTAAATATATTGATTTGTGATAAGAAAGGAAGAAAAACAAAATCAACAAACAACGTTGTGTACAAAGAAGTATTCCAGAATTTGTAGTCATATGAAATCAATAAATGATGATATTATCTCTTATTTGCGAAATTTATTTATTTTATGAAAATGATTTATCTAATTTCATATTGAATTATCTTTATCCAAAAGTGTCTTCCCGTGCATCGCACGGGTGATTAACTAGTGGTTTTGTAAGGCATTAGAGGCTTCATGCCTTCACCCTAAATCAAATTTAATCAATGTATGGTACAAATTAAAATTTGATTTTAATCTAAATCAAAAGTCAACAATAAATTTCGACCACATATTTTATGAGGCTCACATCGTTTCAATCATACATTTCATCAATTTTTATCCAAATTTACAAAATAAATAAATAAATCTAATTTTAATCGGCTTAGAACATATAAGGCTGCGTTCTCTTTGGCGTTTTCCAGCCGTTTCCCGTTTTTCATTTCCGAAAACGCGGAAAACGCGTTCTCTTGCGCCCTTTTCGGAAAAAGATTTCGAAAACGTTTTCAAAATTTGTGAAGGAAATGGAAAACGTGAAAATCACGTTTTCCGTGTTTTCCGAAATTTTTGCCTTGTAAGTGGAAAATGCGGAAAACGCGCGTTTTCCACTTAAAAAAAAATTTTAAATTAAAATAATCAAAAAAAATTGACATTTGTCAAAATTTATCATTTTTAATTTACATTATTGATCCCTGATTTTCAAAACTTGTCATTTTAATCCTCAAATTTTGAAATTTCTTTCGAGAATATCTTAATTTATTTGCAACTTAGGTCCCTCAATTTCAGATTTTATTACACATTAGTTCACAAATTTTACTTTTCTTTCAATTTAGTCCTTTTCGTATTGCTTTATAGGTCATTGTCTTCAAACATGTATAACTTTTGATGTACAACTCCGAATTGCACTCTGTTTTTTGCGTAGAACTTCAAATTCAACCATCTTTCTGATGATGTATCATGTGCTTAATTATTAAATTTTAAATGTTATGAGTGCTTACTAGAAGGATGTATCTATATAAAGTATTAAATGGAACGATTACTTTAGAAGGGCAACATGAATTTTTGAACTTTTTTGGTATGACCAAATTGTGTGATAGGGGTTATTTCATTTATTTTTGTTGTGTAACTCAAAATATGATATCTTTATTTCATTTATATTCACAAACAATATGAAATAATTTTCTTCAAAATTTTAAACAGAACGCGTTTTTCAGCTTTTCATTTTCGAAAACAGTTTTCAGAAATAACAAACC
Organism: Ligustrum vulgare; assembly: GCA_963555705.1. Taxonomy (NCBI): domain Eukaryota; kingdom Viridiplantae; phylum Streptophyta; class Magnoliopsida; order Lamiales; family Oleaceae; genus Ligustrum; species Ligustrum vulgare. The sequence goes on from OY743181.1 coordinate 12,380,495, forward strand.
AAACGCGTTTTCAGCAATTTCGAAAAAAGTCACAGAAAATGGAGAACAGAAAACATTTTCGAAAATGAAAACAGGAAACTGAAATACAAAGAGAACGCAGCCTAAATGTTCCGCAAGATAGCTTCAACCCTAATTCAAAATTCTATCAGAACATCCTAAGCCAAAGAGGTTCTAAAAATGACTTTGTTCTTAAAAATATACTCAAGTTGGATTATTAATGTCCATGATAAGCCATTGAGCATCCTATGAGCGAAATTAACATCACTAGAATTCTATTTCAATTATTAACAAACTATTAAACATTGTATATAGTTTAGTAATTAATAGACATTTTAAAGCTTAGGAACCTTGTACCCGTAAATTTTGAAATGAACAAGCCTATGTTTGGTGAAGTCAACAATTAATTTTAAACATATATTTCAATATACTTATAATTATTTAAGTACATTTCATCAATTTTTATCAAAATTTATTGTAATTTTAATCCACACTAAATATGGGCAGCCAGGTTTTTAGCCCAACATATAAATAAATAATAACAAACACATGAGGAGTCTATATAATAATAATAATATACAAAAAAAAATATGGGTATTGTAGTTGTTGATTTGAAATGGTAAGTTCATCTTGTCTCATGCACTGCCACCATTTGGTAACATTGTGTGATTTATAAACTAATTTATTTATATTTTTGAGATAAAAGGTAATTGTTGAAAATTGAATAGAAGCAATGTATATGATTAAAAAATTATTTTAAAAAATGTGCAATTTATAAATTGATTTATTAACTAATTTATGTGATTTACCAAACAAAGCACTTGCAACCCCACTCTATTCCATTAGAGCATATGTTTTTTATTTTTATTTTTTTGTATGCATATGTAAAAGGATTTAGACAATTAGGAGGCTGCTTTAACACTTTGTCTTAGCTCCCAAAAATTATTCAACTTCAATCATTGCATTATTTGGAAGAAATATAAATAATGCCAATACAATTGAAAGAGTTGCATTTGCGAAAGTATATAGGACTCTTTTAATGCCCCCACTAACAATATGATATATTCTTTTCAATAGCATCTTCACCATTATTTATTAAAAAAAAAAAAAGGTGTAGCCCACACCCTGAGGGCCCGAACCGACCACGCCCAAGGCCATTGGTTCGGGAAGGTAAATCCAGGTTATGCCTCCAAGGAGCCAGGGTGGAAGGGCTTATGGTAAGCATGAGAAACGCTCAATAACTCCCGCTTGCCACAAGGCCAATTCCACCTTGCGGGGAATCGAACCAAGCACACAGCTGCGCTGAGCACTTACCACCCATCCCCTTTGTCACTTAGAGATGTGCCCTGTGGGCTTCACCATTATTTATTAATATGACATATTCTTGTCCAATAACATCTTCACCATTAATTATTAAATCTTACAACTACCCAATTTAAAAATCACACTTTTGTATATATGTATCCATTCGTTACATGTTCTAAATTTGTTCTTCTCGTGAAATTATTAAGCCCCTGTTTAGTTTGGATAAAAATTATATTTTTAGTAAATTTTGACAACGGTTAGTGAAACGCGTGGTTGAAAAGTGAGTCCCATAAACATGGGTTTGGGAGTGGTTCTCAAGAAATCGAATCGAACCAAGAATCGATGGTTCTTTTTGTATGAGAAGAATTGAATCGGAACCTAACCATTCGATTTCGATTTGTTTCTTGTTCCATTAACTAAAATTTTCAAACTAAATGTCTAATGCCAACATAAATTATATCATTATTTAACATATATACATAATCGACACAATATGTTGGGAATTAGGACGCAACTAATCCCGCTCAGGATCGATGTGACACAAATAAATTGGACTGAGAAAATATAAATACGCAAAAATAAAATGCAAATACGAAACACAAAGATTTACGTGGTTCAGCAATTTGCCTACGTCCACGGACCCACACCAATATATTTCACTAACTCGAAAAATGAGGAGTACAAAAATACTACACTGTATTTTTATCTGTCTACACAAAGACTATTCTCTCCAACTCACTTTTCTCTCCACACAAGAAAATATTTTGTGTTTATACTTTCTCTCTCTCTTGAGTTTGTATTGATTTTGGTGTGTATCTTACTGCAAATGAAGGCTCAATTTATAGGCAGAAATCTCGTCCAACTTTCAATTAGTGACCATTAATAAAATTGCCTCCACAACTTTTGTCTGCCAACAAAATAATAATGATGGCCTCCACAAATTTTGCCTGCCAACATATTCTCCACTATCTAACACAATAAACATCATTCGATATAAAAATATAAGTTCAAATGGCATGTATAGATGGTGGACGTATCTAATCAGTGTTGTACGGGGGGAAAAAATCTGGGGCAAAGTTAACATACAAATGCCTTAAAATCCTGCCCTTCTATCTACAAACAAAAAGACAATTCATCAATAATGACTAATAGTTAAATGGGCTTGTATAAAATGAAAAAATACACATGTCAGGTGATTATAAAATCACAATTCATATTTAGAAAACAAATTATATTTATTCACTAATCAAGTTTTAATTACAATTAAATATACTAGTAATCGCACCCGTGCGATGCACGGAATAAATAATATTTATTGAATAAGTTGTAAAAATACAATGCCCGATAAAAATAACACAATAAAAAAATAATAATAATAATAACTTGAATACACAAATTGCGAATAATTTGTAATTTCATTTCTAGATTTCTTACTTTAATGCATAAATTGTATATTCAATATACAATCAAAATATCAAAAAAGAAAAGAAAATAAAAGAAAAGTTATGAATTGCATTTTTTTTAACAGTTAATTGTTCATTATCTAGTTTCCTTAGTTTATTTATTCATATAGAATTGATTATTCAAAAATAATTTTTTTAATGTTCATTCACAATCACATATTATTTAAAAACTAATTTTTCACAATTGCACATACTACTTTTTAACCACACATTCTAAAAAAAGAAAATCAATTTTTAACCACTCAATTGATTGATTTGACAATTATTTTATTTTTTATACTACCTTCTTTCACTTTCAATCACACATTTAAAACAATTTCTATAGTTTATATCAAACTTACTCATATTCAATGATTTTAAATACAATGTGACATTTTATTTTTCACCAACTATTGAAAATGGCCATGTTACCCCCACACACAAAAAACTATTTTTTGTGCATGTTAAATAAATATATGGACTATATTTTATTTTTAAATAGAATAAGTTTGATAAAACCTTATATTTTTATTTTCTATAGAATTAATTGTTAAAGTCCGTAGTATATATTTTACAAATTGATGTTATTTTAAATTTATAAAAATTAAAAAATAGATAAATGAACAAAATGAGTAATTTTATAAAATTAATTTCAAAATTACCAAAGAGTTTATCGAAACCTGAAGTTGTAGAAATTAAAATGATTCAATTGAATTTACTTAGAAAGATCGGATATCATTATTTCTTTTAATTTGATAGGAAAAAAGATTTGAAATTAATTATTTATGTCAAATTGAAGTTATGTAAGAAATGATAAATATCATTTTATGTCTTAGATGAGATAAATTAAAAAAATTAGATATTGAAAAAAGTAAAAAGTATAAGTAAAACTTTTACATATATTATTATTTGAGGCAATTTTAGGAATGATATATTTAGAGTTTGCTCTCATTTGTTAAATTGTATTGAACTTCTCGTTAAGATCATGAATTTGACGCCTATATTGCATATTTTTTGACGAAAAAATATTACAATAATTATCAAAAGAATAAAAATAATATACAATTTGATCTTTTTATAGATTTTTTATTTTTTACAATCAATAAGTCATTTATTACATGTCACTTATAATTAATTTTGAATTAATTGAAGTTTCCTAATTCAATTATTAAAATAATTAATAAAATTACAAAGTTTCCTAAAATAGCAGGGAAAAATGGCGGGAAACTATGTGTGGGTTTTTTTTACGGCTATACTATTATTATATATATTAAGATATTACAGTTAAATATAAATATATATTACAATTAATCAGTCCCAAGTAATCTGCCCCACCCATCACACTCGGACTAACGCTTCACCATCACCACCTCGGATGTGCCACCACCGTCTTCGACGAACCGCCGCCGCCGCCACAATCTCCGATGTGGCGATAACAATAAAAAATGTGCTCTCCGATGCACCATCATCACAACAATCTCAAAGGAACCAACACCACCATCATATTCACCTTCAGAGACATCTCAAATGTCTGACCTTAATAAAGAACGTGTGACCTGAGATGTGAATCAATATGACTTGAACCAAAACATGTGACCTGCGAAATTACATATGAGAAATTGAACTTGAGGAATTGAATGTGTGACCTGAGGATCTGAACGCGTGACCTTAAGAAAGAACATGTGACCTGAGATGTGAATTAATATGACTTGAAACAGAACATGTGACCTACGAGATTACATGTGAGAAATTTAACATGTGACCTGAAATGCGAAGGTGTGACCTGAGAAAAGAACTTGTGACCTGAGACAAAACATGTGACTAGGCACTACTACCACCACATTCAACATCAACCACAGGAACCAACACCATGACCTGACGAATTCATAGAGAACGTTGATACATTCTCAATTATTCCTGATGGTTGGACCTTAAAATGAAAAGGGACATCAGGGATTCAGGGGCCGCCATCTGCATAAGAAACATATGGGTCTCCACTAAGTTCACAAGAACCACCACCCAGCGCTGCCAGTAGTTTTGCACTGCAAGTGGTTGCAGCGACGAGCTCCCCAGTGCGCAATAGAAGCAGTAGTTGCACCTCACAACAAAAGCATTAGCACCACCATTTTGACCACCACCGGAATTATCTCGCCGGAAACACTTGCACCAGCACAACTGGTGCCGCACAACCTCCTCCTCTGCCCCACCACCACTGCCTTCTCCTCTGCCCCACCTCCATCGCAACCTTAGATTCGCCCCCACCATCTGCACTAGCACCGTTTCCAACGCCTATACACAAGCTTCTCACCATCACCACCACCAAGCACGTTTTGTTCAACATTGAATCTGAAGCATTCTCAGGTCACATGTTGACTCATAAAGTGTGACCTAATAAAATCGTCAACATGTGACCTGAGAAAATCATATTCAACCGGAGCGATTTTGGAGTCAGACTCACCGCACCCACCTGCACCCCACCACTGCTAGATTAGAGAAGAGGCGTTGGTGCCTTCCTTCAAGTAGGGGGTGTCTATGTAGGTTGACCCAGTGGTACAACTGCCTACCGCAAGATCGTAGATGTAGCGAAAGTTTCAGATCTAACTATTTACAACTTGCAAACGAAAAAATGCTCTTCACCGTTCATCGAGCGACCCTACTGTGGTCGCTTGCAGTGGTGGTGGCGCAGCTACTGCTTCCGGTGGTGCATTTTGAGATAGACATCGTAGTGGATTATAGGAGAGTGAAGGGCTCAACAGAGAATGTGATGAATGATTTGAATTAATTAGGGTTGATAAGAGAGGGATGTGGGAGGTGAGATGTGGGAGGTGAGATTTTAATATTATTATTTTTTATTAGTAAAATTCTAATTATCACCTTAAACTTGAAATTATACATATTTGGTCTGATTTTTGAATTTGGTTTCTTAAAAACAAGTTCAGGTGTAATTTCCACTATATAAAATGCATTAAGATTTTAGAACGAATGATAAAATTGATTTTTTCTTTAAATTTGTATTTAAAAAAAAATAAAAATAAAAATCGTGTTTGTTTCTATCAGTTTCGGTTATAGGTTCTGGTTCTGAACCTAGAATCGGAACCGAATATTTCTTAATTTTTAGTATAAGAATCGTTTAAAAATTTTAAAAAATTGAATCCCTGATTCTAGTTCTTTTGTCCAGCCCTACATAAATATATGGTTGGAAATAAATTTGAGAAGAATTAATTTTAATAAATTGGGCCAAGCATGGACTACTTTTCACATTCGTGTTCACATATTTTTAATCTTTTACAGTTTCTCGTGACTCTAATGGAGCATGTCCTAACTATCGAATCTTACAAGTTATTCTAAGTCCTTGTTTGGTTCTCTTTAATTAATTTATTTATTTTTTAACAGTATTCAATATCAACCATTCATTAAAAGTCAAGCTCTGAATATTTGACTTTTAAATCAAATCTCAACCATTCATTTTTTGGGAATTATACACAAATTCCCCCCTCTAATTAACCCCACAGGAATTTTTGATGTTCAAGAAACACTTAATTCAATAAGAAAATAAAACAACACCACAAAATTTACGGGATGCCAAAGTTTTTCGCTACATAATAAATTGTTACAATTATATAAGCTTTGCACTCACCAAACACCGAATTTAGGAGTGGGCGCGGTCCGGTTCCGAAAGGAACCGAACTGAATAGATTACCAATGGGATTCAAAGTAATTGAACCATTGGTTATATATTTGGCTACGAAACTGAACCTGAACCAAACCAGTTGGTTCCGGTTCGGTCCTTTACATTTGAAAATGTTAAAATAAAATGTTCCCTAATAAAGATTAAAAATTTCTTTCAACGCTACTTTTAAAAAAATTTCTTTCAACTCTACCGTTTGCGCAAATTTGTTTTTGAAAATCGGAATTCCATATCAAGAGCTTTTAGAGTTTTGTTTGTAAAATTATTTAGGATTTAGGTAATGCCGAAAGATTTAGATTTGGGGTTGAGGTTGGAAATTGTGAGTTAAAACTTAAATTGGGAGTTAAATTGATTATAAAAGTAAAGAATCAGATTTGATGCAATTGGAGGAGGATATTATTTATGTGGGAAGTTGGGAATGGAAAAAGATTTTGGTCAAATGGGAATTTTCCTAACGGTTTCATCGCTTCACGATTTATATTTAAAAAAAAAAAAAAATCAACATACAAGGGAACCGAAGTACCATTAGTTCCAATTAATAAGAACCGGGAACCGGATCGGTTCTCGTTCGGTTCTAAATACAAGTACCAAATCGAAAATTTTCCTTGGCAGAACCAGACCTGGACCGGCCGGTTCTAATCGGTTCCACCGATTCAGGGAAAATGCACCCACTCCTAACCGAATGTTTGTAGAAAAAATAATCAAGTTTTACCACATCTATCAATTTTTATTTCTTTGTACAACTTACAAAGAAACCAAGAAAAACCAAGATGTTTGACTATATTTTTTCTCACAATACTCTCTGGTCAATGTGCTTCAACAAAAGATAATAATACGTGAATTTATAAAAACGATTCACATCATGACTATATCAATTTAGTTATGAGAGAATTGATTCCTTGGTCAACAAATCTTCTGCCATAGAAGGGTCTCAGCTTCAAATCCCACTGAAACACATAATCACGGAGGAAAGCATTTCTAAGATGAATTAATTACCTCAATTTCTTCTTATCCACTAGGACATGTATGACAGCAAAGAAAGCACTTCTCTTCCAAAAAAATAGGGCATGTAAGCAATATAATTCAATTCCAATAGATTTAAGGATTCCATTCATGTTCAACTATTGAATTAATTATAATTTAAGTCCTTTAACTTTTGACAATTTGTGACAATAAATCAACAATTTTCACCTTGCCGAAAACAAGTCAAAACTCTATTATCTCTTTCATTCACAATACTTGAAAACAGGTAAGTTTTTGACATACTTTAACGGTCTCATACTCCACCATATGAGTATAACCACTCAGAATATCAACGAATTTCGAGCTTTTTCATCGACTCATGTTGAAATAACCTTGCTGAAAAATTATGGTGCAACTTCCATGTTTGGCTTTCCCTGAGAGCTCATTAGCCATCGACATCAATTTTACCACACACCTTGCATTAATTCCAAACCAATGCCCGTGTGCAAACACATGTATTCGCCAGTAAGAACACATCCTCTATCATGAAAACTAGTTTCATGTCATAAGAAAGTCTCATCTTACTAAAATATATCATCACACCCTCCACAAGGAGAGTTGCGTTGTTCACCTCCAGGCAATTAATCGAGTCTGCTCCACCTTTTCGACAATTTCTTCTCACATGACTCGATTCTCTACAATTTTAACACATTACTTTCTTCTTCATGGAGTTACCCCTCTTGCACTTTTCAGTAACAAGTAAAGCGTTTTCAGATGAACTGTCACTTCAACTTAATCAACTTACTTGTAATTTCTGAAAAATTCACGATTTCCTTCTCATACATCAAAATCAGCTTGATGTGCTCAAATGTAGATGGAAGAGGCCAGTCTCAATACTTTATTCTCAGCATCAATATTGACTCCAATAGATTCAAATTCAGAAAGAATCATATTAAGCACACTAAGATGGTCTGAGATTTTCGTACCTTCGCTCATTCTCAACAAATGAAATTGTTCCTTCAGATACAAGTGATTTGACAAGCTCTTCATCTTATACAACTCTTCAAGTTTTGCGCACAATTCCTTCGTAGCAAATATCCTATAAATATTTGCAAGAACATTTTTTGTCAAAAAAAGTTGTAACATGTCAGCAACCTTCAAATCTAAATCATCCCAATCTTCATCACTCATGCTGAATTTAGTTTCTTTGTCAGAACTCAACTCGAGGTTGGTTTTTTCTTCAAAGCTCTGTATAGTCCCGCCTGAATCAATATATTCTTGACTTCCGCTTGCCACAAGTCAAAATCGATTCTCCCATCAAATTTCTCCAAGTTGTACTTGATATACATATTTTCTTTTGGTCCAAAAAAAATCTTCAAACCACTTGATGCCCTGTAATTAGACATTGATTTCCCCGGTATCGATGTCACTATTGGGAATTACACACAAATTCACTCGCTAATTAACCCCACGGGGATTTTTGATTTTCAAGAAGTAATTGAGTCAACAAGAAAATAAAATGATACAAAATTTACGGACCGTCAAAGTTTTTTCACTATATAATAAATTGTTACAATTATATAGGTTTTGCACTCACCAAACACCCAAGTATTGTAAAAAAAAATAAAAAATCAAGTTTTACCACATCTACCAATTTCTATTTCTTTGTACAATCCATAAAGAACCAGGAAAAATCAAGATGCGAGACTACATTTTTCCTCACAATATTCTCTCGTCAATGTGCTCTAACAAAAGATAATAATACGTGTATTTATAAAAATAATTCACGTCATGGCTAGATCAATTCGGTTAGGACAGAGTTCATTTCTTGATCAACAATTCTTCTACCATAGAAGGTTCTCAACTTCTAATCACACTGAAACACGTAATCATGGATGAAGACACTTCTAAGATGAATTAATTACCTCAATTTCTTCTTATACACTAAGACATGCATGGTAGCAAAGAAAGCACTTCTCTTCCAAAAAATAGGACACGTAAGCAGTATAATTCAATTCCAATAGATTTAAGGGTTCCATTCATTTTCAACTATTGAATTAATTGCAATTTAAATCTTTAACTTTTGACAATTTAAGATAATAATCCAACACTATTCTCCTAAAAATTACTATTCATTTCCAAAAAGCTCTTTTAAAACAATACTAAACACACACTAAAATTCATCAAACTCGAAGAAATTGAATCTTTTATTAATTAAACTTAAACAAAAGGTGTTCCTTACAAAAAATTGTTATCCATTTAAGTAAATTAATCATGGTTATAGCATAATTCTATTTGAATATAGAGTAACTATTATAAGACTCTTAATTACAAGAATGTGGAGTTGTTGAACTACTAATTTTGGTGCATGATTCAATGATTACATCAAACATTCTTCAATTTGTAGATTAATTTAAAATGATTATTTCCGAATTCTTTTTTTTTTTTTTTTTTTTTTCCTTTATCAAATTATTACCACTATGCCTGAATTTTATTATTGAAAAAGACAAAGTAGAACTTGGGAGGCGGGACGGGTTACACGTGAAGGCGTGGCCTTAATAAAATGAGATGAAAGTACAATTTTTAATTTTTAATTAGCTTTGTAAATTAGGTGCTAAACACGCCTTTGTTTGGTAAATCATTAATAAACAATTGTTTGGGAACATTACATTTGTTCATGTTTTTAAAAGTAAAAAATGGTGATGAGAATCTTTGATCAGTTAAAATTGTTTATTTTTCAAAACAAAATGTCAAATGAAATATTGTCACATGACTGTTATAAACCATTTTTACCAAACAGAGGCTAATATGTAATATTAGGGTCCGTTTGATAATCAATATTTTTTCATTTTCCATATTTTGATGTGTTTGATAGTTTTTTTTTTTACCATGAAATTCATTTTCCATCTAACCATGTTTCACATGGTATTTTCCATGTATCAAGGAAAACATTTTCTCACCTAATAGGTGGGAAAATGTTTTTCACTTTGCATTGAAAATCATTTTCGTCGCGTTTGGTTATTTTTTCTATTATTAATTGATTTTTTTTAAATATATATATATATATATATATATATATATATTAGCATTATTGTTAACAAGTACAAGTGAATTTTATTTTTGATTAAAATAGCTCAATTTTGCAAAAATTTTCATGAAAAAAATGTCAATCAAACAACAAAAGTTGAAAAATTTTTCACTTTTTCACCTAGAAAATTAATCCAATAGAACACATTAAACTTCCAATTTTTAGAAATTCAATTTCCTGAAATTCGTTTTTTTTTTTCACCCAAATTTTATCCCGCTATCAAATTGAGGCTGCGTTTGATAGCGATGGTGGAATTTGGGTGGAAAGAAAATGAATTCCAGGGAATTAAATTCTAGGGAATTAAATTCCTGGGAATTGAAAGTTTAATGTGTTTGATTGGTTTAATTTTCTAGGTAGAAAAAGTGGAGAATTTTCTAACTTTTGTTGTTTGATTGACATTATTTTTCATGAAAAATAAAGTAAAATTTAGCTATTATAATATTATTATTTTTTCATTTTTTAACAAGTTTGTACTTAGTAATAATAATATTAATTTTTGGGAAAAAAATAAATCAATTAACAACAAAAAAAATGATCAAACGTAACAAAAATGGTATAAGATTTTCCATGGAAAATAAAACCTCCTCCTCCCCTTGGAAAACGAATTCATCCAAAACAAGAAAAATATCGGATTTTGAGGCAAGTGGAAAAATGAATTTCATGAAAAACTTAGACAACCAAACAGCGCAAAGTTGGAAAATCACGTGAAAAATCTATGGCGAATCAAACGCAGCCTTAGATATCTCTTTCCAAATATGCCGGAAAGTATTTGGCGCCGCTGGGGCGGAGCCAGCCCATTTGTTTGGGCTGGGCCAAATTTCATTTGAGATAGGCTTTACTTAAGAATATTTTTTTTTCTAAAAGAAATTTTTGGGCTAGGGGTGGGTCAGGGCCCAATTGGCCCACCCCCTGGCTCCGCCCAAGTGGTAGGTATACCGTTTTAAACTCATTTTTTTAGTGCTGGTTTCCTATCAACATTCCATCTAGTAGGTAAAGATTTTTCCGCGCAAAATCCAACTGTACAAATAATAATACGATTCCGAGTATGTGATTTAGGGAATTACACAAAGTCTTGTAACGAGAAACACATTGCTATAGAAATCATGCCCACAAGTGGGCCATCCTCCTTTGAGAGTGGCAGTGGGAGCCAGACATCCAAACCCAAACTCAAATACAATTCTGAGTAGGGATTGTTATTATGCCCAACTAGAGGTGTCGGGACGGATTAGATCCATGAAAACGGCTTGAATCGACTCGGGGCCGCGGACTTACTAGTGACCCGTGCGAGCAGTTCACGGATCAAGAAGTTGTAAACTTGAGTTTTGCGGGTCAAACATTTGCTGATCGCGATTAACCCGTTAATATGTAGGGAAAAAAAAACTGTTTTTATCAAATATGGTAACATTGAAAAAAAAATTCATCCCTAATAACTAAGAAACGTAATGCTCTTTAATAATAGTAATTAGAAATACATTTAGCATTTAATTGTTATTTGTTTATGTTCTATTTAAATTTACAAAGTTAGAAGTAATTCATGTAACATAAAATATAAATTTAAATTCTATGTAAATATTTTATGGTATAAATATGAATTTATCATTTTGATCATTTTGCATATAGAAACTTGACCAAAAAAAAGTGCTATAAATATGAAAAAATTTATATTTTTATTCATACGGATCAAATCAGAATGAACCGCGACCCGCATGGGCCAGTTGGGGGACCTGGGTTATAGTTTGACATTTATGGGTTGACCGGAACCGGCCCGAAACCCACAGCGGGCGGACTTTTTTTTCAAATAAGCCGTTACCGAATTTTTATGTTGTCGGATCGACTCGATCCACACCACCCGAATTAACATCCACCCATGGCATAATCACATCTCTACACATTGCTAATGCAAGCTTCCATGGTGAAATATAAAAGATTGGCAAGAACTGCAATGAAACTGTAGGTTCAAGTTTTAATGGTACGCACCAAACAATGACATCCATAAAATTATCTATTGTGAACACACTATTGTACCCCAGTCACGTTTCTTGTAATTTCTTCTTTCTTGACATTATTTACAGTGTCGTGATTTATGTTAAGTTGTGAAATTTAATTATTGTCACTGTACGGAATCAATTCGTTAATTTTACTGAATGTATATTGTAAATACATTTAACTTTATATATCAAGACAAGAAATTATCTATACATCTCAATTTATAAAAGTGGCATGATTGTTTAACCCACGAGACATAATATTTTATCACTTATCCGTATGAAATCAATTTTTCTAAACATTCATTCTCAATCATGTATTCTTTAAAAAATCATTTTTTTTACAATGTTACATACTACTTTTTAACTAGACATTCTGAAAATTTCATTTTTCACAAAATCAATCTCGAAAAAAAAATAAAAAATCAAAGAGTTAAGTTATGTATAAACAGGTGTACAATGTGAAACCATGACCAATGTCAGGAAAAAAACCCCATACATATGAACTATCAAAATATTCAAAACGTATTCAATAATTTTCAATAAAACGTCACTTTTCAATTTCGACTAATTAGTCAAAAAAGAACTATTTTTACATGTTTTAAATAAACTTGTTTGACTACATCCTATTTTTTTAATAGAATGAGTTTGCTAACATGACTTTATTTGTTAAAAAATAGTTAAAATAATTGTTAAAGTTTGTAATATATATTTTGCATATTTTGATTATTTAAATCTATAGTATTAAACATAATAAATAAAAACATGAGAAAATAAATAAAATTAATTTTAAAATGACAAATGAATTGATCGAAATATGAAGTTGCAAAAATTATTCTTACTTGATCGAATTTACTCAAAAAGTTCGGATATTTATTATTTCTTTTAATGTGATAAAAACAAGCAACTCTAATTGAAATTAATTACTTATGACCAAATTAAATTTAGTTAAGAAATTAAAAATATCATTGTTGGATTTAAATAAAACAATTTTGAAATAATGACATATTGGGAAAAAGTATAAGGTACAAAATAAAAGTTCTATATTTAATCTTGATGTGATTTTAGGGATGACATATTTACAGTTGACTCTCTCACTTGTAATATCGTATTAAAATTCTGGTTGAGATCTTCGATTTAACACTCATATTGCATGTTTTTTTTATTTCAAAATAATACTATAATTATTAAAAGTATTCTGATTCATTTAAATACTTCAATTTTAGGAAATATAGTTTGGACGGAAAAATTTCAAAACTTCTTTTTGGGAAGTGTGTTCCCTTTATAAATATAAAAATAATAAATATTATATATATATATATATATATATATATATATATATATATATATATATATATATATATATATATATAACTAGAGATAAAAATTGTTGGACAACTTGGTGCAAAAATTATGTTTCATTTGATTAAGAATGCGTGCATGCAAAGACGATAAGTCACAACTTATTCTTGTAAAATATCGAATAGAAAATTGACTGACTCAAAACATGATATGAGCACATAAATTCGACTTACTGAAATGTAGGAAATTAGAAGGAGATGAGATGAAGTGAGGTACGCGAATGTAAATATCTTTTAAGACGGATTTCGCCCTCGACAACAGGTTCAAATGGACATTCGTCTTCTAAGATACAATTGTTCAATTATCGTATATTTGATGAGTTAAGATTAAACACATATTTATAATTTATTTTGATCTTTGAACGAAAATTGAGAAAATGTTAAATATTTGAGGCAAATGCAGAAATTATAATAAATATATCTTGAACAAATATCAATATTTGTACCATAATATTGCATCTAACATGATATACAATTAAAAAATTACAGAATTTGCATTTATCATTCAATGAAGTTTTCGATAATTTGGATGATTTATTTTGTTTTTAAATTTTAATAATTGTTGTAATAAAAAAATATTTTTTTATCTTTTGTATTTGTGTTGATTATGTATAATAATTGAATTTTATGAATGTTTATCTATATTGCGGATAGCAATTTCAATTCATCACACTGGTGAAAATCTATACTATATATAAAAGTAGGATAGTTTGACAGAATTTAATTCTTAAATTCTTTATATTTTAGTATTATAGTAAATAATTAATATGATGTTATTGTCATTTGTAATTTTGGTTATAATTATTAGTATTTTTATTATTAACGTTAATATTGAATGAGTTCAATCAATATTTTTAGTTATCAGTATTAAAATTATTATTTAATTAGAGATTATTTATTTATTTGTTGTTCTTAATATTATAAATCTTATGTGTAGTCATCAATAATTAAATTGTGTTTTAATTATTAATGATCAAATTATTTGTTATCTTTAATATTACAAATCATATTTTATAAAATATTATATATATTTTATTAAATATTTTAATAAATTAAGTCTCTGTTCAGCAACTATATTTTATTTTGAGGTAAAATGTATGGTTGGAAAATAATTTTGAAAAAATATTTGGCTAAAGAGTAGGTTGAAAAAATGTGCTGCTTATAAATAATTTATAGAAAAAATTATTAAAAGAAAGTTAATATTGAAGAGTTAATGCTTTGATTTTTTATTTTTTTAGTTAATAATATTAATAGAATGATTAATATTTTTTAATCATTCTTAATTTTATTAAAATTTTTAAAGATTATAGTATATAATTTTTGGTATAATTTCGTAATATCCAACTTTACTCGGTTGTCGTATCATGATAATCGCTAGATTTTCAAAATTATTATTTTGACTACTTATTTTTGTAAATAAAGTTTTATTGGTTAAATTCAAATATTTTGGCTATATCTTTAATTATTTTGATTGATATTTTTGAATGAAAATTAAAAAATACGTTAAATACAAGAGGTAAATGAAGAAATTATGAGAAATGTACTAATACATTTCACATGCATCAATATTCATGCACATAATATTATATCAAATATGATATACCATTAAAAAACTATTAAATTTACATTTCCAATGAAATTATTAATAATTCATAAAAATTATTGAAATCAATAATAATTTATTTTTTAAATATATAAATTGATGTTTACTATTCAAAGAATTTATTAATAATTTGAATTACTTATGTTATTTTTTAAATTCTAATAATTATTATAATAGAGAATTCTTTTTTATGCATTTATATATGTGTTGATTATGTATAAGTATTAAAATTTTACGAATATTTATTGAAATTGATATTGCGGATAATAACTTTCGTGCATCATAGGGTGAAATACTAGTTAATATAACACAATTAATTTTGTTGAATAAACCAACGTTTGACTGTACTCTTCAAAAATAAAAATATCGAATACTAAATGTTGACATCAGTTCATGCATGAAAATTAGCCAACAAGAAGTTAAAGTATAATTTGAGTATTTGGACTCTCTTCAAATTTGGTTATGTTTTCATATCGGTGTTTAATAATTTAAACGATTTGAAATTACATAGCTTATTGGTATGTAAATGGAATGGGGCTCAGATCACCAATGAGCTAGATGCGTTATGTGGTGGTGGTGGTGGTGGTCGACGGTCCAGTTTGTGTTCGATCTGAGACTCAGATCTGTAGAGCAGCTCAAAATATGTGAAAATTGAGAGAGTTTTTTCATTAATAGTCTCCTTACATTTGGTATATAATTATATATATTATATCTAGAAATGAAATAAGTAATGATGCATCTTTGACATAAATTTGGTTGATGTGACTAGTTTGCGTGTGGCTTCGTTTTGGTTTGTAAAATGATGTCATCATTGTATTGAGAGGTTGGTAGGCTCATATAATGATTCGAATTGAAATGTGTCTCGGAGTCGTTGTATACTCAGGAGGTGTAACCCGCACCTTGAGGGTTCAAATCGATCTTGTCCTAAGTCATTGGTTCAAGAGGTAAGTCGCAGATTATGTCTCTCAGAGTTAGGGTGGATGTCACTCAATAATGTATCGCGAAGCAAGGTGACCTCCGCTTGTCACAGGGAACGAATCCATTATTCAGTCGTAAATTCAGTTGTCAGGATTCGAACCCTGCACACGACTGCGCTGAACACGTTATCGGGCAACCCATTTGCCGCTGGGAGATGTGCCCTGACGACTGTATACTTGGAAGTTGTAACCCACATCTTGGGGACCTGAACTAACCCTACCCTGAACCATTGGTTCGAGAGGTAAATCGCATTGTATACTTGGGAGACATCCGTCTTAGGCTGATTAAAGCAGCAAATCATTTCGTGTTGTCATTCCAGCTCGACCATTCTTTTCTCTCATGTGATAACTTTTAGGTCGGAAGGTCAAAATACACTTGAAATGTAGACTGTTGTAAACAGTGACGAATTCGGGAAAGTGATCCAGCACGAGTGAATTTCATCCAGCACGAGCGGCCACTACAAGGTTAAGGGAAAAAAATTTGACGTCAAAATTATACGGTAATTTTTTTTTTTTCCGAATTCAGCACGACCGACCGGCCGAGCTCACAGCCCCCTACATCCGTCCATGGCTGTAAATTAGATTTCTTCCACCTCTATTTAGTAACCAACCCTAGATCTTGAACACGAAACTCAAAAATAATTTGAAAATCATTTTGACATAATCAGAAGAGAGAAAGAATCAAAGACTAATTATATGAAATTCATTTGAAGTAAGAAATATGAAAAAGATCGAGGTCCCTATTAGGTACATTTTTGAATGATTGCATCTTTTGACAAAATTTTAGATTACACAATTTCATATTTAATGGTACTTGTGATATACATGTGCGTTGTACGTGATCGTGCAATAATGTTTCAAAATTTTAATATATTCAAATTTTTTATTATTAGATGTTAATAGTTACACATTTAAAGTATGGATTATAATAAAGATTAAGCTTCTGTTGGATATCTGTGGTTTTTTTGGTTTTTTTTGGTTTTTAAAATCAATTTTTAAACTACACAATTCTCCAAATCAATCTCCAACCCTACACATTTTCTCTCTCCACTTTTTAACCATCCATCTACCTAAAAAATCACAAAAAAACTATCATTTTTCCTCTAGCCGTCGAACATGTCATAAATAACATGTTATATAGCTCATGTTTGACATCATTCTAAATAAAAACATTTTTCTCTTTCTTCTTTTCAACCACACATTTATCAATGAAATATTATTGCACAAACCAATAAAAGATTCACTAGTTTTTAACCATACATTCTCCAAAAAATCACTATTCAAAAAACTATTTTTTCAGATAAACTCTTTAAAATCAACATCAAACAGAGGTGTGATATTATTTTAATGAAGAATATTGATATTTTATTTAGATTCATAGAAATACAAATGCAATTAGAGAAGAATTTAAAACATGGTAATCTTACAGTAACTTGAATCCAGTGAATACCTTTTCATGATTGATTCACCGTGATATGAAATTTTATGGTTTTGGTAACATGTTAATAGGAATTTCGGGTTTGCACTTACAAACAATAAAATTAATAATTGCTAATTTTATTGCTTAAGAACTTATTAAGTTATTACATAATATCGTGATTTTGTTAGGAATTTCTCATTTTCAATTGGGAAAAATACAAAAACCAGTGTGTTATAGATTGATAATTCAATTTTGGATAACAACTTCAATTCATTCAATACTCAGGTATGATCCTGCAATCACGCGTTCAGTTACGCCAACCTTACACACACACACGCACACACACACACACACACACAGAGTTATAGAAATCATGATGAATATGATCCTGCATTCACGCGTTCAGTTACGCCAACCTTTCCAAATTAAACATGTCTCTCTAAATAAGATTTCATTATTCACTCTACTGGAGTTTATTGCACAAATGGCTCGGAGCTCACAGTTACATTCCCCGACGCCTTCTGTACATCAAGGTCACAAAATCATCTCTGATTCTATATTCAAGGCATATGAGGTCACAAAATCTCTCCGAATCGATTCTATAACCAAATCAAAACAAATAATCGATGTTTATATTTTCTCAAGAAGCATAAATCATTTGAATAAGTAAGTTTATGCATCTCCTATAATGTATGATATATGATTAGGTCACAGAAAATATGATTTTCCATTTTAATAAAAAAATAATAATTCATGTTGCCACCTATGTTAATGATGTAACACAATTAGTATTACAAATTCGACACTTAATTAAATCATTGCATTCACATGTGTTAAACCACTTGTTGGCGTTGTGTTTTGGCGTTTAACCATTTAGATGTGGTAATTGTGACTGTAGTATGTGAGGATCTTTGACCTTCTGTAATGGTACTTCTTCAAATTGTTCGGGGCTCGTGTGACCTCAATGTCTTGTACGTACATGCGTTTATGACCTGGCCTTATATGTAACCTACTTAGAACACTGGCCCGTTGTCCATCGCGAGAGTTTAGATGTGAATGTGACCTTGCATAATGTTTTCATTTTTGTGGAGAACCAATTTTATTGACCGCGAGAATTTTCCTAGTTCACCAAAGGCTATAATATGAGAGCCCAACATCTTGTACAGATTGTTACTTGAATGCCCAAAGTCGTTTGTAGCTTGGCAAAAATTCGAATGTGTGTGTGA
Source organism: Ligustrum vulgare (assembly GCA_963555705.1). NCBI lineage: Eukaryota > Viridiplantae > Streptophyta > Magnoliopsida > Lamiales > Oleaceae > Ligustrum > Ligustrum vulgare. The sequence continues at coordinate 12,399,550 of OY743181.1, forward strand.
CCTAACATAATTTTTGCAATAAGATGATCAGCTCGTGATTTAACCGTTGGTAATGGCTTGTCATAAAATCAAATTTCTTTGTGACACTTAGAACACTAGTCTGGTGTGCTTCATTTAGAATTCAAATGGATTGTGACCTTCCATAATGTTTTCATTCCTATGCGGCACCTTTTTTATTGTCCTACGACAATGAGACTCGTTCAATCAATGCGATATAAGGGGTGCCAAACTCTTTTTTTAGATTGTGACCTGAGTGCCCAATGCAATTTGTATCTTGGCAGAAATTCAAATGTGTGTGTGACCTAACTTAATGTTTTAGTTAAGAAGATCAGTTGGGCATTTAACCTATGATAATGGCTTATCATGAAAACAAATTTCTTTGTGACCTCGCATAATGCTACCTATTGAGACCATCATGTAGTGATGCTGCAACATACATTCGAACCTCGATTAATGATTCCCGTTAACTAATGTTACAAGCGTTACTCTGCAAGTATGGGTCACGTAAATCAAATCCGTGTTGGAGCTCAATGCACATCAACAACTGTATGTCAAATTCGTATCATTTAAAGTCAGTGCCCCTCAACAAAATTCAAGAACATAAATTCCATGTACAAATCATCTATTTTAGTTCACTAACCCGTACATAAGTAGGTCACATTAACATGAATTCAACACACTACCAAACAATAAAGGCTCGATATTGAAAATTCATGTATACATCACCTTTTACAGTTCCCTAACATCAACTAAACTAGTTCAAATACAAGTGAATTCAATTTTAATGCCCCATTACTTGAGGTCACAAATATATCCTATTCAGTACAATAACCCCCAGACCAGAGGTCACATGTGAATGATTACGTCACAATGTATATTTCTGTGTCTTCAAATAAAATAGATTAGACTAACTTTAATTCACAATACCCATCAATAGCTAGCAAAAATAAATATGGGCGAGGTCGAAATTCCTTTCATGTGATGAAAATGTCCGCTTCAGTGCACTACCCCCAATTGATATAGTAGAACTTGGAAGACGAGGTCGAAAATGCCTAATTTAAACTCTCCCCATTGATCAATTTGAGGTCACATGTAAAGGCTTAGGTCACATAAACATTTACATTAACATACCGAATGTGAATCACTTGTTTGTGGATTTTTTTGAACTTTCTGGATTATTCGATAGGCCTTCTTTCTAAACGATAGCTCTCTTCCTTCTATGATTATCTAAGACCATGTCACTTCCTTCCTTAGATGGAGAAATGTGGTCGGAACTCCTTGTTTTCTTCATTTGCAGTCGGTGTATCTTGATATCCAAGTGTGGGCGACGTGTTGTAGGTTGCGTCGTTACTCCAAAGTTTAGAAGGCAGTGTTTGAGAGGTTGAAGGGTTTTGAATATTGATTTCAATTATAATTCATCCGTTGCCGGATATTTAGGAAGAGAGAGATCTTGTTACTTATTTAAGATATATTTCCTGATGTAAATGACGCCATTTTCACGAACTTATTCATTTCTTTTAATTTATTAATTATTTATTAAAATCTTATTTATAACCTGATATTTGAAATTTTATTGGATTACACTTACTTTTGTATTTGAATCTTATAAAACAGGTTAGGCTGTAATTTCCTCTTTTCAATTATGAAATCTTATGGGCTTGGTGAGATATTAACGGGAATGTCAAGGCTGCACTTATGAACAATAAAATTAATAATAATTGCTAGTTTTATTGCTTGAGAGCATATTAGTTGATTACATAATATTGTAATTTTGTTAGGAATTTTTCATTTTCAATAACAAAACTCAACGGACCTGAGTTGTGAGGGATTCCACCACTACTAGCACCATCTTTCTTTGAGCCAAAGTTTAAAACTTCCAGTCTCATTTTCATTTTTTTTATTACCGTTTCTTGCACTTCAAAGCGATCAAGCATCAAAATTCATAAATATCAAACAAAATAAAAATTAACGAAACAGACAGAGAAAATAAGAAAAGCATTGGATTGCACACCTACATGAAGAGATATTTCTATTTTCCTAAGAAAAAAAAACGATTGAAATTGTAAACAAAAATATATCTGCATTCCTATACATGGAATGAAAATACTGGAATGAGTAGGCAAAATATATAATCAAACGCAAGCAGCAAAAATGGTTTAAAAAGAATATGATTGCATATGTTTGCTTCTGAGCATTAAGAAATATGGCCAGATCCATAAGAAATTAAAAATGTGTTTAAAAGATGAAGCATAAATGTTCATAACTTTTTATTCCGTGTTGACGTCTATTTTTGTCAACAAATAAAAATAGTATGAACTTTCGAATTGATAGGTGGATAATATGTTTTTTGATAAATTTGTCTAAGTACACAGCTCTTGAATTAAATAATCGTCGTTGTAATAAAGTATGAGATATCACAATAAAGAATAAAGGTAACAGATCGAAAGCGAACTCAGATCAAAGTCACACAAATTCACGTCCAGTTCGATACCGATCTGATTGCCAGGTCGAATCAACGAAATCAAATAACAAGAGTTTGGAGAGCTTTTTTCTATATTTCTTGCCCTTTAATGAGCATTTACTCCTCCTATTTATAGTAGTTGAGGAGTTCAAACATAATCATTACAACATATTACTTCTGCAGGGGGTGACTGAAAGGGTGATTGACCCTTCTGAAAGACATACATCAAATGATTACTCTGACATATTACAAATAATGATGATTACTGACACATAATACGACTGATTTGACAATACTACCTACTCCCACATCGTCTTCGTCTTCCACCGTTGAGGTCGGCTCGCATAATTCAGGTCGGTCAACAAATCACTTCGGTCTCACAAATTCACCTCGCCGGCATAGATCACCTCGGTCCACAAATCGCCTCGGACAACACAGCTCAACCCGGTTTGAACAATTCACTTCGGTCATGACATTTCACCTCGTATGCATAAATAACCACGGTCGTGATGCAGGACATCGAGTTCGTGATTCAGAATGCCATGGACTGTTTCGTCAATTTCCGGATAACTATTAACCGTTGACTGTTTGACTGCTTTCCACCTCAGATCGGTGTATAACAAATGTCCCCTCTAGATCGGTTAGAAATTATGAGGGCGGATCTAGAAATTCAACCCCTTATTGAAAATTTTAATATCGGCGTTCGTTCCGTTAATTGTGTATACCCTGCCACACGTCAATATCTGATTGGTGTGTCAGGTTTCGGATCACGCGTAGCCGCCATCATTATGACAACGCGTCTTGTCATAATTACAGCCGCCCAATTCTCTCTCCTCCTTTCTTATATAAGGGTTCATTTGCCACCTTTTCCCACGATGTTTCCTTGATTCTCTCCAAATTCCTGTAAGGTCGCTTTATATTCCGTTCTCCGTTTCTGTTCATTTTTAAATCCGAGGTGAGGCCCGTTTATCTTTCATTAACATTTCTTCGCTTTTATTATTATTATTATATATATATATATATATATAAGAAAAAATGAGTGGAGACCCGAGTTCTAGCGAAAGTGGCGTGAGGTTGGCTGGTGTAGGTAGTACTGGGGAACCTTCCGTGTCGTGGAACGAGAGCTTGGAAACTTAATGCTTATTTAGAGACGATGTGGAGGAAGGAGAAACCGCTCAGCCTCTTCCGTTAACAATAGTCCCCGCTTCCCGAACCATTTCACCCAGTTCGTTCCGACATCCTTCTTGCGCCAATTTCACCCGACCTGATCCTTGTACCCGCTACAGTTCGGACTTCGCCTGTAAGCACTTCCATTCTAGTGCCACCGAAAACGAACTAGCCATGTGGAAAAACAAATATCGAATCCCGGGCTATGTGCATTTCTTCCTCCCTGAGAGTTTTGAACGAGCCGACCAGCCACCTCGCGGCTGCGTGGCCGCAAACTATCAGATCCTAGAGGCCGGTCTACGCTTTCCCCTTCCCTTCATAATTACCGACTTCCTCTGTGTTTGGGGGGTTGCACCGACTCAGATCCATCCTAACGGGTGGAGACATATCTTGGGCCTCATATCCCTTTTCAATCTAATGGGATATGGAGACCCCACCATCGACGAATTCCATTACGCCTACCAATTCCGGGCTGATGGGAAACGAACGGGGTGGTTTTATGTGATGCAGAGGTCGATCTTTGAAGGGAAAAAACTTCTGGTAGACCTGCCTGATTCAGTTCGTTGGTGGAAGGAGAAATGGTTCTTTGTTGGAGGGAATTGGATGAGTCCCTACCGAAGCGAGGACATGAGCCACATCGTACCCATTCGTTATAGGGAAAAGATCAGTAAGTTATATTTTGAGATAGTTTAGAACTTAAAAGGTCTAATATTAATCACTCCGTTTTTTGCAGAGGTGAAGGAACCGGAGTTGGACGAGGGAACAATTGAAAGGATAGTGAATTTAAAAGACATACCGGAACCAGATAAGTCGGTGAAAGAGTTATTGACTGAGGAGCATTTATTTGAAGCGGGACTCACTTATATTGATCCGTCAGACTATTACCCTCCACTTCGGAAATGTAAGCATCCACCCTGCAGATTTATATCCTATGTTATTTACGAACTGGATACTTGTATAAATTCTTGTGTTTGATTTTCAGCTCGAAAAGGCAGAAAAGGGATGGAGTCCATGAAAGCAAAGAAAGAGGCCCATGCCAAAGCTGAAGCATGCAAACGAGCTGCCCAAAAGAGGGCGGCCAAGGGCTCACCGCCTCGTAAGGAGGGTCAGATTCCTCTTCCATCTCCTCAGAAGAAGCATAAGCGGGCTGAAATCTCAAAGGGCAGACCTGACACCGTCATCCCTCCTCCTCCTCCTCCTCCTCCAACTTTCAACGAGGCGGAATCTTCACGAGGAATTCATGCTGCTGAAGGTTCCTACCTTGGCACAGACAGAGTTCGAGCCGACTTGGTGAACTCGCTGAAGGGGAGTTGATAAGCGTATTTTATACACTTATTTGTATGTCTAAATTAGGATTAATTATTTTTGTGTGGGAATATTTTCTATTTAATTTATGTTTATTTGTTTACTTTTCAGAAAATGTCCCAATTGAAGAAGAATGAAGCAATTAATGGAAAAATGACACGATTGGATGTTAATTGGAGCTAAATTGGACAAGTGAGGAGTTTGTGACAACAACCGGAAAACATGCTTGGTGCCAAAGTGACTAAATCAGAGGTTGGAGGACCTAATCGAATGAATTAAGAGCTTGAATGGTCAAACCGAGAAGAAGATAAAGTTTGTGGACTAAATTGCAACAATTTAAAGTTGAGGACTGAAGGTGCAATTAAAAGTCAGGGACTAAATTGTACAGCCGAGAAAAGAGGAAGTCGCGATCGCTGGTTGCATACCAAGCGATCGCGATAAGGTGTTAAATCATAACCCGAGGCTAAAACAGCATTACCACGGGATCGCCGGAAATATGCCTGCGCGATCGCGCGGTTGTCCGACTGGGCCGCAGATCAGATTTTTCTCGCGATTTTTAACAGGCTTTGGACTTTTTGACCTAGGTTTTCTCCAAAACCTATATATACAACATAAGAGGCACGAAAATCAGACCTTTGCCTCTCCATAGAACGAGCCACAACAGAGATTTTAATTAAAATTCTTGGAGATTCAAGTATCGCAGAGGGGCGTGAATTGAAGATACTTGAAGAATTGATAATTGGTGCAATCTTTCCATTCTTCTTTGTTATTTTCAATGAACGTTATATTTTATTTTTTTTATTTTACAATCATGATGTGTAACAAGTTTTAACGTTGGGATGAACGATGTAGCCTAGTCATATTATTTTAATTCCATATTCCTTGTTTTAACGCTTTGATGCATGTGTTGATTTATTATTGCGTTGAATGCGTGAATGAACTGGCCACTTATTCATGACTTTATGTGTTATTTCCATAATTCGAGAGGCGAGTTAATAACATAGATCTAGGTAATAAATCCGGTAATTGAACGAGAGATAGAGATATACTCTTGTAATTATTGCGGTCGTGTGTGAATTCTTGTGTGTAATGCATCTAAATAAGGAATATTCGGACCCTCTGTAGAGATACAAGGTTGACTTATTTAGGTAGGATTAATTTAAACTCGAGAGAGGAATCTCAATTTGAATCAGTGAATTCGATCGATCACATATTTAGAAAATAAAATCTGGAATTGGAATTAATTTAATTGGCTAGGTGAAATCGTGAATCTCAACCACTTTACAATCATCTTTTAAAACAAAACAATTTCATAATTTAATTATTTAATTCCTCTTCTTAGTTTTAATTTAAAACATCAAATTCATTTGTCTGTTCAAATAAAGTTTAGAACTAAAATATTTCGGTACTTAGTAAACAGTCCTCGTGGGACGATAATCCGGACTCCTAGGTCCACTTTATTACTTCTCACGACCCGTACACTTGCGGGGATATCTCGCATCGCGAGATATCAGGTGAACAGGAGTCGTCCAAAGATTTACCAGGACTTTGTTTTTGCTGCCAACTTGACCTCAGCTGGATTGATGAGGTTCCCAGATCGAACCAAGGTGGCGATGGACGTTCCGGCCAAAACTTGGACACCTCGGCATGAAAAATATTGCGAGGATATGCCAATTGACGACCTGGTGGCTACCGGCATGGCGCACCTCGGCCAAGCTATGAATTACCTCACCCGGACTCAATCTAGGCTGTCCGAGGTGGCTAGTGACACCAACCGGTTCAAGAAACTAGCCACCGAGGCCAGAGGGATGTTTGAAAACGAGGTGAAGGCCAGGAACGAGGCCGAGGATAAACTGAAGAATGCTTTGGCGGAGGTGGAAAGGTTGAAAGGAGCCAACGAGGAACTTCAACTATTCAAGGAGGAGGTAATTCCTCTGAAGGAGGAGTTTAAAGACTTGAAGGAGGAGGTGTCCGAGCTGAAAAGGTCGAAGGAGGGGCTCCTGAAGGAGTTAGAGGTTGCTAACTGCATCGAGGCTGACCTAAAAAACGAAAAATCTGAATTGGAGGCAGCAGCTCAGCTCGCTTACAAGGAGGTCGTTAAAAAGTTCAAAGACTCCACTGAGTACGAGCACGACGTTGATGAGACCTACTATCTCACCTTCAAGGAGATAGTGGAAGACCTGGAACAGAAGCGACCTGAGGTTGACATCAGATTTCTCAAGGAAGAGCTCGATCTGATCTACAAGAAATATCTTGAGTTAATGCCAACCGAGGTCGATGACGAAGAAGTGGATCTTTTTTCTCCTGCGCCAGAGCTCCAACCTCCGGAAGTTGACGAGGCCATCAATGTTGTGGATTAGAATGAATTTTATATTTGCAGCTTTTCTCCCCCCCCCCTTTTTTTTATTTTATTTCGGCCTTTGTATTCTTGTGATTTTCAATGAAGAAGATTTTTATTGTGTCTAAGTCTTATTACATGCAGAGATGAATTATAAACGAAGTGAACACTTAAGCAATTTTCAAACGTCAATTCACTCCAAATAGCATGCAGAGGTGAATTATAAACGAAGTGAACACTTTAGCAATTTTCAAACGTCAATTCACTCCAAATAGCATGCAGAGGTGAATTACAAACGAAGTGAACACTTAAGCAATTTTCAAACGTCAATTCACTCCAAATAGCATGCAGAGGTGAATTATAAACGAAGTGAACACTTAAGCAATTTTCAAACGTCAATTCATTCCAAATAGCACGCAGAGGTGAATTATAAACGAAGTGAACACTTAAGCAATTTTCAAACGTCAATTCACTCCAAATAGCATGCAGAGATGAATTATAAACGAAGTGAACACTTAAGCAATTTTCAAACGTCAATTCACTCCTAATAGCATGCAGAGGTGAATTATAAACGAAGTGAACACTTAAGCAATTTTCACACGTCAATTCACTCCAAATAGCATGCAGAGGTGAATTATAAACGAAGTGAACACTTAAGCAATTTTCACACGTCAATTCACTCCAAATAGCATGCAGAGGTGAATTATAAACGAAGTGAACACTTAAGCAATTTTCAAACGTCAATTCACTCCAAATAGCATGCAGAGGTGAATTATAAACGAAGGGAACACTTAAGCAATTTTCAAACGTCAATTCACTCCAAATAGCATGCAGGGGTGAATTATAAACGAAGTGAACACTTAAGCAATTTTCATACGTCAATTCACTCCAAATAGCATGCAGAGGTGAATTATAAACGAAGTGAACACTTAAGCAATTTTCAAACGTCAATTCACTCCAAATAGCATGCAGAGGTGAATTATAAACGAAGTGAACACTTAAGCAATTTTCAAACGTCAATTCACTCCAAATAGAATGCAGAGGTGAATTATAAGTTGGTAAATATTCAGCTCGATGAATTCTCACCAAAAACACCTCGTTTGTGGAATGGAGGTTGGTCAATTATCACCTCGGTTTTTATTCACCAAAACACCTCGTTTGTGGAATGGAGGTCGGTCAATTATCACCTCGGTTTTCATTCACCAAAACACCTCGTTTGTGGAATGGAGGTCGGTCATTCGTCACCTCGATTTTCATTCACCAAAACACCTCGTTTGTGGAATGGAGGTCGGTCATTCGTCACCTCGGTTTTTATTCACCAAAACACCTCATTTGTGGAATGGAGGTCGGTCATTCGTCTCCCGGTTTTTATTCACCAAAACACCTTGTTTGTGGAATGGAGGTCGGTCATTCGTCACCTAGGTTTCTCCTTGGGAACTACTTCTTCTTCATAGATTGCTTTGTCATGTTGATGATATCCTGCCTTATAGGTACTTACGGATCATCAAGGATCATCAACTAAGGTCTTTGTCCTGCCTCTCAGGGAGGTCTTTCTCGCCTTTGAGACGGATTTCCTTGTAGCAGTTGATGATATCCTGCCTTACAGGTACTTACGGCTTATCAACTAAGGTCTTTGTTTTGCCTCTAACGGAGGTCTTCCTCGTCTTTGAGACGGATTGCCTTGTGATGTCGATGATATCCTGCCTTATAGGTACTTACGGCTCATCAACTAAGGTCTTTGTTTTGCCTCTCACGGAGGTCTTCCTCGCCTTTAAGATGGATTTCCTTGTGATGTTGATGATATCTTGCCTTACAGGTACTTACGGATCATCAACTAAAGCATTTGTTTTGGAAAAATAAATTCAGATTTGCATATTTCGAAACAATAAACTCTTCATTCATTTGATTACATTTCTATCGACATCAAAGATAAAATATTCACATTCCATTTCACATCCTGTTCTACTGGAAATATTTCTTTAAGTGTTTTGCGTTCCAAGGGTGTTGAAGCTGAATTCCATCAAGTGATTCTAGTTCGTAAGACCCATTGCTCACGGCCTTCTTGATTCGATACGGACCTCCCCAGTTCGGTCCTAGAGGCTCTCGCGTCGTGGTCATCTTTCTTAACACCAGATCCCCCATTTGGAATTTCCTCGGCCTCACCCTAGCATTATAATACCTCGCACTCATTTGCTTGTATACTGCATTCCTGACCTGTGCTTGTAATCGCTTCTCCTCCGTAAGGTCCAATTCAGCAGTAAGGGCATCATTGTTATCTTTCTCATTGAAGTGAGTGACTCGAAACGATGGCATACCCACCTCGATCGGGATTACAGCTTCTGTCCCAAAGGCCAAAGTGAACGGGGTCTCTCTTGTTGACGTCCTGTGGGTTGTCCGGTAGGACCACAATACCCCTGGTAGTTCTTCCGCCCACGTTCCTTTCAGGCTTTCGAGTCTGGTTTTCAGATTATGCTTGATGATTTTGTTCACCGCTTCGACTTGCCCGTTGGACTGAGGATGGTTCGGAGTAGAGAAATGTTTCCTGATGCCCAGCCCTTCACAAAAGGATTTAAACCTTTCGTTGTCGAACTGTTTCCCATTGTCCGTCACAATGGATTCTGGGATTCCGAACCTACAAATGATTGACTTCCATATAAATTCGTAGTTTTCTGTTCCGTAATTTTGACCAACGGTTCAGCTTCTGCCCATTTTGTAAAATAATCAACTGCAACTATAGCAAACCTGTTGTGACGACCCGAATTCTCGACCATTCGAGTGCCACAAAAAGTGACTCATATCATATTATCGAGACTTAAATAGTAATGTAAAATTTTTCAAAAGAATAATTAGAATCCCATAATTTTATTTGTGAATAAAAATAGAACATAATTTTCTTACATAAAGTTCAACATAATTATCTCATCAATCTTAACCACTTTTGCCACTTCCATGTTGACCGCCTCGAACCTTCAATTATCTGAAAATGGTAAATATCGTGGAGTGAGATTTATAAAATCCCAGTAAGTATACCAAGCATAAATTTTCTTTTGAATGCATATGGATCATTTTCATCATAACATAGGATAGGATTGAAATATTCATAAACATAGGGAGACACAAGAATTTTACCGAACTTAAATGGCAAGAATTCTTATGTGTAGCGCTACTAAACTCCGGTCCCCTTAGCATAATCATAAACATATCATATGGAACCCATAACAATCTTGTGAGATTGATTTCATAGCAATGATCCAAACATTTTCATAAAAACATAAGATATACTTACTTGTCATAAAAACATACTTACTTTTCATAAAAACATAAGGTATACTTACTTGTCATAAAAACATACTTACTTTTCATAAAAACATAAGGTGTATTTACCTTTCATAAAAACATACTTACTTTTCATAAAAACATAAGATATACTTACTTGTCATAAAAACATACTTACTTTTCATAAAAACATAAGGTGTATTTACCTTTCATAAAAACATACTTACTTTTCATAAAAACATAAGATATACTTACTTGTCATAAAAACATACTTACTTTTCATAAAAACATAAGGTGTATTTACCTTTCATAAAAACATACTTACTTTTCATAAAAACATAAGATATACTTACTTGTCATAAAAACATACTTACTTTTCATAAAAACATAAGGTGTATTTACCTTTCATAAAAACATACTTACTTTTCATAAAAACATAAGATATACTTACTTGTCATAAAAACATACTTACTTTTCATAAAAACATAAGGTGTATTTACCTTTCATAAAAACATACTTACTTTTCATAAAAACATAAGATATACTTACTTGTCATAAAAACATACTTACTTTTCATAAAACATAAGGTGTATTTACCTTTCATAAAAACATACTTACTTTTCATAAAAACATAAGATATACTTACTTGTCATAAAAACATACTTACTTTTCATAAAAACATAAGGTGTATTTACCTTTCATAAAAACATACTTACTTTTCATAAAAACATAAGATATACTTACTTGTCATAAAAACATACTTACTTTTCATAAAAACATAAGGTGTATTTACCTTTCATAAAAACATACTTACTTTTCATAAAAACATAAGATATACTTACTTGTCATAAAAACATACTTACTTTTCATAAAAACATAAGGTGTATTTACCTTTCATAAAAACATACTTACTTTTCATAAAAACATAAGATATACTTACTTGTCATAAAAACATACTTACTTTTCATAAAAACATAAGGTGTATTTACCTTTCATAAAAACATACTTACTTTTCATAAAAACATAAGATATACTTACCTTTTAAAAGATTAAAATGAAGTGTAGTAGTAAATGGACCAAAACTTTCTTGACCACCTTGAATTTCTCTTACTTGTGGATTTTGTCAAGAGATTGGAAATAAGTGTATATGTGTAGAGTTGTGTGTAAAAGAGATGGGTTTAAATAGATGTATAAAGTTGGCATATTGTAAACATAATCATTCAATTCTATTAATTTTAACACATCATTTTCTTAAAGTAAAGCACCATTCATATACTTTTCCATATTTATACAAATAATATGCTCTTCATGATTATATATAATGGAGTATATAAATCATTCATATACTTTTCCATATTTATACAAATATTATGCTCTTCATGATTACATATAATGGAGTCTTATCAATCATTCATATACTTTTCCATATTTATACAAATATTATGCTCTTCATGATTATATATAATGGAGTATATAATTCATTCATATACTTTTCCATATTTATACAAATATTATGCTCTTCATGATTACATATAATGGAATCTATCAACCATTTATATACTTTTCCATATTTATTAAATTAAGATTCTCATAATTATTATATATAATGGAACCTCTCATGCTTGCATATATTTTCTTAATTTAAATAATAAAAGTAATTTTTGTACAAATAAATATTGGGATAACATTGAATTAAGTACTTAGACTTAATATACTTTAAATCAAGAGAATGGAGATATTTTTAGAAATTCGGAATTTAATTTAAAATCGAACGATCTCGATTATTTCTTGACTTGGCTATACGAATACGTCGTGGCGTTAACTTAATAAAAATGGGTGAAATAGTAGCGACACGATTTTCTATTAAAATAATTATTAATCGCGTAAAAATTCTTGGTCGCTACAAACTTACCTCCTTAAAATAATTTCGTCCTCGAAATTAATCTTACTTGATCTTATGATTTCTGAACACTTAATCAGAATCTCTTCTTCTTCTTCTTATGTAGCATCATCGCTACCATATTTAACCCAACCATATTTAACCCACTGGACTTTGACTAAATGCATCAATTTGTTTTCTTAAGACATGGACTTTTCTATCAATAATAGACATATGTCTACTCATAAATTCTTCTGAATCAAAATAAAAATTCCCAATCGTATGTGATATTTCATCATATCTTGTAGTATTCATGTAACTTGTCATTTATCATCGTATCATGTGACCTCAAATATTCGTATTAATATCTCTAAAATTTCAATAAATCTTTACTAACATATCATACCATAATAATTTGTCATTTCTTCTTATCACCAAATATCCCAAAATAATTAAAACGATTACCTGAATATTCTCTATGTAATATACCCAAACATGTTATTCACATATCAACATAATCATCAGTTTATCTTTCCAATATTTGTAACCCAAAATTTCTGCAAAATTCAATAAACAAATATCTCCCAAATAATTAAAATTCTTAACTCAAATATCATAACATTTCCCGTAAGGTATTCCTTTCACTTGCACAAACTTATTAATCCTGATTCAATACAGTCCTTATTTCACTTTCACGTATCCCCGTATTATTTCTATACCTTGATTATTATATCAAAATATCAGTACCCAAAAATCCAAGAAAATATTCCATATCTCAAATCCCGTCATCATCAAATCTTCCTTTTATCAAGAAAGTAAACGTCGCATAAACCCTTGTTCCCTCTTTTCCATTATTCTATTCCGCGCTTTCTTGCTGGAATCAATATCACGCGGATTCCCTCCGATCCTTAATGCTTTTAAATAGTTCATGCTGGGAAGAGGTTAGATCCATCAAAAACATGGATATCATTCTTACAAACATTCGCAAGTATTATTCCAGTCTTCCAATGAATGATCTGAGGAAAATTTATCGAATAAGACTCGAAAGATTGAGGTTGCTGATGGCTTTATAGCCCTGCCCGGAGGTTTTGGTACCTTAGAAGAAATCTTTAACATTACCTCGTGGGCTCAACTAGATTTCCATACTAAGCCTATTGGGCTTCTGAATGTTAACAATTTCTTTGATGGTTTGTTAACCTTTCTTGATTATGCTGTGGAACAGGGACTCATCTCTCCATTTTCCAGAAGGCTCCTTATTTCTGCTCCTACTATTGATGAACTACTGGATAAGCTGCAGTCATATATCTCAATACAAGATCCAGCAGGGGTTAAGATAGATTGGTCGCAAGGAAGGGGAATCAAGCGAAAATGGAGTCCGGTTAATGTAAACTTAACTTTATGAATCTTAGAATAGGTGGGGGTAGAGTACGGAGTATTCTTACTCTCGAGACACCCCTCTAATTTCCTAGGATTTCCTTAATGTTTAAATCTTGTGTGTACCTCAAAGGTTCCAGGTGGTAGATTACGGAGTATTCTTACTCTCGAAACACACCTCTTTGAAGGTTTCTTTATTTCCTCAAAAGGTTAGAGGTGGTAGGATACGGCTACTCCGGAAACACATCTCTCAATTTGAGGAATTTCCCATGTTGCTTTCTTTTGCTTTTGCGTGTTTCATGTATTTCTTTTCCAGTGTGACTCTTTGTATGTTCTCCTTATTAGAAAATAATAAAATCTCTGCTATCATCTACTAAATCTCGTTTGTGATGTAAATGAACTTGCATGTCTAACCTTAATTCCTTTAGTGGATGCTTATCATATCATGCTCTTAATTCCAAATGATAAAATTCTGGACAAAGTCTCCCTTGTAATTTGGACTTATCCCAAACCATAAGCATACTTCATAACTCACAATAATAAATAACTCCACATTTGATCACAACGATCTAAAAATATTGAAAACGATTCCAACACTTCAATATATCATAAAAAATATCCCATAATTCAATTCATAATTCCTCAACATAACAATTTCAAATCATATTTTTCAATATCACAATATCACTTCCTTCCATACCTTAATTGGCTCAAAAGATTACTCATACTTATATTTATAAGTCATAAATCATATTCCCAAAATTTAATCACAAGGCCAAAGTTCATAATAAATTTCTCTTCAATATAGAGGCATAATTCACTTACTCAACATAATATCCATTACTTAATTCCCAATAACCAAATCTTTAAATCTCTAACTTCATAATGCTTCTCATAAAAGTCTCATTAAAACCACTTATAATCTTAACATCTCATAAAACTTCATAAAATTGGCTCGCTATTTCTCATTAAATCTAAATGATAGATAATCTGAACATATTTCTAATCATTTCTGTTGACTTCTCATACTTAATGCCATGTCTAAAATCAATTATGCAAAGTCCATTTAAGGTTTATCATTTCTAAACTCGAGGACAACAATTATTTTGAAAATCATTCTTAAGTCATATTATTCCCATTATGCTCAACACCCGTTCTCTTTCTTTCTTTTCTTTCTGAATTTTTTTTTTTTTTTAAAGAAATAAAATTTCAAAAATCTACAGAATCGTTTTTAAAACTCTTTTCTCTGATACCAACTGTGACGACCCGAATTCTCGACCATTCGAGTGCCACAAAAAGTGACTCATATCATATTATCGAGACTTAAATAGTAATGTAAAATTTTTCAAAAGAATAATTAGAATCCCATAATTTTATTTGTGAATAAAAATAGAACATAATTTTCTTACATAAAGTTCAACATAATTATCTCATCAATCTTAACCACTTTTGCCACTTCCATGTTGACCGCCTCGAACCTTCAATTATCTGAAAATGGTAAATATCGTGGAGTGAGATTTATAAAATCCCAGTAAGTATACCAAGCATAAATTTTCTTTTGAATGCATATGGATCATTTTCATCATAACATAGGATAGGATTGAAATATTCATAAACATAGGGAGACACAAGAATTTTACCGAACTTAAATGGCAAGAATTCTTATGTGTAGCGCTACTAAACTCCGGTCCCCTTAGCATAATCATAAACATATCATATGGAACCCATAACAATCTTGTGAGATTGATTTCATAGCAATGATCCAAACATTTTCATAAAAACATAAGATATACTTACTTGTCATAAAAACATACTTACTTTTCATAAAAACATAAGGTATACTTACTTGTCATAAAAACATACTTACTTTTCATAAAAACATAAGGTGTATTTACCTTTCATAAAAACATACTTACTTTTCATAAAAACATAAGATATACTTACTTGTCATAAAAACATACTTACTTTTCATAAAAACATAAGGTGTATTTACCTTTCATAAAAACATACTTACTTTTCATAAAAACATAAGATATACTTACTTGTCATAAAAACATACTTACTTTTCATAAAAACATAAGGTGTATTTACCTTTCATAAAAACATACTTACTTTTCATAAAAACATAAGATATACTTACTTGTCATAAAAACATACTTACTTTTCATAAAAACATAAGGTGTATTTACCTTTCATAAAAACATACTTACTTTTCATAAAAACATAAGATATACTTACTTGTCATAAAAACATACTTACTTTTCATAAAAACATAAGGTGTATTTACCTTTCATAAAAACATACTTACTTTTCATAAAAACATAAGATATACTTACTTGTCATAAAAACATACTTACTTTTCATAAAACATAAGGTGTATTTACCTTTCATAAAAACATACTTACTTTTCATAAAAACATAAGATATACTTACTTGTCATAAAAACATACTTACTTTTCATAAAAACATAAGGTGTATTTACCTTTCATAAAAACATACTTACTTTTCATAAAAACATAAGATATACTTACTTGTCATAAAAACATACTTACTTTTCATAAAAACATAAGGTGTATTTACCTTTCATAAAAACATACTTACTTTTCATAAAAACATAAGATATACTTACTTGTCATAAAAACATACTTACTTTTCATAAAAACATAAGGTGTATTTACCTTTCATAAAAACATACTTACTTTTCATAAAAACATAAGATATACTTACTTGTCATAAAAACATACTTACTTTTCATAAAAACATAAGGTGTATTTACCTTTCATAAAAACATACTTACTTTTCATAAAAACATAAGATATACTTACCTTTTAAAAGATTAAAATGAAGTGTAGTAGTAAATGGACCAAAACTTTCTTGACCACCTTGAATTTCTCTTACTTGTGGATTTTGTCAAGAGATTGGAAATAAGTGTATATGTGTAGAGTTGTGTGTAAAAGAGATGGGTTTAAATAGATGTATAAAGTTGGCATATTGTAAACATAATCATTCAATTCTATTAATTTTAACACATCATTTTCTTAAAGTAAAGCACCATTCATATACTTTTCCATATTTATACAAATAATATGCTCTTCATGATTATATATAATGGAGTATATAAATCATTCATATACTTTTCCATATTTATACAAATATTATGCTCTTCATGATTACATATAATGGAGTCTTATCAATCATTCATATACTTTTCCATATTTATACAAATATTATGCTCTTCATGATTATATATAATGGAGTATATAATTCATTCATATACTTTTCCATATTTATACAAATATTATGCTCTTCATGATTACATATAATGGAATCTATCAACCATTTATATACTTTTCCATATTTATTAAATTAAGATTCTCATAATTATTATATATAATGGAACCTCTCATGCTTGCATATATTTTCTTAATTTAAATAATAAAAGTAATTTTTGTACAAATAAATATTGGGATAACATTGAATTAAGTACTTAGACTTAATATACTTTAAATCAAGAGAATGGAGATATTTTTAGAAATTCGGAATTTAATTTAAAATCGAACGATCTCGATTATTTCTTGACTTGGCTATACGAATACGTCGTGGCGTTAACTTAATAAAAATGGGTGAAATAGTAGCGACACGATTTTCTATTAAAATAATTATTAATCGCGTAAAAATTCTTGGTCGCTACAAACTTACCTCCTTAAAATAATTTCGTCCTCGAAATTAATCTTACTTGATCTTATGATTTCTGAACACTTAATCAGAATCTCTTCTTCTTCTTCTTATGTAGCATCATCGCTACCATATTTAACCCAACCATATTTAACCCACTGGACTTTGACTAAATGCATCAATTTGTTTTCTTAAGACATGGACTTTTCTATCAATAATAGACATATGTCTACTCATAAATTCTTCTGAATCAAAATAAAAATTCCCAATCGTATGTGATATTTCATCATATCTTGTAGTATTCATGTAACTTGTCATTTATCATCGTATCATGTGACCTCAAATATTCGTATTAATATCTCTAAAATTTCAATAAATCTTTACTAACATATCATACCATAATAATTTGTCATTTCTTCTTATCACCAAATATCCCAAAATAATTAAAACGATTACCTGAATATTCTCTATGTAATATACCCAAACATGTTATTCACATATCAACATAATCATCAGTTTATCTTTCCAATATTTGTAACCCAAAATTTCTGCAAAATTCAATAAACAAATATCTCCCAAATAATTAAAATTCTTAACTCAAATATCATAACATTTCCCGTAAGGTATTCCTTTCACTTGCACAAACTTATTAATCCTGATTCAATACAGTCCTTATTTCACTTTCACGTATCCCCGTATTATTTCTATACCTTGATTATTATATCAAAATATCAGTACCCAAAAATCCAAGAAAATATTCCATATCTCAAATCCCGTCATCATCAAATCTTCCTTTTATCAAGAAAGTAAACGTCGCATAAACCCTTGTTCCCTCTTTTCCATTATTCTATTCCGCGCTTTCTTGCTGGAATCAATATCACGCGGATTCCCTCCGATCCTTAATGCTTTTAAATAGTTCATGCTGGGAAGAGGTTAGATCCATCAAAAACATGGATATCATTCTTACAAACATTCGCAAGTATTATTCCAGTCTTCCAATGAATGATCTGAGGAAAATTTATCGAATAAGACTCGAAAGATTGAGGTTGCTGATGGCTTTATAGCCCTGCCCGGAGGTTTTGGTACCTTAGAAGAAATCTTTAACATTACCTCGTGGGCTCAACTAGATTTCCATACTAAGCCTATTGGGCTTCTGAATGTTAACAATTTCTTTGATGGTTTGTTAACCTTTCTTGATTATGCTGTGGAACAGGGACTCATCTCTCCATTTTCCAGAAGGCTCCTTATTTCTGCTCCTACTATTGATGAACTACTGGATAAGCTGCAGTCATATATCTCAATACAAGATCCAGCAGGGGTTAAGATAGATTGGTCGCAAGGAAGGGGAATCAAGCGAAAATGGAGTCCGGTTAATGTAAACTTAACTTTATGAATCTTAGAATAGGTGGGGGTAGAGTACGGAGTATTCTTACTCTCGAGACACCCCTCTAATTTCCTAGGATTTCCTTAATGTTTAAATCTTGTGTGTACCTCAAAGGTTCCAGGTGGTAGATTACGGAGTATTCTTACTCTCGAAACACACCTCTTTGAAGGTTTCTTTATTTCCTCAAAAGGTTAGAGGTGGTAGGATACGGCTACTCCGGAAACACATCTCTCAATTTGAGGAATTTCCCATGTTGCTTTCTTTTGCTTTTGCGTGTTTCATGTATTTCTTTTCCAGTGTGACTCTTTGTATGTTCTCCTTATTAGAAAATAATAAAATCTCTGCTATCATCTACTAAATCTCGTTTGTGATGTAAATGAACTTGCATGTCTAACCTTAATTCCTTTAGTGGATGCTTATCATATCATGCTCTTAATTCCAAATGATAAAATTCTGGACAAAGTCTCCCTTGTAATTTGGACTTATCCCAAACCATAAGCATACTTCATAACTCACAATAATAAATAACTCCACATTTGATCACAACGATCTAAAAATATTGAAAACGATTCCAACACTTCAATATATCATAAAAAATATCCCATAATTCAATTCATAATTCCTCAACATAACAATTTCAAATCATATTTTTCAATATCACAATATCACTTCCTTCCATACCTTAATTGGCTCAAAAGATTACTCATACTTATATTTATAAGTCATAAATCATATTCCCAAAATTTAATCACAAGGCCAAAGTTCATAATAAATTTCTCTTCAATATAGAGGCATAATTCACTTACTCAACATAATATCCATTACTTAATTCCCAATAACCAAATCTTTAAATCTCTAACTTCATAATGCTTCTCATAAAAGTCTCATTAAAACCACTTATAATCTTAACATCTCATAAAACTTCATAAAATTGGCTCGCTATTTCTCATTAAATCTAAATGATAGATAATCTGAACATATTTCTAATCATTTCTGTTGACTTCTCATACTTAATGCCATGTCTAAAATCAATTATGCAAAGTCCATTTAAGGTTTATCATTTCTAAACTCGAGGACAACAATTATTTTGAAAATCATTCTTAAGTCATATTATTCCCATTATGCTCAACACCCGTTCTCTTTCTTTCTTTTCTTTCTGAATTTTTTTTTTTTTTTAAAGAAATAAAATTTCAAAAATCTACAGAATCGTTTTTAAAACTCTTTTCTCTGATACCAACTGTGACGACCCGAATTCTCGACCATTCGAGTGCCACAAAAAGTGACTCATATCATATTATCGAGACTTAAATAGTAATGTAAAATTTTTCAAAAGAATAATTAGAATCCCATAATTTTATTTGTGAATAAAAATAGAACATAATTTTCTTACATAAAGTTCAACATAATTATCTCATCAATCTTAACCACTTTTGCCACTTCCATGTTGACCGCCTCGAACCTTCAATTATCTGAAAATGGTAAATATCGTGGAGTGAGATTTATAAAATCCCAGTAAGTATACCAAGCATAAATTTTCTTTTGAATGCATATGGATCATTTTCATCATAACATAGGATAGGATTGAAATATTCATAAACATAGGGAGACACAAGAATTTTACCGAACTTAAATGGCAAGAATTCTTATGTGTAGCGCTACTAAACTCCGGTCCCCTTAGCATAATCATAAACATATCATATGGAACCCATAACAATCTTGTGAGATTGATTTCATAGCAATGATCCAAACATTTTCATAAAAACATAAGATATACTTACTTGTCATAAAAACATACTTACTTTTCATAAAAACATAAGGTATACTTACTTGTCATAAAAACATACTTACTTTTCATAAAAACATAAGGTGTATTTACCTTTCATAAAAACATACTTACTTTTCATAAAAACATAAGATATACTTACTTGTCATAAAAACATACTTACTTTTCATAAAAACATAAGGTGTATTTACCTTTCATAAAAACATACTTACTTTTCATAAAAACATAAGATATACTTACTTGTCATAAAAACATACTTACTTTTCATAAAAACATAAGGTGTATTTACCTTTCATAAAAACATACTTACTTTTCATAAAAACATAAGATATACTTACTTGTCATAAAAACATACTTACTTTTCATAAAAACATAAGGTGTATTTACCTTTCATAAAAACATACTTACTTTTCATAAAAACATAAGATATACTTACTTGTCATAAAAACATACTTACTTTTCATAAAAACATAAGGTATACTTACTTGTCATAAAAACATACTTACTTTTCATAAAAACATAAGGTGTATTTACCTTTCATAAAAACATACTTACTTTTCATAAAAACATAAGATATACTTACTTGTCATAAAAACATACTTACTTTTCATAAAAACATAAGGTGTATTTACCTTTCATAAAAACATACTTACTTTTCATAAAAACATAAGATATACTTACTTGTCATAAAAACATACTTACTTTTCATAAAAACATAAGGTGTATTTACCTTTCATAAAAACATACTTACTTTTCATAAAAACATAAGATATACTTACTTGTCATAAAAACATACTTACTTTTCATAAAAACATAAGGTGTATTTACCTTTCATAAAAACATACTTACTTTTCATAAAAACATAAGATATACTTACTTGTCATAAAAACATACTTACTTTTCATAAAAACATAAGGTGTATTTACCTTTCATAAAAACATACTTACTTTTCATAAAAACATAAGATATACTTACTTGTCATAAAAACATACTTACTTTTCATAAAACATAAGGTGTATTTACCTTTCATAAAAACATACTTACTTTTCATAAAAACATAAGATATACTTACTTGTCATAAAAACATACTTACTTTTCATAAAAACATAAGGTGTATTTACCTTTCATAAAAACATACTTACTTTTCATAAAAACATAAGATATACTTACTTGTCATAAAAACATACTTACTTTTCATAAAAACATAAGGTGTATTTACCTTTCATAAAAACATACTTACTTTTCATAAAAACATAAGATATACTTACTTGTCATAAAAACATACTTACTTTTCATAAAAACATAAGGTGTATTTACCTTTCATAAAAACATACTTACTTTTCATAAAAACATAAGATATACTTACTTGTCATAAAAACATACTTACTTTTCATAAAAACATAAGGTGTATTTACCTTTCATAAAAACATACTTACTTTTCATAAAAACATAAGATATACTTACTTGTCATAAAAACATACTTACTTTTCATAAAAACATAAGGTGTATTTACCTTTCATAAAAACATACTTACTTTTCATAAAAACATAAGATATACTTACCTTTTAAAAGATTAAAATGAAGTGTAGTAGTAAATGGACCAAAACTTTCTTGACCACCTTGAATTTCTCTTACTTGTGGATTTTGTCAAGAGATTGGAAATAAGTGTATATGTGTAGAGTTGTGTGTAAAAGAGATGGGTTTAAATAGATGTATAAAGTTGGCATATTGTAAACATAATCATTCAATTCTATTAATTTTAACACATCATTTTCTTAAAGTAAAGCACCATTCATATACTTTTCCATATTTATACAAATAATATGCTCTTCATGATTATATATAATGGAGTATATAAATCATTCATATACTTTTCCATATTTATACAAATATTATGCTCTTCATGATTACATATAATGGAGTCTTATCAATCATTCATATACTTTTCCATATTTATACAAATATTATGCTCTTCATGATTATATATAATGGAGTATATAATTCATTCATATACTTTTCCATATTTATACAAATATTATGCTCTTCATGATTACATATAATGGAATCTATCAACCATTTATATACTTTTCCATATTTATTAAATTAAGATTCTCATAATTATTATATATAATGGAACCTCTCATGCTTGCATATATTTTCTTAATTTAAATAATAAAAGTAATTTTTGTACAAATAAATATTGGGATAACATTGAATTAAGTACTTAGACTTAATATACTTTAAATCAAGAGAATGGAGATATTTTTAGAAATTCGGAATTTAATTTAAAATCGAACGATCTCGATTATTTCTTGACTTGGCTATACGAATACGTCGTGGCGTTAACTTAATAAAAATGGGTGAAATAGTAGCGACACGATTTTCTATTAAAATAATTATTAATCGCGTAAAAATTCTTGGTCGCTACAAACTTACCTCCTTAAAATAATTTCGTCCTCGAAATTAATCTTACTTGATCTTATGATTTCTGAACACTTAATCAGAATCTCTTCTTCTTCTTCTTATGTAGCATCATCGCTACCATTTTTTCAAAGGTTTTCCAGTACAACACATTTACAGCACTGCCGTCATCCACTAGAGTTCTGTGGATCTTTATACCGCTCACCGGCATCGTGATCATCAAAGCATCTGAATGCGGTTGGAGTACCCCTCTGGCGTTTTCTTCCGAGAAAGTGAAAGACTCTGAATCGTCCGGCGCGATTGCTTAACTGCATATCTGGTAGCTATTTCGGGCTTCTCGGGCGGACTCTCGTCTCTTCCTCTTCGACCCGATCTGCACTTGATTTCCGCTCACAATTGTACGGATTTCATCAGGCCGGTCTTTGCCGTGGGGCTCTATCCCCTGATGGACGGCGTACTTCTCCTGTTATTTGAATTGCCTTCCAGAATCCCGTGGTTCGACAGCATATTCTTGTAAGCTCCCCCTCTTTATTAACCTGTCAATTTCGAATCTTAAATTTCGGCATCCATCTGTGGTGTGTCCCACTGACCTGTGGTATTTGCAATACCTGGATGAGTCCAGGTTACTCGGGCTCTGCTTTATTGGCCTGTCCGGCGGGATTATCCCCTTGTCTTTCTCGTTCACGAAGATCACCTCAGTTGATGCATTCAACGGGGTGAGTTCACTTCTTTGTTCAGGATTGTACGGACGGAACCTATCAGCTGGTTTATAGTCTCTCTTTTTTCCAAAAGCATTCCTTTTAAATTCTTTCTTATCATCCTTGCTTTCTTTCTTGCCTGATACCGCAGCTGTATTATGATGACCTTCTTTGGAACCTGAAGCCTCCTCGGCATTAATAAACTTCTCCGCCCTGTTAAGAAACTCCTGGTACATGCGAGGTCCATCCTCATGCACCGACCACCAGAAACGAGTCTGCGTTTGTAGGCCTGACAGAACAGTCATGAGAAGCGCGTCATCTGATATTCTTTCCATCCCCATGATCTGCCTATTAAAGCGGCTCAAATAACTCTTTAGTGATTCCTCCCTCTCCTGCCTAATGGTCACCAAGCTCTCCTTCGGGGCGGTTGGAATTTTCGATCCCATGAATTGCTTCAGGAACTGGCTACTTAATTGAGACCAACTTGATATGGAGTGTTGAGATATATTGCGGAACCACCGTTGAGCTCGATCCCCGAGAGTTAAAGGAAAAGCCCTGCACATTATTGCGTCGCTCGCCCCTTGAAGCTCCATCCATGACATGTACTGATCCAGATGTGAAACTGGGTCAGTCTCCCCATTGTACCCGGCGAGATGAGGCATCTTCATTTTGCTTGGCAGGGGTTGTGACAATATAATCTCTGTGAAAGGTGACGTCCTCTTGGTAGATGGTTCTGTTGATCCTAACCCTTCTTGTTTTGCCTCCAAGTCAGACAGTCTTTTCTTCAATTGTTCAACTTCAGTTTGATCTGGTTTGCTTGACGGAAAAGTCGGTGGCTGACCCAAGTGAAGAGTCGAGCTGCCAGCCGGCTGGTTTTCTGGGTTCACTTTCTTCATCGGAGATCTGTCCCCATGTCCTTTAGTCCGTACAGCCTTACTCTCCTCTCATTTTTCATCCCCTCTCGCTTGATTTGGTTCCACCCAACTCAGAAACTTTTGACTCCGTACATAAGGTGTGCTTTCGCCTACCACACTCCTCGTGTTATCAGAGCATCCAGTTTGCTGTTCCTCAAAATGTGAGCGTCCATTGGACCTCTGTAGTTGTGATTGCACTTCGTGCTCCTCTTGGTGACGATCCCGATCTTGATTTCTCTTCATCTCTTCCATTTCTCTTTGCATCCTATCAAGCCGATCTAGGACCATTCCCATGTTGGCCTCCACCGGGGGTCGCGAAACGGCAGACCTCCTGGACATACGGGAACTCCCCTGCGAATCCTCACCACGATGTGCCCGGTGACTCCCTGAACTTTGCCTGTTACTCATTATGATGTAAGAGCAAATATGTGATTGCTGAATACAAGGATACGAGCCCTCCTTCTAACGCCAATTTGTTGACGTCTATTTTTGTCAACAAATAAAAATAGTATGAACTTTCGAATTGATAGGTGGATAATATGTTTTTTGATAAATTTGTCTAAGTACACAGCTCTTGAATTAAATAATCATCGTTGTAATAAAGTCTGAGATATCACAATAAAGAATAAAGGTAACAGATCGAAAGCGAACTGAGATCAAAGTCACACAAATTCACGTCCAGTTCGATACCGATCTGATTGCCAGGTCGAATCAACGAAATCAAATAACAAGAGTTTGGAGAGCTTTTTTCTATATTTCTTGCCCTTTAATGAGCATTTACTCCTCCTATTTATAGTAGTTGAGGATTTCAAACATAATCATTACAACATATCACTTCTGCAAGGGGTGACTGCAAGGGTGATTGACCCTTCTGACAGACATACATCAAATGATTACTCTGACATATTACAAATAATGATGATTACTGACACATAATACGGCTGATTTGACAATACTACCTACTCCCACATCGTCTTCGTCTTCCACCATTGAGGTCGGCTCCCATAATTCAGGTCGGTCAACAAATCACTTCGGTCTCACGAATTCACCTCGCCGGCATAGATCACCTCGGTCCACAAATCGCCTCGGACAACACAGCTCAGCCCGGTTTGAACAATTCACTTCGGTCATGACATTTCACCTCGTATGCATAAATAACCTCGGTCGTGATGCAGGACATCGAGTTCGTGATTCAGAATGCCATGGATCGTTTCGTCAATTTCCGGATAACTATTAGCCGTTGACTGTTTGACTGCTTTCCACCTCAGATCGGTGTATAACATTCTGCATTGGATAAATTAGAGCTGATGGTTGAGCCGATTTATGAAAGCGGCGACAAGCTCCTCCACTGCCATGAACAATTAGAGTTGAGATGAAGAGAATTTTCAATGATAACCATGCCCTTCGAAATCGTTGATTAGGTGGATCTTGTTTCCAACCACCACTCCGCTCCGCTCTCGTCAGAGAAATGGCCTTGCATCATTGAAATGAGTTTGAGAAGATTAATCAGCGTTTGAGAATGGAGAGGATTTCACAATGGTGATCGCGCTACTTGGAAATTCGATGATGATGGTGGATCTGATTTTCCATCCTCGCGTCGTTGTATGAGCAGTGACCCCTCTTCATCAAAAAGAATTTTGAGATAATGAGTATATATATTAATGACGTAATGTTTGAGATGTTCCGTATACATGAATGAATGAATAATTTTCTTTATTAAAGTAGGTAAACTTAAAATGTAATGAATTATTTATTTAGGTAAATTTAAAATGTGATAAATAAATGATATTTAACAAAACATTAAGGGTGAATAAGGAATTTTAGGAGATATATGATGAAAATATATTCCAAAATTACATTAAGGGCGAATAGGGAATTTTAGGAGGTTTTTAAGAAAAATATTGTCAAAATTATTTCTCTATTTAAGGCTCTTTTAAAAATATATATATATAGATTGCATCATATCAAAAGATGGTGACTTTTTATTTTTTATCATGCCTTATTTCAAATAGTCTCACACATTCCGAAATAACACGACTCTTTGATATGCACCTTTGGAATTGAAGAATCGTGTCTAGTAATCACAATCATTGGATACTTTTCTAAATCTTATACTATATTATAAATCATTAATTCCAAGACAAATATCGTAAACAAGAATCTTGTGAATGGAGGCAAAACGTGTCCCAGCGGTACAAGTCATTCTTTCTTGAAGGAGAAAGTTCCTCAGAAGTGCTTACAACCACAGTTTTTAAGTCTCATGGGATAGATAGAGAACTTTCCAATTCCCACCTTTGAAGAAGATGTTCATTTGATTCGTGAAATACTCGAATTTGATTCTGGAATTGATGACATCCTAAATGCTTATTTGCTCTATTCAGTTTTACCTTTCATTGCTATCCCTTTTTTGGTTCTTATTTTGTTCCTTTTTCTTGGATACAAGTTTCTTTTATCGTACAGAATAGAACGCGAGAAAGTTGTCGTGTGTAATAAAATGGGGAATTTGTAGTCCAAAACAAACCTCGAGCCGTAGAGGTGTGTGTAATTTCCTCTATATGTTAAACAAGTCGCCCGTGTTCAACCCTATGATGAAGGTTTATGCTGCCACGCCCACGGTCGAGCCATTCCTTCAACAAAATAAACCATTGCTTTCGACAAAGTGGTGCAGGCCAATGATCGAGGGTTCCAAATGTTCTGATATTCATACATTATTGTAATGTTCATCAGTTCAAACAAATTTCCAAGAGGGTCATCATTTTCTTTCTAGAGGAAATGAGGGCGCAATCAAAATTCATGTTTCAACAAAGTTCATAATCCATGGTTGGATAAATGATCCGAACTCCGAAGGCCGGTTCTAAGTTTAGACTTCCCAACTCTAATATCATATACACCCATCCTCATCCAGAGCAATGACGTGAACTAAAGGACGTACTGATGTACATCAGCAATGTTTCGATTGGATATCTAATCTAATGTTGAATAATTCAATCAAATTTCCCGTTTACGTCAAGAAAAAAGGAACGCGAATATCATAATCACAATTAATATCCACTTGGGACCTTACCATTGCATCATTTACACACTATTTTATGAAAAATTTGGCAAAGACTTCATCCCAAGCCAAATTTCTCCACATCTTGCCTATTATGTCCACCCCACCCCTCCAAAAAACCCCAATGGGAAAATTACCAAAATTTCCAAAAACTTGGGGATGGAAAGCAGACACATATATGATGTCGTCTAGATTAGGAGATGTATTTCAAAATTTTATCCCAAATCATTAGAGTATACACAAATGTTCAAAGTAGGCTATACATACAAATATATGCCTTACATGGAAGGTGTAATTTTTTAATTTTCCTTTCAAGAGCAAGAATGACAAATTTTTTTAAGTTGAAACAACTTCAAAGGACATAGAAGAGGTCCAGAGTCTAAGAATTGAATTCCTGCCAAGTTTACATTGAAGCTTCAGGACAAGTTCAGGACAAGTTGGAACAACTTCAAAGGACATAGGTCCAGAGTAAAAGACTGGTTTTTCAGATAAGAATTGAAATCCTACCAAGTTTACATATGATTTATACAGGAAGCTTCAGAATAAATTGGGACTAATTCAAACGACACAGAAGAGGTCCGAGCAAAAGACCGGTTTTTTTAATATAATGATAATGATGAAACTTCAATAGAAGAGAAGAAGAAGAAGAAGAAGAACTAGAATTGAAACACATGCTTGTGTGGCACCGAACTATTTAGCAGCCATGACCATAAAAAATTACCATCACCTTACTAGTATCCAATTCTAGTGGCATTCAACAGCACATCAAAATTCTACACACACAATTCTTATTCAAAGTGCTTTTATCTTAATCTCTTATTTCATCATCAACAGAATTAGAATTGGTTGAGTTAATCTGCACGAATATGATTGTCCTAAGCCATTTATGAACATCGGTAAATTCATATCCGTGACTGGATTCAGTATTGATTGAATTATCTACATGGAGATAATGATATCCTAAGAATTCTTATGAACATAGAGAACAATAAAAAATTATTAATCATGTTTCAAGGAACTAGATCAACTGCAAATATTTTTCCGTCAATACTAAAATTTGGAAGGCATAAAAAATAAAACATAGTTTTGCAGAGTTGGCAAGCAAGCAAGGAAAAAATCAATTATAAAGGCAAATTCTTTATTGAAAATGAATTTCTTAAAATCAACAAATTCATATTTACAACTTCCATTTGTAATATATCGACGAACTAAACTTCTGGAACCAATTCTTTGAGATGAGTATGAAGCATCACGGAAGGGAAAAGGTTACACAAAGGCTAAAACTGCTCATACTTCTTTTACCTTTACAAGCTATTGCAGATGATACCTTCAAACGTCATCGAAAAATCAGGAAGTGAAGCACGGTCTATCCTTTATTGCATCTATCCCTGCATCAGCATAGTGATTCTCGATAAGAAATCAATCAAACGAATACAACTATTATGTAAGCAAACCCAAGTTGCATTATTCAAGACTGACCTTTAAATAAGTTTCAGATGGTGTATGAATCAGGAGTTATTGATGTCAACCACAATCCAGGAAACAGACACTGCAAGTAAAATTAGGTAAAGAACTGAATAATAATTCAATAAAAAGGAAAGGAAATTTTTGCAACTGGAGCAATTTTAGCAAATCAATGGTTTTATTTTCTCTTACATCGAGATGTTTCTGGATGTTTTTTTCTCTCTTCTTAGGTCTCCTCGTCGGCTTTGATCCAATCAAAATAGAAACATCTTCCTCGATCTCCTCTTTTGAAAGTGCGATCCAAATGCTCAGCTTCATCTTCTCCTTCTTTTGATCACCATCACCATTTGCTTCATTCTCTGCTAATCTATTGCTTGAATTCCTCAACGGTGAACGAGTATTCTTATCACTCATTGCCGACCCGTTAATCTTTCCGGTCAATCCATTAAGAGACTTGCGGATTGGTTTTCGGGGTCTCAAATTCCATGTCTTGGGTTCTTCTTCGTTATTATTCATTTTACCCTCATAATTATTAACATCACCATCGTCGCCCAGATTACTGTTGATCTTTTGTGGTTCTTCTTGCTGATTTTCCTCCGATTCATTCTCGCGCAAGATTCTCGGTCTCTTTTCACTTGTATCGGCATCTCCTGCCTTTCGTTTCTTCTCTGATTTCTGAATAGCTCGATCAAGATTAGACATGCAAAGCCCGTTTCTGTTAGTTTCAGGCGCCGAATCGCTCAAATGATTCACTTGGTACTCAATCAAAATACTTTTATTCGTCCTGGAAGCCTCCGATTCGAGGTCTAAATTGTGCTTCGGAGATTGTTTCGCCGAGTCCCCACCCATCGGAGACTGCTTCACCGAGTAGCGAAGAGGAGACTCGCCACGGAAAGGAGAGTGCTTCGTCAAATCATCATGAGCCGGTGACGATTCGCCTAACGAAGATTGTTGCGACTGCATCAGCATTGCTGAAGAAGAACCGCGCAAAGGAGACTGACGCGGTGGCTCTCGAATCGGAGAACCGGAGGATTGATGGGATTCGCACGAAGGAGACTTGATCAAACGGCGGCGGCGATGGCCGTTGGAGTGGTGGTTGTCCTTGTTCCATTTCAACTGGGGCAAGGCGAAGTTGTGCAGCGCCTGAGACTTGGACGGAGCCATAGAAGCCATAAAAAAACCCAAACGAAATTCCGATCAGCGGTAACAATATCAACAGATTATCATATATCGTAGAGAGAGTGGGGAAGGTTGCTTGAACCAAGGAATGGAATGGCGTAATAGTCTAGAAACAGATATACCCTCATTTTGTTGTGACTTGTGATTAGTTAAATGTTTCGATGGCCACTGCACTTTGTGTTGTGTCACGACTTAGCCATCGAACTTTATCAAGCATCCGAATGACCACAGAACTTTGATCCTTCCATCCCCATCACTCACCCACAGATTTCCGTCAGTGTACTTGCCCATGTGGAGGATGGAATCTCGACTTAGCCTGATATATCATTCCACATTATCACTTTAACGCCAAATCATGCCACAAATATACAAACTACTAATGTCCTCCCTCTAAAATCGGTTTTAGGGTCCTCAGGTATAGTCCCATATTAGGATTTTGTGGTAGCACAAGGTGGTTAACGGCGACCATATTGGATGGCAGGAGACTCTTCATTTCTTCTAGCTTTCATCATGCATGAGCCGGATTTGTTCGTGCTTTGTGCCGAGCCACGTCATATAGACGACGATGGACCCATTCATCTCATTCAGCAACAGTCTCGGAGGGTGTTGCCCTGTTGGATCGGAGTTTGTTCGGGAAAGTTTTTGGGGCTAAGGCAGTGAATCGGGATGCTTTTGCCGGTGTTCTTCGTTCGATCTGGACAACTGAATTCTCTTTCACGGTAGACAAAAAAGAAGGTTTTAACGTGTTTGCTTTCACTTTTGGATCTAAAGAAGATAGGTAGCGGATTATTTCGAGAGGTCCTTAGCACTTCAATAATCGCCTCATTGTCCAAACTTTGCCCACTGGGATGGGGATGTAGCAGCAACACAGTTTAATCGATCTTCCTTCTGGATTTAGGTACGTAATGTTCCTTTAGCTTTACAATCTGAGGACTGGGCTTTGAAGTGGGGGGTGAAATTGGACGGGTGGAAGAGGTGTATATGGCTGGCCCTATTATGCGGATAAGGGTGAATATTGATATCTCGAAGCCTTTGAAGCGTGGTACATAAATGTTCATTGAGGAACAACAATCTGAGACGGATCTTCTCATTCAATAGGAACGTCTCCCAGAATTTTTTTCTCGTGTGGAATTAAAGGGCATAAAGGCATGGAATGTGTCGGTGATATTGGAAATTGTTCTAGGAGTCATAAATTCGGTGCTTGGCTGGTTTCCCATCACTTGTTGGGCGAGGGAGAATGGGAGGGGAGAGAAGTCCAACATGTAGGGGTGCGGGTAGTGGTGGGAAAGTGAAAGCAGCAGAGTTGCATAAAAGTGGTAGAAAGCATGTAGGGGATTCCGTCCTCAAGTCAGGTTGGGGGACTTTCTTCTAAGCAAGCTAATGTGAGCGAGTAGTCGAAGAAAGGAATGCAGCGGGAGGATAGGGTTGGAGGGATTATTTCTATTTCAAACGAGAGAGGGTGTAAGGGTATTGGTGACGAGAGAAATCCGGGGGGGTTGACAGTAGTACAATAGGTGGTTTTTGTGCTTCTTTGGTAACGGAAGGAACATGGAGACGGATTGAGAGACAGTAGAATGGGCCAGTTAATGTTTTTGGGTTGGAGATTAAGGAAAAGGAAATGGCTGTGGATTTTATGGAGAAGAAAAATTGGGCAAAGAAAAGGGAGGCGATGGCCGAGCTATGCAAGATACCAAACGGGCTAAGGACATGGTAGATTTTGTTGATGACGCAATTGATTCCACTTATCTAACGTGGGACTCCGCGATGCGTAGTCGTCGATCCTAATGAGTTGCCTAAGTTGGAATGTGCAGGGTACGGGGAACCCTGGCACGGTCCGCGTTATGCGGGAGTTGATTCGCACTTATTCCCCGGACCTAGTCTTATGGTCTGAGACTCGATTAGATGGAAATAGGGCAGATACTTTCAAGTTCTTGGAAGGTATGGATCATGGTCTGGTGGTTCCTTCACACGGGCGAAGTGGAGGTCTGATGTTGTGGAATGATGGATGTGATTTGGGGGTATCGAGTTATTCGTGTTGTCATATTGATGCATCCATTTCTATTTCCGGGAATCCTTGATGGCACTTTACTGGCTTTTATGGAGACCCCAAATCTAAACAACAGTATTGTTCTTGGGAACTTCTTCGTCGTTTAAAAGGACTCAGCACTGAAGCATGGGTATGTGGGGGTGACTTCAATGAAATCCTTAGCCAATCGGAGAAAGAGGGGGCATAGGGAGGTCCTCGAGCGCTATAGATGGGTTTTGTGATGTTCTTCAGGACAGTGGATTGGGTCAAGTTCAACATGTAGGCCCACCTTTCACTTGGAATAACAAGTGTGTTGGGATGGACAACATTCAAGAGCTTGTAGACCATTTTGTTTATGACTTTCAATGACAAAGTTTGTTCCCTAGAGCGGGAGTTGAGCATTTGAACTTTTCGATCTCTGACCATCTTCCAATTCTCTTACGCTGCAATGGCATCTTAAGGAGACATTATTCAGGACGAGGTTGTAAACCCTTTCATTTGAGGAATTCTGGTTGAGAGAAGATGGATTTGGGGAGGTTGCAAAGCAGTCATGGAGATTGGGTTTGCTAAATACGAATGGGGATCGGCCCTTAACCCGCTTTCGCTCAGTTTTAGGTACCTGTGGGGAGGCACTTCAATCCTGGAATCAGTCTACCTTCGGTCATTGACAACGAAAATTGCAAAGGCTACGAGGTCAAATCAAGGATTTTTATGATGGCCTGGATATTGCAGACCGTATGGTTGATATTAGGCGGCTGTAGAAAGAAGTCGAGTCATTGGCGGGGAGGGAGGAAATGTTTTGGAGACAACATTCTCGGGCAGTATGGTTAAAAGCAGGAGACAGGAGCACAAAGTTCTTCCAATGAAAGGCGTCTAATAGGAAAATCAAAAATACCAT
The DNA here is from genome assembly GCA_963555705.1 of Ligustrum vulgare. Lineage (NCBI taxonomy): Eukaryota > Viridiplantae > Streptophyta > Magnoliopsida > Lamiales > Oleaceae > Ligustrum > Ligustrum vulgare. Next base: position 12,432,844 of record OY743181.1, read on the forward strand.
CGACCGACTAATTACCAGTGATGAAAAGGTAGTGATGGATACCCACACTTTGGTGAGAGTAATTGAGGAGTACTTTCACGATCTTTTTGCAACCTCTAATCCTTCATTTGATTCTTTGGAAGCCGGTGTTAGGGGATTTACATCCTATCTTTCAGAAGAAGATATGGAGATATTAGAGCGTCCCTTTGATCTAGAAGAGGTGGAGTCCTCTTTGAAGATGCTTGGGTCGTTCAAGGCTCCTGGTTCTGATGCTTTTCATGCAGCTTTTTTCCAATGTCATCGGGAAGAGCTAAAATCTACTGTTATGTTATCCCTTTATGCATGGATGTGTTAAATAATGAGCTTCCCCTTTTCAATGTTAATGACACGAACATAACTCTGATACCGAAGAAGAAGGCTCTAGATAGTATGTGTGGTTTTCGCCCAACCAGTCTCTGCAATGTTATATACAAGTTGATTTCTAAAACAGTTGTGAATTGGTTGAAACTGGTCCTTCCTCATCTTATATCAGAAAACTGGAGTGCTTTTATTCCCGAGAGATTAATACAAATAATGCTATTGTCGGGTTTGAATGCAATCACTCCTTGGAACGAATAAAAGTGGGAAGAAATGATTTTCTTGCTATGAAGTTGGATATGAGTAAAGCTTATGACAGGTTGGAGTGGAGTTTTGTACTTCATGTCATGTCTAAAATGGGTTTTGATGTGTCCAGACCACGAGTACAAGCCCGCGCAAAGATCCGTTGATGATCAAATGAGGACCTGTAAAGCCCCGAAATTTCGAGTTTTTTTCTTTTCAAAATTATAATGCTCTGATACCACTCTTGTAAAACCCCGAGATTTCGACCCTTTTTCAAAATAATAATGCTCTGATACCAACTTGTTAAGCCCCGAAAATTTTCAAGCTTTTTTTAAGAATAATGAAATTCATTTATTTAAAATGAAACGATATTAATTTTGTGAAATATTAAATAATGAGTGCTAAAATAAAATTCATTTATTTAAAAGGTAATGATATTCATTTTAAAATAAAAAGTGACAGTTCAAGAAAAGAGTGACAGTTCAAACACAAAAATTGTTATTCGGTGGCAAGTCCACAACTCACAAGTCGTCACCTAGCGCAACACTCTTTGTCAAGCTATCTGAATATCCCCGCCAATCCATCTTGCATCAATAGCTACCTGAAAGGTTAGATGATGTGGGGTGAGCATACACTTGCCCAGTGAGTAAGATATGATGCACATGTGTTATTGCACGTTCGGATATACAAGTCAGCCTCACATACTCAAGACCATTTCAATGTATGTATGCGTGTATCTTTTGAAGATCCCCAGTCAAAGTAACACAGCTCGATATATGGTTTGAATATCCGTATATCCAAAATAATTGACAAATTAAGATCGTGATGTGTTGTAGGCACCGTATCACCTGCTGCTCAAGCAACATATCCGTATCCTAACGGCCAATTATAATTGAGATATCCCATAGGTATCGTATCACCGATGACCCGTACGTCATAGATATTTTCCAATATTGATAACTGCATACTATACTGTAATGCATGACATGATGGTTCCGCTACGGTGCTCATCTCGTACCCCAAATGCTCAAACATAATATACCATAATTGGTCAGAACCAATAACTTCCATCATACAAGTCCCACATGGGATCTCACATATTTACATACCAACATACCACCATGCCTTATCATTAGGCAACTCAAAGTATATGATAACTTATCCAGAATCACGAGCGGGGTACATTGGAGCAACCGTAGTCCAGTATACACGTGATGAATGCTTTCAAAAACATGAGTCACATATCTTCAATTTCTCATTCCATCACATTTATTCAAAACTTATTCCCGTATAACTTAAGTGACCATAGTAATCAAAAGACTCAAATAACCATTTTAATCAACTCACTTGCAATGAATCATAATTCATATAAACATATTCAAGTCTAGTAACCAAATAACATATCCTCACATCATTAATCAACTAAACCAAATAAACACATCCCACTCACATATTATTCACGAATCCAAATAAACACATCCCACTCATAGTTTATTGGATGAATCTATCCATAACGGCTCCTAGAATAATTTCTCTTGGAATAGAAGCCTTCCTCGGCACGGAGTAGGTGGAGGAACAAGAATATAACTCCTATCACATAAGTCTCCACGAGTGGCATAATATATCATTGGAAAGATCATCGAATCTGGAGTTCAACGCACTTTACAGATTGCAAATCGGAGTTGTAGATCAAAAGTTATGTCTGAATGAAGTTATGTCGTCGGGCAGTCCATCTGGTGTCGACACCACCTGATTTGGTGTAGTGTAGACACAAAAGTGTCAGAATCATCGTTTTAGGCCCAAATGAACATGGTGTCGACACCAAACCAGTAGGTGTCGACACTAAACATATTTCCAGAATCTGAAAGTCAGTTTTCTTGATTTCTTTGATCCAAAATCACTTGTTTTGATAAAGGGCTTTGAGAAAACATGTTTGACAATAGAAAGGATGGATTATAACGGATTGAAACATGATTTTGGCATGAAATCAATACTTAGGGTTTGAAAGAGAGCAAGATGGTTCAGCGAAGATTTGGATCTGATTTCTGGTATATTTCTTCATTCAAACTCCTCCCTATTTATAGAAGAAGAAGGATGCACGAATGGAAGGCTGGAGCTTGGATGTAGAGGATTGGAGCCTTCCTTCAAGGTTAAGAAACAATATTTTAATGTCAAGCTTGAGGTGTCACTCCATTTCATGCATCTGGAGGTGTCCAAAGGAGGAAGAAGATGACTCATGTGAGCTAAACCGGATATGGAGGATTAATGTCCAGCTCATGCTTCATTCTTCCACAATTTTCCAGATTTTACAGTTTCAGGGAGCCATGTTTGAGGTCAGATTCGAGATATCAAATGAATTCCAAATTGGGTGTTCTTGATCTCATTTCAAAGAACTCATATAGTACTTTCATATGAAACTGGTTTCACACGATTTGGTTAAGTGAGGTAAGACTTATGGCGCCTCAAAGTTGACCCTCCGAAGCTGTCTTTCCGGGTCGTACTGGCCAACTTTGAAAATTCACCACGAGCTGTACATAAATCGGAATGATGAATGGATTTCAGATTCTCGAAGTTCACTTTGAGTACATATCCGTACATATAAATTATGCATTTATCGGAGGTCAGAAGAGTTCAAACGAATTTCCTAAAGATAGGCGTTTAAATACGTTTTTCGTAACTTTTCATTTAATTAAAAACTCAATTTTTATTTCTTTAACTTCCAAAATAATTAAATAAATTCTAAAACACTTTTATTACATCATAATGGAAAACTAAGCACGTCATTATTTTTCGGGTCATTACAGGACCGATGACTCGATTGCAAACGAAGAGGGCCAACGAAGTAATGGACAAGCTAGTACAAGAAATAAATGCCAAAACAATGTTCGTGTCATCAAAAGAATCAAGTTCCATGTTGGGACCTAGCCAAGACGACAAGTGGATCAACCTCATTCAAACCGTTGAAGGAGAATGGGAATTATTGCATTTACGGCCGCAAGCCTTGGAGACTCACGGAACGAGCTTACTGAAGAAAAATCGAAATTTCAAGAAAACAAAGTTACGACCGTAAACTTGGGGAAGTCACAGCCGTAACCGGGCCTCGGGTCGAAATTGAAATTGCGAGGAAATGGAATTACGGCCGTAAATGCTGGAAGTCACGGCCGTAATGAAGTCACTGCTCAAAAAACTGGATTTGGGAATTTTGGACTTACGGTCGTAAGTTATGGTGTCACGGCCGTAAGTGTGAACCAGTAATTCAGTTACGGCCGTAACTATCAAGACGCGTGAAATCCTTATTTTTCTGTTATTTTTATTTCTTTTCATATTTGAGCAATTTCTTTCCTAGTTGAATTAGGGCTCCTAAAGCCAGATTTGACCCTATTTAAAGGGCTGTAATTTTCATTATTAGGTTAGACTATTTTTTGATATTATTATTGTGAGACAAATTGTTTTCAAACTCTATTCTTCATTGAATGCAATTCGAACTTGCAAGTTAATCTTGTTTGTTCAAACTTAGGTGAGAATTAATATTGTTTGTGATCAAGGGGTCAATATATCCCTGTGATTGTATTGGTTGCTTGGTTCAATTGAATTTTAATTGGATCCATAAATCATGGTTATTTGGCATTCTTGGGTCGATTCAATATTTTGTGAGTTGCGTAGCTACAATTGCTACGTGGTTTGCATCAGGTTTTTCTCCCAAATTGAGAAATCTCGTTCTTAATTGCATATCCACTCCTAGCTTCGATTTTCATTTGAATGGTAGGGTTCATGGGAGAATTGTTCCTTCTAGGGGTATCCATCAAGGATGCCCGCTTTCTCCTTATGTCTTCCTGTTATGTGTGAGGCTCTCTTGAGCCTTATCCGAATGGGTGAGAGAGATGGTATTATATTGGGGATTCAATGTTCTCTTGGTGGTCCTCGGGTATCTCATTTATTCTTTGCAGATGATTTACTTGTATTTCTACGGGCCAAAGTATCTGACTGTCAAGCATTATTAAATATATATCTTATCCTGCTATGAACAAGCATCGGGACAACAAATTAACAATGAGAAGACTTCTATTGCTTTCAGTACTAATTTCCTGATGATACTCAGGAAAGTCAAACCTCATTGTATGTGCCAGTAGGTCCCAGTCAAACCTTGATGCACGAGTCAGTAGGCCATATGATGAGGTTCGAGGCTAAACAAGTGGTCAGTCGAGAAAACGAGCCAAAAGGGATTCAAAATCAAGGATAAGATATATTAAATATATATCTTATCCTGCTATGAACAAGCATCGGGACAACAAATTAACAATGAGAAGACTTCTATTGCTTTCAGTACTAATTTCCTGATGATACTCAGGAAAGTCAAACCTCATTGTATGTGCCAGTAGGTCCCAGTCAAACCTTGATGCACGAGTCAGTAGGCCATATGATGAGGTTCGAGGCTAAACAAGTGGTCAAGTTGAGAAAACGAGCCAAAAGGGATTCAAAATCAAGGATGTTGGAGTTTTACTCCATGCGGCCGCGCGCTCGGAATACCTCGTAGCCACGTGCACCAATTCAACGAAGAAAGACAACGTGTCCATGTTACTATTCATGCTTGAACCACTCAACCATGCGATATTGAACCATGCGGTTGTACTGGAGGCGGATTTCGTGAGATTTTATTTTAAATCCGAACCAATTTTCTAAAAATAGAGACTTCCAAAACCCTAGAACAATAACTTGGATGTTCAATTGACTTGGTCTTGTGAGACTCCTTTTGGGTAAGGTAAAAATTCCTTTGCTTTCATCACTTATTTTTACAATTTTAACTTTCTTGGGTTGATTCTAAATTGTTGTGGGAATTTTTTGTCCAAACACCAAAGGGGTTTACATCATTTGGTATCAGAACATGGCTCTAAAATTGGTAAATCTATCTTTACATTCTTGTTCTTGTTGTTCTTTAATATTAAAAAAAACGAAAATTAAAAAAAAAAAATTGAGAAATATTGTTGTTCTTGAGCTTTGTTGGATTCCTACATGTTAGGTCTATTGATTGTTGAGTTTGTTGGGGGTACTATTTGTGCCTATGTGTTCAATCTCTATGTCTTGCTAATTACTGGTAGCTATTCAATCCATTGTTGAGGTTGTGTTATTAACATCTTATCCCACATATCACTTGTTCCTTACATTGAGTATTATTGATAATTCATTCCTTGTCACATTTGAGTTGTTGGGGATTTTTCATTTATCCAAAATATACACATTCAAGGCCAATTAAAGATTGCATACAAAGTGTTTGATAAATTGCCTCAATGAAAACTACACTATTTGTGCATATTTTCTCTACATCTATGCCTTGTCAAATACTTGTGGTTGCTCATTCCCATTGTTGATATTGTGTTCTTACATCTTATCCTACCAATTTAAAGTCATTTTTCTTGTTATAGCAAACAAAGAAATTCCACTTGCTTTTGTGTCCACTTGTTCTATTTCTTCCTTGTTTGTGATTTTTAACATCACAAGAATTAATTTTCTCAGTTTAGTTGATTACCTTCCTTGGAGAGTGTAACACCCCAATTTTAAATGCTTAAAACTAGGCGTGTTAACTTCCATTCACATTATATGCGGAATTAAATCGTTTAAACATTAAACTTTTCATTTATCTATTATAAAATTTGTTACAAAAATTTCGGTAGAGTCTTCTCTATAAATTGGACCTAACCAACCTGTAGAGAGACATCAAAACCATTTTAAACTACACATTCAACTCATTCAATCCCAAACATTCAACATTCGACTCCAATTTTACATCAAACTCCCACGTCACCACACTATTTCAAATTCGATCCCCAAACTCCTCAACACAACATTTTATATCAATAAGCTACAATTATGTGAAATAAATAGTAATAGAACCCATATTAAAAACGACATAACTCATTTAAACCAATTTCAACCGAAACAATTATCAAAATAAATGAATTAAGAAATAATCACTTAGAACTTAAATAAATTCTAAATTTAACTTTATTTTCAAGAATTGAAAGCAGGTGTAGCCTGAGTCTGTCGCCAAGTGCTCTCCTCGAATCACCTAACTTTCATCACCTGAAATGTTGGGGAGGGATTGGGGTGAGCTAAAACTCAGTAAGTAAACTTTATGCATGAAATGCATGCTTATGACATGAATGCTTTAAAATTTTCATATATGTATCCCCGTTTACTTTACTTTCCAGAACATTCAAACTTTTCAAACTTTCACTTAACATTTCAAAACTTTCACTTCATTTCAAAACTTTCACTTCATTTCCATCGTGAGCTCACTTGATGTAACTTCTATTCAATCAGATAACAGTGGGCAATTCTTATTTGGAACCAGGTTAACTTTTACATTTCCACCGCAAAGCGGCTCATTCATTTCATTCCACCGCAAAGCGGCTCATTTGCTTCATTCCACCGCAAAGCGGCTCATTACATTCATTCCACCGCAAAGCGGCTCATTACATTCGGGTACGCCGGTCCCCCAAGCCCCATTTCCCACTCGCATCTTTCATGACATAGAAGTACACCCATTCTTTCAAAAACTTGGGATACATAATTTTTGATAAAAATTGCACTTTGACACATTCCTTTCATTAAAACATTTGACTTTACCATTTCGATGCCAATGCATGCTTAATGATGCAATGACATGATAATGTGCATGCTTGAACATTTCCTTAAACACACATACTTGCATATCACAATTCGAATACATCAACATTAAGTAATTAACACGAAATCACTTACGCACATTAATTTCACATTAACTTTCTACTTTCATGAAAATAGGGAAAGTTTACTTACTTGACATCCTTAGCATTTACCGTTATCTGAATTTGCAAGTGGAGGAGATTCGACTGCCCGTGTCGTCAATGTACCAAAATCTTAGTTGCATCTATTCATTTAGAAAAATATACTTTCAGTTCAAATTGATATATTCATCATTCTTTTAACATTACATTAAACAAGTTAAAACAATACATCTTCTTTCCCTTTTTCTTTCTTGTGATCATTTATTCCAAACAAGGTATTAAGATATACTCGAAAGCAAAATATTAAACATTCGACACAACATTATAAGCTTAACTATTAAGGTACTTAAATCAAACCAAAGTTTGAAAAATGTACACGACTTTACAATTTTCTCAAAAATCTAGTAATTATAATTATTACTCATGTTCACACACAAAAAATCATATTTGAAATAAGGGACTTAATTTCATGCAACTTACGAATTGTACTAATCCATTTACTCAAATCTCAAACTAAATTATAACTTAGTCGAACTTTAGAAAAAATGTTCCATTAAAATTCCAACTTTTTAAAATCTGAAAATATTCAAAATAAGGTTTCAATTAAACTTAAAACTAATCAAACATAACCTAAAATCTTAAATTCAAGAATTTCCCATATATAACATACACATTTGATTTTCAATTACAAAATTCGAAAGCCTGAAATTAATTTTCATAAATTTGAAAATTCTGGAATTAACTCTATATTTTTTTTTTCAAAATTCGAATTTCAGCATGTAAGTCAATACATTAGATCCATCTATACACATATTTATATATATATTGCCCCAAATCTGAATTTACGATTATTATATAAGAATCAAACTAAAAATATATCAATTAATGATAAGTGTTATATTAACGCTTATTTTATACACTTGTATCCTTGAATATGCCATAATGTGATTCTATCTAAGTATTATTATTATTAATGCATTTTATGTTTTATATTGTATAGGATCACAAAGGAAGAGAAAAGAAGGAAAAAGGACCAAAATGCGCTTAAAATCGAAGATTGAGGACCTTGGGTGCTAATACGTTACGGCCGTAATACATATAGTTACGGCCGTAAACGTTTTCATATCGTTGTGCAAAAATGAGCAGAAAAGATGTTACGATCGTAAGACATATCCATTACGGCCGTAAACCTCAAAAGTAGAAAATCAGCAGAACCCAAATTACGGCCGTAAATAATAAGTTGCGGCCGTAACCTCACTTTGTGAAAAATAAGCAGAAACCCAATTACGGCCGTAAATGGAAAGTTACGGCCGTAACTATTCAAGTCAAAAATTTCCTTATTTCAATTCTTTCCATAATTTGGGATTTCTTGCTCCCAAAGCTAGAGCACGAAATTGAGGCTATAAAAAGGGAATTTCATGACAAGAAAAAGATACTAGTATTATTTTTGAAAGAGGCTGAACATTGAGGAAAATTGTGAGAAAAATATAGAGCATTCTTGGGAGATTTTCAAGCGCAAGAATATCAATAACAATGGAATTCATGAAGCAACTTGAAGAATCTACCACAGCAATGCTAGGCTAAATTTCATATCTTGTTCAAAGGGGAAGTTGTGTCAATTTAATTATGTTATTTTCTTTTCCTACAAATTAGTAGCGTGAATTTATTCCTTTATTTCAATTGTTGGATTATTATGTTTTGAATGTTCAATTGAGTTTATTTGATTAATATTTTAATTTGGCCAATTGGATTATTGATCTTTGGATTCATGAATATGCTATGTTTAGATTCTTGATCCGTAATTATCATTGAATCTTTACTTTAGTAGAAAATAAATCTCGTGCAGGTTTACTAATAATTCAACTTGGATTGATTAATTCGAGCCCGTGTAATTAACGATCCAATTCAATCTATTCTTCTAAATTTTCATACTAGGCGTGCATTAAATCCTAAGAGCTTGTTTAGGATTGTCCATGGCTAGAATTGGTTCGAAGAGCTTGTTTTGAATCAATACACATAAGGAAGAACTTAGATAATCAGAGCTTGTTGATTATTTATGATTGATAATTGAACTAGGGATAGAAACACGTTACAAGGAAAGGTATAACATTAATTGAGGGCACAACCGAACCCGAGAACAAGATTTCTTCTCATATTATTTTTCTAGTCATATTTAATTATTTATTTTATGCATAGTTTTCATTCAAGCAATTCAAACAAAACCCCCCCCCCCATTCCATTCTAATTGATCGAACAACTAAAATTAGTTTCCGTTCCTCGTGGGATCGACCCTTACTCTCGCTACTACATTATTAATTAATATTTAGCGAGTAAGGAATTATTTATTATTTTGGTGCATCGCGACACACATCAAATTTTTGGCGCCGTTGCCGGGGAACGGTTAACCAATTTAGTGTTTAATCAATTAAAATTTTATTTTTCTGCATTTATTTTATTTTTATTTTATTTTCTATTTTATTTATATAATTTTTCAAAAAAAAAGAAAAAAAAAATTTTTGTACTTCCTTGCTTATATGCTTAAAACTCGGTCAACTAATTGTGAAATTTTTGACCTTGACCCAGAAATTGAGAGGACTTTTCGACAGCAAAGAAGAGCAGCGCGACAAATGGCAGCTAACAACAGGACTCTTAAGTAACTGGCTACCCCCGATGTGGCTCAGCAGCCATTGTGCATTACTTTTCCAACGGTGGAAGAAGGAAAAACTTTCGAGCTTAAATCTGGGCTCATCCACTTATTACCAACTTTTCGAGGGAACCCCGGCGAAGATCCGTATAGACACTTAAAGGAGTTCCATGTGATTTGCGACAGTATGAGGCTCACGGGCATTACCGAGGAACAAATAAAATTGAGAGCCTTCCCATTCTCATTGAAGGATGCCGCCACTGACTGACTCTACTGTCTACCATCGGGAACAGTCACTACTTGGAGCGACATGAAAAGACTCTTCTTGGAAAAATACTTCCCTGCATCAAGAGCTGGTACAATCCGGAAAGAAATATGTGGGGTTCGCCAAAGCAATGGCGAGACATTATATGAGTACTGGGAGCGCTTCAAGAAACTCATTTCGAGCTGCCCCCACCATCAGATTAGTGAGCAACTCCTGGTGCAGTATTTCTACGAAGGCTTAGCACCGATGGATAGAAACATGATAGATGCCGCAAGTGGAGGAGCACTGATGGACAAGACGCCGGAACAAGCACGGGCTTTAATCTCCAATATGGCTGAGAACACTCAGCAGTTCAACTCCAACATGGATATGCAAGTTCGGGGAGTGAATGAGGTAAGTAGTTCCAATATTGAAAGTCAATTGTTTGAACTAACAAATCTCGTTAAACAACTTGCTGTAGGGAAGTTACAACAAGTCAAGACCTGTGGGATATGTGCAAATCTTGGGCATCCAACGGACGCGTGTCCTGTGTTGCAAGGGGGAAATGGTGAACAAGTAAATGCTGCTGAAGGCTTCCCTTTCCAAAGGCAACAGTACAACCCATATTCAAACATGTACAACCCCGGGTGGAGAGATCACCCCAACCTGAGTTACGGAAATAACAAACCCCCGGGTTTTACTTCAAACAAGCCACAAGGATAATTCCAGCAGCAAGGGACTTTCCAACCACAGGGGCAATATCAACAAAAACCTCAAAATTCAGGTATGTCTCTTGAGGATATGGTTAAGATGTTGGCAACTAACACGATGCAATTCCAACAGGATACCAAGTCAAGCATTCAAAATCTGGAAAATTAAATGAGCCAAATGGCCATTGCCATAAATAGATTGGAGGCACAATCTGGAGGGAAGCTACCATCACAGCCCGAGGTGAATCCCAAAAACGTGAGCGCTATAACTCTCCGGAGCGGAAAGGAAATTGAGGGTCCGTAATTGGAACCGGATGCACCTGAAATGGATGAAGATGAAAAGGAAGGGGTTGGAAAGAAAAACAGCACTTCGCAAAACCCGCAGGTAAAATCCAACTTTAACTCAATTGCTAAATTGACTCCACCTCCTTTTCCTGGCAGGTTAGCAAAAGCGACTAAGGAGGGCAAGGAAAAGGATATACTGGAGATGTTTAGGAAAGAGGAAATCAACATTCCATTATTGGATGCCATCAAATAAGTTCCCCGATATGCAAGGTTTTTGAAGGATCTGTGCACCAATAAGAGAAAGCTAAATGGAAATGAGATGGTAAGAATGGGTGAATCCGTGTCTGCACTATTTCAAAGAAAATTGCCTCCAAAGTGCAAGGATCCAGGTATGTTTACCATACCCTGTCAAATAGGTAACACTAGGATAGGTCGTGCATTGATAGACCTAGGAGCATCCATAAATGTAATGCCTAGATCTACGTACACTTCATTGAAACTTGCTAAAATGACTGAAACTAGTGTTATCATTCAACTAGCCGACCGTTCCAATGCATATCCGGATGGGGTAGTTGAAGATGTTTTAGTACAAGTAGGGGGTTTAGTGTTTCCAGCAGATTTTTATGTGTTAGACATGAATGATGATCACTCTCCAAACCCCACTCCTATTTTGTTAGGCAGACCATTCCTAAAAACATCGAAAACTAAGATAGATGTTAGTGATGGTATACTTACCATGGAGTTTGATAATGAAATTGTTAAGTTCAATATTTATGACTCCATGAAACACATTAATGATGCTAACAAAGTTCATTCTACTGTTGTGAGTTATTCTCCATTTCAGGAAACTGTCGCTGAGTTAAATGATTGTCCAAAGCCATCACAACCAGGTAAAAACTTTTGTACCGCCCTACCAGTAGCTGATGAGAAGTTTCCCCCTACTTTGCAGGCACTAACGAAGAGCATGAAGAGGAAATTGAGCTTTGGTAATCCACCTAATCCCGGTTGAAGGAGGAAACAACCTGTCGAGACAACGACAGTAAACAAAGGCGCTGCTCGGGAGGCAACCCGAGGAGGGAGTTTCTTTATCCCCTCAACCCTTTATTTTCGTATTTTCATTTTTGGTTTATTTCATTTAGTCATTTCATTCTTATATTTATTATTAAAAAAAAAAAAAATCAGTGGCCTTGTTACGGCCGTAAGGTACTCAAGTACGGCCGTAACACAATTCCAGTAAATTTATTCAGAGGCCAACTTACGGTCGTGAGACTTGATTTTACGGCCGTAGTGGATGCTTGCTATTTTTTTCAGATTAGGACTTACGGCCGTCAGTGAGACATTCACGGCCATAATTCCAGAAATTTCACATTTCAAAAAAAAAAAAAAAAAACTGTTTCACTCACGTACCCCTGCTCCTACCCCTTTTGAACTGCAGATGCTGGAATTGATGTGAGCCTTCCAAACTCAGCTGAATGCCATGCAAGAAGATCAGCAACTTCTGCTAAAAGAGCAGAGAGCCCTTCGGGAGGAGATTCGACAGTTACAGAGACCCCGTGCCGATCAACCACCACATTCGACCGAGGGAGTTTCTTTTCTTTTTCCCTTTTATTGTTTTGCTTTACAATGAGGACATTGTTTTGTCTAAGTGTGGGGGGGGGGAATTGATTGTGAGCTTAATGTCTTTATCTACTTTCTGTAGTCGAAACGTTAAAATTTAGTTTGAGTCAGCATCCATTTTAATCTTTGATAGGAAGCGACCCCACTTTTGGTTCATTTTTTTGAAAAAAATCATTGCATAATTGGATAAAAATTGAGCACATAGAGATCATCTCGTCCAAAACTTCACAAATAGGTTGGAAATGAAAAGTAAAATTGTCAAATATCTACAACCGAGCTAACCCAACCTACAATAGACAGATTACCCTTTCATATATAACCTTGAATGTCCCAATTATTATACCTTTGTGAGTAGTAATGGTTTGAATGCTTTTAACCGTTACCCTCGACCAATGGACTTAGATTGGAATGAAGATCAAGCAATGACCTATAACTCATAATTGGATGGGAGAGACGCACGAAAACCATAATTTGTGAGCTTTTGAACCTAAGAGCTGTTTTTAATACTTATGAGCTCGTAATTCTTTGATGTGTGTCCTGCATGGTTGGGTTATGCTTGGATGTGCTTTCTTGTGCATACCGTTGTAGCTTCTTGATTCAAGTGCAAATTATAGCAAAGGCAATAGGTTAAACCAAATTTGACTTGCTAAAAGAGCCTACCTTGCTACATGGACCATTAGAAGCCGTTTGACCCTTAGCCTTTCTTTGAATTTTTATGCCACGTTACAAGCTATGAATACCCTTTCTTTCGCATTGTCTCTGTTTTGAACCCATGGAGAGGGGATTCGCAAGCTTTTGTTGATTGAGGATTGTGCTATGGTCTAAGTCTAAGAAGTTGAAAATGATTATCTTGTGTTGGGCGATGGCCGTGTAATTGACTGAATTCAGGGGATTGAAATTCTATCTTGTGATTGAGAAAAAGTTGAATCCTTTATTTTGGAAAGAAAGAAAAAAAAAATCGAAAGAGAATAAGCAATGAAAAGGAAGTTCTTCATGAAAATTAGTAGTTGAGGATGTCAAATACTCAACTTGTGAAAAAAAAGGAAGTAATGTCATTATGAATTGACTTGGTTTGCGAAATTCCTTCTCGACCCAGCCTAAATATATCCTTTTATCCTACCTGACCCGAAGCCCCGCTACAACCAAATAAAGACCTTCGCTTTGCACTTGTGTTATTGTTGGCTCTGGTTATGACATTTAGGCAGTCTGTGGTACTAACTTACCCGTGCAGAGAGCTGAGCGAAAATTCAACCCCTTATACACTTTGTGCGAAGAGAGAAATATCTTGTGAGGGTGTTAACTCCCATTACATATGCTTATGAGTGGTTTGAATTGCTTGATCTAGGGTTGGTGCTATGAATGTGGTCGGGGGTACTGTGTTGACTGAATTCACATCATGAATAACTCGGTTTACGCAAATGCATTCCTCTAAAATTGGGCGAAATTATTCTTCTCGTAATAACTCATAAATGGTTGGGATGTGATCAAACACGAGAGGTGAAAGGAAATAAGTCATATTGAGCCATGATTGGGATGGGAAATAAATGGCGTTGCATCTCTAGCACACACGAACACAATCCGATTATGCAATGGAACATTTTTGTTAAAGAAAAGTGGGTTGCAACCTCAAGTCTCTAAATTGTAATCTATTGTTTGAATCCTATTCTTATCTCTGCAAATCTTTGTTCGAGGACGAACAATGGTTCAAGTGTGGGGGGATTTGATAAGTGTTATATTAACGCTTATTTTATACACTTGTATCCTTGAATATGCCATAATGTGATTCTATCTAAGTATTATTAATGCATTTTATGTTTTATATTGTATGGATCACAAAGGAAGAGAAAAGAAGGAAAAATGACCAAAATGCGCTTAAAATCGAAGATTGAGGACCTTGGGTGCAAATACGTTACGGCCGTAATACATATAGTTACGACCGTAAACGTTTTCATATCGTTGTGCAAAAATGAGCAGAAAAGATGTTACGGCAGTAAGACATATCCATTACGGCCGTAAACCTCAAAAGTAGAAAATCAGCAGAACCCAAATTACGGCCGTAAATAATAAGTTACGGCCGTAACCTCACTTTGTGAAAAATAAGCAGAAACCCAATTACGGCCGTAAATGGAAAGTTACGGCCGTAACTATTCAAGTCAAAAATTTCCTTATTTCAATTCTTTCAATAATTTGGGATTTCTTGCTCCCAAAGCTAGAGCACGAAATTGAGGCTATAAAAAGGGAATTTCATGACAAGAAAAAGATACTAGTATTATTTTTGAAAGAGGCTGAACATTGAGGAAAATTGAAAGAAAAATATAGAGCATTCTTGGGAGATTTTCAAGCGCAAGAATATCAATAACAATAGAATTCATGAAGCAACTTGAAGAATCTACCACAACAATGCTAGGCTAAATTTCATATCTTGTTCAAAGGGGAAGTTGTGTCAATTTAATTATGTTATTTTCTTTTCCTACAAATTAGTAGCGTGAATTTATTCCTTTATTTCAATTGTTGGATTATTATGTTTTGAATGTTCAATTGAGTTTATTTGATTAATATTTTAATTTGGCCAATTGGATTATTGATCTTTGGATTCATGAATATGCTATGTTTAGATTCTTGATCCGTAATTATCATTGAATCTTTACTTTAGTAGCAAATAAATCTCGTGCAGGTTTACTAATAATTCAACTTGGATTGATTAATTCGAGCTCGTGTAATTAACGATCTAATTCAATCTATTCTTCTAAATTTTCATACTATGCGTGCATTAAATCCTAAGAGCTTGTTTAGGATTGTCCATGGCTAGAATTGGTTCGAAGAGCTTGTTTTGAATCAATACACATAAGGAAGAACTTAGATAATCAGAGCTTGTTGATTATTTATGATTGATAATTGAACTAGGGATAGAAACACGTTACAAGGAAAGGTATAACATTAATTGAGGGCACAACCGAACCCGAGAACAAGATTTCTTCTCATATTATTTCTCTAGTCATATTTAATTATTTATTTTATGCATAGTTTTCATTCAAGCAATTCAAACAAAAAAACCCCCATTCCATTCTAATTGATCGAACAACTAAAATTAGTTTTCGTTCCTCGTGGAATCGACCCTTACTCTCGCTACTACATTATTAATTAATATTTAGCGAGTAAGGAATTATTTATTATTTTGGTGCATTGCGACACACATCAATTAACCAAATTAATGCTTCCATTCTCGAAATCTGAAAATTGAATCATACAACCTAAAAATCTGAATTTATACATATTCCCACATAAAAATCCAAAATCTACATATTTACATACACCTATACATACACAATAATATACACATTCCCATACATCAATACTCACACACATAACCATCATTAAATCCTTAATTTATGGTAAAATTCGAAAATCAACCAAAAACCAAAATCTGAAAATGTGAGAAAATACATATATACTTACATTAAATCCATTTATACATCAACATATACATAAAATTCAGCATATAAATATGTGTGTGTGTGTGTGTGTGTGAGCGGGTGTGTGTGTGCAAACCCGTGTGGCAGTGTGAGGGAAAAAGGGGTGGGAGGCCTCACCGGTAGGTGGTGGTCGAGGTCGTGGCCGCCGATGGCGCGCCGCAAGGGCGAAGAGAGAGAAGTCGAGGGTGAGGTGTGCGGGTGAGTCGCGAGAGAGGCTGAGAGATGAGGGAGAGACGAGAGTCGAGCGTGAGAGTGAGGAGTCTGAGAGGTTGAGTCGGGTGTGGGAGGGGGTTAGGGTTATAAATTTGATTTCTTTTGTAAATTGCAAGTTTAGTCCCTATGCTCCTAGATTTGGCAATTTAAGTCCACAACTCATAAATAAATTTCATAGTGCTACCAAACCTTTTCCAACTTCAATTTATGCAATTTAGGTTACTTACCACTTAATAACAATAGAAATCAACAAGTTTAACAAATAAAACAAACAATTAGACATAGAATTGTACATAAACAATTTATAAACATTTTTATTGGCACATTGATTGAGACGGCATCCAAGTCCTTCCACTGCAAAATAATTCATATTATCGACATTAAAATATCATTAAATTTAAAATTTATAATAACATTAAAATAACTATTACGTGAAATTTAAGGTTGCACGTAAAAATGAAAAGCGATATTACAGAGAGCTTGAGAAAGGAAACTTTTAGTGGAAAAAAGGCAAGAGTTGTGAGCTCATTATTGGGTAAAAGCCTAATTTGAGTAAAACACGAGTGAAAATATTTCTTGTGAGGACACCTCCACACTTGCACAACATGTTCATTTCCAATACTCAAAGTGGGCAACATTTCAATGCTCAAACTCAAAACTTGCGAGAGATGTTTCAAACTCTTTCAATAGACAAATGGAGGATATTGGGGGAAGGTTGGAGAGGTTAGGAACAAGAAAGGAGAGTACATCAATTAGTGGTGATGGAGAAGGAATGAATACTAGGAGAAGAATTAGGAGAAATTTTGGAGATGTTTTGGATAATGATGGGGATGGTGAACAAAATGGGAGCATGGATAGGAAAAGAAAAGTGTGGTTCGATAGTAGTAGAGATGGAATGTATGAGGATATTGCTAGCATACAAATGAAGAGTCCATCATTCCATGGGAAGAGTGATATTAAGGAAGTAGTGGTGGAGAGAATTGTGAGTCCACCAAATTCCTTGGCAAAGGCTAGTGGGGTGGAAAAACATGGGGAAATTAATTTCTACACTAGGTGCCTTGTGAATGATAAAGCATGTAGTCTCGTTATAGATGGGGAGAGTTGCATAAATTTGGTGAGTACTAGTAAGTTGGAAAAATTGAGATTACCGGTAATGATGCATCATAACTCTTATATATTGCAGAGGTTGGGTGACTATGGGGAAGTGAGAGTGAGTGAACAAGTTCTTCTTACCTTCAACATTGGAACCTATAGTGACCAAGTATTATGTGATGTAGTTCCCATGCACACTACTCACATAATTTTGGGGAGACCTTGGCAAAGTGATAGGAGTGTGAAACATGATAAGAGGAAGAACATGTATAGCTTCTAATTGAGTGGGAAAAAGGTTGTGCTCCTACCTTTGAGTTTAGAGGAAGTGCATGAAGATCAAATGAAGCTCAAAAGTGAGTTTGAGGAAGAAAGGGAAAATAGGAAAGCAAAAAAAATTCAATTGAAAAAATTGATGACGAAACAAAAGTGAGACCAAATGAAAAAGAGAGAGTTGGGGACTTGAATATTCTAACATTGCCCTCCCAGTTTGGTTACTACTTTGTTGCAGGAAATTATGAGACCGACTTATCAAAGCAACAAGGAACTTCAAAAGCATGTCGAGTGGAAGAAGTTCATGGAATCATTTTCCTACAACGAGTACAATCGAGGTAAAGGAAATGTGAAAATCGATACAATATCTAAGAGGTATGCTCCTAACAATTTTTTGAATGCGAGGTTATTATGTTTTGAATATATTAGAGGATTGTATGACTTTGATGTAGACTTGGCAAGTTTATTGTTGGCTTCTGAAAATGTTGTACTTGATAAATTTCCTATTTTGTGAAAACAAGCATAACTTCCTATTTTATGAAAACAAGCTCGATGTGCCTATTTGTCCTATAAGGGAATTTCTAGTTTGGAAAGTCCATAAGGGAGGTCTAATCGAACATTTTGATGTGAAAATGATTTTTCTTCTAACCTCCTTAGCCAACTCATTTTGTCTTGATTGTGTTAAGGGCGTGCATGTTAATAACCCAAAGTTGTTTAACATTTATGAATCATGTGGTGAGTAAGATTTTGATGAATTCTATAAGTATGATGATTATTTGTTTGGGAAAATTGGATTGTTTGTTCCTAAATGTGTTGTGCGAGAGTTGCAAGTTAGAGAGGCACATGTGAGGTGCTTGATGGGGCATTTTGGGATTAAGGGCACCTTAACATTATTAGGTGAACATTCTCATTGGCCTAAAATGGAAGTTGATGTTGCACTCGATTGTAATTGTTGTAAACACATCACTTGCATAAGGGCTAAATCTAAATTTTTGCCTCAAATTTTATGCACACCATTGCCCATCTCTAGTAAGCCGTGGATTGATGTTGCTATGAACTTTGTATTTGGCTTACCTAGGTCTAAAGAGGTAAATGATGCTAACTTTTTGGTTGTTGATAGAGGTATTAGAATTTCACATTCTATTACATATCGTGAAACCAACGATGCTACCAACATGGCAAATCTTTTCTTTAAGGAAGTAGTGCATTTACTTGATGTCCCTAGGGGTATTGTGTTAGGTATAATTGCAAATTTTCTTAACCACCATTGGAAGGGTTCTTAGGGAAAATTGGGAACCAAGCTTTTGATTTTAACCAATTGTCATTCACAAACCGAAGACCAAACCAAAGTGGTTAATCATGTTGTAACACAATTCCTTTACACTACCTTTGATAATGACCTAAAGAGTGGAAAAAATTGTCTACGTTTTGTTAAATTTGCTTGCAATGGAATTGTTCATCCTAGAAGCAAATTTTCTCCACTTGAGATTGCTTATTACTTTAACCTGTTAACTCTTGTGAACTTGATGCATTTGTCTACTGATGAAAGAGTTAGTTTAAGTGGACATAAAATGGCAAAATTGGTTAAGCCCCTTTGCGGGAAGAACGAGCTTCCATTTGAGGGGAGTGGGGGAACAATGTACTTCCAACGCCAACCATGGTAGGAAGTGTATCACATTTTATCCGGGTGGTTGGATGTGTTTTCATTCGTAGAAGAAGCAATCCCCCGATCAAATAAAACCCAAATTCCTACCCTGCGGTGATAACAATTTTCAAACTCTTGGTAAGACCAAAGACAATGCCTATAAATTGATCTTACCCGGTGAGTATGAAATTTTAGCTACATTCATTGTGTCTGATTTTTCTCTTTTTATTGTAGGTACTGACTCAAGGTCAAATCCTTATCGAGAAGGGGAAGATGCTTAGAATCAAGAAATTCGAGTCTCGCTATACTTTCCCTTGGACCCCATTCCAAGATCAAAGACTGAGGAACTACACAACAATGCTTACAAACAAGATTCGAGGTCGAATCATTTTCAAGAGGGAGGGGATGATGAGACCCACGAAAGTCAAACCTCGTTGTACATGCTAGTGGGACCCAGTCAAACCTTGATGCATGAGTCAGTAGGCCATATGACGAGATTCGAGGCTAAAAAAAGTGGTCAAGTCGAGAAAACGAGCTAAAAGTCAAATTGGAATTCAAAATCAAGGGTGTTGGAATTTTACTCCATGCAGTCGCGCGCTCCAATTCAGCGAAGAAAGACAGTCTTGTGAGACTCCTTTTGGGTAAGGTAAAACTCCTTTGCTCCTGTAATCTCTTAGGAATTTCTTCAACTTTAACTTAAGTATATTATTCTTGTGTTTGTTCATTGTTGTTGATTTCCAGCATTTTGGAATTTACTTATTTCTATCCATTGGGTTTAGGTTTGTTAACCTTTGAATTTTGGCTAGATTGAGTTTGGGTCAAGGTGTTTCATCACTTATTAAGTCATTTTACCATTTTAGCTTACTCGGGTTCATTCTATATTGTTGTGGAAATTTTTGGTCCAAACACCAATGGGTTCGCATCAGTTCTTGTGACGTTACAGGAAACTATTAAAGCTTTGTTTGGAGTACATCTTGTGGGGCTTTAAGGCCACTACTTAGGTTGCCAACAACGGTGGGGCGAAGTAAGCGTCAGGATTTTGACTTTATCAAGGAGAAGGTTTGGAAATGGGTACAAAGGTGGAGATCATGACTTTTTTTTTTTTGCAGGAGGTAGGGAAGTGTTGGTGAAATCGGAGCTCCAGGTCATTCCCACTTATATTATGAGCTTGTTTCAATTGTCGAACTCTCTTTGCCATGAGTTAAGGGCCATCATCCGAAATTTCTGGTGGGGAGGTTCAAAATCCTCAAGGAAAATTCCATGGGTAAGGTTGGACAAGGTATGTGATAGAAAAACTCGTGGAGGTTTGGGGTTCAGGGACATAGAGGCTTTCAATAAAGCTTTGGTGGCCAAACAAGCGTGGTGAATCCTCCAGTCTCCCCATTCTTTAGCAAACAAGGTTCTAAAAGCTAAATATTTGGATTTTCTGGAAGCTAGGTTGACTGGGGGAAGCTCGATTGTCTGGAGGAGTATTTTGTGGGGACATGAGTTATTACGAAGTGAACTTCAGTAGAAAATTAGTGTTGGATAGAATGTAAGGATTTTCCACGACCCTTGGCTTCCTCGGTCAGGCTCATTTCTACCCTATACTCCCCAGTCTCCTATTTTTAAGCACGGCTGTAGACCTTCTAACTATGACTGGTGCATGGAATTTGCCTTTGAATCGTTCTATTTTTTGGCCAGTAGATGGAGGATCTATTACATCTATTCCTCTATGTTCGGGTGGGAGACCGAATCATCTCGTTTGGCACTTTGAATCAAATGGTAAGTACTCAGTTCGGAGCGGATATCGGCATGTGATGGAGGATTGGGAGACCGTGAAGACCAATCAGTGGATGACAAATGGTGGAAATTTCTATGGAATATATCAGCTTCACCTAAGGTAAAAGTTTTTTTTTGGCGAATATACCATGACTCCCTTCCAACTGGGTGCAACCTGCACTGGCGGGGTGTTATATCCACTGCACAAGCTCGTTGTGTCTTCTATGGGATATCGAAAACAACATTACATGCCTTGTTTAGTTACAAGGAGGCGAAGAGGGTTTGGAAATTGGTGGGTTATTAGACTTTGACCAAGCCTTTACTACAGATGCATAAACTGCCAGTTATGGATGTGTTGGTTGGGATATATAGTAAGATGACAAAATAGGTTGTGGGATGGGTTTGTAGTTTTTTGTGGATTTTATGGGGTGAACAAAATAGAGTTGTGCAGGGTGGAATATGTTGGAGTGATGGGGTTTTGGCAGAGCTCACAGATGGTTTGTGGAATTGGAAAAGGAGTTCGGTAGAAGATGGTGAATGGAGGTCAGCAGGGGTGGGTATTCAAAGGTAGTTGTTATCCACGTTTGGTCGTTTCAAATTAAATACTGATGCGACCATAAGGGAGGGAATGGGAATGGTCTCATTTGGTGTCGTCATACGTGATGAAGAAGGGATGGTTGTGGGGGCGACAATCAAGACTAGTGAAGGAGGTTTCAGTCCGGAAGTGGCAGAGGCCATGGCACTGAAGGAGGGCTTACTTTTTGCTCAACTACATGGTTTCACCAATTGTGCTGTGGAGACAGACTCACTTAGACTGGTTCAACAATTACAAACTGACTTTTCTTTTAACCCGAATGCGGGTACTCTTTCAGATATTAGCTCATTACTTCATTCAATAAATGGGTCTTGTTACTTTATCTATAGAGAAGCAAATAGAGTGGCACATACTTTAGCAGATTTTGGTGCCAATAATTTGTTAAGTTATAGTTGGTTGGATTGTATGCCTTTGTTTTTATCAGTCCCAGTTCGGGATGATCTTTATTAATGCAATCATTTTCTCCTTTCAACACACGCACGCACGCACTCACGCAAGCACACAAACTACTCCTTTTTTTGACCTTTGATTTTTGCTTAAAATAAAAGCTATCTGGGAAACGTGAATTTTACATATTTTAACCCAATTTGTAAAGCTCTTAAAACTCAATTCTTCCAAATTATTCATGTCAAGTAAAATGAATAGACACTCACTCATCTTTCATTCCGTGACTATTCACTCTCGTCCAAGACCTAAACCAGCTGCCATTAATCCCTAAATCCCCAAAGTTGATGCTGCCCCCACCTGCAATCCATGGAGCAAAATCGACATCGCCGAAGAAGCCTTGCTCGAGACTTTAGATGGTGAAGGGGAGCCTCCTGATGGTAAGAGATGCACAAATCCTCTCTCTCTCTCTCTCTCTCTCACACACACACACACACTTTGCACAAATCTGTATAGCTCTTTCCTTTTTTTTTTCTTTTTTTTTTTCTTTTTTTTCTTCTAATCCTCAAATTTCGTTCATTTGTCTACCATTTTTTCTTCATCGCCGTGATTTCTAGGATAGGCTGAGTGTGGTAATTTTATAATTTGCTTATCCTTTTTGGGGGGAATTGGCAGTGATTTTCCTGTCCATTATCGGTGGTATTCTCGATTTATTTTTGGTACCCTGGGTTTTTTTTTTGGTATCCCAAGTACTCGTTGAAGTTGGAAAATTGGCTCTGGGATTTGTGTGGTGGTGATTTTACTGATTGGGGCCCGAGTGCATTGGATTATTTATGTTGCTCAATTGAAATTGCAGATGGGGTTGAGGAGAATGAAGTGGATGAACCTCCCATACAATTTTTTGACTCTGAAGACGATGTAAACGACGACAATTGACAATGAAATTAGGGGGAATTGATTCATCAATGTGTCAACAGTTTGACAAGTTAGCAAACTCCATCAGATTGAGGTAACGGAATTAAGTTAAGTGAGTGATGGATATCACTTTGTGAAGTTGAGTGAGTGTCTAGTCACGTTTTAAAATTCGGTGAGTAAGTAATCACGGAATGAAAGATGAGTGAGTGTTTATTCATTTTACCCCATTCGTATCCCAGAAAATCATATGCCAGGCTAATATGGGCCTCTCTTTCTTTCTCAGTTGTTTTTGCATGAAAGTCTGTTGGCAATGGTATATGAAGAACTGGTGAGGCTGCCAAAAAGTGTAGAATGACGGGAAAGAACAGGGGCTTGGTTTATATGAAATTAGATATGCCATTCTCATTTCAAGGTCTTGTTATATCTCTTCAAATTCATGGTTTTCTGTCTCAGTATTATGTCTTCCATCAAACTTCAGCTGTGTAAGTTATGCTATGAGCACCATCCAATTCTGTAAGAACCGGTTTTCTTTTGGAGGATAACGTTTGATCTATCTTGGGAGGATTATCACTAGAACAGGCAATGTATTTAACTAAAATTTGATCGGTCTGCGCACACAGTTTGAGTGCTTGATTAGATTTCTCAGAAAGATCAGGATGATTCTTGCACGAGGGTGTTATACTTTTTCTACGTTTAACAGCTCGTTTCTTTTTCTGAAGGGAAGATTTGAAATTACAAAACTTGATATCTACCAAAAGTTCCTTCTCAAGACTACATGTGGTTTTAGATCTCCGTGCAGGTGCTATACAGATATCTTTACCTTCTTCATATTCTTTGTGAACTTTATCATCCTTCACTATATAATAAGATTTCCCGTACACAGCACAATTCTTTATCTACCAAATTCCTTCTGCATGCTTGAATTCTCTGCGTGAATCAAATGAAATAACGATATCCATTTCTAGAATTAACTTTTCTAGAAAAATCAATTAAAAAAATCTTGTATTAAAAAAGGAAAAGTCAGAAAATATCCAATTAGATCATTTTCGTTTTATAAAAAAAAAAAATAACCCAAATCTCTCGAAATTTGAAATTAGCTACATTGTGTAAGGAGGGGGAAGACATGCACTGCCATTACGATCTTATAAATGTACATGGTATTCGAAGAAATGAGCCCAATAAGGTTCCACCCACTTATTGCAATGTAATTAGTATTATATTAAAGAAAATTTCCATTGTATAAAACCCACTTCCTCAACCAAAGTCCTGCACTCCTACTTTCTGTCTGCTCCTCCATACAAGTTATTCTCTTTCATTCATCTAAAATTCTAACAAAAACCATTTTTGTATAGGCCAGGCTCTTTGCTTCTCAATATAATAGCAGGAAAGTCTGGATTCTCACCAGAACAATCAATGTATAATAGAAAGCAAGTCTGCACTTCTCTCAACTCTTATATAAGATCTCTTAATTGTCAGTCGGGTGTTCAAGCAATGGTACTTCTGGACTAGAAGAAAGTTATCTGCTCGTGCTTGACCCACCCCCATGGGTGTAGGCATGAATTGGGTAGATACAATTTTGGTTTATGCTTTGGAATTTAGGGTTCTTAGTTTTTTGTGTGTCTTCATCGGAGAATACATGATTTTCATATTTGAAATGGGAAGAAGTGGAAGGCACGTTTGGCAGATTTCATAAATTCATTAACATGTCAAGTCAGAACTCCATTCTTCCACGTAAGAAAGTAAACTAATGGAAATCAGTGGGGTGAGTGATGGAGATTAACGGATCAAAGTTCATTGGCCATTGAAACATATAACACAATAAATAGTGATTTCTAAAAAAATGTGTGGTTAAACAGTTAGTCATCCTATTATCACTGAACTTATACCCTCGTCTTCGATCGATCATTGATCTTTAAAGTGTCGAGTTTTGATCACTGAACTTATTATTTAATTATCTCAATAATCACTGAACTGTGTCTACGTCTTCAATTGGTCACGAACTTTAAAGGGTCAAATTTTGATCATTAAACTATGGGTTAATTGTCCAAATAATCATGAACTTTAAAGAATTTGCGACAGTGATTTGGTGTTAAAGTGATAATGTGGAATGATATAACATGCTAGATCAAAATTTCCAATGATGCGCAGTTCCTAGCTAGTAGCTATATCCCTGATACATACGTCTGTTATTTGTGTACACTGTAATATCGCCAAATCCTTTAACAGTGAATAAACTTCACTCGGTGCTGCGATTCCATTGTCCCCTAAGTTTTGTAAAAATGGAAAGCAATTGGAGATAAGTATTGACTGATGCAATAGCATGAGATGTCTTGAAAGTCATATCAAATCGGCATACACCAATTTCTAGTTGATGGGGATGATAGAATAAAATCATTAATTATATACAAACCTTTCAATGCTCTGTTACATCTCAAAATAACACAATGTCGCACTAAAAAGAATCGTAAATAGAATGCGTACATGCAAGTGTGCATGACTATAGTTTTATTGGGTCCTCTTGGTTTCTTAAAATATGAGTAAGCATCGTAACAAACTGTCATTGCATCCCACACAGAGTTCCAAGATGACAGAACGTTGAACAATCAGAGGCATATATCGTAACATGTTTGCACATGAAACGGTGTAAAATTAATTATTCCAGCTATTAAAATATTCTGTAACAGTACCCATATACAAGAGAGAGAGAGACAGAAATTGCACCTTTAGACCACCTACATCCAGGTAACTGGATAGGGGGCAACCTCTAGCAATAGCTATGGTTCCAGCATCTCAAACCCTGGTAATTAAATAGCACCAACATCAAATCTAAGAAACATGTCAACAATGACAATGTGAAAGGATTTGGAGGACAAGGGAGTGGGGCAATTTTCTACCCATCACAATCTCGGAGGACTAGGTCTGCAAGAAATTTACTATTCAGACCAATAGAAGCTATCCCTTCATTACCCACCTATCCACAATGCAAAGAAAAATAATATGACTTACCGGCAGAAATAAGTTCAGAGAAAATAACCACAAAAATGCAAAAAAGTATAAGTTAGTTTCTGAGAAGAGCAAAACACCGATTGGACATTGAAGTTTAAAGTATCGAGTTTTGATCACTGAACTTATGTAAACGTTTCGACTAGTCACTGAACTTTAGAATGTCGAGTTTTAATCACTAAACTATGAGTTACTTGTCCTTATAATCACTGAACTAATGTAAATATCAAGTTTTGATCATTAAACTTATAAAAATTGTGGAAGTTAGTCATTGACTTAGCTTTCGTAATATAATTGATGACGTCGAAGACAGAATGTCCGTCACTTTCAACAAACCAATCAGGCACGCCAATTGGTATGTAAGAAATTTTTAAGAACTTTTTCGATTGGTCACTAAAATTTTAAAAATATTTTTGACTGTTAATTTGTTGTATACAACTGATAATTTGAAAATGCATTTATAAGTTTTCAGGTCAGTCATGTCATCTTTACAAGTTCGGTGACCAAAACTCAATCAACTTAAAGTATAGTGAACAATCAAAATCGTTTTAAAATTTTAGTGAATAATTGATGACATTTTTAAAACTTTCTTATATTGTAATTTGGTGTGTCATGATTAATTGGTTGAAGGTGACGTGACGCCACGTGTACATTCCGTCTACCATGTCGTCAATTATGTTATGAAAGTTAAGTCAATGACTAACGTCCACCATTTTGATAAGTTTAGTGATCAAAACTCAACAGTTACATATGTTCAATGATTATTTGGACAATTAACCCATAGTTTAATGATCAAAACTCAACATTTTAAAGTTCAGTGACCAATTGAAGACGTAGACATAGTTCAGTGATCAAAACTAGATACTTTAAATTTCAACGATCGATCTAAGATATGGGTATAAGTTTAATGATCATAGGGATAATTAACTTTTGGTTAAAAGTATGGAATTTCTTATGGATTTATGTATAATATTATTTTATTGATAAATGCATGGTTGAAAAGAAGAGAGAAAAATGTGTCAAACAATGACATATATATGATCATGCTAGATGTACAAAATGGATGACAAACGGATAATTCTATTTGTACCTAGTAACAAACCACTGCGAATTTTGTTACATAAATAGGATTTTGTTCACTCGTGATTTCGTGCAAAATAATTAAATAAAAACTCAATAATAATGTGTAGGACCAAACCTCTTAAGATAAAGTCTCAAAAAGTAGTGTAATTGAGACTATAGATTCTAACTCAAGGGAACAAACCATTGCGAATTTTGTTACATAAATAGGATTTTGTTCACTCGTGATTTCGTGTAAAATAATTAAGTAAAAACTCAATAATTATGTGTAGGACCAAACCTCTTAAGATAAAGTCTCAAAAAGTAGTGTAATTTAGACTATAGATTCTAACTCAAGGGATGAAAGTCCACAATTACAAGAAAGTATGTTTGATCTTATGGTCACCACGTTTTTATTTGATTGATCTCATTATTTGTACTTCCTCAGTAACCGTCCTCCACGATCCAGGTGATAAATTCTTTTGCTAATAACTAGTTTTATTCAACTTTACCACTATGTCAGTCACATTCACGTAAACCTCAACGGAGTCGTTAATCGAGTCGTGGAATATCAAATTCATGGTCATTTGGTGAGTGGCTCCAGCATTTTTTAGGTAGGAAAATATTTCTACCCCTTCATAACAGCCTAAATATTGTTTTGTGAATGTCATCTTCATCAATATAAATCTGATTGTATTCAGAGTATCCATCCCTGAATAAATAGATTCCATGGCCGCGGTCAAATCAACTAAGGAATTTACTGTAGGCATATTCTTTGAGCATTGTTAGATTCAAGTTCCTAAAGTCTATTTATATTCTTATTTTGCATTTTTCTTCGTAATAGGGATTATGTTTAGATAGCAACTCAACATACCTGCCCATTCTAATAAACTTGATTTTTGAAAGACACTCAATCTCTTTCTTCACTTTAGGTGAAATGTTTGGTTCAAATCTTTTTGGGGGTTGTTTGTGAGGTTTGTAATTGAGCTTAATGGGTAGTTTAAGTTCGACTAGCCCCTTTCTAAACTCACGCATTTCCTCGTATTCTCATGCAAAACAATCTCTACATTCTTTTAAAATAGATATAAGTTTTAGGCGTATCTCTTTATTTAGCAATTAGCTGATAAATGTTGGACGATTTTCTGCTTCATATCCGAGGTTGACCTCTTTCAAAGGTTCTTGTGCCTTGGAAAATTCCTCTTTCTCGTTGATGTCCAATCTACCCCCAAGTTTTTGATGTCTTCATTCTAGTTGCTTTCTCTAAGAGTCAAATCCTTTAACTTCTCGTTGAATGCATCGCTCCATGCTATGTGCTACTAGCTTTCCTCTTAAGACAAAAATTGCGACCTCAATTTTGAGCTCTGAATTCCATTAATCCCTATAAGCAATAAATTTGGTGTTTATGGTCGAAATGGGGTATGTTTTTCTCTTATGTTATAACTCTTCATTGATTTTTACTGGATTTTCTGCCAATGACTGACTCTTCAAAGTTCACTATATTTGGTCTCATTTGACAAAATAAATTTGTCAAAGCTTTCATAGAATATGACTCATCGTTATGTGACCTATAATCGTTTCTTGTCCATCAAAAACTACCTTAACTGACTCATACTTTCCTTCATACATGAAGTATTCCATTGAGTTTGTTTTTTATGAGAAATGCTGACTATAAGCCTATAGCGTACGGTCAATTTTTGCGACATTTTTAAATTCTGATACCGACTTATGGAGCATGGAAAAATGCGAAAAATATTTTTATGTTGCTTTCCATAAGTCGATGACGTAAACGACATCACTTGACTATGATTTCAAAATCATTTTACTTTAAAATAAAACTCATTCATTTTAAAAGTAACGATAAAATTTTTATATAAGATATTGACTTTAAAATCTTTTAGATAAACAGTAACAATAATAAAATAGCGAGTATGACATTTCAAATGCAAGATCTTATTCAGTGAGTCCACAACTCACTTATCGTCACCTTGCGTAGCACTATCTGTCTCGTTGTCTGATTATCCGCATCAATTTCTTTTACATTTCTGTTATTACCTGAAATGTTAGATGTCGTGGGATGAGCATACACTTGCCCAGTGAGTGGAGTATGGTGCATATGTGTTATTACATGTAAATAAGTTAACCCCACATATTCAAGATTTATGCAAATTTTATTTATTAAACCATCAACCCTATATAGTATATTCACATTGACTCATATTTTCACTTCAAGTCCAGTCCCAAGTCAAGTTCACATATTCTAGTCAAGTCAAGCTTCATCAGCATAAATGCATGACTAGTCAACTCCTATAATCAATTGAAATCCAATTCATGTTTTCAAGTCCAATTAACTTATAATTTCAAGTTTGGTGCAAGAACACGTGTTTCCAAGTTCATTCAAGTCATTTAATCAAGATAAATCAAAGCAAGACATTTATTCAAGTTAAGTCAAGTTAATCAAATCAAGTCAGGCTCATATAAATGCATATCTTATCAAGAGAACATGACTTTTAATGGAGCTCATATTACAAATTAATTACTATCTCAAGCGTGTATATAACAAGCAGAGAATTTAATCTCAGATATCAAACAAGGAAATCACTCCCAGATAACAAACAGGGAAATTAAACCTTGATAACAAGCATAGCTACATCGTGATCCAGTTACTAACTCCGTGACAAGAAAGACGAGCAAAATAGAGTATGACTGTAATATCATGCAAGAAAATTATTTCCATGCAATGCATAAGGAAATAACTTTAAGAGCATGAAAATTCTTTTTATGCAATGCGTAATGAAAACATATTACGAAGTAGTATTTAAGATCACGTAATCAAGTACAAGCATTACATTATATAAAAAGTACAGGTGTTATTCAAACAATATTGATTAGGGTTTTAACTCGTCAGATCACATTAGTCCATAATTTAAGCTCACATAAACAAGAACAAGAATTGCTTTTAAATATCCAAATAGTGCTTAGTACAATATTATGTATCGATACATATAAATATGTATCGATACATATTGACATTTAAAAAGAGCAGAACTTCTAGGACTTCAGTGTATAAATACATAAGATTAATCTATAACTGCTAGAGTCAGATTATTGTTTCCAACACAAGTTAATGAATTAAAGATCATATAGACAAGAATTACTCAAGATATCTAAATTCTTGATAATCTTTCAACAAGCGTTTAACAAGTAAACGAACTACCAATAACTCTCAATGTTAAATTATTATCTTTATTAAATCAATCAAATGTCACATAAACAAGAATTAAATATCAAAACAATACTGATTAGTGTATCATGTATTGATACATCTTTTATATGTATCGATATATGTTTAATGTATTGATACTTAAAAGATAGCAGAACCTCTTTAGGAATTCAATGTATCGATATACAATGTTTAATCTTATTATTCATGTCAAGAATTGTTTATCATTTTTGTAAGCAAGTTTAATATTGTGTTAATAAGAACCATTATATCTCAATGCACCCAGATAATACTATTAAAAACTACAAACCTTGTTAATCATTCGTTTATATTAAATAAATGGATAAATAAACATTGACGTCAATATATGATTTATAATAATAAACTTGATCGTCTTTTAAAACAAGGATAATTAATACTAATATGATATTAACAAAGATATAATAATCATATGAAACTTATAACGAGATCACGATAATGTCAAGATAATATTGACGACAATATAACAATCATATTAAATATGAAACTTATAATGAAATCACCGAATTCATATATCAAGTAAACAATTAAATATATCCCACTCACCTCGATCCAGAAGTACCTAAAACGAGGTTCTTTATGTTCTGCCTACAAGATATATCAATAATTCATGAACATATATCGATACATGCAGTTGATTTGTAAAACTATCAAGTCCGATTCTAGGATTTTCTCAGGAATTCTAACTATATTTTGGCCGATCAGAACTTCTTTTAGGATATCAAGAACACGCTATTAAATTAACATGTCTTGATCCTAAAATCATTTCAACATTAAATTTTATAATTTTCAAGGAGGGATTATTCTTTACCCACGTTTTTCTTCAATATTTGATCTATGAATTTCTTCCAACAACAGTCGCTATTTATAGGTGAAGGCAATTGCACCAAATGTGAATAAGAGCTTGGCCAATTATAATTTGGTCTTATTTAAGCTGGAGGTATCTCGTGTGAACAAATGCAGAGCATGAGCTGTAACTTGTAGAGTGCATGCCTATGTAAAGCTATGAGCAGTCGTGTCCACTTAGAGCGCCACCTCCTGCTTAGAGTTTTGGAATAATTCAATTTTATAATCGTGAATTTGAGCCTAAATTCTAGATATCAAACAAAGTCAAAATATTGAGTTCTTGGTACCATTTTAAAGTTCTCATGGAGTACTTTCATGTACAATTTACGATGCAAGAAATGGAAAACTAAGGAGGAAGTTATGGTCTTTCAAAGTAGACTACTCAAACTGTTTTTCAGGTTAACCTTTTTTACTGTCCTAAATTTAAAAATTCATTGAGGGCTATTCTTCGGTCGAAATGAGAAACCGATTTCATATTCTTGAACTTTGCTACAAAAAATTGCTCATACACATATCACATGCAATCAAATGAGGTCGAGAGTGATAGAAAAAGTCTCGAGAAAAGAAACACTTAAATATATTTTTGACGTAACTTTTCTTTTATAAAAATCCCGTTTTCCTTTCTTTAATCAAATAAACTTTAAAATGCTTTTATTACTTCATAATGGATTATTAATGACGTCAAAATGTTCGGGTCGTTACAGAGCCTGAACGATTTCAGCTTTATTCTTTGATTCCGAAACACTAAACATTGATGAAGAGAAAATGGTATCCACTTGATTCCAAGAATCCAGTCCATCAATAAAGAATGTTGCAGTTGATGGGTCCATCCATCACAAAGAACATCGTGGTTTTGGTTACACTACCTACTGTTACGTCCAAAGGAATCACCACATCTACTGATGTTGCCCCAACATTGAAGCTAGTTAGAATGACTTTAGTAAGTATGAGATTCTCTTCTGACTTGGTAAACTTTTTTAGCATTCTATAAAGAATGACAGTGATTGCTCCCCCATTATCTATCACAACCTGCACTACTTTTTTTTTCTTTGACCAATGTAAGAATAAGTAATAGTTTCAAATTATTGGTCAGCTTATGAGCTGGTTTCTAAAATATCACCTTCTTGGATGATTCTTTTTTCACTTTCTACTTGCTTTCAATTCAGCCTCTTCTACTTATGTTATACCAATCTCAATCACTTCTTTTAGTTACTTGCCCAGTAGGCGGTGTCATTATATTGTACGATTCTCTCTTGGCATTTACCTAGTACTTTTTTGCCCAAGAAACTCTCATTTTGAGCTTGGGTATCACATATAATACGTAGTAATCAAAGTTATGCCCTGGAAGTTTGCCCAACAAGCCCACAATCGAATTGCCTGCTTCAAACGACTTCTTCAACGACCAATTATAGGATATCTTTCTTCTTTTCGCTTCTGCCCTTAGGCCAATCTCTTTTTCTACATCAGTCATGTCTTCATCGTTCAAACTTACACTTAGTGATGGTGATGTTGCTTCCATCTTCATCTATTTTTCTCCAAGTAGGTCCTTCTACAAATTCCATAGGCATCCATCCAGAATAGAGCCATGAAAACGATGGTGCTTTGTAGAAAAACAAGTACATGGTTTGAATGATCTTTTTATTTTCTATGAAATTTTGTGCATATACATCACTTGTTTTATACAACTTTGATCAAACAAAATCTTCTAACTTTAATCGTAAAATATTGTTGTTTTGAATTTCAAATACCGACGGAAACTTGCTGGAAGGATCTTCCATTATCTTCTCCTATGTTTTAGGAATATCATCTGCAAATTTTGATTCTTGAGAGATCTGTTGAAACTATTCTTCAATGTGCTTAAGATAGTAGTAATTTTATACTAGTAGGTACTCTCGAACATGTAGGTGGTGAAAATGAAGGCTCTTCGAAACCTATAAGTAGTGGCACTATCTCAGGTGACACTCCATATCTAACGTGTGGCACTCTCTTCTTCAATTTGAGCTTCATATACTATACATAGTAATCTAATGCTTATCCTAATGGTTCATCCAACAAACCATGAGCTGGGTTATCTGCTTCGTAAGACTCTTTTAGTAGTTTGTTAGAAGAGATTCTTCTTCTTCTGGCCTCTACTCTCAAATCAAGTTCCTTTTCTATGTCTATCATATCTTCCTCTTCACCAGCACGAGTAAGGGTGATGTCTCTCCCTTCTGTGCATAGACATCTTCTCCAACCTTTACACTGACTTCTTCTGTCGACGAGTAGTTGTTGGCCATGACTAGAGGAATTGTGCCAAGTTGAATAATAATTTGACTATCAGTATTGTCCTCTTCTTCTTTGTCTTTCTTTCTACTCTTAAATTTTGATTTATCCTTACATCTTGATTTTGTATCATTATTCGTAGTCTATGTATCTTCTTCTCATTTCTCCGCATAATTAAAATCTAGATTTCAATATAAGTCAAAATCAAGTAATCAACAATCAATTTTAAACTATATATTTCATGAGATTCACAACTTTTAAATACATTCAATTATTTTTTATCTCAATTGACTAAAAATCTGATTTTAATCTCCATCAATTATGACATATTTAAAAATTTAAAAAGGATTAAAGATTTGTGACCACAATTGCCATTAATGTTAATGTTAATTTACAACTTGCATGCATCTCATTGTATTATTAATCCTATGTTTAATTGTTATTATTTGGAAAAAATGTTTTGAATAGTGATTGACATGATATTGTGTATTTAAAAATAAGAGAAAATTTGAGTTTATATATAAATATTATATTGTTAAAATTTGTAATTAATGAGTACGATGAAAAAAATGAGTTAAAAATAATGGATCACATGTCTAGTCTAAAAATTATTAAAACTTAACAAGTATTTGGTAAACAAAATAAATTGGTTTATGAACCATTTAATAAATTACAAATTTTTTTAAAACATTTTTTAATCATGAACATTTCTACTCTTCAAATTTTAATCACTTTTTTTTAAAATTCAAAATTATAAATAAATCAATTATCATCAATTAAACAGTGTTATTAAACGGAAGATGCGCATTCAGGAATTGGGCGTCAAATGCGTCATGTCTCGCCTGGAAAAACCCTTGATTTAGCACTGTCATCTCCCGATATTTCTTTCCGCCTCCCCCTTGCTCCACCCATGGCTCAACCGGAAACACCAGTAAACCCTACTCCTACCTCGAATCCGAACCCGAACCCGAACCCTAACACAAGTCTTCTAGTAACGTCAGAACCACTTCCGGATCCACCGTCGTCTTCGGCTATGGTGAAGTCCGATAATCCGAGCGGTTTTACTACTGCTGTTAATACAAGGAACAACCTGAAGAGGGCTCGCGAAGAGGATACAGAGGTAGATGCAACGGCGGAGACTTCAACCAATATTCCGGCATCCAAGCGTCGTGTGAAGGCGACGCACGATGTTATATACCGCATCGTGGTTCCTTCGAGACAGATCGGGAAAGTCATAGGAAGAGTGGGGCATCGTATTCAGAAGATTCGCGAAGATACAAAAGCCGCTATTAAGATTGCCGATGCCATTTCTGTGCGTAAATTGCGTTATCTTTATTGTATTTTTTTCATTTTGTTTCGTGATAATATTCTTGTTTTTCCTGATAAATTGGATCCAACTGTTACCTGTTATGGGAGAGGAGACGATGTTTTAACTCTGACTGTGTATCCTTGTTTCAAGGAAGTATAAGATATTGATTAAAAGAAATAAAATAAAAAGTTGCGGTCATTTGAGATGTGGAGGCGTGGATAGAAGGACAATTTGTTTGGTGATCAAATTTATGAATTAGGTAAATTCTCTTAAGTGGAACTTTGGGGCAAATAAAAAAGGTTCTTTCTTGATAACCTTTTGTTTATAAATGACAAAATTATATAAGGATTTAGTGTGTTGACGATTTCTTACTCGGGAAATAAATTTAGATGAGATGGAAAGTAAGAAGCGTAATATTATTGAGCAATTTTAACAGTAAACTATAGGTGAAAAAGTAAACTGGAACCTGCGGTGTGGATTGTGGAAGAGAGAGAGAATTATGAATTTCAACATTCCTATCGTTGTGGAGTAACTGAGTAAGTATATGCATTTCTAGTAATGATAAAGTTTGAAGGCCGGAATTATTTCAGCTGCAGAGAATTTTTTTCTATGTTGGAAGATCATTGCATGTTATTTTAGACGATCCTGTTTATTTGTTAATTAACCTTGGCATGTAAAAGACATTTTTAAAATATAAGATAGCAATATGATGTCAGATTTCTTGTGTATTGTTTGGCTGGATTGTATTATTTAATAGACTAATGAAGTAAAGTGAATTTTTGGCTTAGATTTGCTTTTTCTGATGGACATTTTAAACTTTATACCAATCCATGCTATGCATTACTTCTGCAGTATATTTTCCTGATGCTTGTTCAATTACCTGATATTAATATGAGATAGTTCAATTTACTTCTGGATTTTGTGTTTTACAGAGACATGAAGAGCGAGTGATCATTATAAGTTCTAAAGACAGTGACAACGTATTCTCTGATGCAGAAAATGCCCTTCATCAAATTGTTAGTCTGATCCTCAAGGTAATATGATGTACTACTATAGGCTATTGGATTTGAAGTTGGATCCTTTGAAGTTCTCTTCTCCACATTGCTACTCTGTGTTCATACCTTATAGTGCAAGTGTTGTCCTCATTGCATATTTGCATTTACATTAATGTAAGGTTTAGCAAATGTGTGGGTTACAAAACCATTAACTCGTGAATTGTTCATTCTTGTTGCATCACTTGTAAGCATGAATCATGAATGTATGTGCATCATTAGATCAGCTGTCTGTCTTAGTCATGCTGTCCATCGATCTGAATAAAGATTGCATTCGTTAACACCCATTCTTTACCCTTTTCTTCTGTTTAGAGATCACATTCAGGGTTGACGTTTGGACACGAGTCTTGCATTCTTAAATGTTGGGATATGGAGTTGTTTACTGATAACAGTATATGCTTACCTATTCTATAGGACGATGAGGGAAATGTGGAGGCTGCGAAGGTTGGTGCTGGACACGTGGCAGCTAATACAGTAAGGCTCTTGATTGCTGGTGCTCAAGCAGGTGGCTTGATTGGAGTTTCTGGTCAAAATATTGAGAACTTGAGGAATTCTTCAGGAGCAACCATTACAGTCCTTTCTCCAAATCAGATACCCCCTTGTGCCTCGGCTCACGAGTCAGATCGAGTGGTCCAGGTGGGATAATAGTTCTCATTGCAGAACAATATTTGGCACATCATATGTAATTCAAAAGTTTAATACTGCATCCATGACCTTATAAATTATTGTTATTGATGCATAAGATAATAAACTGTATAAGCAAAATTATATCAATCACAGGTTTAAATGGACAGATGTGTGTAAAAATAGGAAAGGAATATGTGCCATTGGCCATGATCTTAAATTGTGATCCAGATGGATATGGTTCTTTGTAGACTCCGTGATACATTTTTGGATCATTATCTTTTCTGATCCCATCTTCTTACGCTTCGCGCATCCTTTTAACGTACTCTACGAACTGCAATACATACTTTTTTCTACTACTGTCCCTCGAAATTATGTGAAATCATGGATTCAGGGATGATAATCTGCTGGGTTTACATTATTTTATGCCTTTCTTTGGAAAAAATTTACAGGCAATAAAATGGACCTTCACTTTTGGGGGATTGAGAGACTTGAAACTTGGGATATTCTTGATTCTTTTAGAGTTCAGGTTGCATGACTTGATTCATTTGCCAGTGCTAGTTAAAATAGGAAAATGCGTCTGCTTAACATTTTGAATATAGTTAATATCCAACTATATCCTAGTAACTTCTTTTTACGCGTGAGAAATGGTTATATTTGAATGTGGGAAATCTAGGAACATTTTCTCGAGCAAGGTACTATCTTCATGATCTAATCTTCATTTTTGCTTATTCTTTTTTGATGTGATGTTTAAAGATGTGCATGCTTTTTTCTTTTCCAGATAGCAGGAGATGTTCCTGCAGTTTTGAGGGCTGTGGTGGAAATTGGATGCCAGCTGAGGTGATAGATTTAGATAAATTTATAATGTGTCTTTTGTTTACATCATCTGTTTCTTGATTCTCAAGTTGACTGCAATTTATAGGGACAACCCACCTAAACAAGTAATCTCTATCAGCACACCAACTTATAATCCTAATCCTGGCTTTCCTCGGCCTGCTCAACACTTTATGGATCCTACATCAGGTTATTACATCATTACCATGCCATTTATGTGATTTTTGATTGCTGCAATGTGCTGTTGCGTGTAATCTTAATATATTTCTCATAACGACATCATCTTTAGGACAACCAATCTTGCAGCTGAATATGTAAATCTGGATTTGATGGTTCCTGAAAATCTGGTTGGCGGTTTGATTGGAAGATTTGGTGCAAACATTTCTAGGATCAGGAATGAATCTGGAGCAACTATCAAGGTTTGTTGAATATTGTTCAAACCTTTTTGTTAGCTTTACAGGAGCTGGATCAAGTTTCTTTATGAGCGTCAAGCACAATATGAATGGAGAGTGGGTGAATTGGTAAAAGGCTTGAGGCTTTCATTTCCTGAGTGAAGATATTGAGAAGGTTATGGGAAGATAGTTGAGAGGCTGGATATTCATTGTACTTCCTTAAGAAATTAAGGATTTCCGCGTTCACACATGCAAAAGATTATTCATTATTGAATATTGAGGAACTTTTATGATCATAAAAAATGACAATGTTTAAAATGCATGCTTGGTAATTTAGCCTTTGTTTGGTAACACGGTTTGGTTTATAAACTGATTTATTTATGATTTTAAGGTAAAAAGTAGTTGAAAATTGGAGAGAGAAAATGTGTGATTAAAAATAGTTTGAGAAATTGTGTAGACTATAAATTGATTTATAAACCAGTTTATTTTGGTTACCAAATTGAGGCACAGTGATGTTTATAAACCAGTTTATTTTGGTTACCGAATGGAGGCTTAGTGATGTCCATTGCTGCATTTGGAACTGCGTAGGAAGCTTTTATATGTACAAAAAGTACAAAAATTTTAAGTAGCCTCATTACAATATTTTATGGAAAGTGAATACCATA
The DNA here is from genome assembly GCA_963555705.1 of Ligustrum vulgare. NCBI lineage: Eukaryota > Viridiplantae > Streptophyta > Magnoliopsida > Lamiales > Oleaceae > Ligustrum > Ligustrum vulgare. Next base: position 12,471,340 of record OY743181.1, read on the forward strand.
ATGGTCTATCAGACTTGTCAAGTTCAAATACTACCTATTCAGTTTGAGGCTTTGAGGGCTAAAAGTGAAAATCAAGTATCCCCTCTGTGATTCTAGACATTTCATTGTTTTGGTTTTCTTATACATGATTACTGCTGAGGCTTCTCACTCTTTCACATTTCTTTTGCAGGTTTATGGTGGGAGAGGTGAACAATCACAAAGGCAGATCCATTTAGGTGGTAGTGCTCAGCAGGTGAAGCAGCTGTTTGTTTTTCTTTTATTTTTTCTGGATAGTAATGCAATCGCTATCTATCCTTATTTGGCCTCAGCACAATTAACTGTGGCGGTGGCCATTGTGGGAAATCTCGTATAAAGGAGATAATGTGTACTTATCTAAATGTGAAAGTGGTTGTCTCCAGTTAACAAGTAGGTGTTTGTGAAGTTTATGTTATTTAGTGGCCTTCTTGCTCATTTGTTCCTATACAATGTTTAAGAAGACTCAAATGGGGAACCTTAGGTGAGTCTCTAGGCATTTTGAGCTGTAAGCTTCAAAGCAAACCAATAAAATATTCAAAAGAATATTAAATATATTTATTCTCATTGATCCTATTGACAACGATGAATCTGAATCATCTGATACTAGGTTGTTCCGAAAACTAGCAGTAGATAACTTGTTATGTGATTATTATTCATTACTTTATCTATCTGTGTTATGTTCACTTGCAATTTAGACTTTAAATTTGGTTAAATTGTTACCCCGTAAAACCTTCTGGGCAATAATAAAGTTGTCCAAAAAGCTGTGGCTAACAATAAAAAGCTCAAAAAGGCAGAGGAACAAGCGCATACTTTCAATACGCCCTACTGAAAAACGAATTGATTGACTATTGAGTGCAATCCTGTAACTAAAGGACTTGACCCACGTAGTGTGACTATCTTGACCTTTAGATTCTATCTGTGTCCGTATCGAGTTCCTCGATAGAGGAATGAGTGCTTCATTTCTTTTTCTTGACTATTGTGAATGGTACTAATCCTCTTTCTGGTCTTCAGCTTACCTTATAGCTTAGTCTTAGATGCAAACATCAGTTCCCTTGGAGATGTGTCAATTGTAAAATGAGCATAAGGTTTGAGAAATAGCACTCAAGGTGTAAGCTTCAAGGCTTTCATGAAAATCTCACATTGGCAGCTCAATGTTTTCTTGAGTTGTTTATTCAGATAATTTCTGAGACCTTCTCTAAGTGCCTGGGACCAATCATTTTATCCATTAGAGATCAAGTTGATTGGACAAGCAATATGTATGCATGCTGCAAAGTTTTGAATTTTGGTACAAAGGTTGTTATTAAATATAAAAGACAGACTATTGATGCCAATGTTTTGCATCTTAAAAGGTTGCCCTTGCAAAGCAACGGGTCGATGAATATGTATATGCTGAATTGATGCGACAAGCTGGTGGTCAACTGCCACAAGTAGCTAGTCAACTTCAACAAGTTGCTACTCAACAGACAATGTAAATTACTTTCAATTTTCCCTTCTCATTTGTGTCAATTCTTTATTTGGACAAAGAAGTTCAGAGTTCTATTGTCTGTGCAGGCCTGATATGTCAAATACTCTTTACCAAGGATATGATCACGCTCAAGCATTTTATGCAAACAGGTTTTTCACATAGAATCTTAAAAGTCAATATGGTTTTGTTTTTGTAAACACCACTCTTTTCCGGGGTAAAAATGAATTTAGCAGTAATTATGATATTGTTCTAAATGTTTTGTCGAAAAAAAAGACTTGTGTGTTCAAATCGATATGTGCATTTCAATATGTCAAACTAGGATAAGAATAATACAATCTTATGTATCAAGTATGTTACTACAGGCATTTGTGGTAAGGGTGTGTGATTTTTTTTTACTGAATGAATTATTAGTCTAATTGGTTGAAAGCATTCATATTTATTGATGGATGTTATACTAAATAGTCGTGTTTCATAGGATTCATTGAGTGGTAATGGGAGCGAAAGTTGCCCCTTAACTGACCAAGAGAATTAGATGGATTACTGCATAGTAGTTTGTGCATCAACGGTGCCCTTTTTTTCCTAATTTTTAAGACGCAACTAACTGGGTTCCATTTTATAATCCTGCAGTACTTACGAAGCTGGAATGATGACGTCGGCTCCGACAGTATATGCGCCAACTGCGACAAATCAAGGACCTCCATACTATGGCCATCAGACTTATAATGCACCACCGTTATAGGTGGGAAGAAATGCTTCTCTTCCTTGTCCTTTCAGTTGTAAAAGTTCTGAAGTATGGTTTATCTGACCTTTTATTTGAGTTTGTATTGTAGTAACTAACATTATTGTTAATAGGAATTTGGAATCGTGCTGCAACTTTACATTTACATATAACTGAAAATCCATTTTGATAATAGGTTCTCATCTTCCATTCATTCAATTTTATCAAGTATCGTGTTAAATAAAATATTGAAGACTTGAATATTTCATTTTATTTAGAACAATTTGGTACAGGTCCTAATTTTCTCACATGAAATTATTTATAACTTTTGTGTTTTGGACGCTATAGGTTGTTGATTGAATGATTAAAACTTTGAAAGGTCCGAATCTTCATGTTAACTCAATTTTCCTCTTTTTTTTTTTCTTTTTTTTTTTTCTTTTTAAAAACAATTTTGGTTCATAATATCATTCGAGTTTGCTTCGTAGCAAAGACATTTCACACGCTTAGTGGAGCTATTTTTTAGGCGATGGACTTGGAAAGTTAGGTTGTGTTTGGCAAATATGTTTTTCCTATACAATTTTCTAAATCATTTTTTAACAATAAACATTTTCTCTCTTCATTTTTTAATTACACATTTTACTTAGAGAACATAAAAATCATGTTTTTAAATAAAAAAAATTTAACAAATAGAGGCTTAATTTGCATCACATTTTTTTCAAAGGTGCTCTTTCGTACTATTGTGAATTCTTACTATTTCTGGGTCGTGGGCAGCAGAAGTAAATTACTCCTCGTTTGATCCCTATTATTCTCAAAAAAATTAGTTTTATAAGTGATTTTTTTGGACAATATATATTTTGATAAATAAAAAGCATGAAAAAGGCACGTAGGTTTTTAAACTTTGCAGTTTAAAAATCATGCTTAGGGTTTGATTATACAAAAATGAGGTGATAATTAAGTTTTTTTAATATTATTAATTAAATTAAATTAAAATAGCCCAGCCCCCACCCAGAAACCTAATCCCATTTCTCCCAAAACCAAATGAAACATCTTCCTCTATCTTCTCTTCAGGGCCGGCCACCAGATTCTCCACCTACATCCATCGTCATGGCACCTTCATTCCAAATCGATTTCTTCTCATTTATTCCTGGGAGCAGCAGCAGCAGTGAAGCGCTGCGAGAGAACACCCAATGGCGCCACAGCAGAAGATGCGGCAATTTGGTTGTTGCTGCTGGTTGGTGGTGGTGGTGGTGTACAACCTATTTTGCATATGGTGTTGGGCGGTGGTAGTGGTGGTGCGGTTGGTTATTTTGCAGGTGCTTCTGTTGGTGATATTGGTCGTGGGCTATGGTGCAAGTGGTAGTGGTAGTGGTCAAAGATGGTGGATGTCGAGGGGAAGTTCTTCTGTGGATGTGATGGCTCGTCGGCCGTCGGCGGTACTGGCAATGATGGTTGTAGCGAGGTAATCGTGATTTGTTGGTGGTTGTGGCGATAACATGTTCCAGATTAATGTCACAGATCACAATTCATATGTCGCATATGCATATGTCACATATAATTGTTCACAGGTCACAATAAGGTCATATATTACACTAAACATGTTCACAGTTAATGAATCAAATCACATGTTACAGTTCATATGTGTAGGTCACATGTCACAAGTCGTAGTTCATAGGTGATAAACCCAAGAAAATTGGTCATAGATCAATGGATCAACGTCTTTTGTAATTGTTTACAAGTTTTAGGTCACATGTGACATCTCTTAGGTCACATATTTTTTCTTTGATCGATCTTCGGAGTTTCTAAAATTAGAGTCCTATTTAGAATGGAAAGTTGTCACAAGTGTAGGCTTGATTGTAAGATGATTGTTCATTAAAATCTACTTTACGTGCATGCACACGTGTGATTGCACACACACAAGATTTCTATATATGTTTGGTGGTGAAGTGGCGATTATTAATGGTCGTCATGGTGGTGATAGTGCGTCTGAGATGGTGGTGGTTGTGGAGGTGGCAATGGAGGTATGGTGGCGGTAGTTGTGGTGGTGGTAGGGATGACAAAAAACCTAATGGACCCGAGATCCCTGCTGACCCAATCACATTAAGGGTCGCCTCGCCCCTCAAATAATCGGGCCTCCGTGACGAGTTTGGGACGGGTCCTCAACCCTGAGTCAATCCCACAAATCAACCAATCTATTAATAAATAAAAAGTAAAAAAAAAAGTACAATATGAGTAATAAGGGGCAGGAATGTCGCCCAGCAGCTCATAGGTCGGGGTCGGGTAAACCTACCACATCCCGAACCCGACCATTGACATCCCTAGACGGTGGGTGTGTGTCGGAGATGGTGGTGGTGAAATGCCGGTTCGACTTGGGTACTGGCTATGGAAGATTGGGGGTGAGATTGAGTGAGGTGAGATGCGGGTTGAGGTGGGGGGGTGAGTGTGGAATGTTGGTAGAGCTAATTTATGTGTGTACACTACATGTATAATACATTATATCTATTATTTTATCACATAACTTGTGAATTTTGAAACTTTTTCTTTATAATTGAAATGATGTAAAGTAAAAACCTAAATACATGTATTGTTCTCATTATTTTATTAATAGAATGTGATTTAAATTATATTTGAGAAAAAGTGAGACTTTTTTATAAAAGTAATAATGTTATTTAGCACAAGTGGTATTATAACACTAGTCCAAGTGGCATTAAGTGTCATAAAAATAGAAATACAATTAAATTAATTTTATTTCTCTTTTAGTTGAGTAAATCACATAATGTCTCGATAGACTGATGCTAGATAATGTTATTATTTGGATAGGAGTAGTGTTATTTAGCATAATGATGTTATCACATCGGTCTAGGTGATACTAAAGGTATGTTTGATTGCAACATTTTTCATGAAAAATAATGGTTATCCATTTAAATCTTAACTTTTGGAGTGTTTAATTGCTATTTTTTCATTAAAGATATTTCCAACTTTTGAAATTATGCCTGCTTTTCCTTTTTATTTTTAGGATAACATTTTCTTTGGAGATGTAGGAATGTTTTCTTCAAAAATAAGGAAAATATTTTCTTTTATAGGGAACATTCATCATGTAAAAAATGTGAAAAATAAAATATTTTTGGATTACACAATGTACGAAATGACCATGTAGATGACAACCTCCTCACATGAGGGATGTGAGGTCTCTCATTATTGAGCGATCCCATACTCTCCATGTAAGGGGGTTGTCATCCATATAATCATCTACATTGTGTAAGTAGCAAAACCCAATATTTTTAGTCAAATTTCACTTTTGGATGTTTGATTGATAAAGTTTTCCTGAAAATAGTTTTCCACTCAAGGTTAAAAATTGAATATTTTCCTTGAAATCATTGATTTCTTTTTCCTTGAGATGGAGGAGGTTTTGTTTTCCATGTGTGGTGGAAAAAATTATCTTTTTCAGACCTCAATCAAACACCTAATTGGCATTAAACATGGACCTAATGTGCAGTAACCAATAATATTAGTTGTCTGATCACATGATTCAGCAAATGGGACACATTTTTTAATCTTAAACATTAATTTTCTAAGCAAGAGCACATAATCCAAGGGCACTCACTCGTGCAAACTTAACCTTATTCAAAGCAAAAAAAATAATCACTTAAATAGAATCACAAATCTTGATTATCTCATTGCACGTGCACACGCGAATTTGCATAATACAGGGTTTTAATGTACTGAAAATTATTTGTTTTGATTTCTAAGCAAATGATTGAAGTATAAGATGCCCATTTATTCTGACCACGTTAATATAGAAAGACCCGCGCACGTGTGATTTGCTGTTTTTCACGTGCATCGATCTTGTTCATTAGAAGATCATGAATGCATGTCACGTGATTTTATATATTTGAAGAGGTGGGAGGTATATTGTCAACTCAAGTATCATCGGAGCTTCGCTAAATAGCATTTGATCCAAAATATACATCAAAAAGGGTAAGGAGCATTCTAACTCATATAAAATGGACTTATTTAACCATTAGAGCATGTTGATAGATAGACAAAACTATGATTCATTTTCTTTGTCGTTAACTATAAATCCATTGCACAAAACAAAAGTGCCATTGTATAGGTGGGAAATTTTATAATGCACACGGTAGGCATTTTTGCTCCCCCAATTGGGGGTTGTGACATCCAATGCCCACTCATCAAATGACAGGTGGGCATTTTTATGATGCTTCCATCCATAATAGGACTGCATTTAGGTGCATGTCTAATGTTCTCGAACAACTTCAGCAATCAACTTGTCAATTGGTACCATTATTCAATTTAAATTCTTTATATGACACGTGTCTTTGTTTCAAGTTGAGGGGATATAATAGAAATTCGCGAAAAGTAAGATGAACTCAGACTCTTTCAGAGCGGACGGTAAGTAAATTCATAGTTTAGGCACAGATAACGAGTCGTTACAAAAAAGAAAAAGAAAAAAAAAATTGATATACAGCTAGAGTCGAGAGCCAGACTTGAACAGTTCGATTCTCTATTATAAAACTAAGAACAAGATCGATTTTAGTTGAAACTCGACCTCTATACCCAACTCGTTATATCGTGTGTACTCTCTGCTATGTGAAAGTTTGAGCCCATCTCATTTCTCACAGATTCCCATCACTTCCCCAAGATTTGAAAACAAGAGTTCTACCTTATTAAACTTCCTTTCAGCGGCTACAAGCTATCATTATTTTTTGAAATTTGGTATTTTCTAAGTAGAATTTGTGATTAAAAAGTGATTTTGAAAATATGTGTGGTTAAAAAGTCATACTGAAAATTGTAACGATTATAATAATGTGTCATAAGCCTCCGTTTGATTTAAAAATTTGTTTATTTATGTTTTTAAGATAAAAAGTAGTGATTGAAAATTTATGAGAAAAAATGTGTGGTTAAAAAGTGGTTTAAGAAATTATGTAATTTAGTGTGTGTTTAATAAAGTGTAAAAAAATGGTTTAAAAACATGTATGAACTACACATTTTTTCAAACAACTTTCTACTACTACTTTTTATCTCAAAATTATAAATAAACTAATTTATAAATCAAATAGTGTTACCAAACAGAGATAAACTGGTTTATAAACCAATTTATTTGGTTTACCAAACGAATGCTAACCCTTGTTTAATACTCATTTTAATTAGGAATTGATTTTTTGAATAGCAATTTTTTGAAGAATGCTTGATTGAAAAGTAAGTGAAAATTTTGAGTTTAAGTGTGAAATTTTTATTGTATAAATATATAGTTGAAAATGAGTATGAGAAAAAAAAAATTTTAAAAAATGTGAATCAAACGGGGTTTAATTTGAATACTTTTTTTAAAAAAAAAAAAAGTAGTCAAAAATCGGGAAATAGTTTATGCAATACTATTTCAACCATGTGAAACTGACTGTTCGGCGACACTAGAGTCACCAGTTTTTTTTTTTGGTTCTTTTTTAGATCAGATGTGTGTTTAAAAATTAAAAAAAAAATGTGTGTAATTAAAAAGTGATGTGTAAAAATTTTGTTATTTATAAATGGGTTTATAAATTGTAATTATTACATAAAAGAACGGTATGTCCTATGACTTGCAGCAATCATATACCTCCGTTTGATAACACTGTTTGATTTATAAATTGGTTTATTTATAATTTTGAGGTAAAAAGTAGTGGTTAAAAATTGAAGAGAGAAAAATGTGTGTTTATAAAGTGATTTGAGAAATTGTGTGGTTTATAAATTGATTTATAAACCATAAAAAGTACATTTACCAAATCATAAACTAATATAAACAACACAATTTTCCAAACTACTTTTTAATCACTCAAATTTTCTTTTTTTATTTTTCAACTATATATCTTACCTCGAAAAAAAATAAAATAAAAATTACTACAGTTACCAAACACTCCATTAGCAAAATTATTGCAATTCGTTGAGAATTGAGATGAAAGTTCCATTCACATGACCAAAAATCTAGTAGAATTAGTACAAAGACAATAATACGAGCTAGCAAAAGGAAAATTTACTGTACCTTTAATGATTAAAATCTTTGGTGGACCACATAGGTAATTATTACATTTCTGTGTACTCATCGGGAATATATGATTGTAGTCTTCTGGATCAGTTTTTGTCTCTTCATTTGCTAATGACCATTAACTTTTCTTCCATTATTCTCCTTTGTCTTTTTCATTTTTTTTGTTTAGTCTCTGTTTGGTATGGATTAAAATCAGATATTTTTGTTAAATATAGATTTTGATAAAAATTGATAAGATGCATGGTAGAAAAATCGTGACCCCATAAAACAGTGGTTAAATTAATTAATAATTTTGACTTAAGATTAAAATTAAATTTTTAAATTTTTAATCCAAACCAAACAGGATCTTATTTATCATTATAGATTTAAATTACAATTCACAGCAGTCAGATTCAAATTATTTGAAGGCCTTAAACAAAATTGTCGAGGGGCCTTTTTGAGAGTAACAATAATAAAAAGTTGTGAACTTCCGATATTACTAAAAATTTGTAGTCGACCGTCTACAATAATTCTAACATGATTTATATATAGGTAATTATATGGTGCCCATTTTGTTAATAAATTTGTTTGTGAATGATCACCTAACATATTTAGGCCCGTTTGGTCCCATAATTTTTTTTAAAAAAAATTCCTTAAATTCATTTTTAATCACATATTTTCATGGAACACGTCGTTTATCACACTTTTCAATCATTTTTTTTTTTCAAATATAGATTCTCTTCATCATCAAAACCCAAAATTCCTCAAAAAAATAAAATTTTAAAAAGGGGTTTATGGCACCTATCTGGATCATATGAAAAGTTAACAATTTTGACCGAGCAGAGATCTTCGTTCATTATTTTTTACTTTTCAAAAAATAAATTAATAAAATGTTGTCGATCTATAATAAACAATTGATTATAAACGAGTTTTCAAGTGGAATTGATGGTCACAAATGATTGGATGCGGGCGAGAATGAGACAATAGGACACGGAAGGCTTCATCACATGAATTTAAACCTTTTTTTTATTATTATTATTTATATAAATCAATCTTTCCTGATTTTCACAAACACCCCATTCCACGTGATACCCACTTCCTCACCCCATGTTTGGAAACCTAAAGTTACTTTTCATAATTTATTTATTTTTTTTTAAAAAAAAATAAGGTTTGTTAAAAGTTTTGTGATTAAAAATATTTTTTTTATATTTTTTAGGTAAAATGTGTGGTTGAAAATTAATAAGAAAATATGTGTGTGGTCAAAAAGTGATTAGAAAAATTGTGTTTTTATACATATTTGCCAAACAGAGGCAAAGCAAGATAATTGTTTTTTTTTTTAAATTCATTATTGCTCTATTATCGAAACAAGTAATTTATTTTGAATATTCAATAATTTAAAATTTACTTTTAGGTTAATTAATGTTAAGAAATATTATCTTGCATATTATTACTAAAATATATTTTTACATTTGTATCCCTTGATTCTTGTGTAGCAGCGATTCTCGGACAGTCATCATAAATCGTCACAGTAATTTTCAGTAATAATCATGGTGTGATAAAATTGCCTCGTCTTCCGATCTCCCAAAATCCGATATTTCCAACCATATTTCACCTATCATTCGGACAATCCAGGGCTGATTTTGGTCTCCAAACTTCAGACAACCATTCCGCTTGGCACAGGGCTATGACAGTGGCCTTGAATGTCAAGAATAAATTAGGGTTTGTCAATGGCACTATCAAGGCACCCTTAGTTGAAACCTAACCTGGTGATTTTGCAACCTGGTCATGATGAAAAGACATGTTTAATTCATGGATAATTAATACCCTCACCCCCGAAATCTATGACAGTGTTATTTACTATACTACTGCTCGTGAAGTTTGGGAAAATCTTCGTGAACGGTTCTCTTAAATCAACGAACCTCGCATCTTCGAATTTGCCTCTACTCGTGACATCAAGTTGAAAATTTTATGGAATGAATTGGCTTCTTATACCTATGTCTCGTCTTGTTCATGTGGCTAATAAAAAGATAGACAGAAGTTGATGTCGTTCACTATGTGATTAAATGAATCCTACAGTGCTACTAGTGCACAGATAACTTTTCTCCTTATCAGTAACTTTATTGCAGGATTATGAGTCTTGTGATTAGGGTTGTGTCCTCCATATATATATATATATATATATATATATATATATATATATTGTGAATGTATTAAAACATAATTCTAGTTAATATATACTTATTTTCAATTAATTAACTTATAATATCTTCTTGAGCTTAGCCAAATATTTTCATAATATCCCTATTTAATTACAATAATTGTTTCCCTTTTTCATGAAACTCGTGTCTTGCTAACCAATGATCCTTGTCCCCCTTACTCCATATTACAAAGTATCCAAGGATGGAGCAAGGGGGGATAAATTTCTTTTTCAATTGGGTTGGTACGTATAAAAATTACCAAAATAAATCATCATGCTGAATTATCAAGAATTAAATAATTGAAGCGGAAGCGTACCTTAATCAAACGTGATTCACGATGAACGATTCGGTTGGTTGGATCTTCTAAATCGATACGTAGTCCGTATTTTCTCTTTGATGATGGGATGTCAGACAAGATGAACAGTACGTAGGATTTAGGGACCATAACCGACTTTATATACTGAATTGCCAATTAACCTAATCCGGCCCATCATGAATTAGGTAATGGCCTGGTATCTACACATAAAAGTCCATACATTTAATTAGATGCATTAAAGCCCAATTTACCAAATCCTTATTAGATCACTTTAAACGGGCTTAACCAAATTTGATAGCCTTTTATTCAATACACAATAATTCACATATAAGCCCACACGATCGATTAAAATCCTTACAATCTCCCACTTGGGCTATATGTGTAACCTTACAATTGTGTATCAATCATAACCTTATGAGTACTCAGAATTTTGCTATCATTACTGAATGCATCCCCAAACAATCCGGTCCATCAATCATATCAATATAGGATCAAAGCGGCTTTCGCTACATTAATCGTAACTAAACCTTCAATGGTCACGTATATCGACATAACTGAATGACATGAATCAAGTATGGATGTGTAGCATGGAAATTACATGTAATGTGATCTTCAACATGCCTATTTCCAACTGGTCCGACTTAAGTGAGATCGTCCTTAAACAAGTTCAGAAATAATAAACCTGAAACCTTATAGCTGTAAATAACTTTAACTTTAAATTGTATCCAAAAGGACAATAAATGTGTCTAATGCACCCAAAATACAAACTCCCACTGAAATCGAATATCCTTAAGAAATACAACACCCATATGAGTAATGTACTCATGAAAGACCTTGGGTTGTAATACTTTAGTAAGCGGATCCGCAATTATGGAGTTTGTCCTAATGTGCTCTTATTGACACGTGTCCACTCTGAACTGTATCCTTCACAACCAGGAACTTATGTCAATGTATTTTGACTTAGTTGAGCTCTTGTTGTTACTGGAATATAAATCTGCTGAGTTATTGTCACAATATAACTTTAGTGGTCTTTCTATACCGTACAGAATACGCAGCCCAGTGACAAAATTTCGCAGCTATATTCCATAATTAGATGCCCCCAAAATTACTACAAACTGTGCTGCCAAGTGAAAGAAGCTAAAGTGTCTGTTAAGCACTCCATCCGGAAATAGCTCCTCCAACCAGCAGATAAATGTAGCCTTATGTGGATCTTTTACTTTCTTGGCATCTAGTAAAAATCGGAATCATAATACCATATGATCTCCAACTGATCCGATTTTCTGTATGTGAGCATGTAATCTTTTATTCTCTTTAAATACCTTATAACCAATGTTTGGTTGCTTTCCAAATGATCCATCCCAGGGTTACTTAAATATCTCCTTAGTATCCCAATAATGTATGCAATATCCGAACGCATACAAATTTGAGCATACATCAAACTCTCTATAGCTTAACTATATGTGATCCTCTGCATTTCTTTAACTTCAAGATAACTTTTCGGGCATTAGTTGAGACTAAATTTTCTCCCTTAGCGATAGGGCTGTCCCCTGATTTACTGTTTTGCATGCCAAACCTCTTAAGTACTTTATCGATATAGCCCTTTTGTGACAATTCAAGAATATCCCGAGAACAATCCCGGTGTATCTGAATTCCTAATACAAAAGAGACGTCACCAAGATTTTCAATTTCAAAATTCCTTGACAAAAAATCTCATAATTTTATGTGACATGCCTATATCATTAGTGGCAAGCAATAATGTTATCAACATACAAAATCAGGAAAATACATTTACTCCCACTGAACTTGTAATACATATAACCATCAACAACATTAATCTCAAAACCAAATGAGATAATTACTTGATGAAACATGTATTACCCTTAACGGGAAGCTGGCTTGAGTACACAATGGATTTCTTTAATTTGCAAACCATATTCTTTGGGTCTACTGACACAAAGCTTTCTGGTTGCACCATAGACATCGTCACATCAATGTCACCATTGATACGCCACCTTAGTATCCATTTGATGTAACTCGAGGTCAAAATGTGCAACAACCTAACTTTCCTGAAAGAGTCTTTCATTGAAACCGAAGAGAAAGTCTCTTTATAGTCAATGCCATCAATCTGTGTAAATCCCTTAGATACAAGACAAACCTTATATCTTTCCACATTACCTATCGAATCCCTCTTGGTTTAAAATTCTATTTAAGACCAATGGGCTTCGCACCTTCTGGTAATAGGACAAGATCCAAAACTTTATTGTCTTGCATATGCTTATACTCCTTATTTACGACATCAATCCACTTTTGAGAATTAGAACCCTGCATGGCCTGATGGAATTGATTGGACCATCTTCCACCATTCCATTATTTCCTTATGTTCTTGGAAAAATACTATTTAAATTATCCGGAATAGTATTTTTCCTTTCTCTCGTGGATCTCCTCAATGGCTTTAGTTATTGAGGTTGTTGAGTTTGTACTTCTGAAATTTACCTTATTTTGGATGGGAGTTCTTTGGAGTTCTTTAACATTGTCTAGTTGAGGTTCTGGATATGCTTCTTGATCAATGACATGCATAAAAACTTGCACATTGTCAAAAGCAATAGTAGGAATCGATACCGATCCTTCCTCAACTTATTCCTTAAAGACAATATCTTTAACCTTATTTCTCCCCCCAAACTCAACTTCCTCAAAAAATGTTGCAGTTCCCATTTCAAAAATTGACTTAAGTGTGGGATTATAAAATTAATAGCACCTTAACGACTTTATTTTCTTTATTTGTTTTCTTGCCCTTATCTTTAGAGGTGTTTGCCAAGTGAACACTTTCAGTTCTGTCCTGCTTCAACTTTTCTTCCTCTTGCATACAAAATAGAATGAGCTCATTTAGAGTTCATTTCTCCCTTTGATAGTTACAACTGACCTTAAACTGCCTGAATTGTGCAAGAAGCTTGCACACTATGAAATGAGCTCATTGAGAGTCCATTTCTACTTTGAAAGTTATAACTAACCTTAAATTAACTATATTGTGCAGGAAGCGATATCAATATCAAATTCACGAGCAAGTCATTCGACAAGTCGAGTTTTAGTTCCTTAAGTTTTGAAGCAGTGTGAGACATCTACATGATGTACTCCCTTTTTTTTTCATTGCCTTTATACTTTATTGAAATCAAGCTTTACATAAGCGTGCTTGTTTCAGCCTTATCGTTTTTCGCAAAACGTTTCTTAATTTCGGTAAGGAATTCATTGGCATCATTTACCTCCTTAGATACTATGCCACTAAAGGCTTCCAGAATGCCGCACTTAATGATCGTGAGACTCACGTAATTTAAGCAATCCCACTTCTCAAAGTTCATCATTTGATTAGATGAACTTTCATCCGTAAGAGGAGCAGGTTGCTCAATTCTTTGTACACGGTCTAGATCGATGCAGCCAACGAAAAGTTAATGTTCTTGTTTTGATCCTTGAAGTTTGTTCCATAAATATAGGGATTAGATTTGAGCTTGTAGATATACTACTAGCAGAATTTGAAATTGAATAGAGGACACTTAAATAAAATAGCTCACATAAGTACCTTATTATGCAAATCATACTTTCAAATAATGGTAGGGCCCATCACAAGATACCTAGCACAACATCAATATTTAGTCTTTGGACAGAAATATTGACTTGTAAGTGGTACTCTTGGTGTAGTAATCAAACACTGACAGTAAGACATGTCAACCAACAAACCTTTCTTTGGACCGATTTATTGATCACACGTAAAACCAAATAACCGTCACGTATTTATCACCACAAGTTCATGTGAAATTCGGGCCAAATATTGACCTTCCTTTGGGCCGATCAATATCCGCATGAGATAACACATAAACACCTAATTTTCCCTTAGTGTAGTGATCAAACACTGGCAATAAGACATGTTAACCAATAAACCTTTCTTTGGACCGATTTATTGGTCACACGTTAAACCAAATAATTGCCACGTGTTTATTCCCACAGGTGCATTTGAAATTCGAGCCAAATATTGACCTTCCTTTGGGCCGATCAATATCAGCAGTGAATAACACACACAAATACCTTCTAATATTCAAAGTTAATTAATATCCACAAGAGAGGTTGCTTTGGCAACATGTTGCTTCAACTAACTTAATTTCGAATATTATATCTCTCAAAAGATTCCGATGTACCAAGATTTGAAACTGAAATCCATTGATTTGCATATATATTTGGCTTTAGGATTTGAATTATAGAATCAAAAACTTTAGAATAAAGCAATCCTTAAGTTAGGAGAGTCAATTGCAATATTCTTAAACCTTAAGTGGCCAATTATGTAAAATTTTAAGCTTGAAGGGCTTAAATTACAATTTTCCCAAAACTTTATTGGCCAATTTTGAGAAATTTCAAACTTTAGGTCCCAATTTGAAAGAAAATCAAACTTTAGAGGTCCAAAATAGTGAATTTTCTATCTTTAAAGGTTGATTTTGAAAATCTTCAAACTTTAGGAGCCAATTTAGAAAATTCCCAAACTTTAGGGACTTAATTTTAAAAAAAAGCTCAAACTTTAAGGACCAATTTTGAAAATTTTCAAACTTCAGTGACTGAATTAGAAAATTTTCAAACTTTAAGGTCCAAATTAAAGAATTTCATAACTTTAGGTGCTTTATTAGAAAATTTTCAAACCTTAGGGGACTGAATTTGAAAATTTTCAAACTTTAGGGACTGAATTTGAAAATTCTCAAACCTTAAGGGACCAAATTAGAGAATTCTCAAGCTTTAGATGCTGATTTTGAAAATTTTCATACTTTAGGGATCAATTTAGAAAATTTTCAAACATTAGGGGCTGAAATATTATACCTTTAACCTTAAAGGTACCAATTTTAAAAATTTTCAGACTTCAGGGATTGAATTATAAAATTCCATAACTTGAGAGGTCCTGACTTAAATAAATTATAACCTTAGGGGCTGATTTACAAATTCCAGAACTTTGAGGGCCAACTTAAATAATCTCATAACTTTAGGATCAATCTTTAATTCCTTAATAAGATTAGGGGACTTGCTTGTGCAATAAACCCAAAATTATGAAATTGCACATTGAGTCCCCGAATTCATCAAATTTTCACCAGAAGTCCCTGTCCAAAAAAAACGCACAACTAGGGTTTATAACCCTAGATGCCGCCGCCGCAGCCCACAACCGGAGAAAGCGACCTCCTGCAGCCGTCGTTCCTCCACTTGCAGTGCCATTCCCGGCGCTGCAATCCAGAATCACAGCATCGCTGTGTGCGATAGCCCATCGCGCGCGACCCACCCCGAACGCAGCGGCAGCCCGCCTCAAGTGCCGGCGACGGTGTGCCACCATCCATACATCTCGGTCCAAACTCAATCATAAACGAAAACCATACCCAAAATCTCAGGAATCAGATTTTAACCAACCCGATTTCATCAACAAATATACAAACTGAATCTCAACAATGCAAAATCGAATTCATCATAACATTTTTGCCTTAATCCGACCACAATACACAAGATCAGCAAAATCAATTTAAATCTGTATATACATATGTTCAATACCCATTTCAAACATATACATACACACAGCAAATCCACAACCCGATTTCGAAAAATCCAATTCCTAAACTTTCGATCACAATACACAAAACCCAGATAATATCCATCGTGATGCACATACAGGGAAATCGATCGGCTTAATGAATTCATAAAACCAAGTTCATGTTCCAATTTACAATTTGCTGTGTATGTATATATTTTGAAATCAGCAGTGTAATGGTTTCGAAATCAGACTTATGCACGTATACATACAATTAGGTTTTACATATACACGTACAAAATTGATCTGATAATTCAACACGATGTTGGCTCTGATACCACTTGTTAGAAAATTTAACACAGATAATTATTTATCTATGATCCAAAATAAATCATCATGCTGAATTATCAAGAATTAAATAACTGAAGCGGAAGCGTACCTTAATCAAACGTGATTCACGATGAACGATTCGGTTGGTTGGATCTTCTAAATCGATACGTAGTCCGTATTTTCTCTCTGATGATGGGATGTCAGACAAGATTAACAGTACGTAGGATTCAGAGACCATAACCGACTTTATATACTGAATTGTCAATTAACCTAATTCGGCCCATCATGAATTAGGTAATGGCCTGGTATCTACACATAAAAGTCCATACATTTAATTAGATACATTAAAACCTAATTTACCAAATCCTTATTAGATCACTTTAAACGGGCTTAACCAAATTTGATAGCATTTTATTCAATACACAATAATTCACATATAAGTCCACACGATCGATTAAAATCCTTACATGTGAATGTATTAAAACATAATTCTAGTTAATATATACTTATTTTCAATTAATTAACTTATAATATCTTCTTGAGCTTAGACAAATATTTTCATAATATCCCTATTTAATTACAATAATTGTTTCCCTTTTTCATGAAACTCGTGTCTTGCTAACCAATGATCCTTGTCCCCCTTACTCCATATTACAAAGTATCCAAGGACGGAGCAAGGGGGGATAAATTTCTTTTTCAATTGGGTTGGTACGTATAAAAATTAAAAAAAATAAATAATAATAATCAATTAAAAAAGGGAAGAATACATAACTAAGATTTTTAAAGTACACATTTTCAAAATTAAGAAACTTAAGGTTTTATTTCGAAAATCAGGTAATAATTAATTATATATTTTATTGTTTATAGTCACAAGTCAAAATTTTTTTGTCACAGCTTATTATGGTCACAAGTCACAATTTTTTAGGTCACAAGTAACAATTTTTTATGTCACAAGTCACAAATTAGTTCATAAGTTTATGGTCACAGTCACAATTTTTTAGTTCCCAATTTATTTCTCGGTCACAAATTTTGAATTTCGTAAGTCACGATTTTTCTCGGTCGTAAATCCGAGTCAATTGGTCACAACTTAACAAATTACGAGTCACAATTTCTTTATGGGTCACAAATCAAAAATTTCATTGATCACAATTTTTCACGGATACAAATCAAGAATTTTTTAGGTCACAATATTCACAAATCGCTTGGTCACAGATCATAAATTTTATAAGTCACAATTTATAAAATTATTTAGTTGACTCATTTTTTGGTCACAAATGATCAATTTAGTTGGTTACAATCTATTTCTTGGTCACAAATCACAAATTTTATAGGTCACAAATTTGGGTCAACACAATTAATTGGTCACAACTTATTTTTGGGTCAGAATTATCCTTTTATCACCCAACCAACCAACCAACCAACCACCCACCCACCACCCCAATCCCAACCCCACATCTACTAGTGCCGCCGTCGGAACAACAATCACGAATCAACACTACACACAGATCCGCCCTGATCACCACCATAAAGCCACAAACCGCTACACCATCATACCACCCATCGCACCACCACTACCACCACCACCGGCACATCTCACGACTGCACCATCACTCCACTGAAAAATAGACAAATCACCACCAGAAAAAACCATTAGCGACCACCACCACTCCATCCAACCTCACTGCGACCACCAACAATCACCACCACCGCCACCATCTCCATGTTGCTGCCATAACCACCACCTGCACAACAATCATGGCAACTTCGCCACCGCCATCAAGACTGCAAACACCTCACCACCAACTACAATCACAACAAATCCACCACCACCCACTGCTGCCACAGATCCTCCACCAAATGCCTCCATAAATCAACCACTGAACCACTACATTACCACGCTGCCACATCATCTCACCACCACCATCACGTCGTCCACAGCTATCACCACATCTAACACACATCCACAGCCACCGCCACATCTAACATTCATCGCCACCGCGACTAGCACCACCGCGTAGTCCGCATCTACCATGAACACCCAACTAAATCTAAAAAAAAAAGTCTCGTAAATCTGTGTATGAAAATGCCGCAGCAGCTACGTCGCCTCCGTCGAACGATTACTCACGCTTGCCACCGTGGATGATGTCCCCCACATCCACAAACTCACCCGGCTAAAAAAAGTAAAGAAGTCATGGCTTGCATTGTCTGAGGGATGACTAGTTGCTGCAGTAGTTTGAACTAGTGCGGTGTTGGCAAGAATTAGAGGCGCCGGAGAATACCTTCGGCTGAGACTCTGTAGTGGAGAGGTTAGAGAGGGAGGAGATTAGGGGATTTATGTTTTGGGTGGGTTAATGCCTAATGGATTGTTATTATCATATTATTATTATATTAATAATAAAAGTAAACTTGATTTTTGAACAAAATGTTTGTTAATTTGATTTTTGAATTGATGAGTTTAAAATCATGTCTGGATGTAATTTGCACTTTAAATTTTAAAATAGGATTTGGGCCCGTTAGGCTTGGGCTAGAGGCCAGGGGCTCCCTTACACCCCTGAGAGTATCTGTAGGTTCACTTCTGAATGTGAAATTGATTCCACAATAAAAGAAAGGTGGGATTTGGATATGAATCTTAAAAGGGGAGTACAATTCCACACAGGAAAATGAAGGGAGATTGGGATTAAATGGATGCTTTAAATGGTGAGTCATCCCACATTGGAAATTGTATAAATTGGCAATGTGTGGAAAGCTTAAATAGCTATCCCGCATAGGAAAAATAAATAATCGTGGACCAACTTAAATATGGTTAAAAATTTGTAAGGTGTAATCATTTGTTACTTAGAAACTTCTAGGTGGCTGATGCGCCTACAAATGGGTGTAAATCACGAGTCGATTTACACTTCGAGGCTTAGAATTCGTATGCAAACTTTACGTTTCGTTTGAAACATTACTCCAAAACGTTTGAAATTGAATTGGATAATAACTGAAGGTTGTGAGGTTGTCTAATGTCAAAAGTTGTGGCTTCGTGATGGGATTTCAATTTTGTAATGGTTGTAATAATTGCAGAGGCTCCTCACATGCCTATATATTTACCTGCCATCTCCTATAGTCCAAATACAAATAGAACACTAAAACTCTCTCTTCCTCCCTCTTCTATTATGCCAAAATAGAGTCTTGTTCTAGTCAGCTTGGTTATGCACTGTGAAGATGCAACTCATGCTAATGTATCACAAGAAGTAGGTGTCCATAATTACTTTGGTGAGATGGCGAATACTGCTTTAAAGACACTATGTTGAACATAGACTTCGACTCCTTAGTTTAACTTTTCTTATGTGTACTTTCTGATTAGTTTACCCGTAGTTTGCTTTCTGTGTACTTTCTGGTTAGCTTACCTACAGTTGTGTAACTCTTCCATACTAATTAAGTTAACTTTTTAGTAAGCTTGTGTTATGATATCAAAATCAAAATTTTATCTACTGACCTTATATCCCCGTTTCAAATCCTTTTCAGTATCAAAATTTTCCTTTAAAGTTCATTTTTTTATAAAACTCATAAGTTGATTGAACCTTTACTGATTTTTTCCTACGCGATTTTGGTGCAAGAATAAATCCCGAGATTCCCGTTTAATTCAGCAGCCCTTAAATATTTGAACGTTGTCTTAAGATTTTTCCAATAAGTTCTTCTATTAATATATTTTTAATAATAATTTTGACGCCACCAGCCTCTGAGGTACTTACGGCTCGGCCAACACACGAATTGTCCACCGCATGGTGTAGATTTGTTCCACGCGAGGTGGACGCGTCCCCAGGGGGTTTCGAACCTTGAACCTTTGGCCTTTGGAATTCATATATTCCAAAGGTTCAAGGTCCGAAACCCCCTGGGGCTGGGGACGCGTCCACCTAGCGTGGAATAAATCCACACAATGCGGTGGACAATTCGTATGTTGGCCAGCTTAGTGGTTACCAGGTGGGTCTTTGAAATTCATATATTCCAAAGGTTCAAGGTTCAAAACCCCCTGTGGACGCGTCCACTTCGCGTGGAACAAATCCACACCATGCGGTAGACAATTCGTGTGTTGGCCAGCTTAGTGGTTATCAGGGAGGCCTTTGGAATTCATATATTCCAAAGGTCCAAGGTTCGAAACCCCCTGAGGACGCGTCCACCTCGTGTGGAACAAATCCACACCATCCGGTGGACAATTCGTGTATTGGTCGAATCGTAAGTACCCCAGAGGCTGGTGACGTCAACAATAATAATTTTTTGTGTGAAATTCTTATGATTGGTTTTGTATAGTTTTAGTTTTCAAGTTCAAAAAATATGGGTATCACGTGAGGTGCTAGAATTTTTTTTTGTACTTTCTGATTAGTTTACTGTAGTTTGATTTCTATATACTTCTGAATGGCTTATCTGCAATTATGTAACTCTTACATACTAATTACGTTAATTGTTTAGTAAGCTTGCGTTGTATAGTATCAAAATTAAAATTTTATCTACTAACCTAATATCCCCGTTTCTAATCCTTTTCAGTATCAACCTTTTTTTTCTTTAAACTTCAATTTTCGATAGAACTCATAAGTTGATCGGACTTTTAGTAATTTTTATCTACGTATTTTTGGTGCAAGAGTAAATCTCAACATTCATGTGTAATTCGGCTGCCCTTAAATATTTGAACGTTGGTCTTAACATTTTCCTAATAAGTTCTTCTATTAATATATTTTTAATAATATTGATATGAGATCTGACGTGGACATAAATGATGACATATGAAGACCTGACATGTTCAGATCGATGACGTCAGACTCAATTGAATCCAAAGACTTGACCACATCACGTTACCCCCGAAGACCTGATTGTATCACATTGGCATTTGAAGATTCTGAAGTGAAGATCAGATCGGATATTTACCGACCTAGCATCCCATCGCATGAAAGGATCGTGAGAATGAAGTATGGTCTGAACGAGAAAGTCAAAAAGTAGTCAATTCATCTATTCACACATCAAGATAGTTAAACAAGTTGAAGGTCAACTACTTTATACTTTAAGAGAACTAAAGTAGTTTAATTAAGTACTAATGTCAGTAGTAATATATTGTAATAAGACAGCTCATCACATTTCTTTTATAAATATAAGATATGGTAGCTCACAAAAAGGTCCAACTTTGTCACTTTGGCTATTCTAAGTCAATACTAAATATATATAAGTCATACATGGAGTTCAGATCGTTCATGCAATCATGGATTCACCTCTTTCATATGCAATTATGTATTACATAACTAATATTTAAATATTTATTTGCTGACTTGGAATACTTATATTTCAACTGTGAACAAATAAAAATAATTTTTGGTGTGAAATTCTTATGATTGGTTTTGGATATTTTTAGTTTCTAAGTTCGGAAAACGTGGGTGTCACGTGAGGTGCTAGAAAGATAATAAATTGGGGAAGAAGATCAGAGCTTACACAAGTTTCAAAGCAAAACACGTGGGCCACTCCATGTTTAAACATCCTAATCAATCTTGATTAGTCTGAGGATTTATTAAAGCCCTGTTCGGTAAAATTTCATTGGATAAATTAATTGATTAAAAGAGAAAAGAGAGAACAAATTTAATTTACATAATTTTTCATACTAATTTTTAATCATCAACATTTTATCTCTCCAATTTTTAACCCTACATTTTATCAAGAAAATACAAATAAATCCAATACAAAATTTAATTTTTTGATTTTGGTCTACCGAACGGACCCAAAATTTAATCGTGGGTCCCAACACAAAAATTATTAGGAATGACAAAGAGACAGATTCGGGACAGGGATGTTCATAATCCCCGTTTACATCCACGTTTATTATTATTATTATATATTCTAGTAATTGCACATATGCGATACACGAAAGATATAATTGACAATTATTTATTGAATAAGTTGTAAAAATACAATGTCGATATAAATTGTGTATTCATATATAATGAAAAATACTTAGAAAAGTAAAATATAAAATTGCAACTTGAATATTTTTTTAACAGTTAATTGTTCATTCTCTAGTTTTCTTAGTCTATTTAGGCGAAGTCAGATATGGACATGTGACTTATTCTGTACTTTACAATTTTGATTTAATGATTGAAGTCGAGCTTACGATTTTTTGATTTCTAAAAGTTTAAATGTTTATAATTTTTAAATCGTAAAATGAAATAAAGATAGTAATAAACATTTATAGAATTAATCTATCGACTCCCCATATAGCACTATAAGAATTTGTACTAACTATTTAATGCAATAATTGATATTTAAATATATTAAACAAATATTTCATTTCATTACATGTAAAAAGACAAATGCATTACGAACAAAATTTATCAAACTTTTTAAAAAATAAAAAATTGCTAAGACTTAAATTAAATGTTACAATTTGTTAAACATACACGTATCAAACTTATACGCAGTCCTATATTTTTTTTCACAAATTCATAAGTCATTCACTACATGCATTAATTGAACTTTCCTAGTTCATGTATTAAAATAAATTAATAAAAATAAGAAATTTCCTAAAATGGTAGGTGAAAATGGGAGGAAAGCTATTAGTGTAAAATAGTTACTGTTATATTATTATTATATATATGGATATAAGATATAAGGATAGATAGATAATTGATAAAAAAAAAACAAATACATTACGTATAATATTTACCAAACATTTTAAAAAATAAAAAATTGTAAAACTTAAATTAAACATTGCAATTTGTTAAACTTACATGTGACAAACTCATACGTAGTCCTATATTTTTTTTTTAAAAAAAATCATAAATCATTTACTATATGCATTAATTGAACTTTCTTATTTCATGTATTAAAAAAATTGATAAAAATAAGAAATTTCCTAAAATGACAAGTGAAAATAGACGGGAAACTATCTGCGTAAAATGGTGACGGTTATCCTATTATTATTATTATGTATGTATGTATATATCTACACTATCTTAAAAATGTGGATGTGTGGGAATCTTTTGATTTTCCATTTTATCCTCACATTTTTTCTTTTTCTCAATAATACCTTTAGTTCATTTATTAAAATATATTTTACATTTATTTTAATTCTTATTTCAAAAACATTAAAAGTGTGGATGTGTGGGGATCTTTTGATTTCCTATTTTTTCTTCACATTTTTTTTCTTTTTCTCAATAATACCTTTAGTTCATTTACTAAAACTTATTTTATATTTATTTTAATTCTTATTTCAAAAATATTAATTTATCCACGTTGACTAAATCGCAATTGATTATTCAATTAATATTAATTTAGCATCGTCACTTTTTAATTTACTTATAGAATATTGTCTCATCAAATTTAGTTTCTCATGATATCTCAATTAAATAATTCAAATAGTTCGTTTATACGTTAATATATATATATTTTCTACATTTAATTTAAACAAAAATCTTATAGTCTTTTGTTGGACAATACTATTTTATTTATGAACACACTTTTTGAACAATTCAAAAAATGTTTATGTTTTTAATGATTTTTTCCATTTTTAATTCAAAAAATTATGTTTTTCATTTTGATAAAAATAGATATTTTTTATTCTTCTTATTTATATTTATATTTATATTTTTGTTTTGCAAAGTAGCAGTGTGAATTTTTTTTTAAACCACTTAAATTCTTCTCAAAATCATCAATTAATTTATCAGCCTAATTGGTTCTGGTAAAAAAAAACTTAGATTTTTATCAAAGTCAAATTCAAAAATTAATCATAACCGCATGTTTCATAGGTCTCATACCTTTTTAACCACAAATCTCATCAATATTTATCAAAATTTGCTAAAAATTGATTTTAATCTTCATCAAACAGGGACTATATCTATAAAAAGAAAAATTAAATTTTTTTAATTATTTTCTAATTAAGAATATAAAATAAATAATTTCAAAACTCTTTGAAAAAGAAAAAAAAATCAAAACTAAAATTTTGGTTTAAATTTATATAGTCGCTGTTTGATGATGATTAAAATCAGATTTTGAATAGATTTTGATAAAAATTAATAAAATATAATTGAAAAGTTGTGTGTTCGATGAAATGTGTGGTTAAAATTAATTGTTGACTTTGACTTGAATTAAATCTTATTTTAATTTCTCTCAAACAGTATTACAATATTAAACTTTTTTCGTTATAAAAATATGCTTACAAATTAATTTAATTTATTTATGCATATATTTCTTCACATTTTTCGCAACTTATCATAATTATTTTAAAAGCAATTATTGATTTGTCCAATATGATATAAGATTATTTCTTAATATATCACGCACCGTTTATTTATTAAGTTGACATCTTAAATAATTGTCTAATATATATTTTGAAGGACTAGACTAAAGTTTTCAATAAAATATTAATATTTTAGGAGTTGAAGTCAATTTACATTTTTCCTCTAAAAATATCAATTACATAAACTATTTTAAAAAACATTATTAGTACACAAAAAGTTTAACATTCATCACATACATAAGTCGTGCAAATCACGTGCTTATTACTAGTATAGATATAAGGATAGATAGATAGATAGATAAATAGATAGATAATTTTGCTAATACCTTCTATTTTACAAATTGAACCAATGAGTTTATGAGAACCTAAAGTTGTAGAAAACTAA
This sequence comes from Ligustrum vulgare, assembly GCA_963555705.1. Classification (NCBI taxonomy): domain Eukaryota; kingdom Viridiplantae; phylum Streptophyta; class Magnoliopsida; order Lamiales; family Oleaceae; genus Ligustrum; species Ligustrum vulgare. The sequence goes on from OY743181.1 coordinate 12,496,573, forward strand.
ATGGTTTAATTGAAATTTTTTAGAAAGATCGAATATCTATTATTTATTTCAATTTGATAAGAAAATGATTCAAAATTAATCATTTAGATCAAATTGAATTTAGGTAAGAAATGATAGATATCATTTTAGGACTTAAATAAGATAAATTAAAAAGATTGGATGTTGAAAAAAGTAAAAAGTATAAGTAAAACTTTTACATTTAGTATTTAAGATAATTTTATGAATGATATGTTTAGAGTTTGCTATTGTTTCTTAGCTTGTATTAAACTTATCTTTAAGATCTTGAATTTGAAACCCATATTACATATTTTCGACTTCAAAATAATACAATAATTATTTAAAAAAAAATCTATAATTTGACTTTGTATAGATATCTTTTTTTCACAAATCCGTAAATTATTTATTACAGCATTAATTGAACTTTCTTAATTCATGTATTAAAATAAATTGATAAAAATAAGAAATTTTCTAAAATGGCAAGTGAAAATGGCGCGAGAAACTATATGCGTAAAATTGTAACGGTTATCTTATTATTATATATGTATAGATTTTTTTGTCCATTAATGTCATTCTATAATGGTTATTTAATGTCTTAAATATACAAATTCTTTTAAAGTATGATTATTTAAAAAAATTACCATTTAATATCTCTAAAGAATGATTAACATTAATTAAGAAAACTCATAATAGCTTTTATAGAGTAGTACAAGTTTAATTATGTTAAGAAGTATGTTTGAAGAGAATGAGATGAAACTTGAGAGCAAGTGATGTGATCCCGGGGAGGGACGCTCAACAAATTTATATTGAAACATTGGGAAAGTTCCGAATTCAAGTTGGAACGGACGGTGAAGTGGAGACTCATGCCTCACGACTCAAGAACCCTATGTAGATTAAACATTAGAACCGTTAAGATGCAGAGACAAAAACCTACATGGGTTGACTCCATAAAGGTTTTCCACGCCTTTGATAAGTTCGAGTTTGGTGAACTCCACAAAGATTCGAATAATCTTTGATAAGTTCGGGAATGTTCAACACGAACAATATTTGAGGAAGAAAAACTCAATAGTAGAAATTTTATTCATCAAAGTCTAATATATTACATTGAATGAAATAAGATATAAATAAGCAAAACAGAATTAAAAAAACACTAGCCACTATAGAGGCTAAAAAAGGAATTGAACATAATTAAAAACAAAATTTAAACCTAAAAACGCGAACCCTAATTCCCAAAAATTGTCGCGCGACCAGAACAGCAGTTACGACCGTGATGGATGTTGGTTACAGCCGTAATTTTAATCAGAATATGATTTACAGCCGTGAGTATTGTGGTTACAGCCGTAATGGTCCGACTGCAACATTTTTGCACTTTTCTCAGTTGCATGCTCTCTTGATATTTTGATCATAACTTTCTCTTTCGATATCCGATTGATCTGATTCAAAGTGCGTTAGAAATAAGATTCAAATATCTACAATTATTCTAGAAATAGTTGTTCCCAAATTAGGAAGTATTATAAACGAAAATGGAGCTTCAATCTATGACTAAAAATCTGTATCACAATCTTTTCGGGTTTTTGATTTCCAATTTCACCTTAAGTCTTATTTGACCATATTTCTTGCCTCCAATATTTTTCTCACATGCCATTATTGGTTTTGAGCACTTTAAACATGCCCTTGAAGTTTTGTTTGACTTGATTTGTAGATCTTTCTGTCAAGCCTGTCATGATTATCATCAGTGAGAGATAAGGAGTAGTATAGAGTTAAAATGTAGGGTTTGATTTTGAAATTATATATTTGTGCGTCGAGAAGGTTATGACACTTTTAATTTGTTTGAATTTTTCAAAATTGAACTTATTAATTAGGGATGGTTTCGGGGTCGGTTTGGGGCGAGGATGTCCCCGTCCCCACCCGGTTCATGTGGGGTCCCCGTCGGGTTCGGGGATTCCCCACTCCATTTCCATCCCTAAAAATTAATAGAAAAACATACCACGTTTAAGTTTACTTAAACCAAGAGAATCATAGTAAACTTGAAGAGAAAAAAATTATTAAAGTCAAATAAGATTTCAAGTACGTTCGAAGAGCTTCAAAAGGCAAGCATGGCGTGAATGAAGAATACACAAGACTAAACAAAATGATATGATATGGGCCAAGAACTAATTTAAAATCAAGAAAATCAGGAAAAAGGGAAAATTTCAACCATTTGAATACTATTTCGGCCATGCAAGTGGTCGCACACGATTGTACCAACTACCATGCTGTCACGTGATTTTTTTTGAAAATTAAGGTTTTCGTGAATTTTAAGTTATTTTATGTTTTGATTATTATGTTAGGATTTTGTACCTTTATAGCGGCCATATCTAATTTAGATTGTTTTCCATTCTTTATATTCTATTTCTCAATCATTGTAATAGTAAGTTTATGAATTTAAATATTTGATTGAGTGATTCAATATACATTAAAGGTGAGAATTCATTTTAAATTCAGAACTCATCAATATTTGATTATTGTGGTTTTCAACTCGAACTTATCAAAGATTAACAATCTTTATGGCGTTCAAAATCGAACTTATCAAAAGATCTGGACAACCTTTGTGAAGGTCACCCATCTTGGATCGTGAGGCTCGGGTCTTTATGTTACCGTCCATCACAACCTGAATTTGAAACTTTTCAAACGTTTCAAAAGTCAATTATGCGAGTTCCCAATCGAGATCACATCAATACACTTGGTTAAAGACTACGGGAGGTCACATTAGTTCTTGTTTGGTACCCATTTTTTAAAATCTCAATTTTTTGCGAATCTCATTTTCAATCATACATTCTATCAATAAAATAATTTACATATATATCGAAAAGGATTTCTTATTTTTTAATCACATATTTTTCAAAAATTTATCATTACAAATCACATGTTTTGAAATTATGGATCTCAAATAGGGGTATTGTTGTTATTTACCCGGCCTCATACTTTCTTTTGAATCATTTTATTATTTTAACGTGTTTAATTTAATGACCCATAGTGTGGATAAAATCATAAGTAATTGAAAATATAACGTGATAAAAATTAGTGAGTAATAATTGTAGGCCCACTAAAATTAATAATTTAATTTTGAGATGGATCCCCTTGTTTGATAACACTGTTTGATTTACAAACTGATTTATTTACGATTTAAAGATAAAAAGAAGTTGTTGAAAATTCGAGAGAGAAAATATATCTAGTTAAAAAGTGATTTGAAAAATTGTGTAATTTATAAACATGTTTATAAACAATTTTTGTAGTTTACCGAACACATGCTAAGACTCTAAGACTCTGGTTGAAGGTGAGTTTGGTTTATAGACAACGAATTTGAATTTTAGAGGTAAAATATGTAGTTTAAAAATAGTTTCAAAAAATATATATGATTAAAAAGTGATTTAGACAAATGAGGGAAAAATTTGTTTATATTGAAGTTTACCAAACACTTGCTTAGGCCCTGTTCGCCAAAAGGAATCAAAAATTTAATTTGTAATCATTACAAAAATTTAAATTACATAATTTCTCATACCACTTTTTAACTATCCACATTTTCTCTCTCTAATTTTTAACTTTTCATCTTACTTAGAAAACACAAACAAATCAACAAATAATTTCAATTTTTTAGTTTGACAAAAAACATTCTATTTATTTGCCAATTAATTTTTAAAGAACCTGGCCTTAATTATAACAAAAATTAGTATATGACTTTTCAAACTTTCACGTAATGTGCTTATGGATCCTCAACATTCAAAAGTGAGGTTTTACACCCCAAACTATTTAATATGCAAATATTGGTACTTAGAGATTGAATTCATATTTTTAAAAATTAAAATTATACGTGACATTGAATCGTATCGAGAGAAACTTGAATTGTATTTGCCAATTTTGTCATTTGAATTCACGTTTAATTGTAATTTAATCTGACGATTTTAATAACTTGCAAGACTTGGTTTCAAGTTAATATATCGAATCTTTAAAGTTCTCGAGTCGATGGCTTACACCTAAAATTACTCTAAGATAGTGTTTGAAATTGAGCATTTACCATGGAATTGGAATTCAATTTTCAAGTTTTTTCTTTAATGAGTGTTTGATTAGAATATTTTGCATTGAAAAACCAATTAGCCTTTCTAAACATGATTGTACGATTCCATTAAATTGTGACAAATGAATTCTTGAGGTTCAGCAAGTAATTGGTTTTCACGGTAAATGTTAAATGTTATGTTTGGTCATTTTTTTTATTGTTAATTGACTTATTTTTTTAAAAAAAATTAACATTATTAATATCAAGTACAAATTTATGAAAGTTTAAAAAATATATTTTTTGATTAAAATAGTAAAATTTTGTTTTATTTGTCATAGAAAATAAAGTCAATTAAATAACAAAATTTGAATTTTTTTTTACTTTTTCCACCTAGAAAATTAAATCAATCAAATACATTAAGCTTCCGTTCGGTGGCTTTACAGCCGCCATTTTTGGGTGTTATTTTAATTATCGAGGTAGAATTTGTGGACAAAAAGTGATTTCAAAAAGTAAGTGTAGTTAAAAAATGATTTGAGAAATATATTGATTATAAATGTGTGTTGTAATCAATTACCCAAACACATTGTAAATTTCAATATTCAGGAATTCAATTCTCTGAAATCAAATTTTTTTCTATACAAATTTTATCCTTACTATCAAACGGACTCTAATTCTTATAGAGGATCTCTGTGAACGATAACATAAAATGAAGGGGTGGGACCGCCTTTGTATGAAATGAAATGGTCTAAGGCGCGTGCTTCAATAGAGCTTGGAGCGTAGGAAGGAATGGCCAATAAGGAAGGTCGCGGGAGAAGGTATGATGGAATGATTTATGGTGCAAGTATTCAATGATTGTAGCGACGTGCTGTCGGATTAAGACGCGACAAGGTGGCACGATCTTTGCTCTACAATGCCCCACATGCTGCCACGTGGGCAAACATTGCATGCACATATACACATGAAGGGTGAAACCATCCTTCTCTCCCACGTGAACTCCCTCCCCTACCCAATCCACCCCACCCCACCCCACCTCACCTGGATTCTGGATCTAGGCCCTTGCTAGGAGTGGGGAAGTGAGGCTAGTCCGGTCCCCCGTCCGCAAAACAAAAGGTGTAACCCACACCCTGAGGGCCCGAACCGACCACGCCCAAGATCATTGGTTCGGGAAGGTAAATCCAGGTTATGCCTCCAAGTAGCCAGGGTGGAAGGGCTTATGGTAAGCATGAGCAAATCTCAATAACTCCCGCTTGCCACAAGGCCAATTCCATCTTGCGGGGAATCGAACCAAGCACACAGCTGCGCTGAGCACTTACCACCCATCCCCTTTGCCACTTGGAGATGTGCCCTGGGGGCCCCCCGTCCGCAAAACAAATTTGACGATCTCTCGATTTAACGTTATAAGATCGAGAAATCCGCTACCCGGGCCAAACTCAGGTCAGTTGACCCTAAAATTCGATCGGATCAAACTCGGGCGACCCGGAACGAGTTGACCTGCTTTTTACCCTTTTTTTAAGTTTATGATTTTTTATTTTTTAATATTATTTTAATGCTCGAATCGATACTCTAAACTTTGATTTGCTTCCTCGATCGGGTCGATAGTTGGGGTTGGATCTTAAAACATTGTGATAATTGAATAACCTCTAATTTTTGCTTTTTAATGTATTGGATATTTAGATTAAGGGGAAGACGACTAGCACACACTATGACTATATGTCGTTAGTATTTTCAAGTCAATCTTTCTTATAGTTAATCTAACATGCTTCAAATAAAAATAACAAAAGAATCAACTTAAAATATATAGTTTTAATAAACTTAAAGATATCAATTCAAAATAATTTCATCAAATTTTTGTTTAAACAATACAATCCAAAATCATATTTTTCCTTTTTGCTTCAATTGAGTTATGATTGATTACAATATATTTGTAATGAGAAAATGTATATTTATCATCAATGCTTCTACTATCGTCTCTATATATTAATATTCTTAAATTTTTTTACATTTGTCGGTGTAAAAATAACATTTTTATTATTGAGAAATTTATCAATTTATTCAACAAAAGATAAGTAATTAGGGCAAAAATAATGAACAAATATACGTTACCCTTTCAACAATAAAATATTTGTGTTTTTCTTTTGTTTTAAAAAAAAAAATTAAAAAATTAAAAGGATATACTATATTCATTTATTTAACATTAAGATTAATTTGAGTAGAATGAAACAAGTAACCTCCAATTAAATGTATGGTTAATTAATTAAATAAATTACATTAACAATTAATAACATAATGTGCATTGATTACCTGTTTACCACATAGTTTCTCTTTAACGTAACAGTGAACAAGTAAACATGTCACATTTTTTCTCCATTATTTTTCAATACAATCAGTTACGCCTCCCGAGCGCGTGGCAGGGGTTAAGTCTCGTCAAGCGCGTAGTAATGTCAAAATGGTTTTCACGAGAAAATCACACCCCAGTCAATGGTCAACTGAAAATTAAACTTCCTTTTCAATGAGGAGTTACACTTGAACGGAGAGAAAGCAAGATTTGACTTAACCCAACACTTGTTTGGTGGAACTTTATAGCGCCCAAAATGTAACTTTTAAAGTGCATGTTTGGTTAAATTTGTATAATTATTAATTAATCAAACTCTATTTTTATTTACTAATTTCGTGATACTCAATATTTGTTTGGTAACACTGTTTAGTTAATAAACTGAATTATTTATGATTTTGTAGTAAAAATAGTGGTTGAAAATTGAAAAGAAAAAATATGTGTAGTTAAAAAATAATTTTAAAAATTGTGTAATTTATAAATCAAAATTTTGAGTTTTCCAAACTCCACTTATTGGGCCAATTTTTGATGAAACACCTAGTTATTATTATTTTATTTAAATGTGTCTAGTAACTTGCAGAATTTATAAATGATTTATTATGGTTTTTGAGATAAAATATATACTAGTTGAAGAGTGATTTAAAAAAATATGTGTAGTTTAGAAGTATGAAAAATTGTGTTATTTTTAAATTATTTAAAGATCTAAAAGTAAATTAATAAACATCACATTTCCCAAAATTACTTTTTAACCACACACATTTTTTAAAATCATTTTTTAACCATGCATTTCACAAAAAAAAAACACAACAATTTTTGTTTATACACAATTTTGGACTGCCAAACAGAAGTGATTTATGGATTTTCTGGTTTTTAATCTATACCCAAACTTAAGCACCTTAAAATTTGTTTATTTTATTTCCAGAGTTTTTTTAGGTTATTTGGGAGTATGATTTTTATATATTATCAACGAAGAAAACAAAATAATTTTAGGACACACAAGATAGGTAGGGACATGGATTTACGAGGACAACGACAATACAGGGCCAAGAATTATTTTCATTTCCTACTATGTTTTCCTAATTATTTATTATTTACTAAAATACAATTTAAATAAAATAAAAAATAAGAGTCGTCACAAGTCAAAGGCAGGGTAAGAACTTATTGTTGAGTCCTTGACTAACCGAAAAATTCTTACCCCACTCGATATTAGGAAAGGCAAGGCATGACGAGACAAAATATTTTCATATTCGTAAATATTTTTACTATACTTTTCAATTGAATTCAGTGTTACAAATCATGTAATTTTTTTTTTTCAAGTAGAATAATGGGAAAATTATTTTATAAATAAATAGTTTAAAGTTAACAGAAATAATTGGTGAATAATAATAATTGAATAAACATTGAAATATGGTTATAAATATTTTGATAAGTTGGCTGAAAATCGAGCTAGCAAACAGGTCCTTAATGTCGAGTTACAAAAGGCAGTGCTGGAATAGAATCCAATGGTTAGACTTTAGAGAAAGAAATGAGCGTGCAAATGCAAATATGAAAGCCAAATCCCATCAAATGATCCACCCAATTAATAGCTACATCTGACACAACATCATTGAATATCTCTACCTGTATCTATACCTCCTAACACTGTATCTATATATATATATATTGTATTTCTCTAAAAGCTGCAACTCTCCTGCTAAGCAAAACACCAACCCATTCTCCATTTCTCCCTTTTCTTCATCTGGACCTATATATACATAGCTCAAGAGAGAAGAAGAGAGTTAAAGATGGCTGAGAAATGTGATGATTTAGGGTTGAGTTTGAGTTTGAGGTGCCCACAGAATGAGAATCCGCCGGCTCAGCCACTGGCGCCACCTCCTCCTCCTCCTCCTCCGTTTCCGTTGAATCTGATGCAATCTCCTTTGGCTATCATGCAGCGGCAGAATCAGAAGTCTTCAAGCAGTGATCTGTTTCAATTGTCTGCCGGTAATCTTTTTTTTTTTTTTTCCCCTGATTATATTTTATTTTACAGAATTAATGCTAAGATTTTTTGTTAAAATAAAATCTAACTTTATTTAAAATTAATATGATGTTTCAGATAGGCATGTTGAGGGTAGATCTTTTCTCCGAGGGATTGACATGAATAAACCTATCACCGTAACAGACCTTGAGGAAGATGTGATTGTTTCATCACCAAACAGTACAGTTTCAAGTGTGAGTGGGAAGAGGAGTGAGAGAGAAGAGAATGAGGGAGAAAGGGCATCGAGTTCTATGGAGGCGGAGGAGGACGATGGCGATGCTGCCGGGAGGAAGAAGCTCCGGCTGACTAAAGAACAAGGGGTGGTTCTTGAAGAAACTTTCAAGGAACACAACACACTCAATCCGGTGAGTGGCATTTCCGAAGTTTTTGGGTGGATCAAGGGTGCTTTGTTAGTTGCTAGTGCTTTTCATGCTCATGTCTGTGTATGTGTTTGTTTGCAGAAGCAAAAATTGGCTTTGGCGAAACAGCTAAATCTGAGACCAAGACAAGTTGAGGTGTGGTTTCAAAACAGAAGGGCAAGGTTAGTCATTCTTCGGGCTTTGTCAAGGGTATTATTGTCATGCAATAAATGTTAGCTTATGGCTATCAATAATTTTATAGGATATGTTAGGGCCTACTCGATTGGACTAGCCATTCCTCCCACCTTTGTTTTCGTAACACTGTTCGATTTATTAAATTGTTTATTTATAATTTTGAAGTAATTAAAAAAATAATAGTTGAAAATTTGGAGAGAAAAATATGTGTAATTAAAAAGTAATTTAAAAAATTGTGTGATTTATAAACAAATTTATAATCAGTTTATTTTGTTTACAAAGCAGATACTATATAGGATAAAGAATTCCCAATTCTCAATAATTTTATAGGATTATTAAGGCGAAAAAGTATTTCATAGGATTAGTAAGGGCACACACGAAGAGTGGCCAAAAAAGGTCCACATAATCGGAAATAGCCCTTGTTTGAGATCCATTATTTCCAAAACTCATTTTCTCCTTCACGATCTCCCAAGAAATAATTTTACGTGTAAACAGAAAGTTCTGCATTCTCCTAAAAATTAATGACTAGTACAAAATACATTTTGTTCAAATAATGAGTTTCAAACAAGGGCTTATCTCGAATTTTTGGTATCTTGGCCACTAAACTTCTAGTGATAAGATTAAAGAGATGGACACAACATTTTTTAGGGGTTGATGAAGATCAAAATGTTTTGCATTATGTACTTGGTGTAAAGTGGTTTTGCATTTGAAATCCAATAATACTGTTAACCAAGGTTTTCAAATACCGTGGTTGCCTAATCTTCAATGGTAAATAGTATATATGTACATCGAATAGCTCCCCCCTTATCCGCAGTTTGTCGAATTCTGACGAATAGGGACTTAAAAGCCAGCATTTATTACTTTATTGAACGTTAGTTCACCAAAATAACGCGTACTTGACACTTTATTGGTTTTCAATAAAATTAATACTTGATGACATCATTGTAGATCAACGACAAAATGCGTATCGTCATAGCAATTAATCTTGTAATGATGCATTAGAGACCATCACTTTTGAAAAGCCTAGTCGTACAACGGGGTTATAAGGTCTCTGTACTAAGAGTTGTCTTGCATTACCTGGCCTTTTGATGTTGACGAAATTCTCATTGCATTTAGGATCATGCTACTTTGAACACACAGGATGACACCTTGTATGTCGCTCCCTTTACATGGGGTGTGGGGTCGCTAATTAATACATGAGACCCTACACACCCCATGTGAGGGAGGTAGTGCATATGGTGATAAACTTAAATGTTCAAATAGCATTATTATTGCATTCATTAGGGGAAAAAGTAATTTTAATTGCAATGCTTGCCTTGGCCATAGAAACGGACGCACACCTGAGGCTTATTTGGGTAATACCCTCTTTGTCTGACTAACATTAACGGAAAATTGTATGTTTTATCGAGCCAGATGTATACGGATTATCTGGTCCAACATATGCCACTGAGGCACTGAATTGCTAATAGGCTTATTTGTTCATCATTTACATTATGTTCTTTAGGCCGCAAAATGAAATGAGAGCTTTGCCTTTTGATTTGTTTATTGAATGACACTCATTTTGAAAACGACGCAGGACAAAGTTGAAGCAAACAGAGGTAGATTGCGAGTATCTAAGGCATTGCTGCGAAAATCTGACACAGGAAAACAGGCGATTGACGAAGGAGGTGAACGAGCTAAGAGCACTGAAGCTCTCTCCACAATTTTACATGAATATGTCCCCTCCTACTACCCTTACCATGTGTCCTCAGTGTGAGCGTGTGGCTGCCTCGTCGTCATCATTATCTGCTGCCAAAACTTCAGCAGCTCGCCAGTGCAATCCGGTAGCAGCTCACCGTCAACGGCCGAGTCCAGTGACCTCGTGGGCTGCCATGATTCCATCTCATCCAATTGATGCCCAACGCAACAATTCTTAAGTTCAGTTTGATGTAAGGGTCGTGCCACCAAAAGCAGTGGTCGAGGGGCGGTGGGGAAAGGCTGCTAATCAAACCTTGTAAAGGATAGTGTTATGTTTATAGAATGCGTAGGATATGGATAGAACCATGCGAAAATCTGAGTTATGTTTTTTGTTATGTGTTTGAAAAAGATTATTAATGTTACCTTGTTTGAGACCCATTATTTCAAGATAATGTGGTTTGTAATAGTAAACTTTGGAGAATGCTTAGTTAAAAAAATAGAAAATATTTTTTGGTTTTTGTTTAGATTATTTTATCAGTAGAATGTGATTAAAAATGAATTTAAAAAAAAATAAGATTTGACATAATTGGTACCAAACAGTATTGTAGAGACCTAGGCAACTTTCTGAAAGTTATTGGTAGCTTACGAATAATAACATAGAACTATTGTAGGATTGAGCAAGAATAGCCTATTCTAAGTATGCATAGGATGTATTTGCATTCAATTTACCTGGAGGGCGAACTATGGGGAGACCGTCTCTTTAAAGTTTAGAAAAAAAAAATATATAGTTATTAATTATTGGATTCTAATCCAGTTTGGTTCTAGCCTCAAGTGTGTGGCTAAACAAGTCTATATATAAAATCATGTTTAGAATTGATTTTTTCGTGTTCTAAAACCTGGATCGAATTGTTGGGTTTTTGATATTCAATAAAATTCGGGCAATAATGTAAAACAGTTTTGGAAAAATATATTGACACACCGATTGATAGTTCGGCTCGATAACGACACGGTGCCATTCGAAGTAACTTAATTGATGGTTACTCGTGGTCCACTTGGAAGGTCCAATTGCGGTGGTTACGAATATGGACTTTGAACTTGGGCTTGGGTTTTTGGAGGATTGACCCAACTTGTGACCTAGCCCAACATGTTATATATATCCCATCTCTTGTAGTGTGGAGAGGTTGTGAGTTTGAAATGGAGAAGAGGGAAAAGAGAGAGGAACCGTCCTTGGAATTCTAACTTGGTAGTCCTCCATTGTTTCTCTTATTCTTGTTCTTCCCATATTGGAACAACCAAGACTAGTAATTGTTGAGTCGAGCTCGGAGTCGAGGTGTCGATTTTAGAGAACTTACTGAGCCCGGAGATGTATTGAAGACCCAACCACAATTTCAACATGGTATCAGAGCTATTGGAGTGATTTTGGGCTGGAGAAGTTGATGAAAATCGAACAAAAACGAGGTAGAAACAAGGTACAAAATCTGGACAGATTTTTGTCAAAACTGCCAGAACTTCAAACCTGATTTTCGGCCAAACCAGAAGTTGGTTGGAAGATCCGAGACCACCGGTGGACTCAGCGTGTCGAGGAGAACGTTTGACAAAAATTTGAGCAGATTCCGATGGCTGGAACAGTAGAAAAACTGGCAGAAAGTTTGGGGCTGAAACTGTCCGAAAACAGAAATCTGACCGAACTGAAAAATCAAGATTCTGGCTGATTTAGAGCTCCAATCGACGATCGGCTACCTCCATCAGAACGGGATTTTCGAGGAGAAGACTCTTCTGAAATTTGGGGACGATCCGACGGCTGAAACAGAAGATATCGACAGGAGAAGAAGAGGCTGGCAGACTGAAAAATGTCTATTCCGGCCAAATGGTTGATCTTTTGGACAAACGGAGACCACATGCATTTCAGGACGTTGAGGCGCACATTCTGGTAATAAGTTGATTTTTTGGTGTCCTTTCGGCGATGACGTCTAAAGACAGTTTGTTACTCTCATCGAGTGGAGCTGTTGGCGCTAACGGATTTTAGTTTGGAGTTTTGTACTAAAAGTTGAACGATTTTGCCCCTGTGATCATTTGGTCGACGGGTGATTCGTGTGCTGCAACTTTCGACGGAGGCTTTAGGGTGTACGGTGGTGTCCCTAAAGCGAAGAAGTTCGCTTGTCTCCTAATTTACGGACTAAGAATTGTCCGCTCTGGTAAATTGGCTGAAACCTTTATTTATTGCACCAGCAGATCATCGTGTAGGGTGATCTTTAGGATTGGGGGTTGCCATTGCTTGGTAACCGTTACCTGTTGCTAGATCTAGAAATTATTTGCTTAATTCATGCCATATATTATGTTTGAATTTTGATCTATTATTTTCTGTATAGATTTAATATATGCGCTTTAAATATTTTGTTGCCATTTAGATATGCCGTGACCTTAGGAAGTATGATTGGCTAGATTCTTTATGATGTGTGCCTATACTTTACTTGTGGTCATTGCATTTGTTGTGTGTCGTGTTTGTCCATTTTTTTTGGTAAGATGACAACACTTAGATTTTCTTGATGGCATGGTGATCTAGTTTGGTGGAGCATGACATGGCAAGATTTTGGGTCTGGTTAGTGCGGTAGGTAGGGTGATGTAATAGTTGATGGTGTTAGGAGACAGGTGAGGCGAACGGTGCCACTGGATCTAGGAAAGATCTTAGCAAGGCTTATTGGGGATAAGTGCTCGATGTAGCTGCATGGGCATCTGTGTGATCCTTTCTGCGTGTGGGTGATTACTTAATTTGATGTATTGTTTTGTGTAGCATGTTAATTTATTTGATGTGTTACTTTGCATGAATTTGCATGTAATCAAATTTTATTATGTGTAATGTGTTGGCATGCATAGTGGGTTTGTGATGCATTAGTAGTGAGTGTAAGTGTGAGTGTGAGTATGTCTTTTGGTAATGCGTGGAGTAGATGTCTGATAGTGCATTGATGAGATGTACGGAGGGGTGAGTGTGACATTTGAATGTCTTGTAAATCTTCTGTCTGAAAATCCTGGCCGGGTTGAGTGTTAGAGACACTTAGATCACTTCTATTAGGTGGAGACTCATTATCCCCTTAGGTTGAGAGAAGTGTGGTTTTGATAGAGGATCATCCCATAGATTTATGATCTATTCTTGTTAACCAGTTAGACATGTGTGGTGATCAACCTAGTGAGCATATGTGGTGGTCTGTGTGATATGTGTTCTCAAGGAGAGAGATACACGGAATGGGATAGGATAATTGTGTGAGGTCTTTTCATTAGGTCATTTATGCATTGTGGTGTATATGTGTTGGCCATTGTGTTTGATTAACTTTGTGTTAGTCTTATGTTCTTTGCGAGTAAGTTTGAAAAGATTTCTGTATTATCTTATGGTTATATCTGTCATCGCATGTGTTGTATGTTCTTGATTGATTACTGTGATTATCTGTCTTCTGCTTGAATTTTTTTGACCTTAGTCCTAGCGAGTAAATGAAGTAGGTATGATGTGTGTTTCGAGTGCGAGACACGAGGTAAAGTCTGTGATTCCAATTTTGTTTGGATTACTTTGATTGGACAAGTATAAACATTGTGTTGTTTTTCTTGCAGGTTGATTGGGTATCAAGGTGGAGATTTGTTAGATTTTTGATACCCAATAAATTCGGGCGATGATATAAAACAGTATTGGGAATATATTGACACCTCGATTGATAGTTCGGCTCGATAACGACACGGTGCCACTCGAAGTGACTTAATTGGTAGTTTCTCGTGATCCATTTGGAAGACCCAATTGTGGTGGTTATGGACATGGACTTTGAACTTGGGCTTAGGTTTTTGGAGGATTGGCCCAACTTGTGACCTAACCCAACATGTTATATATATCCCATCTCTTGCCATTGTCTTGTAGTGTGGAGAGGTTGTGAGTTTGAAATGGAGAAGAGGGAAAAGAGAGAGCAACCGTTCTTGGAATTCTAGCTTGGTATCCTCCATTGTTGCTCTTATTCTTGTTCTTCCCATATTGGAGCAACCAAGAGTAGTGATTGTTGAGTCGAGGTGTCGATTTTAGAGAGCTTATTGAGCCTGGAGATGTATTGAAGACCCAACCACAATTTCAACACGAACAACCCGGTGTCTACCTCTACACGTGAAGATGAAGATAGCATCCCTTTATCGAAAAATTAAGAGGGATACAGGTTCAGGAACCAAGTATAAGCTTTTCAAATATAGATAAAAGTCCATTACTTCTGGAAATTCTTTGTGCCATTGTATCAGTGCCTGTCCTGTGTTTTTGGGTGCCCCTGTGCGAATATTAAAGAAGTGCCTCCATTTTTTATTTATAAAGTATGCGTATAGAGAAAAAAAATAAACTATTTATATAAACTCACTATAAATAAAAATGTCACATAACAAAAATATCGTTTTCAATGTTTTTCTTATATCGTTTTCATGTCATAAAGAAAATGTAAAACTAAAAAACTAAATTTATGCGTTGTAGAACCTTCAAAACATCCAAAAGCTCATACTTTCTTTAAAAAGCGTCATCGAAATCACTAATATCTTTGATAGTCAATACGAGTTGACCTGAAAAAGAAAGAAAACAACTCAAATATTATCATATGTAAGTCTTGAAATGCAACAAATTATTTAAAATTAGTTCTTTTTGCATCACTTAAATCGTCTATGCCTTTATTTCTATCATTTTCATCATGTACTTCATCTGTATTACCTACAAAATTTGTTTCATCGTGACCGTCTTTATTATTATTATTATTATTATTATTATTATTATTATTATTATTATTGAGTCCAAATTCTTCCTCATGATTTGGTTGTTGGTCATTAGCTAAATCTTCCGTTGGCATGTCAATTATAGTGTCTTTATCTTGCAATTATCTAACCACGAATCTATCAAGAACACCTTTTTGAGATTGTATTAACTCTTCACATTTTCTCATTTTCTTTCATTTATCACATCCAGATAGTTGTTTTCTAGAAAAAATTTTAATCTTTTTATCGCAAACAAACAACAAACGAAAGAGAAAATAAATATTATCAGGAAAATATAACCTAGTTTAGAAATGACTAATAAGAGAATCTGAACCGAGCACTGCACTGAATGAAGTCAACGAACCAAGCCCACTAGCACTGTACACAATTTGAACCGCGATTGGAAATCTAGGATTTGGGTTCAATATCAATATATCAAAATTCTGCATCAACATTCAACAAGTCTAAATTCATCACTCATCAAGGCTGAAAGAAATCTAACATTTTACCTATAGAGTTACGTGATGAAGGCAGAGCATAGTTGCGGCAATGGAGGGTTTTTTCGTTTTGGAACTTGGAAGACAGATAGACAGACAGTGTCAATGAAACGAAGCCGAGCAATGAATCCGGAATTTTCTTGTAACGAAGACAATGATGCAGACGCAATGAGCAGATTTTTTATTTCTAGAAAGTCGAATCTGACTTCTATTCTCGGGAGGTTTGATTTACATAGGAAATTTGGTTGTTTTGGAAGATGGGGAGTCTTTAGGAGTAGGTTTTTGATTTACAATGGGGTGAGGGGTGAAAAAAAATGAAAATTTGGGAAAATTTTAGAGTTGGTCCGCCTCTTTGCTGTCCATGTACTGGTATAAAAAAAATTGTTTTAAAAAAATCTAAAATAAAAATTTTAAAAATAATATGTTCTATTATATTTTTTCAATTTTGGTGCTCCCAAAATTATGGTGCCCTGTTCGTCGCACCTCTCGCACGGTCTCAGAGCCGCCTCTGCAGTGTATATACAAGTTTACAGGGATAAGAGACAGTGTTCACTATGTCTGCAAGTGATCATAATATATGCATCCAAACCAGCTCTTCTCTTGAATTCCCATGCATTGGTTGCATTTGAGTCGATCTCCAGTAGACAAGCCTCTATACAAATACCTATCAATCATGTAGCAGGCTTACATTGATAATTAGCCGAAGAACATGCGTACTAAAAATTGTACCAGAAATATTGTCACTCAAAATTGGCTGCAAATAGCAGTATATATGCTTCAAAATGCAATAAACAAAATCAAATTAGAATCATCACATTCTAATTCTTCAAAAGAAAACAGGTTGAACTCTTGCAAGGAGAGAACATCTTTCAAACCAGTTATGCATTTAAATCAGCTCCAACCTAAAATAAAATCTGCCATTTGAGTGGGCAAATCAAGATCGTCTCCTCGAATTATAGTAATTAATATAACCAAAATCCAGTAACATAAAAATAAATAAATTGAAAGCGATTTGAACTTTCTAAAAGCTCTCCCAAACACGGATGGCAACGGGGCGACAATGCCATTCCCCGTCCCCCCCTGACCGTAGATTCAGGGGCGGTCCCAAGATTTTTGTTCAGTGTAGGCGGATCGCCCTTGGATGTTTTTTTTAACAAATAAGGCCAAAACCTGAGGCGTGGGGGCAGCATGGTCAGTGTAATCACGGTTTTGAATCTCAACTTTCACATTTCACGTTTGGAACTTTGGGTGTGAATTGAGTGAAAATTACAAATTTAGATAAACTAAAATTAGGCCAGTTATTTGATTCATTTCAATTGTTCTTTTTATATTAAGGATGTGCTTGATTCAAAAGTGGGAAAAAAAATATTTTTCGAAAAAAATTTCTTAGCAAAATGGTAAGAATTTTTTTTTCAAGTAAATGACCTAACTTTTGCTTCAAGTGGTTGTACCAAGAAATTATTTTCCAAGCCAAATTTCTCAATCAAACACAAAAGTTGGAAATGATTTTCCTTGTAGTGATATTTTCTAGGAAAATATAAAGCAATCAATCATTGACTGGAGTGTGTTTGATGAAAGATGGAAAAGGAAATTGAAAATATTTTCCTTTCTATCTTTTATTTTCTCACCTAAAGTTAGAGAAAATATTTGGAAGAAAATTTACTAAAGTATTCATCATTTGCTTGTATCTAGAAAATCTTTTGTATGGAAAAACTGTCAATCAAACAAGAAGTAAAGAAAATATTTTCCTTGATTTGACATTTTAGTTAAAAAAAAAAAACAGTGTTGCTCTATTTCCCAAAAAAAAAATTATGGGCTGACCCAAAGTCCAGTGCAGGCATCTGGTTTGGCATTGGGTCCGCCACTACGTAGATTTATCTCATATATATATAATTTTGAAATTATTTTGATTTATTTTTAAAATTTGACATTTTAATTAAGATATTTGGGTTTAAAATTTAAAAGTTTGGACCAATTTTTTTAGTTTTGTGTTTTTTTTAATTTAATTTTAACTGAACTGTTAATCGGGGACAAGAAGGGATCGAGGTGGGGATCACCATTCCTGCCCTCGGTTCAAATAAGCTTTCTCATCCCATCCCCATCTTTGTCGGACATCTGAATTCTAGAACAAACATAGAAATTGTACCATGTAAAGATGGTTGGCAGTGCATTTATCATAGGTGTCACGTTGATGATTGTGTGATTAAAAAGTATAATTTTTTTGGGTTTACGTGTAAATATTTTATTTATAGAATGTATGGTTGAAAATGTGTGTATGTATTTTTATTTTTTTTAAGATTTTTTGAATAATGGTATCAAACAATGGCAGATAGATGGGGCACTAAGGTCATCTGCCCCACCCCATTTGAATTTATTCCATTTTTGTTTATAATTTTTCTTTTATTATTATTATTTTTGCATTTCAAACTCAATTTTTTATTATTTACCCCCAGATAATTGACTCTTCACTAATTTGTTCCCACAATCTTCACTTGCTGGTTTCGTCTCTGATATCAAATGGGGGCTAAGATAACTTGTTGAAAGCGTGTACCTTAAACTTTTAGAAGAAAGCGTATTTTACAAATGCAACTTTTAACGCTTCATCCAGATCATTTACGTGTTCAAATGATCAGTAAGTGATTGCCCTTTTAGGCTCACTTTGAGATAAATATCAAGATCTCATAACAACCCTTACATATTGGACAGAGACATGGTGTTTAAAGCCTCTCATGTTATAAAAAGTATTGCAGTCCCTGCCATTAACGATGTTGATAAAACATCGTTTGGAAAAGGTACTCTCAAATTTGAAGCAATACTTGACTATTTGCTTTCAGACTTGTGGGGACCTTCCTCTGTTTGTACACTCAACGATTTTAAATACTATTTGTTTATTACTAATGATTTCTCCAGAAAAATTTAGACCGTTTTATTGAAAACATATGCTGAAACCTTTAACTCACTTTAAACAATGGGAATTGTTGATTGAAAATCAAACAAATAAAAAGATTAAAGCACTCATAACAAATAATGGTCTTGAGTTCTGTAATCTTGAATTTGACAATTTTTGTAAGGTATGTAGCATTCTTAGACAAAGCTAATAAAGAAATGAAAAATATTCATGTGATTTTTGAGGTCCTACGTTTATCTCCTTGGCCTTGTAGAATTTTTTGACTTTGTTTTATCGTGTAAAACCTTCTTTTACAAAATCTACACAAGTTTTTATCCTTGTGCCAACAAACTTGCTCCAAATGATTTGTTCAGTTGAAACTTTGCAAGGTTGATGTTTTCCTCTTCTATCAACTTCTTTTATGGTAGCCTCAGTACCTTTACCTTTGTCGTCTTTTCCAGTAAGTTGGTTTTTTCCAAGTTAATTTCTTGCAAGAAATGTTTTTGCTCTGTCCCTCACTTGAAAAGCTTCTTCAAAAGTGATTTGAAGAGAAAAATGTGTATTGTTCAAAAAGTGATTTGAGATTATAATATGACTCAAACAGAGGTTAAACATAACAATTTTTAACCAACTATTTTACCTTAAAAAAAATAAAAAGTCAAATAAATCCAATTTATAAATTTCGCTGACTGTCGGACACACACTAAAATTAAAATTTCACTTTTTCAATAAAATTTACAGAAATCAATTTACGTTAATCAATGATGCCCTAACAAAATAAGTATCTACTATACAAAAGTCAAAACGAAATATTTAATAAATAAGCACATGACATGTCATAAGAAAGATGGTTGAATTTGGAGTTCAACCCAAAAAACGGAGTGCAATTCGGAGTTGTAGATCAAAAGTTATACACGTTTGAAGATAATTATCTTTAAATCAAATACGGAATGACTAAATTGAAAGAAAAGTAAAATTTGGAGACTAATTAGCAATGAAAATCTAAAGGTAAGGACGTTATTCGCAAAAAAAATGAACGTTGGGACTTTTTCCACAATAAGTGTCAAACGTAGGGACGTTTTGTGTCAATTACCCAAATATGAATGGGCTGTTTTGATTTTGACGAAAATGCCCTTGCATGTGTTAAATATTTACTGTTCAATTCCAAATTAACGGTGAAATGAGGTTAAATTTGACAGAAATGATGTCTCCAACAAGAAAATGTAAAGGTTGGAACGTTTAGAGTCAGAAATCACAACATTTGGACGTTTTGCACAATACATGTCAAATGTAGGGACGTTTTGTGTTATTAACCCAATATTATAAGGCCCATGCCTTAAATTGTTTTGCTGGCGCACGTAATGTGCCTAGCAGAACTCAACAGATTTTTAATCTGTTGCCCCCGCGATCGCGTGGGCAAATTTTGACCCAATCAGATTTTATTTTCTGTTTTTATTATTTTAAGTTAAGGGCGTGTTTGGCTCAATTGTGGACGCATTTTGGACCTTTTTAGGTCAGATTTTTTAGGGTATTTATACCCCCCGCTTCTCTCTTCACAAAAATCACAATTTTTATCTCCAAACCCTAGCCTCTTCTCCCACTTTTCTTTGTTTTTGCTTTGTTTGTAATTTAGTTTGTAGTTTATTTTTGATTTCAAGTTGCTAGCACCCATTGGATCAAAGTAGCAAGAAGTCAGGTGGAAATACAAATCAAAGTTCAAGGAACTTTGGGGCAAAAAAATCAAGGGAAGTGATTTATTTCATTATCTTCTATTTTTAATCTTTGATTTCTATATTTTGTGATGTATTTTTGTAAACCTCAACTTTTGTACAATATTTATACAATGGGCTAGTTGTTTTATGTTGGGATGATTGATGTAGTTTAACTTAGTTTAAGTAATTTTAATATTTGTTTATTAATGTTGAGCTTATTTCACGTGTGTTTGTTATTGAGATTATTCCATGTGTTTGATTGATCACCAAATATATGTTTTGTGAAGTACATGATAATCGAGAGATATTATGCATTTTAAACCAAATAACAAATGCTCCAGGTTCTTGTTAAGAATAGAGATATACCTTAAACCCTAGATGATCCATTGAGCTATTTTCACAAAGAGTTAATGCAATTGATTGGGCCTTAATCGACAAAGAGATATAGTAGGTTAAACCAATTGATTAGGGTTAATTTCACTCGAGAGAGGTAATTAGCTAAACTTGGAAAATCGGGTCTAACATTGTAAATGAGTAATTTATTAATTTGCATGCGTTAAGAAATTACTTAAGCAAGAATTAAGTGAAATCGTGAATCTCAACTATTTTATCTTTCATTTTCCTTATTTTAACTTGGTTTAACATTAGTTTCGTTAATTTAGAATTGTCAAAAATTCATCTTTTAATTTTGTATTTCATTTGTTAAGATTAAATTAACTAGAGCATAATAGAGTATACATTCCTCGTGGGATCGACAACCCGGACTCAGAAAGTCCACTTTATTACTTGTACGCGACCCGTGCGCTTGCGGTACATTATTTTGAGCGAACAAGTTTTTGACGTCATTGTCGGGGACTGTTTTTACTTTGATTATTACTTTAGTTAATTTTAGTTTTAACAATTTGTAATTATTTTTGTTTTATGTTTTATTTTGTTATCTTTAGTTAACCACCCAAATTCTAATCTCTCTTGTGATTGGTTTTCTTTCTATACATATTTGATTCTAATATTGGTAAAATAGGAAAGCAATTGCAATGAACAATCTCAACATGGGTGATGAATGCATGCTTGAAGAATATTCAAGTTCTGAAATTTGTTAAAAGATGCATTGTAATGGACAATGTTTGTTTTCGAGCAATAGTTTGATTACGTCGAAACTTATTGAGTTTAGACAATATTTGAAATGCCGAAAACAAGCAATTGATACATTGGATGTGAGTTACATGCTCTTGGGGGATTGTATACCGGATGATTGGGATGAGGACATCACTCTTGTAGGAGACGGTCCTCCATTATTGAATGAAAAGGTACTTGCAAAGTAATACAATGAGCTTGCCAATTTGGATGAAGATGATATGCCTATGGGGGATGCCATGTATTGGGAAAATTTTCGAATGTGGGGGTATAATCCACTCTTGGGGATTAATAGGAAAAACTTGCCATTGACCATTGACTCAAATTTTGAATCAGTCATTCAATCTAAAAAGACATCAACTAATGGAGATGAACTTGAAGAGAATGATAATTTAATCACAAAAGAATCACTTGGAGAAGTGGCAATTAATGAGGAAGAGATCAAATCAAATTCTCTCAACTTCATTGATTGTCCAATAATAGAATTTGTGATTAAGCCATTTAATGAGGAGCAAGTCTACATTGTTGAGTTTGAATTGGATAGAATATGCAAGTCCTATGACATTGGAAGGGGCAAGACACAAGTATTTCAAATCAATGAAGAGTGGGGCAAAGCCAAAAGAAGCAAAATGGGGAAGACATCAAATGCTATATTTAGAGTGCCATGAAGAATCTATGCGGAAAGTCGAGCTAATGACTTTAAAATAAGCGCTTAATGGGAGGTAACCCATTCTCTATCCTTTACTTGTTTTATTTACATTTTTGCATTTTATTTACTTTCTTGTAAATAAGTTGATTATGCCCAAATCTCTATCTTCCACATTTATTTTCCTCAAATTAGGTATTGTGAAATAGCTCCGATGCATTCTCATTTAATTCTAGTATACTCTCATATCAAACTTTCAAAGTCAAAATTTGCTTAAAACTCATTTTTAAATCACTTGGTTCATATTGTCTTTTATCTTCAAGTGTGATTTAATATTGATGTGGATGGGCAAATTGTATTGGATTTATGAGTTAGAATTGAGATGTTGAATGTGATTTAAATTTTTGGGTCATTCACCACTTAATATCCACTCTTTTCTTGTGTTTTCATAGGATGCTCACAAGGTGTTCGGTGAAATGCATCATTGGAGAAAATTGTACTCAATCGATTGGAGGCTTCAACACAAGTTTGGGGGTGGATTTTTGGTGCTTGCAATGAGATGTTCACATGCCCGAGACTACTTATGAGTGCCCCACCACTTCTTGGGATGTCTAGTAAATTCTTTCCTTTTACTTTGATTTTATTTTACACATTGAGGACAATGTGCAATTCAAGTTTGGGGGTGATTTATTATTGTGTATTAACATGTTAGATAGCCTTGCTGGCTATGACTACTTAATGTTTAAAATTGTTATTGATTCATGATTTATGACCAATATGCTACTTGTGTCTATTTTTATAAAATGCTTATCCATTCAAGATCCTAATTATCTTGAGCACAATAGTCATAATTGATTATTGGTGAAGTTTGAGAATTGTTGAAGGGTGAAGAGGTTAATGGAATAGAAAAACTAGGTTGTGAGCTTGTATTTTTAATTTTTATCAACCTATCAAATGTTTCCCAATACTCTAAATCTCTTGATCCTAAAGTAAGACAAGTTTGAGAGTGGTCGACCCGGTGAAGGAGACGGTCCAGACGTGTGATGATTCCATGGATGTTGGAAATAAATTTTGTGTGGAGTGTATTTCGCCAAGTATAAGCTAAGTAATGACCTTATGCTAAAGTTCTAAGCCCATTTTAATTTTCGCATTGCATTACCCTATCTCGAAGCCTTTTTGACTCGAGCAATTAAGTCCGTAAGAGTATCTTGAAACTTGGTGCCTTAAGTTTGAAACTCGGGAGTCACCGGCCTAAAACTCGCTACATAGGTCAATTAGAAAGCTTAATGAGTAGGGTACTCACACACACACTTGAAAAAAAAAAAGCACTTAATTATTGCATTTGCTTAATAAGTCTACCTCACTTCGTAGCCTTTTTGACTCGAGTTATTAAGTCCGTAGGGGTATTTTGAAACCTGGTACCCTTTGATCTTAAAACAATCGGGGAGTTTCCGACCTAAAGCTCACGACATGGGTCAATTAGAAAGTTTAAGGAGTGGGGAAGACACGAGCATTCATCACGTTAGTTTTTAGAAATTATGCATTTGTACTTGCATAAGGACTTTTAGATTAATAGTGGATTTGAATTACTTAGTATAAGCTTGAATGTCGAAGCACTCATTTAGTGGAGAGTCAGTACATTTCTAGATTGTCGAAATTGCCGGTAAAACACAACCAAACTAGAGTGGAAAAAGAAAATAGTGATTTGAGAGTACCCTCTAGAATTGCATCCCGGGAGAGGAAAAAAAATATTTATTGGGGATGAATGTCACGAGTGGGAAAGAAAAAGAATTGACCACTAACGGTAGCTCAAGTTTGGGGGTGTGATAAGTGTGTTTTACACACTTATTTTGCTCAAATCGTTTTATCTTGTCTCCTTATACTCCCCCCTCCCCCCTATTCTTCTGTAATTTCCATCCCCACCGATAACCACCACACCGTCGATGATATTAACTGAACGACCTGCATGTGGGGATCACAAAGGAATTACGACGTCGACAATGCTATTCCAATCTGCACAAGCTTTTCCATTTCTCATTTGCATTCTTCGGTATTTCCCATCTCATGATCGAAAATCTGTGTATCACTTTCCAGTTCGTCGAAAATTTCCTTGATCCAATTCCAACCAGATCTGGTGCCATGATGAGAAAGGTACTTTTCCACAAACCTTCCTGTCAAAGCTTCTAATATCATAACTCCTAAGCACCATACGTCTGTTTTCTTTGTTGCTCGACCGAGTTGTGCGAATTCCGATGACTTGTATGCCATCAGGATTTGCTGAATTTGGCGGAGTTCATCACGGGCTTGAGGGTGTTATCCATCCAAACTGGCTCAAATTTTTTGTCCAAAAGCACATTTCAAAATTTTAGATGACCATGAGGTATAGTCAGGCTTGGCAGCTCATTGTGAAGATAAGCTACTCCACTTTCGACTCCACACATCTCGACAAAATTGCAACGTCGAAAACGCTCCGACACCAATGATTTCACCACTTTCGGCTCCGCTTATACACCAAGCAAGGATTCATATGTATATATGAAGAAATGTTTTGTAGAGTTAGATTAAAGAGTGAATTGTGATGCTGATAATTAATTGTAATTGTAGTAGTCAAATTTTCAATTGTAACTAATTAAAAATTGAAATAAAGTTCTAATTCATAAGTTACAATTGTAATTAATTACAAAATTGAAATAAGTTACAATTGTATTTTCGACGGTGATTGTGGTGGTGGCTAATTAAAAATTAGGTGGCGATTGGTGGTAGTGACGGTGATGTTAATTAATTGCAATTATAGTTAAATTTATAATTGTAATTAATTACAAAACTAAAATAAGTTACTATTGTATTTTCGATGTCGTGGCAGTGACTGGTTACAAATTAGGTGGTGGTCGATGGTGGTGGTAATTAATTACAAATTGAAATAAAGTTACAGTTGTAATTAATTACAAAACTGAAATAAGTTACTATTATATTTTCGACGTTGTGGCGGTAACTGGTTACAAATTCAGTGGTGGTAGTAATTAATTACAATTTTAATTAAAATTACAATTGTAACTAATTACGAATTGAAATAAAGTTACAATTGTAATTAATTAAAAAACTGAAATAAGTTACTATTGTACTTCCGACGTTGTGGCGGTGACTGGTTACAAATTAGGTGGTGATCGGTGGTGGCGGCGGTAATTAATTACTATTTTAATTAAAATTACAAATTGAAATACAGTTACAATTGTAATTAATTACAAAACTTAAATAAGTTACTATTGTATTTTCGACTGTAGGTCGACGACGGGGATTGTAGTGGTTGTTGATTACAAATTATACTAATATAATTAATTACGAATTACACTAATGTTTTGCTAATTCATAAGTTACAATTGTAATTAATTATAAAATTGAAATAAAGTTACAATTGTAATTAATTACAAAACCTTATTTCTGATTGTAAAAGAATATCTGATTTTGAAAATTATTTTGATACTTTTATAATTAGTTACAAATCACATGATTTCAAAAAAAAATCATACTTAAATGTGTGTAATTGTATACTTAATACATAAGTAAATGCGTAAAATACACTTATCAAGAATTGAGGCTAAACACGAGCTATGCTATATATCCATGGACCACGTATACAAGTTGACAATATGTACTTCCAAATATTTAAGGGTTATTAAGGGCATGTGTGGCGGCCCAATATTAATTGGCAAGAAGATAAAAAAAAAATCAAAAATTAATTTACAGAATTTTTTATATCACGTTTTAATCATTCACATTTTTTCTATCCAATTTCAACCCTATATCTTACCTAAAAAATACAAATAAATCAACCAAATAATTTCAATTCCTTTTATTTTCAGCCGAACAGTGAATAAACTATAACCAAACTGCAACCCCACATGAACTAACGGTCGAATTGAAGTGAAAGAAGTCAAAGGAGCGCGTTGTGAGCAAGACAAGTTACCGTTAGAAAACTTAATGTGCAAGATAAGGCTTATTTGATATTAGCATTGTTTATTAAAATTTTGATGTTTAAAAACATATTTTTTTATATTTTTTGGAGAGAAAATATGTGTGATTAAAAGATGATTTAAGAAATTGTGATGTTTAAAAGCTTGTTTTTTTGGCTTTTACCAAACAGAGGCTTAATTATTTTTTAACCATACACAAACTTTTAATGCTAAAAGTTAGAGACGGTCGGAAGAGTGTACGAGATGTACAACTACACAAGACCTCAACGTTATAAAAGTACCAAATTTTCTTTTTATTATATGACACTTAAAGAAAAAATTTAATATAAGACACAAAATTTTTATACAAGTTATCATTTCAAATTGTCACACGAGGTACCCAGAATTTCAAGACCGACCTTACTAAAAGTCTAGGTCAAACAAGCATATTAGCCTAGGCTATGTATGAAAAATTTATTTTTAAAGATATTTTTAATTAGAATAATTTCGTGAATACATTTTTAAATAATATTGTGATATGACAAACATCGGATTGGAGGACTTAAATAGCTACCAGTAGATTTACTGTATAAACAGATAGAGCGTTACAGATTTCAGCTGGGTTTATTTGAAGGAAAGAAAATGTGGGTAAGATGATTCCCAAATCTTCGAGTGTTAAGAATTTTAGAATAGAAGTAAAAAGCAGAGAGAGACACTTTGCACGAGTACGAGCCCAAGTCCCAACAACCTATTGAGAGCTTTCTTGAATCTTGAAGCTTAAGTAAGTCCTTTGCAATTTGCTTTTCTCCTGTTCAGGCGTATAATCTTTCACTCAATTCCCTTTAATTTTGGGTTTTCTTGATTCTTCGTATAATTACGCTTCATTTTCTTTGTTGTGTTTATCTTGAATTAAAATATGATCGTGATTAATATTGTTTCTGATTTTTTTTTCATGACAAGGTTTTCTTCAGTTTGGTGTCCCACTAAGCCAATTCGGAGAATACGTTATTGTTTGATGTGAGTCTGAAGAGGGCTAGTAAGTTTTGTTATTTTTTTGCATTTTTCTTTCTTCTTTATTTAGGGCTTTGATTTCTAGGGTGGATTCAAATGTTAGATTGTTGGTTGGAGAATCCTAATTTGATGTAATATTTTTCAAGGGTTTGTTGCTACATATTGATTAGTTTGGCTTTTACTTTATTATCAGTGTCAAGGTTCTGGAAAGCTTCGGTCTGAAGGGTTTCTGTTAATTTTATTTGTATTCAGGTCCAATTCTATCTTGTGGTAGTGAGTTATTAGTTTAAGTTAAGAGAGATGTATATTGAAGACCTGCAAGAGGAGGGCTCGGAGAGTGGGGCAAAGGAGCAAGTGCTTGGTGATATCCGAGCCGATGCTACTGTTTCTTGGGAGGCAAAAAGGATTTTGGTCGGCGCTGGAGCGCGTGCACTTTTCTATCCCACATTGTTGTACAATGTTGTTAGAAACAAGATTCAGTCCGATTTTCGTTGGTGGGATAGGGTTGATGAGGTAAAAATAATAACTGAGCAGCTGAGCTATTACACTGGACTGCTTTAGATTATCTATCTTATTTCTTGCTTGCTGTTTTTTGTCTCTTTGATTATAATCTTAATTGTTAAAGCATTTATATCTTTGTGCTAATGACTTTTCTCTTTTCTTCAGTTCGTTCTGTTAGGAGCAGTTCCATTTCCTACCGATGTTCCACGCTTAAAGGCTATTGGTGTTGGCGGAGTGGTTACCTTAAATGAACCATACGAGACTTTGGTTCCAACGTCATTATATCATGTAAGCTTGATTTTCTTTGTAATTATACATTTTCATATCATTATTTACCAAATGCGTTGCATATGTTTTGAAAGGACTAAACAATTTGGATGTATCAGCATCCAATTGGTGCTAATATATCCTACTGTTGCCATCTTCGTTAGTTTCTTTGACTACTGAGGAAGTCCCTCCTAAGCTAGATCTTCTCATCTCAGTATGTACATATATCCCTGTAGAATTTTTAAAGCATGTGATGCATCAATAAATTAATTTGAAATTTATAATTCCCATGTGTAAGTTTGTTTAAAATTATTATTCATTCTGATGATTTATGGCAGTGGTAATTGGTAAAACGCTTCTGAAGTTGCTTTGACGTGCACCATTAGGTGCATTGTCTCGTTGACTCTTTCCTCTGCAAACGGATAGTAAATATTAGTGTTCAATCTGTTTGTAGGATAATAACATTGAGCACTTGGTCATTCCTACGAGAGATTATCTTTTTGCTCCATCATATGGGGATATTGACCAGGCTGTAGAATTCATCCATGGTGAGTTTTGTTTATATATTATACGGATATCCAAATTTCAGAATTTCTTTTACCAAAACAACAGGAGCTCTTGTCCTAATTTTTGTTGCTTGTCTCCAAGTTTAGTTAAGTGGATTTGCATCCTGAGTAACTTTTTTTTTTTTTTTTTCACTTTCTTCTGTTTGATTTTTGAAGACAACGCACTTTGTGGAATAACAACTTATGTCCATTGTAAGGCTGGCCGAGGCCGTAGCACTACCGTTGTACTCTGTTATCTGGTGCGCCCAACTGCACATAACGTAATATATATATATATTAATATTTATTTTTGGAGATGCATATTTCTAATAAAGCCCCTTTAGAAGAACAGGTTAAACACAAGCTGATGACCCCTGAGGCTGCATACAATTACGTGAGGACCATTCGGCCAAGGGTTCTGTTGGCATCTTCCCAGTGGCAGGTGTGGTTGATTATCTGAAGCTAGAGTTTGTTTATTTTTTTGTGGACCTTTGCTGTTTTTAGGGCGTTCTTTAATAATCATAAGGTTATCAAGATTGTTATTTGAAGCTGATAAAATCTATTCTGAAATGCAGGCTGTTAAAGATTACCACCACGGACTGAAGAAACCGAAAAAGGTGGACCTGGAAGACTTTGATGCTGATGATGATTCTTTGATATTGGTAACTGAATCAGACCTTGATGGGTACGAGGAAAACAACATGCTGGCTGGAGCAGCAATTGCCAGACTCTCATGGCTGTGGCTCCGTTGCCAGCCAGGGCAGAAAGTGCCGATTGCAAGCCATTCTCATGGTATTCGTGTTTGTTGAGACAAATGTTCACTCTTTATGATTTTTCTTCATTTTGGATACGTGCAAAAAGCATCTCATTTAGGATGTTGGCTTATGGAAGCTCCTTTGCACGGCATGGTACAGGTTTCGAAAAGTCGGATTTGGTAAGTGTCGATTGAGACTATAATCTGTGTACTGAGTTGTTTCTGTGAGTAGGAATAAGGTTGTAATGTGTGTACTTAGTTGAGTTGTCTATCAATTGTGGGGGTGAAAAGACATTATTATAGGTGTAAAATACTGAAGCCATATAGGAGTATGGTACAGATGATACTTGGATGTTTTAACTTCCCCATACCGATCTACATTTTCTTCATTCTCATTCTCATTTTCATTTTTATTTGTTTTTTATTTTAAATGTGGATTTACATTTTTTTTTTTTTTTTTAAACGGCTTTTTAATGGAGGAAGTGCAACAAAATTTAGATTGAGACAAAGTTGCAACAAGGGGTAAAGATTGTGAAAGAATATAGGGGTGAATATGATTCAGTTTGATGATTGTGACAAACTGTCAAACAGAACCACTTTCAACGGTTTGTAATTTTTTCAAATCAAACTAAACCACTTCAATTTTAATCAATATATCAATCTAAAATTCACATTAAAACATAAATAATATAATTGAAAATATTGCAAACTAAAGTTCTATAATTGATAATTCTAAGCAATATAATGCAACAATATGATAGAAACTTTTTAATCTCTTAGTTGGTACTAATCGTCGCAACAATTGTAATTTTAAGACTCTGTATGGTAATAATGTAAAGATTTATAAATTGATTTATTTATGATTTTGATGAAATTAATTAATACAATCAAAAGAATGCAAAAGCATTCGTGTCAGCGGACTTTAACGCATTGTAGATTTTTTCATGCATGGGACCAACATAAGCGAAGAGCGGATTTGACTAATAATCTACACTATCTTAAAAGTATGGATAGTGAAGAATCTTTTACATCACCATTTTGCTCTCATATTTTTTGCCCTAAACCAATTATACCATTCTTTAATATTCCAATTAACTAATTAATTAAGTTAAACAAAATAATGACTTATTAGTATGATCTCATAAACACATAATAATAATAAAAAAAACTCCAAATGTAGCCTTCATATTTTTTGCTCTATACCAATTATACACTCCTTTAATATTCCAATTAACTAATTAATTAAGTTAAACAAAACAAGGACTCATTAGTATGATCACATAAACACATAATAATAACACAAAAACTCCAAGCTAAAATATGCACATTACATTACACAATCATAGTTTTCTAGGTCATTTCTCAAACCTTGCTTTGTCACTGTAGAAATTTTTCAAATTATTATTATTTGGGTCATCAATTGTACTAGAATGAAAACCATAATATCGTATCTACTCTACACTATCTTAAAAGTATGGATTGTGGAGAATTTTTCACATCACCATTTTGCCATCGTATTTTTTACTATAAACCAATTATACCCTCCTTTAATATTCCAATTAACTAATTAATTAAGTTAAACAAAACAAGGATTCATTAGTATGTTCCCATAACACATAATAATAACACAAAAGCTCAAAACTAAAATATGCATATTATATTATACGATCAAAGATTTCTATATCATTTCTCACATATTGCTTCGTCACTGTGAAATATTTCTCTCTTTATTGTCATTGTAGAATTTTTTTAAATTATTATTGTTTAGGTTACCAATTGTACTAGAATGAAAACGACAATATCGTAATAGGCTAAATAAATAATTTTTTAATTTGTCTCTAATTTTTTTTATATAAATATTCTATAATCATTTTCTTTATAAGGTCTGAAGATGGATATTTGAAGTTAGTGAAAGGAAAAATGGCTAAAATGAGTAGTAAAAAATTTCTTCATAATTTATTTAACACCCAAACCGGTACAAAGCTTGTGTCTTGGTGAATTTTTTCTTACGTCATATTTTCTCAATTTGAAGCATGAAATTGACATCAAAATTAACAATATTTTGAAATTTTTATTGAAAAATCAACATAATTTATTTTTCCTTACAAATTTTCAATTGATTAAATAACAAAGAAAAATATGATTGCAATTCTATTCTACATTCTCACTATTTTAAAAGTATGGATATTGGAGAATCTTTCACATCAACATTTTGTCCTCATATTTTTGTTCTAAACCAATTATACACTCCTTTAATATTTCAATTAACTAATTAATTAAGTTAAACAAAATAAGGACTCATTAGTATGATCCCATAAATATATAATAATAATAATAACACAACAACTACAAGCTAAAATATGCACATTACATTACACGATCAAAGATTTCTATGTCATTTCTTACACACTGATTTCTTACACACTGCTTCGTCACTGTGAAATGTTTCTCTCTTTATTGTCATTGTAGAAATGTTTCAAATTATTATTGTTTGGGTTATCAATTGTACTAGATAGAAAACGACAATATCGTAATAGGTTAAATAAATAATTTTTTAATTTGTCTCTGATATTTTTTAAATTAAATATTCTGTAATCATTTTCTTTATAAGGTCTGAAGATGGATATTTGATGTTATTGAAAGGGGAAATTGGCTAAAATGAGTAGTAAAAAAATTCTTCACAAATTTTTTAACATCCAGACCATACAAAGCCTGTGTCGTGGTAAACATTTTTCTTACATTATCTTTTTTCAATTTGAAGCATGAAATTGACATCAAAATCAACAATATTTTGAGAAATTTATTGAAAAATCTGCATAATTTAATTTTTCTTACAAATTTTCAATTAATTAATTAAATAATAAAGAAAAATATGATTGAAATTTCAACAATTTTGTAAACTTTCTACTATTTAATGCAAATTGTCCTATTCATTAATATTTAAGTTCTTACGTCCTTTAGCAAACTCATTGAAGGAATTACATCATTTACTATACAAAGACATGCTACATATTTTTTTCAGATTAATTTCGAGCACACTACTTACTATTTCTTTGTTCAAATTTACATAGTATTTTATTTTCAATTTAAACCGATTACTTCCTACATCAATATCTTTTTCTGGAGATGCATAGAATGTTCAACTATATGTCACACTATCGCATAAAATTTTAAAGCAAACACCAAATGTCTTTGTAAATGTCAAAAACAAAAATAACAAAAATTATGAGACCTCAACAAAAACTATTGTCTGCGAAAAAAGTTTCATTGTAACTATAATGTTACATTTTAGTTCATTGAAATATTGCAAATTTTATTCAAAAACTATTTATTACTACAAAAATTTCACAAATTATTCTTCCTTTACATAAGATGTGTAATGTACAAAAAGGTATTGTAGTCAAAACAAAACAAAACAAAACATTACATTTCGATTTATTCAACATTTTCACATTATATACATAAAAAAAAAATCATATCTACAATTTCAATTTTTTTCTTTTAATAATATTTTTTACCTCAACAACTTTCAAAAAATAGTATTAATTCTACGAAAATATTGTGCATAACATACATCATATACGTAAGACGTGCAACGCATGTACTTGCTATTAGTTCACTAAAATGTGCATCAAACATGGGCTACATGTGGTGGTGTATTTTATTTTAGTTTCAGACTCTCCTTAGCTTCAATATTATTCTATTTTCATCTCCAAAACCCTAAAACTGCAAATATGATTATTCATATTTCTAACTTCTACTTTGAGGTTGCAAAGTATGATTATTCATCTCTCTTATACATCCATTGCACTTTTCACAAAAAAATAGAAAAGAAATTACCAGTTGAGAATGGAAAAACAAGTCAATCAACTGAAAAATCTGTAGAAATCAACCGATTTGAATAGGATTTTGCAGATATTAAATTTATTCTTCAACCGACCTGTTGATCTTAGGTTGGGGACTATGGTTATGACTTGTGATCTTGGAAAGGAACGTGAATTTTTTTTGGGTAAGTTAAATATCTCAATAATGAGGATATGGACTGTGGGCATGTGTTTCCCATTGAGGTTAATTTTAGGAGATTACACCCGCCTTACTTTTAAAAATACAAATTCATAAATGAAATCAAACTTATATTACTTTAAAAATAAAGTCTTAATTCAAATTTTAATTAATTTAAAAATTTACATAATAATATTCTATTAATTATCCAACTATATCTCAATTTTAAATCACAAAACACCACTTCAAACCTAATTATTTATCTCTCTATCCTACATTCAATTCATTCTCTCTCAACCACTTCTTCACATGCAGGTCGCATCCCCAAGTTTTCCAATGGTTTTTGGAATGCTGCTAGAGAAGTTGTTTATATAGAAATCAAGCCTAATTAGCGAAACCATCTTCCAATTGGAATATGGTAGCAAACCGGACAATTGATTTCTCGAAAGGCCTAATTCAAATAATGATGTAAAACTTTCAGAAGGAGTAGATCGGAGGAGGAGGTGGTCATTGTCGACTTTTACCTTGATTTGAAACTGTGATCTAATTTTTTTCTTGCGACCTTAGAAAAATGGTGATCGGAAGAGGAGGTGGGGGGGGGGGGGGGTGCACCCGTGGTTTGTTTGTTGTTTTCGTGGTGAGAGTGGAGCTTGTCATCGATCTCGTGGTTGTGATGATAGCGACGACGGTGGTTCTTGGTGATCGGAGGAGGAGGAGGAGGAGTTGGAGTTGGCAGCGGCGGTGGCTGTGGCTGTGGTTGTGGTTGTGGTTGTGACTGTGACCTATAATTGTTTTGCTTCTGACCTGTGGGATTATTGGCTTAGAACCAAACAAACAAGCCCTTAGAAATGCTATCTTGTTTAACATAAACTTGTGTGACATTTCGAGGATTACTTAAAGTAATCGGGGGCAAAAATAAAAAAAGGGCTTACGACCGTTAAAACAAATTGGGAAATAATTTTTAGTAGTTGCATAAATTTGTTAAAATGTTTTTACAAGTTAATTTTGGACTTGAGTATTTTTTGTAAAATGTGGTCAAGTTTTATAAAAAATGTGCAACAAGTTTTTTCAAGGAGGTGGTGCATTTTTCTCTTGAAAATGATTTTCTAGTTTTCTCTCTACAAAAATAGAACTTGAGGTTTTTTCTTCAAAATAGTCAAGGAAAATTTTATCTTCTTGATTGGATTGAGAGTGCATGTGGTTTTGGTTTCCCAATGGTATGGTTGTGAACCCACATTTCGATCGATAATCCAATTCATGATTTTGGCATTCTTGGAGAATTATTCTTGGTGTTCTTGATTTTGTAAATCAAGGTCAAGATCCAACATGACCTTAAAAAATGGTGGTTGTTAC
This sequence comes from Ligustrum vulgare, assembly GCA_963555705.1. Classification (NCBI taxonomy): domain Eukaryota; kingdom Viridiplantae; phylum Streptophyta; class Magnoliopsida; order Lamiales; family Oleaceae; genus Ligustrum; species Ligustrum vulgare. The sequence continues at coordinate 12,531,200 of OY743181.1, forward strand.
AAGAGATAATGGTGTTTGTGACTTTGGATCTTAAATAATTGTGACTTAATTGTCACCTATGATCAGAAATAACGATGGTTGTAATTTGAGATCTTGAATAATTGTGATCTAACCGTGATTTGTGACTCTAAAATCAGTTTGTGATCTAAAAATTATTACAAAATCCAATTAATAACCTCCAAACATGTGATCATATATGTATAAGAAAAACAAATCTCAAAATTAAAAGAGTACCCGAAATGGCCTTTAGAACGACTTCTTGGGCCGGGTCGTGCTCATTATCATCATCATATGAAGATGAGGTTTCATTCTGCGAAGAACTTAGAGGTCGAGTCCTTCTTGAATATTGCACAAGTTACATCTAACTTCGGTAATTTTGCGACCACAATGGGAATTGGATGTGCTAACATTTTGTGGGATGGTGTAAAATTTGATATTTTACTTTTATACCATAGGGGCCATCATGATTCGATAAAGAAGACAGTTTTGAACACATTCCTGCATGCTATTTTTGAAATCATTTGTCTTGAATTTTGATTATTTAACAATTTTTAAGAGTTCGTTTTGCCTTCAAACTATTGAATGAAACAACAATCTGCAGTGGATTTAGTTCCTAATAAATTTATTTTTGGGTAATGCAATGATATGAGACCTGCACAATATTCACCATCAATTAATAGAAAATGTAACAATTTAAAGTGTGTGCATATATATATATATATATATATATATATATATATATACGATAATGATAGTTACACCTAAACAATCCGTAGATGTCTCGGGATAATTTCTTTTTAAATTTTGTTGTTTTCCACAGTTGTTGATGATATTGGATGTCCGATTTACAGACATCTATGAATTGTTCATAGTTTTCTTCTTTTTGAATTTTCTCATGATTCAAAACCAACAGATGTTCCCTAAAAATGTGCAAATTTTAAGTTGGGACATTATTTAAAATTGAAAACAGTAAAATGTCTAAAATAAATAGCAAATTCGAAATATTACCTGAATTTATTCCAGATAAAAAAAAAATTACAAAATAGAAATGAAGAGAATTTGTGGAATATTTGATGAGGGTAGAAATTACTTGAATATTTTTCCACAAATCTTGCAAAATCTTGTGAATCTTGCATGATCAAGGTTTGTTTTGTGAAAATTAATGTATTATTACTTCATTCAACTGAAAAAATCTGAGACCATAGAACAAACTTTCTTCCGAATGACTCATTTTATGTTTTGACTTCCATAGGTGTACTTGACCATAGAAATCAATGGCTGCAAGCATTTGATAATTTATTATATTAATTTATGCTCCTATTGAAGTAATAAATCCTAAACAAGAAGTCAAACTTAGACAAGAATATAAGTGCAGTAGCAAGTGGATGAACTGAACACTAAACTAATTCACAGAAAAATTCATAAAGTTAGCATGACAATACTATTCTGCGGTTGAATTTTGCAAATTCTATAATTTAAAGCTATAAACTTCTATTAAAAAAGAAACCATATTACTAAATTCATCGTCAATCTAACATATAAATTTAAAGAACCCACACGCCTCATCCCTCCAATTAGCGTTGCAGCTAAAACAGATACCAAAACCACAATAAATGGAGAAAATAATACTAATTCCAAGTAAAACAGCAAAATAAAGTGAATTTTGACATCATACACGTAAAGAAATTGTTTAATTAAAAATTTTCACTTGCAAAAATCCCAGAAACAATGAACACTGACCGGATGAAGAAGAAAAAAGAAAATGGGTCAGCTGAAATTGCTTGTCAAATCAAATTTTGTGGTTGATTTATGAATCTCTTGTATTTAAACTGAATGGAAGTTGTTGATTCATGGATGAAGCAGCCAATGTTGGAATCACCGATGGTTCAAGTTGCTGAGAAGTTGGGTCAGCACCAGTTGGTACTTTCGGTCTGCTCTCTTCTTGCTTACAGTTTGAGAGGGGAAATTTAGAGTTTATCTCTGGATGGAAATCGGGGCCTTCGTTGTGGAGAGAGATCTAAGTTGTCGCCTTTTGGAGAGGGAATAAATGACTGTGAAGATGAAGATAAGATCGGAGAAGTGAAGTAATACGTGTGGATGAAGATAAAGGCACGTTAACTATTAGAATACAGATCATGAATAGTTTAGAAGCTCAAGTGTGAACACGATGGTTACTATCATGAATAGTATCATCCATCCTCTCTTTTAAGGTAAGAGGGATATAGAATATAGATATAGAGTGTGTTTGATTCTAATTAAAATGAATTTTTTTTAAATGAATAGTAATTTTTAGGAGAATGAATTGTTGAAATTTTGTTGAAAAGTCAAATATTGTGGACTTGAATTTTAATGAATGATTGAGATTGAATACTGTAACAAAATGAGAAATTTTTAATAAAAACCAAACTATACATTACAAATATGTCAAAATAATTGAGAAAATATAGAGTTATTGATAAAACCTTTTTTTTTAAGCTTTACAATGATTTTTCTAGACATTTATTCATCATATATATACTCTCCTTGTGCTCTTGATTTCACTCCAAAAATGTCAAGAAATTGAAGAGGAAAATAAAATAAAAAGGAAAAAAAGAATGCAAAGGAAGAAAAAAGAAGAAAGAAGCAGAATGCGGCCTCAATCCCATTTTCAGGTTTTAAACATTGCACCATTGGTCCCTGAAGTTTGATCTTGTACAATTTGGTCCTCAAATTTTGACTTTCATATCAATGTTGCCCTCCATAATTGCAGTCAATATCCTCAACTTTTGAAACTTGTGCACTTTGGTCCTCAACTTCATGTTTTTGTATGTTTTTTATCCCTCTTCGCTCATTTTGCTTTTTTCTCATTCCATGAGTGAGTCTTGGCCTACAAAAGCAAATATTACCTAATTGTGAGTAGAATCTCATTCATTTAATCAATTATAAGCATATTTAGGTATTAAATAAGTGTGCAAAAACACACTTAATAAATGAAATGGAGTAAAATAGAAGGATCTGAACTCGAAAAAAGGCTTAGTTCATTGTTCTTATAGTAGTTTGTTTATTTACGAGGTGAGCGTTTTCACGTTCAACAGGTTGGACCTTCCATGTTTATCAGTTCAAAGCAATTCAAAGTTTTTGACATCGAATTAATAAGCATTCAAGATTGCAATAGGAGAAATATTGGATTTTATTCTAATGTTGTGTGTAACTGATCTTGGCCGGTCTTGAGTCATGAGCTGAACATTGATTACTCCTTCAAATGTTGTATGGCAACTAAACCTGAAGATGAAGATCACTGTTGAATTATTATTCTTTCTGTAATTAATTTTACTGCTCAAGCATGATATTTTCTTCCATTTTGATTTATTAATTAATTATACTCAAATATACTTGTTTATCTGATTATATGTTTAATTATTTTTCTCATGTATGCATCAACGGATCAATTTCACATGGTAATGTGGAAGTTTACAAAGATTTCAGCTTATGATTGTTAGGCTTTTATACATTATATACTGAATTTTGCAAGGTATATAAAAAATTGACATAATGTACTTAATTTGTTTACTCGTACAATGTGATATTTCGAGTTTCATTAATGCCTAATTTGTGTCAAGCAGACCTTTTTGTTACCAGAATTCTTGCTCTTAGACCGAGTACAAGTTTAAAGCAATTTCGTTATCATCGTCAAAGTCCGATTATCTATCTTGCTCTTCAATTTCTCTACTCAAAAACAAAAATAAGTTCTAGGAAAAGATTCTAAGTAGTTTTAGGAAGGTACTCATATACACAAGTTAGGAAAAAAGAGATCCACGGGGCATTAGAGAGATGAGGATGATGAAAATAGCATAATTTTTGGATCAAATGCATACTCATCTCTTAGTTTGTTGCTCATAGTCACCTTTTATATTCTTCGTACAAGTGTGCAAACATTCTAGTGCATCGTCGAGAATATGTATGAGTAACGTTGTGATTAAGATTCAATTAGTAATTATTGTGACTGAATATGTCGATCATTTTACTTATAAGTCTCTAATGTATTATGTATTATCTTGTAAAAGTATATAAATGCCTATATCAAATGTTCCCCTCCTATTGGACCAAACTTCACCATCGCTCATAGGTTGTCGTTCATCTAACTTATTAGTAAGAACCGGACGAGTTGGGAATGATTTTGAGCAACAATCGATACCGAATACCGAATACACAAATACGTATGCCAAATTCCTCTTCCTATTGGACAAAACATTTACAATGACACTTGTAAAAACTTAGAATTCACTTTGTATGTCATACTTTGTAATCAACGCATTTCAATTCATTAACATTTTGCATTTCTAAATTAAAAGCACTTGTTCATTTTGCCAAAAACAAATTCAGGTTGGAGGTGCATATATTTGTAATCCAATAGTTACCTCTGTTGATAATGTAGTAGTATTAAGGTCCATTTCACCAAATTTTTTCCCTAAGGTAGATTTCATCCACTGGAACACAATATTGACAGAATAGTCTGCGTGAGAGTGAGAGAGAGAGAGAGAGAAAGAGAAAGAGAAGCGTACAAGTGGTTTGAGGCTTTGGTTCTGCCTTCTTTGATATTCTTACCCTGAATTCTCTCCGACTCTTCCTCACCTGTCTTTTTTCTTCCTATAAATACAGATTTACATGTACATATCTCAAATATATGTAAAGAATTGATTTTTACCTACTTAGCTATATAGCTCTGCATCAATCTATAATTTGTTGCATCTGGGTATTAGTGGGATATGTTAAAGCTTCTTGAATGCGATTGTTCTCTTGAAGGGCAACAGAATTAATTGCAACACCTGAAATTTAAGGGTTTATTATAAGGCCCACGAGGTTAGAACTCTTAGGTTTGAAGTGAAATGCAATTTACTTTTACTCACTCTCATGCATTTAAAATTACAGATTATGCAATCTCTGGCTTGAAATTTTGTGAATTGTTTGATTATGTTATTCTGTTCTTGCGTACAGATTTAGATTGTGGGTCGGCTTAAGAATTCCACCTGTAGGTTCGAGATTTATGTTTCTTTGATACTATAGGGCATTCATTTTACATCATTTCTGGAAGCTTTTTATGGTTTCAGGCTTTTGATTTTGTGATTGATGTGTTTCTGAATTCTGGGTATTTTTTTGTTCATTTCTTAAATATTGATCATTTGATGTGCAAAGGATGCTTGCTTCTAGGATAGTGTCTGGCGGACCCCTAGTTATTTGAATGTTTGTGTTTTCAGGTAATAGGAAATTAGTATAGAAGTTCAGCTTCATCGTTGAAATCAGTTATAGAGTGGAATTGATACTGCGATAGTCGTTTCTGGTTTTCATGGTTCATAAATGAAGCCAAAGGGAAGTCCCTTGAAGATAGTTTATCGGGCCTTTAAAATACTTCGGCTTTATTACTGAGTTCAGAGTTGCGGTTGTGGGCATCATTTCTGTCATTTATATCCTTGCTGCGTAATAGTTTCTGAGCTTAAACCATTGAGTTATGAATTTCTGTGCCTAAACCATTGAAGTATGACTAGAAGGGTGCGGAGGAGGGTTTCAAAGAGGGGCAAAGAAAAGTTGGATTGCCAGGAGATTGATGAGAATTTGCGTTTGGAAGAGAAAGAGGTACTTGATTGGATCAGGTTACCCGATGATACAGTAATTCAGCTATTTTCATTTCTTAACTATCGTGACCGAGCTAGCCTGTCATCAACATGTAGGGCATGGAGGATTCTGGGAAAATCTCCATGCTTGTGGCGGGCATTGGATTTGCGGCCCCACAAGTGTGACACTGCTGCTGCTGCTTCACTTGCCTCTCGGTGCCAGAATCTTCAGAAGCTTCAGTTCCGTGGTCTTGAATCTGCCAATGCAATTATAAATCTTCAAGCTAGGAATTTACGTGAGATTAGTGGTGACTGTTGCAAGAAAATGACTGATGCTACCCTCTCTGTGATTGCAGCCCGACATGAAGCGCTAGAGTGCCTGCAGATTGGGCCAGATTTCTGTGAAAGGATAAGCAGTGATGCAATTAAAGCCGTGGCAATTTGTTGTAGACCACTGCAGAAGCTTCGTCTCTCAGGTATTCATGAAGTGGATGCAAATGCTATCAATGCTTTGGCAAAGCATTGTCCGAATTTAACAGAGATCGGATTCATTGACTGTCGGAAGGTTGATGAGACTGCCCTGGGAAATGTTGGATCCATTCGCTTCCTCTCAGTTGCAGGGACAACTAATATTAAGTGGAATTTAGTTTCACAGCCTTGGAGTAAGCTGCCTCACTTGACAGGCTTGGATGTTTCTAGAACTGATATCACTCCAAGTAATGTTTTAAGATTGTTTTCATCCTTCCGTTGTTTGAAGGTTTTGAGTGCCTTGAATTGTCCAGCACTTGAGAATGATGCCGCCTTTGTTTCCAACAACAGTCACAAAGGTAAAGTGTTGCTTGCTGTCTTCACGAACATTCTTAAAGGAGTAGCTGCCCTATCTGCCGATACTAAAGAGGATGAGAGGAATGTTTTCTTGAATTGGAGAAAGTTTACAACCAAGGATAGGGAATCAGAGGAGATCATGAACTGGCTAGAATGGATCCTTTCCCATTCTCTTCTACGTGTTTCTGAGGGCAATCCACCAGGCTTGGAAAATTTCTGGCTCAACCAAGGCTCAACTTTGTTGCTTAGTTTCATACATAGTGCCCAGGAGGAAGTTCAAGAAAGGGCGGCCACGGCTCTTGCAACATTTGTTGTCATTGATGATGAAAATGCTAGTATAGACACTGGCAGGGCTGAAGCAGTTATCCGAGATGGTGGCATACGCCTTCTCCTAAATCTTGCTAGGTCATGGCGGGAGAGTCTTCAGTCAGAAGCTGCTAAGGTAAGATTTCTACTAATATTGCTATTGTAACTTGTAAGCCAGCAGTCTATTTTCTAATGTTCACATTGCTTGAACACGATTGATCCCTGTTGTTCATCTTTTCCAAGTCCTATTTGTTGGAGATTAAAATCAGATTTTTAGCGAATTTTGATAAAAGTTGATGAGATGTGTGGTTAAGAAGTTGTGAGACTATGCTTTGTCCTTGCTCTTTTTCTTTTTTTCTTTTTACCCGAAAGATAATAATATAATAGTAAATCAATTTTCAGCAGATCATTATAGCTTTATCATTACTTACATTAGGCAAAACTCTGTTCATATTCATTTTTCTTAAATATGTAGGCCATAGCAAACCTGTCGGTGAATGCTAATGTTGCAAAAGCTGTGGCAGAGGAAGGAGGGATCAGTATTCTTGCAAATCTTGCCAGGTCCATCAACAAATTGGTTGCGGAAGAGGCTGCTGGAGGACTGTGGAACCTTTCTGTTGGTGAAGAGCACAAGGTTGTTTTTCTGTTATTTATATGCATTAGACTTTTATAAGATTTTCTGCTTTATTTTTAAAATTTTCAAATTTCTTCCAGAGTGCTATTGCTGAAGCTGGTGGTGTAAAGGCTTTAGTTGATCTCATCTTCAAATGGTCAAGGTCCACTGGTGGTGAAGGAGTTTTGGTATGAGCCAGATGAGTTTAAGTTCCTGTTTGTAACTTTTACCTGTGTTTTTTCCTATAAAAACAGATTCTTTCAAAAGTGATTTATCTTATTGGTGCTCAAGGGGATTGTAGTTGGTTCTTTGCGTGTTTCAGGAACGTGCTGCTGGTGCATTGGCAAATTTGGCAGCAGATGATAAATGCAGTATGGAAGTTGCCTCAGTGGGCGGTGTCCGTGCTTTGGTAACACTTGCTCGAAATTACAAGGTTGAAGGAGTGCAAGAGCAGGTAGCACTAAAAGACAGTTTTAAAAAATGAGTATCTCACACGTGTTAACCACCTTGATTTTCAGTCTGTTTTACTATCTAGTAGGTAGGACAACATGGTTTGCAAGGGAAGGAAGCTTTAAAATACAGTAGGAAGGCATGCATATTTCTTATGTTAACCATCATGATTTTAAAAGATGTCATTGCCAATAGTAGTTAGGACGTAGTAATAATGGTTCCATGCTAGAATTGATAATTAATAACCAGGATTCACAAGAATCTACGCCAATAATTTCACATGTTCATGTTGCGTAATTGAAGGTTCATCATTAATTTTGTTTTTGTACCTATCATCTTTCGTCGCTTACTTGCATGAATATTCTAGTCTATACATCTCTCACTGTACAAGTCTTTTCCTAAATAAGATGCTAGTTTCAATGTGAATTTATAATTACACCCTGAACAAGCTGTTTTGAAGAAACTAGGTTGTGGGAGTAGCTTTTTGAGTTCTTTATCATATGGTGCACAAGAACATAATACTTATGCATTAATCATTAAATTTACAAGACTGACCATGCATATTTTCTTATGCGCTTTTCAAAAGGCTATTTCTTGTAGTATGTTGGCCAATCTTTATCCTCTACGCTATTTGAAGCAATTTATTAATATCATTTCCAGTGCATATTGCTACGTTCTATGCATTATATTTTATTAGTGAAAAGGGTATTGCAAATAAGTTCTTCGAACTAATAGATGTTACTCCATGGGTGTTTTACCTTCAATTGCTCTTCAATTTGTAAAGATGTTCATATGGAAGCAAAATTGAATTCAGTTCTGACCAATATCCCTTGAGGTTATTATCCAGGCGGCTCGTGCCTTGGCAAACTTGGCTGCTCATGGAGATAGCAATGGTAACAATGCTGCTGTTGGACAAGAGACAGGATCTCTTGAAGCTCTTGTACAACTCATCCTCTCTCCTCATGATGGTGTCAGGTTGTGTATTTCGCTGTTGTCTTGGTCACTATTTTCAATTTGTTTACACTTTTGCATGGATTAGGTCATTTCTGCATTTTTTTTTTTTTTTTTTTTTGGGCATTTGGAAAATATTTGTTGCCTGTAAGAATGAGAATATAATGCCGTTATTGGCTGATGTATAGGCAAGAAGCTGCTGGTGCATTATGGAATTTATCCTTTGATGACAGAAATCGAGAAGCCATTGCAGCAGCTGGTGGCGTTGAGGCATTGGTATGACAGTCTTCTTCTTCTTCTTGATCTTAAAATTGTCTTTGTCACAACATTCGTAGATAACATGTTATGCTTCCTAGTCAAAATTAGTTTACAAAAAATTATAAGATGTCTTGAAACTACTTATAAGTTTAATAGAGATGCGAAAATATCTGTAAATCATAAAATTTATCAAGGCATAAAAGTTCGTTATAGAACTGTGCTTAGGCTGTGGGTTTAAACTTATATACATCCACGTTCAGGAAAGAATAATAAAATTTGGTCAGTTTTCGCTGTTGCTTAAGCACCCTCACATGATGGTGTCTCATCACTTTTTCCCCTTCAAGTAGTCCTGAAAAATATATAGCAGAGAAGATATATTGAAGGTTGGGCAGGGTATAGTTTTATGGGGTAGTTGAAAATGATGAAGGAAGAATTGAAAAAGTGGAATAAAGGAGAATTTGGTGATGTAAGAATGGAAAAAAAGGCAATTATGAAGAGGATTGAAGGAATTGACAAGGAAGATGGCAAACGGAACATTGGGGAAGAAGAGAGAGCAGAGAGAAGGATATTAAAAAGACGATTAGAGGAATTGATTACAAGGGAAGAAATTTCATGGAATCAAAAAGTAAAAATTAAAGGAGTCAAGGAATGGGACAACAACTCTAAGATGTTCCATAGAATTTCTAGTGGAAGGAAGGCAAATAATTTAATCAATAAATTGGAGGGTAGGGATGGGAGAATCTTACATACGGAAAAGGAAATTGAGGAGGAAATTATAGATTTCTTTGAAGAGTTGTTCAACAAGAAGGAGATAACTAGTAATGGAATCGAGGGGTTAGAATGGGCAACTATTGAAGAGGAAAGGAAATTGAAATTAGAGGAACCTTTTCAGGAAGGAGAAATAAAGGATGCTCTTTTCCAATGTGATGGAGATAAAGCGCCGGGGCCTGATGGTTTTTCGATGGCGGCGCTAAAGGAGGGCTGGGAAGTCATCAAGGGAGATTTGATAAAGGTTTTAAATGAATTCTTTGAGGATGGCATTGTAAATGCTAGAGTAAATGAAACATTCATAAGTCTGGTTACCTCATTGTACAAGATAATAGCGAAGGTCCTATCTCTGAGACTTAAGGAAGTTATGGAACAAACAATAGATATGGGTCAGTGCGCTTTTGTGAAAGGAAGGCAAATTTTGGACTTGGTTCTGATTGCAAATGAGACTGTTGAGGAATATAGGACAAAGAAGAAGGAAGGAGTGGTGCTTAAAATAGACTTTGAAAAGGCATATGATCACGTTAGCTGGGAATTCCTAGATTTTGTGTTAGAAAGGAAATGCTTCGGTGGAAGATGGCGAAGATGGATAAGGGGCTGTTTGTCGTCGGCAAACTTCTCAGTTATGATCAATGGCAAACCAAGGGGTAAATTTGGTGCATCTAGAGGGTTGAGGCAAGGAGATCCACTATCACCTTTTCTTTTCATCCTAGTTGGGGACGTTTTAAGTAGATTGGTCAACAAGGCTTGTGATATGAAGTTATTGGAAGGATTTCAGATAGGCAGCAAAAAAGTGAGGGTCTCGCATCTACAGTTTGCAGATGATAGCATTTTCTTTTTGGAGAATAAGGATGAAAACATTGAAAACCTTACAGGAATTTTGAAGATTTTTTCAAGGAGTGCGGGACTAAAAATCAACATGGCAAAAAGCACGGTTGTAGGCATTAATCTGACAGAAGAAAGGATTGAAGACATTGTGAAGAAGGTTGGTTGTGGTAAAGGTAATTGGGCGTTGATTTATCTTGGATTACCTCTAGGAGGAAACCGAAACACTTATTCTTTTTGGAATCCAGTGGTGGAGAGAATTGCGAAAAGATTGGAATGATGGCATAAATGTGGCTTATCACGAAGTGGGAGCCCAATGCTCTTGCAATCGGTTTTGGAAAGCATTCCTACTTATTTCATGTCAATTTTTAAAATGCCGATGAAGTTGGTGAAGATGATTGAGAAGATGATGAGGGATTTCTTCTGGGAAGGTAAAGGTGAGGGCTACAGCGACCATCTAGTTAAATGGGAAGTGGTTACAAAACCGAAGGAGAAAGGAGATTTAGGGATTGTTAACCTTCGCTTGAGGAATTTGGCGCTTCTTGGTAAATAGCTATGGAGGTTCCCTTTAGAATCAGAGTCACTTTGGCATTCTATAATCTACAGTCGGTATGGCCTTCACTCAAATGGACGCGATGCATGTATTGATGTTAAGTCCACTTCTCGGGCACCATGGAAATCCATTACAAGAGCATGGAATACTTTTGAGGTAAATACCAAATTTGTGGTTGGGAAAGGGGATACAATCCGGTTTTGGTTAGATAAATAGATGGGTAACCAAACTTTCCAAACACTTTTTCCTCGGCTTTTCCGATTATCAAACAACAAAAATTCCGTCATTAGTGACATAATATCCCTCCCAGCAAATTCCACTCCGATTTGGAACCTTGGATTTTATAGAAACCTTAATGACAGAGACATTGAAGAATTTTCTCCCCTCTCCAATCTGCTTGAAAAAATAACTATTGACCCATTATCATCGGATAAAAGAATTTGGAAAGGTCAACCATCTGGGGTCTTTTCATGTAAATCATATTTCTACTCCCTGTGTCAATCCTCTTGCGATTCTAATTTTTCTTAATTCAAATTTATTTGGAAAGGTATGATTCCTACAAAAGTTAGAGTTTTTGCTTGGTTGGTGTCTTTGGGAAAGGTTAATACTTGTGATTTGTTACAACTTAAGAGGCCTTTCTGGTGTATTTCACCTTCATTCTGCATCATGTGTAAAAAGGCCAATGAAACAATTGATCACCTACTCATCCATTGTGAATTAGCTAAAGGAATTTGGGATAAAATGATGAACATGTTTGGAGTATGGAGTGCACTGCCTAGACATTGGGCTGATTTGATTCTTATCAAATGGAATCTTGGAGATAATATGGGAAATAAGAAGATCTGGAAATTATTTGTAATGACAGCAGCGTGGATCATATGGTCAGAAAGAAATAGAAGGATTTTCGAGGATGTTGAAAGAACAATAGAAGACATTTGGGATAGTATCATATTTTTTACAGGATTATGGGCTACAACAGCCGGTCTTTTTAGTGGTTTAGACAATTTCATGTTTCGCTTAGATCCCAGGAGCGCTTTATGCAATACTGTTATGAGTAATTCATAAACTAGTATTTAACCGTACTATAGTATAGATTTATTCTTGTCAATGATGGACATCTTGTCCACAACTTATTTTGTAATTTCATAAGTTAAATTTAATAAAACTTTGTTTCCTATCCAAAAAAAAAAAAAAAAATTCAACATACTGTAAGGTTAAGTAGGATCACTCTGGTTGTTTTGGTGCATAATTTAGCATGCTGGTTTTTGGTTAAGATCTTCCTCTTCTACAATAGGGTTCTACTGTTTCTGAAAACCTTACATTGTAGTACTTTATTAGAGTCCGATATCTTAATCTACTAAAATCTTCAAGTCTTTGTTTTGTCTAAATAATTTTTTTATTTTTATTTTAAAGGTTCTATCCCAGTATATGTATTTCATCATGTTCTTTAAGAAAGGTGGAAGTCAGCTAGAACATTGAACCGAGAAATGGGTAGAAACTATTCGAAAAATCAGACCATAAGTATACGCATGCACGCACAAGCTTGTGCCAGTCTATAATACTATTTAATATAAATTTGCATTTATGAGTTTGTTATCTTTTCATATATGCTTGATTGCTTGTGGATTGACCGGAATCACTCCCCCCTGCAAGTTGTCGCTGTCTATTATTAGGCATAAAAACTTAGAGGCAGGCTGGCCACAAACCAAAGCTAAAGATCTGTTTGGAAACTTCAGAAATGGGCTAATCTTGTTTTTGGACCAATTTGGTGGGGGCAGTTTATCGAAGGGTGTATAATTGTTCTTTGGCCTTATGTCACGAGGTAAGTTATGACTTATGAGGTAAAAATGGATTTTAACAACTTCCATAATAACTAAAATTACGACAACCTCTACTAGTGGATTGAGGTTATAAATGTGGTTGTGGTCTATGACTCTGCTCAAAATGATGGGACCAACCTTTTTTAATGCACATGCAAACCAAGTAATACTCTTTCAAAGTTGCACTAGTTTTTGTTCCTCAGTGGACCAATGCAAAAATAGCTTAAATACGGGAAACAATATCGACAATGTCCGGTTTTCCTAGACACAGTACACCTCTCCCATCCCTCATTCTCCTCGCAACTGAAAAGGGAAAATGAATGAGGAAAATGGAAGTGAATGGTTATATATTATGTGGTAGTTGTGGTCATCAACGAAAAAAATCTAGAAAGTGACTTTTTATAAGTGACTTATTTCATGGCTAATTCCTTTCCTAATTTTTTTTTGCTTATTTGATCAAATTTAAAATTCCTTCTCTTAGTTAACATGTTGCGCATCAATTATACTGCCTACCTAGTTTATAATCATAAGGCGTCTCTCCTCTTAGCATCAATTAATTATAATTTGGTTGCATTATCAAGACAATGTGGTATCCTTAATTCCTCTGAGAGAATGTGAGAAAGAAGGATATAGAAAATTATAAGGATATGATCCTAATACACAATTACATGGAATTTTGTTTTTACTTATGGTTAGTAAAATATATTTGAACCACTCAAAAGTCCAAAACCTTCTCTGAAAGAGCTATATAACTTCTCACCTGTCTCTGTCCCCCCCCTTCTTCCGGCTCCTTATTCGTAGAAAATGTACCTGCTTGTATGAACACAGTCCTTGAAACATGTAAGTATCTAACAGCATAGTTCTTGAATTAGTTAACGGTATCCTTAAGGCAGTGGAAATCCTTTCTGTAGTCCAGAGAACATTGCGGTTATAAAGTTGCGTTATCAATTTTAAGCGGTTATTCTTGATTATGTCACTGTTTTCCTACATCACATTTCAATGAATTGAACAGAACAGATCTACTATAAAAAATGCAAAAAATATTACTTTCATTAAGTCATCGACATAAATTGCATTGCATAAGCCAGTTGTGCAACACTTTCTGTTTTATGCAACCTTTTTCACATCTTTTCTTTAGGTGAAGTGTTATACTACTGATAATTGTCAAATATAAATTAGTTTTTTTAGTTCTGGAAAAGATAAACTTTCATGTACACACCGACAATTCAATCTTATGTGGCTGTAGGTGGCTCTTGCACAGTCCTGCTCAAATGCTTCTCACGGCCTTCAGGAGAGAGCTGCTGGTGCTCTATGGGGATTGTCTGTCTCAGAAGTTAATAGGTATGAATGAGCAAGACTTAATTGTTATTTGCATGATACTACCATAAAGCTGGCACCGTAATGTTTAATGTTTCAAGATATTCTATGAGCTCAACTCTGTTAAGGACTTAGAGGTAAATGACTTGAATGATTCTGCATTGTAGTTTGAGATGCAAATCATATCAACATCCTGCTCAATCATCTTGGTCCCAGTCGATGGACTTGTACTTCCTCTAAGAGTAAAGGAATAGTCTGCCATATGGCGTTTCTATCTCAACTCTAGGGCTGCTGAAGAGATCCCACAGGGAGTGGAGTGCTTAATGGAGCATCTTCCTGGATGTTCCCACCCAAAATAATTGTTTTTTACTGCATAGATAGATATTTTTAGTTATGTTTTCACATGAATAAAACATTGTAGGGTACTCATTAATGCACTTGTAGAACAGTGCATATTGTGTATAATTTCAATTAATAGGTAGATCATGGTTGTAGCTATCATTGTATAGGTTACATTTTCCTACCACTAGAAATTTATGTATCACATTATATGTTTCTTTTTCGATAGTATTGCGATTGGCCGTGAAGGAGGCGTGGCACCACTAATATCATTGGCACGATCAGATGCCGAGGTAAACAATTATTTGTGAATCGTCACTATTGTCTTTTCATTTGTCTCTTGGTTTCTTGTTTGTTACGATGCACTGACACGTGTATTCGACACGCTATTTTGAAAAAATTACTAACAAGACACGATTAAATTTTTCGTTTATTTTATAAAATTTAATTTTATACTTGTTATTAAGTTTCTTGTTGAAATATTTTAAATATGAATACATATTTGTTATTTAATATTATCTTTGTGTTAAAAATATATAATATTTCTAATAAAGAAAGAAAAATGACTATAGTAGAGTGTTTGAGGAGTGTCGGATACGAGTTCGACACATATCGGACACACTATCATGGTATTCACTCTCTCCTACATGACATCTGGTCAATTGTTAGTTCTTATTTACCTTGAATTGGGTTTACTCTTGAATTTTGACAATGCCTGCTTTTGTTGATTTCTTTTCAATCTACATAATGTGATCTTGATTCTTGAAACTAATTCAATTTCTCTTACATCAATGAATTCCCTTCTTTCTGTTATGGAGGCCCCATAAAGAGTACCCTTAATGCCACTCTAAGCTTTTTGTGCTCTCTCTCTCTCTCTCTCTCTCTCTCTCTGGGTTTGTGGGCTGCCTAAAATTCCCTTCTTTCTGTTATGGAGGCCCCATAAAGAGTACCCTTAATGCCACTCTAAGCTTTTTTGTGCTCTCTCACTCTCTCTCTCTCTCTCTGGGTTTGTGGGCTGCCTAAAATTCTTTTTTTAAGTCATGCTCTATTTATTTTAATCATATCATATCATCCTCATTTAACGAATTTAATTACATTGTAGCGCTATCAAGTTAATAGCAAAAGGAAACATTTTTAGCTTTGGTGTTAACTTTGTTTGTAATGCAAACCAGTTCATGGGATATAACAATTGTCTTGAAACTTTTTCTAATAAACATTAATCACTAAATTATGTCGACTTGTAATCATACCAAAAGAACAAAAATAGGTATGACCTAATATATGACATAATATTAAAAGGAGTTTCTCTTCAAATATTTCTTTTATGTACTTGATTCTTCCTGGATACTGCAAGAGATATAAAGCTTCTCATCAATCTATGTCAAGGATCATTTTTTTCAGGAAAAATTGTTTCTTGCCGCAGTTTTAAGTGGTTACATAAAAATTTCATGTCTATTTATACTTTCCATCGAGAATTTGGTTGTGATTTTAGTGGGTGTATTGTTCATGAACTACATATATCATAGTATACAGCTTCACATATCAAAAACTATTCCCATCGTGAAATGCACTGTTATGATGCTTGATATGCCACTTATTCTTGTTTATGTAGTCAAGATTTCCTTCATATTATTGTAGGATGTGGATTAATCTTTATGTATTTATCCACTTTTAGGATGTCCACGAGACTGCTGCAGGAGCTCTTTGGAATCTTGCTTTTAATCCTGGTAATGCTCTTCGTATTGTAGAGGAAGGAGGGGTCCCTACCCTAGTTCGTCTCTGTTCTTCTTCTGTATCAAAAATGGCACGATTCATGTCTGCGTTGGCACTGGCATACATGTTTGATGGAAGGTACCTGTTCATCTTCATAACCTGACATCCTTACTCTTCACGACCCCGTGTGAACTGGAATACATGTTCTCTTTTTGCTTAGAGTGCCTTGTATATTCGCTTAGGGACACATTTTGGCAGGAAGAATGTATAATACATATGATCTTGACTCTTGAGACCCGAATAAGATTAATACACATCTGCTAAATTTGTTACTTTGCCATTAATGCATGCTGATGCTATAAAAAAATAGGGGAACCATTTAAAGAGCCTAGTCAACAATATTTTAATTTAAATGGCCCACCTCTTTTAAGTTTAAAAGGTCTCAATTCATGACGAAAAATCTTAAATGCTCTTAATTTAAGCAGGCAGAGTTCCGCTTTGTTAAGTATAACAAAATGACACTGCCTTTTCGTGATAGCTCTTCACAAAATGGCAGAGTTTTGTTTTGAGGCCGTTCATGAAAGCCGAAAACTGATTTAATGTAAAAGGAAAGAATATTATAAATGTAAAAATAAGATTTTACCTTGCATTTAAAGTAAGTTGATGAAGACAAGAGATGCAATGTTACTATTTAATTAATAATAAAACAAAGAAAAGCCAGCAAGAACCTCCTCCTTGTTGGTTGTGGATTGAAGTTGAGAGAAAATTATAAGTTTTTTTTTTCCTTTCTTTTTTGTAGTGAAATAAATGAGTGCAGTAGATAGAAGTTGTTTGTGAGTTTTTATTTTAAGTTTCAAATGAGTGGAGAGGATATAAGGTTTTGGGGAGTTAAAATTTTGAATTACAAATTCCCTCCCAAAATTCAAAGAGTGGCAAAGGATTTGATATTTGTTTTCATCTATGGGTATTTAGACAAAACATAATTATTTTCAAAGGCCATAATTATTAAGAATCAATTGAAGTGGCCGTTTGAACTAAATTCCACTTAAAAAAGTATTATTACACATCAAAACTCTCCTGGAAATCATTTGGTCGTTATGCCTTGCAAAAGGTAAAGAAAGTTGTGTATGAAATCTTTCTCATTCCATTTACGATTTTCTGCAATGAGCTCTTCTAATACAGTTAGTGCATCCAATGGAAGTTCTTCCATTTGTTCTACTGAACCAAATAGCATGATGATCTATAGATGATGTCTACAAATAAAAATCCATAGGCCATTTTAGAAGTTTAATGCAAGAACACTGCTTCACACTAAGACAGTCTTTCTCCCTTTGACGTTCACTTTTGTAGTAGTGTGTCCATTCACCTTTATATCTCAAGAATACACTATGTAGGGACACTGAAACTTTGAAGCTCTTGGGACTTTGTTATATCTTTACAACTATGCTGATTTCAATATTAATGCTGACTTTATCTTCCTATAAATTTAATCATTATGCAAGCCTGGTAAAGTGGTACTTGCACATTGAGAATCTGACTGATCATCCTACCTGGAAAGTAATGACAAGTCCAGTGTTCTTTGGACCAATAATTTTAGTCTAATTCTAATAGTTTGGAACTTACTGACAACTGGAGTTCTTAATTCAGTACAGGTGTTCTGCCCCACTGTTGAACTTATAAGAACCAAAGCACAAATTTTTTTGGGGAAAAAAAGTCTGAACATGTTTATTTTCCTATGATTTTTATTTTTTTTACTTTATATTGTTAGAAACTGAATTTTACCTTGAAAAGAAGAAAAAAGTGGTTTGCTATTATCATTTTGTCAACATCATGCTTTTCATTCAGTATATGAAAGTTCAGACAAGATGGCTGTGGAGTTATATGGTGTTAAATATTAATGGGAAAACTTGTGCATGAACAGGTGTCTAAGACATGGGTCCAAGAATGTTTAATAAATCTTAAGATACAAATAAATTGCCCACTCTTTTAGATGCAATTGGTAATTTAACATGCTATTGCAGCATAGCAGGATTCTCAGTTCGAGAGTCACAGCCACCACTTATGGGTGTAAAAGTCACGTTCTGCACATTTTGGGGCATGTTTTAATATAAATAAACCAAATTATTGCTTGCTAGCTGCTTTAATTTTTGGATGAGCAGATACTTCCATTTTAGACTAAGATTTGCATTTGAATTGGCATGTTGAAGCTGTGCAACGCTTAAATAATATATTTACAAATTGGAGCACACAATACATTTTGTTAGCGATTGATTTTAGATGTATATTAATTCCCTGAAGGACCATTAAATAGTTTCACGTGCACTGAGTGCAGTTGCAAGGAACGGAATGGATGCAGACTCAGTCTTTGGTATCAAGGCTTGAGTGCTTGATGTTCAAACCACTAGTTTCCTTTTGTTTGTATATTAGACATTGTTCGTGTTGAATAGGTTCGACTACATATGACAAAATTTGGTGGCTCGTTATTGTGATGGAATTTTTCTTCCATTGCTGCTTCTTTTTTCTTTGGGAAAGGGGGAGGTATTGGCAACAGATCTTGAAAAATTGGATGCTGTGTTGCAGAATGGATGAAAATGCCCTGACAGGGACATCCACAGAAAGCACTTCCAAGAGTGTAAGCCTAGATGGTGCTAGGAAAATGGCTTTGAAAAACATTGAAGCTTTTATCCTGACTTTTTCTGACCCGCAAGCATTTTCTGCCGCTGCTGCATCATCAACTCCTACAGCACTGACGCAAGTAACAGAATCTGCTCGGATTCAAGAAGCAGGTCATCTAAGATGCAGGTTCCTCTCTCTCTTAAGTCTCAAGTTGCAATTTCATCTTGTTGGTACTTACTGGTTATAACATTGACATTTTCCTTCTCAATTCGTCACTGCCTTTACAAGAATTGCTGATAGGCAACTAGAAGTCTGGCACCATGACAAATCAACCTGAGGCATTTATTTATCTTTGTACTTTACCATTGAGTTTCAGAAGCTCACTATATTCTAATTTTCTGTTCAAAATTGCTGATAGTAACATATATCTTCATCATCAAAGCTGATTATTTTTGGAGTCCGCTAACTTGATAAACTTGACATTATCTGAAGATGACTCATTTAACTATTCTAATCTGTAATTGATTCCATTTTTCCTGAGTGCCCCCACCCAGCTGGAGAGGGGGGGGGGGGGGGGGGGGGCGCATCTGACATCATATTTCTACCCTTCTTATATTGATTTCAGAAGCATCAAGTCAATCTTCATTATTATATATATTAAAGAATTTAGAAATAGGAGAATTGAGAAATAATTTTCTTATTTCTTACCTCACAACAATACAATCACACCTTATATATAATACAAATTATGCAAAGAAAGGAAATAAATAAAAAAGGAAACAAAATAATCCTCTAAACAAATCAACATAAAATCAGCCTAAATCTTTCCTAATAATCCCCCTAAGCTTGCTCCAAAAGAAACGGGATTTCAATACTCCCCCTCAAGTTGGATCATAGATGTTAATCATGTCCAACTTGCTAATGAAATTATCAAAACTTTGTCGTGGTAGCCCCTTGGTGAAGATATCAGCCATTTGTTCTTTAGTAGGGATATAGATTATATAGATGACACCTTCTTCCACTTTTTCTTTGATGAAATGTCGGTCCACTTCCACATGTTTAGTTCGGTCATGTTGTACCGGGTTAAGAGAAATGCTAGTGGCTGCTTTGTTGTCACTGTAAAGCTTGAGTGGATACTTTATAGTGACCCATAATTCTTCCAAGAGCTTTTTTAACCATAAGCCTTCACATATCCCTTGTGCTATTGCCCGAAACTCAGCGTCCGCACTGCTTCTAGCTACTACATTCTGTTTTTTGCTTTTCCAAGTCACCAAGTTTCCCATCACAAAGGTACAATATCCAGTAGTTGATCTTCTGTCTTTGATGAGCTTGCCCAGTCTGCATCTGTGAAGATTTCGACACCCTTACTTTCAGTTTTTTTGAAGAATAATCCTCTGCCTGGAGAGCCCTTGAGGTATCTGAGGATTTTGAATACAGCTTCCAAATGTGTTTCTTTAGGTGAATGTATGTGTTGGCTCACCATACTAACTGCAAACGCAACGTCGGGTCTAGTATGTGATGGATAGATTAATTTCCCTACTAATCGTTGATACCTATCCTTTTCAACGGGTTTTTCCTCTGCCTGGAGAGCCCTTGAGGTATGTGAGGATTTTGAATACAGCTTCCAAATGTGTTTCTTTAGGTGAATGTATGTGTTGGCTCACCATACTAACTGCAAACGCAATGTCGGGTCTAGTATGTGATGGATAGATTAATTTCCCTACTAATCGTTGATACCTATCCTTTTCAACGGGTTTTCCAACACTGCATCTGTGAAGATTTCGACACCCTTACTTTCATTTTTTTTTGAAGAATAATCCTCTACCTGGAGAGCCCTTGAGGTATTTGAGGATTTTGAATACAGCCTCCAAATGTGTTTCTTTAGGTGAATGCATGTGTTGACTCACCATATTAACTGCAAACGCAATGTCAGGTCTAGTATGTGATAGATAGATTAATTTCCCTACTAATCGTTGATACCTATCCTTTTCAACGGGTTTTCCAACATCCTCCAACCTTTTTCCAGTTTCAATCGGTGTGTCACTGGGTTTACACCCTAGCATACCAGTCTCAGTTAGGAGGTCTAGAACGTACTTCATACCAGTCTCAGTTAGGAGGTCTAGAATGTGCTTTCTTTGGGATACACTGATACCCAATTTAGACCTTGCCACTTCCATGCCTAAAAAATATCGCATTTGCCCCAGGTCTTTTACTTCAAATTCTGTGGCCAAAACTTTCTTTAATCTTTCCATTTCAACAGTATTATCTCCAGTCATAATAATATCATCAACATATACTATGAGAATTGTTCTCTCCCTATTATCTATATGCTGGTAGAAGATAGTATGATAAGATTGTCCGTGCTTGTAACCTTGACCCTTAACCACCTTTGCAAATCTATCAAACAAAGCTCTTGGAGATTGTTTCAAGCCATAGAGTGACTTTTTGAGTTTACACACTTGATTTTCTTCACCTGCCTTGCAAAAACCTGGTGGTATTGTCATATAGACTTCTTCCTCTAAATTTCCATTTAAAAACGCATTTTTTATATCAAGTTGTTGGAGAGACCAGTCCAAATTCACTGCTAAGGACAAGAGAGCTCGAACTGTATTTAGCTTTGCTACTGGTGCAAAGGACTCTGTGTGATCAATACCATATGTTTGAGTGAATCCTTTTGCAATGAGTCGTGCTTTATATCGATCAACTGTTCCAACAGTTTTATACTTCACCGTGAAGACCCACTTGCAACCAACGGGACTTTCCTCTAGGTAAATCCACAACTTCCCATGTTTCGTTCTTTTTCAGTGCTCGCATCTCCTCCAGTACTGCCTCTCTCCATTTAGGAGCCTCCAAAGCTTCCTCAATATTTTTTGGAATTGTTGTGCTATCAAGTTTAGAAATAAAGGCACGAAAACCAAATGACAAAGTATCGTATGACACAAATTTTGAGATGGGATGGAAAGTACATGATCGTGGTTGTTTTCGAATAGCAATAGGTAAATCAAGATTAGGTGACTCAGAGATGAGAGATTCAGGGTTACCTGATTTAGAGGGAGACTTGTTGATGTCAGGATCTATCATCGGTTCTGACTCCTTTGGTGCCTCGGGTATGAGAACTTCCCTATTCCTTGATTTTGGCTTCCGTGAATAAACAATCATTTCCTTGTCATTTTGTGTTTCAACATCTCCCCTTGGGTTAGAATTCCCTCCGGTTAATGACACTTCAGGATGAAGTAACGAGGTGGTAGACTCAGTGTTTGTGATGGGTGGTTTCGGTGGTTTTGATATGGTGGGCTAGGATTGGACAAGAACTTGACTCTGATACCATAAAGAATTTACAAACAGGAGAATTGAGAAATAATTTTCTTATTTCTTACTTTACAACAATACAATCACACCATATATATAATACAAATTATGCAAAGAAAGGAAATAAATAAAAAAGGAAACAAAATAATCCTCTAAACAAATCAACATAAAATCAGCCTAAATCTTTCCTAATAATCCATAAGCTTGCTCCAAAAGAAACGGGATTTCAATAAATATGTTTTGTGCTTTTCACATACCTCCGTAAAGTCACTAGTCGTGCTGAGTTCTACATATTCCATCCTTCCTGTGTGATTTAAAGAGCTTTTTAATCATATGAAGAGATGGTTATGCTTGTTTAAAATGAGCAAGACTTTGTAAGCTGTTATTGGCACATGCCGAGGTTGATTTAGAAAGAGAATTCTTTGAACTGACACAATTAGTTGATAAGCGCTGTGAAGCAAAAATGATAAAAATAACTTTAGGGGAGAAATTATGGGTTTTTATAGTGCCAAAGCAAATTGGTGGTTTATGTATTTGATGTATTATCATTCGCAAATAAATTCTGACCTTCACCAGCCATTTTTCATGTATTCCCAGTTCTCAGTCCTGGATTCAAACTCTTTGCTACATATATGCTTGTGTTTGTGCACACAGTAATCCAAGATCACAATAAGCAAGTTTTTTTTTTCTCTGATTTTCTAACAGGTTACCCTTGTCCATAAAGATGTAAGCATACATAATTTTCTTCCCTTCTTAAAAACTCTGTTATTTTATTCCTCACGTAACATAAGTTATAGTTTTACTTAATTTTCTTGGGTGGTTTTATGGTTTTTCTGTCTAGCCATTTATCTAGTACGCTTTCCAACTTCTGCTTGATGCATTTATTTTACTCAGTGGAGCGGAGATAGGAAGATTTGTTGCGATGCTAAGAAATCCTTCTTCTATACTAAAAGCATGCGCCGCGTTTGCTCTTCTTCAGGTAGATGATTCCTCTCTTTTTCTCGGTATCTATGCATACATCTTATGCACGAGTCCACATTTATCTAAAACTGTATGTGTTGACGGTAGCCTTGAGTGGTACTTTCCCAACAAACCTCTTGAGGTTGTGGGATCGAATCCTTGGGGCACGCGCCAAGCCATGGTGGGACAAAAAACCCCTTCCCATGGGACAACTCGTGTGTTGCGGGACGCCCAAGGATACAGTCAACAGCATGGAACAGATAAGATATCTTACATTTGGTTAACACAAGTCATTACATTTATTGTAGTTTACCATCCCTGGTGGCCGGCATGCACAGCATCATGTAGGCCTTCTGCAGAATGCTGGAGCACCAAGGGTGCTACGTGCTTCAGCAGCAGCAACAGGTGCTCCACTGGGAGCGAAAATTTTTGCACGTGTTGTTCTTCGAAATCTGGAGCAACATCACGCGGGATCTTTGGTCTGAGGAGTAGCCGATGATAATAATAATAATAATAATAATAATTCTGCAGAAATGGATGTTTGAGTAGTCGGAAAAAAAATGGTCCGTGAAACCGTCAAATGAGGGTTCAATGGATTGTCTTTGAGCTTTCACCTTGTTGTTTTTCTTGCTCTATAAGCTCTTCCTAAAGAGCCTGCAATTCTGCCACCAAATAAGATTGTTAGAATAGGTTATGTGTGATTTTTTCTTCTTCACTTTTCATTATTTCTCAGTTCAGTTATAAACATGACATTTGTGCATATATGCTATTACCTTCGTACCTTATGTTGTGAAACTGGAACTTGAAACTTTCTGGGCTGCTACTGTTTTGATGTTAAAGACTTGCATCACATTCTAGTAGCCTTGTCATTGGCTGTTGCCGGATTCTTCCGTCCATTGATGCATATCCTGGTGACGTAATTTTCTCGAATTGACTCTTTTTTCAAATTCGATATGTTGTTTGATCATATATTTCATTATAGTTCTATGATCCGGAGTACCATTTTCTATTTGACCCCTTTGAATTCTATATTTGAAGTTGCTGTCGAATTCATTAAAAATAATTGATGCAATACATTTCTTATGTACTATATTGGTTTTGAATCAGATTTCGGATCAATTTATATTGATTGACTGCCTCGATCGTGTTGTTGCTAACAACTACCACCATTTTTGGTTTTGGATCAGCCAAATCATTCCTATAGTAGATTCGAGCCTATTTTTTTGATCCTTCAAGAAAAAGATTCTCTCTTCATAAAATAGGAGGTAGAACCAATAAAGATTTCTTTCTCGATTCATTCGTGGTCTCATTCAAGAATTTTTCTTATTCAAAATTGTGGTGCGGATAGATGAAATAAATCAAACAATAGATTTTTCTAGAAGGATGAAATCTTATTGGAAATGTTTAGAGTCAGTTCATCTTTTAGAACCTGACACGCCTTGGATATGTTGAAATATGATGAATTGAGATAGTATTTATAAATACGTAATTATCTTAAATATGTTAATCATTTTTTCCCGTTCGCCTGGAATGGACAAAAGAAATAGCTTATTGTTTCTTCAACAACTTTTGATATTTAGTGGACCTCTCAATGGGTTCGAACCTAGATGAAGTTCTGATCATCTATCAGAGAAAAAAAACGAAAGGGTCTTGTAGGATTTTTCAAGAAATTATTTGATTACTTCCAGAAGCAGATGAGCTGACGAGGGGCTCAACCCGTTTACTACCTCTAGGTCATGGCGAGTTGTTGACTATTGTGGTGGTGGTGATAGTGGTGAGTAGTTGATGACTATTATGGTGGTGGTTGTTGTGAGTAGTTGATTATTTTAGTGGTGAGTTGTTGATTATTGTGGTGGTGCTGCTATTGAGTCGTGGTTGTAAATGGTGATGGTGATGTGAATAGTAGTGACGATGAGGGGTTTTGGATTAGTGTTGATGGGTTGTGATGGTGGTTCGTTATGATTTGTGGAACTGTTTTTCATTGTTGAGGTTGGTGGTTGTGGTTTTTGTACCCGCGACTAGTA
Source organism: Ligustrum vulgare (assembly GCA_963555705.1). Taxonomy (NCBI): domain Eukaryota; kingdom Viridiplantae; phylum Streptophyta; class Magnoliopsida; order Lamiales; family Oleaceae; genus Ligustrum; species Ligustrum vulgare. The sequence continues at coordinate 12,556,435 of OY743181.1, forward strand.
ACCTCAAAATTTGTGACTTCAAAAAATATATTTTATTTGAACATATCTCTTACTTTATTACACCAGCCTCGTGACTCTAAAAAATTGTCACTTGTGACCATTGATCTCAAAAAATTTGTGTCTAGAATTTCTGTTCTTGTAATGACATAATAATTTGATAAGTTGTAACCTAAAAATAAGTCAAGATTGAGTTATTTGACATTTTCTGACCTACAAATTTGATAATATGTGATCTTGAAATTGGCTGTGGCTTAAATAATTTGTGATCTACTATTTTGATAAGTTGTGTTATTGAAATCAACTTGTGACCTAAAAAATTTGCGTTTTGTGATCTGAAATTATACAGTGTGTGACCTTAGTATATATAATTAATACAACATTTTAATTATTTAATTTAATTAATTACTTTTAATTACAACTTGATTTTTTAAATTTGAAAAATATTTTATCAATTTTGAAATTTGTATTTTTAATTCCTTATTTATTGTTACCATGGGATAATATGAGCTAATTAGACCCAATCACATGTTTACATTAAAAATTTATAAAATCAGGTAACTAGAAATTATTTTATCAAATCAGTTATTTTCCATACGGATAGAAACGTACAAGCAAGAACAAATGACTTCATCTCTCTCTCTCAATCCTTCATCTATCACGATTGTTCATACTTTTTAATTCATTTGATTTGATTTTACTCTTTGGATTTAGGAGTTGTTTGGCATTTCTCCTAGTGTTATAAACAAAATTTTCCACTCCCAACATGTAATTTCTTGGCCTTGGAATTGATTCGAAAGAGCTTAGATGATTTGCCCGTCGAATTTTTTCGCTTCATGAGATTTCACTTTAGAATTAAGCAAATTTGCGGGTATGTATTGTGATGGAGATAAAGTGGCTGCCTTAGGTCTCAGTAATTCTCAGGGCTGATCACCGGGATAAGTGGTCGGATAGACCCAACGATCGGGAAATCGTTGGACCTCGCAGAGTTAACCATATTCCTTGATTGGGTCAATAGGTCTTTGCCCTAAACCTTGTTTCATTTGAAGAACCTCGGGTTTCTTGCTATAACCTGGAACTTGATTTTCGACGACTCTGGGCTAGCTTCGAGGACTCCAAACTCTTGATCTTAGCTTCAATCAGATAACCGAAAGCATTCCTTAGTCCATCAGAACCCTACCTACATTTTCCAACATTATTCTCTCTCACAACCTTCTCTCCGATTCTATTCCAAGCTGAACTAGTAGCCCATTATTTTCTTATTTTTAGTTCAATTATTTGGATTGGGCCTCTACTAATTCGGTATAGGGATAAAGTTCAATTTGAGTTGGAAGGGATTCAAGAAGGTTCCATAACTCTGTCTCCCACCTTCATAGTAATATGGCTGCATGTTTTATGTTTGGGCATTAGTGAATTTCATAGGGCTATCTATGAGTTTAATTATTTTTATTTTTACTTTTACTTTTTTTGGTTGAGGTAGTAGTGATGTTGCTATTGAGATAACGGTGATGATGGTGTTGAGAGGTTAATTAATTAATTACAAATTACGAAAACATACATTAATTTTACGAATTCATTAATTACAGTTGTAATTAATTATAAAATTAAAATAAAGTTACAATTGTAATTAATTGTAAACTTTAATTCATTATAGAATGTAATTAAGTTGCAAATTTAATTATAATTATGGTGAATGCAACTAATTCAACTAATTTTAACAAAAAATATGTCATGCTTTACAAATTTATTAGTTACAATTGTAATTAATTACAAAATTGAATGAAAGTCACAGTTGTAATTAATTGTAAAACGTAATTCATTGCATAATGTAATTAAGTTGCAATTGTAATTAATTACAATTTGTAACTAATTCAATAAAATTTAAAAGCAAAATGAAATCCTGAGTTACTTGTAATATACATTTAAGTTATAATTGTAATTAATTACAAACTTTAATTCATTACATAATGTAATTAAGCTGTTGTAATTAATTTTAAAAGAAAAATGAAATTTTGAGCGATTTGTAATATACAATAAATTACAATAATAATTGATTAATTGTAATTGTAATTAAATGCAAAATTGAAAATAAGTTGCAATTGTAATTAATTACAAGCTGTAATTCATTACAATTTGTAACTAATTCAATTAATTTTAAAAGAAAAATGAAAGTTCGAGTCACTTGTAATATACAATTAAGTTACAATAATAATTAATTAGTTACATTTTGTAATTGATTACAAAATTAAAAATAAGATACAATAGTAATTAATTACAAATTGTAATTGATTAAAGAATGAAATTAAATTGCAATTGTAATCATGAATGTCCAGAAAATTGGACTTGTGTTTGGTATTGATGATATTTCAACACAACAAATATGCAATTAAAGAGTGGGCTTTCAAATTGAAAATTGTAATTAATTACATATTGTAATAATATATTATGAATAAATCAAATGAAACTATATACCTATTGATTTGAGCCCTAAATCCATTTGCTAATCATCCAGATTTTGATTGGCAAATAGCTTTTGATCGGCACAATGAACAAGCATGCAAAAGTACATGTTTTTACAGTAAAAACCTCATTTTACAGCTAAGGTATGCATCAAGCTTGTAATGAGCCTTTTGTTTGAAAATAAGCCACCATCAATTAATCAAAGTCATGTACATATAAAATATGTATTGTTTTGTATAGGACAAAAACCAAACCTAGCAGGACGTTGAAGGAACCGTCGTTGACTATCTCAACGGTCATTACCGAAGGTCATGGATAATAGTTGTTACTTGGAACTAGTTGCTCAACGAGGTCACCCGAATAGAATTTTGAACGGGCATTTTGTCAAGCATTTCCCGGGTCACAACTCCACCGTCTTTATTCATTTGGTAGTAACATTTGACAGAAACCAAAGCCAAGCTCACAAATACTTTTTGGCAGTTCATCGTGTATATTTAATTCACTAAAGCATTCTGCAAGTGCTGATAGCTTTGTCGGGGGCCAAGAGTAACCACTATGGTGTCGCTGCAGGTGCATCTATGGAATGAGTTGAAATTACCCCTTAATGGCCTCGACAATAGCAAGAAGATATCAAATCACGCCATATGTTTGTTGAAGAAAACTTTCTCAGATTTTGACCAAAGCTTCCTGGGCCTTTTCTTCTCCATTTTGGGAAAATTTCAGCCAGCATCTTCTTCATTTTTCAATCAAATCTGCATCATAAAATTTGTATCTCCAATTGCTTTTTGGTTGTAATTATCTTAGCCATGGGTAGTAATTTCATTGTCAATCCTTCGGTCATTTGGTACAAGAAAATGCTTGAAATGAATATTCATTTTGATGTAAAGCACTTCGTAGGAAAAAAATTATGCAAGATACCTGATTTGGGGAATATGTTTTGTTTTATTAAAATATCTTTTAAAATACCTTATTTTAAAAAACTAGTCCTTGAAGTTTTGTACTTGTAAACTTAACCCCCGGATAATATCTTGTAAAGCCTAATTGAAAGGAATTTTTGCCCAAGTATAACTCATGCGTAGTCTTAATTATTATTGAGCAAAGGGAGATAAGCGACTATTTGGGTGCGTTTGAAAACCATAAAGTTCCAGAGAAAAGGAAAGCATTTCCAGACATTTTCCATCTTGTGTTGTTTGAAATGCAATATTTTCCCGACAGTTCATTTTCTTACTTTTTCTTCCACGCGTGGCTTTTCTTCCTTTTCCATGAGTTGGTTTTCCTACTTGCCTAGGTGAATCAATTTTCCAGTCAATTGAACAGTAAATTTTGCACCGCATTTGATCATTTTTGTTGTTATTAATTAATTAATTAATTTTTTTAAAATTTAATATTATTATTATCAAGTACAAATGTGTTAATATTTTTTTTTTTTTTGCTTCAAATAGCTATACATTTTTCTTTATTTTTCATGAAAAATAATGTAAGTTTAAAAATTTCCTACTTTTTCCACCTAAAAAGTTAAATGGATCAAAAACATTAAACTTCCAATTTTCAAAAATTTAATTCCCTAAAATTCAACTTCCTCAAATTTTTTTTCTTTTTACCTAAATTCTATCCCCGCTTTCTTCCTCGATAGTCCGCAAAAAATTGGGGGAGACAAGAAGGGTTGCATATTCATCACCCCTGGCACCAATTTATCTTGTGTTGCAGTGATTTCTGTCTTCAAACAAATCAATATCCCACATTTTCATCATCGAATTCTCTAAATTTATGACAAGTTCTCCAAAAAATTCTGGCAAAACCTCTCCGAACGCTTACCACGCTTACCCCCAATTTCATTTCAAATTCTTCTTCAATACCAGCGACAAATCTACTCTTAATCGATTTTTCAATCACTTGGAACTGGAAGGGTTTGTTACCATTGTTGCAGTGGACGGTTTTCCAATTTGATTTCATCGCAAGAGATCAAGCGCCTCTCAAGGACATTAAAGTCGGCGTGCTTAATCAACCCATTGATGTCCCTCAAGTATTGTTCTCTATCTAGATCTATGTGCAGACTTCTTTATTTTTTTAATTGGATTGTAAATTGATCTTCTAGAGAGTTTATGATGGTACAGAACTCTTTTATTGTCGTTAGAGGCCGATGAAGAGGGTTGGGATTTTGATAATAACTATGATCGGAGGTTTGAATTCGGTAAAATACATCTTATATTTACTGGAACCATAGTGTAGTGCATCTATATTAACTTTTTTTTTTTGTGTGTTTTTTCCTTGTCATTGCGTCACAATAAATTTGTTCTGTTCTTTTTTTTTTTAGAACCCATATTTCTCACACTTTTTACAGAAAATGTGACTCGAGAATTCAATGAAATGTGTTAATAATATAAAAGAATTAAAAAAAAAAAATTTGTTTTGTTTGACAAAGCTTTGCTTGAAAAGTTAATAAAAGTTAACTGTCTTATAAAATTGGTTAAATTGAAGTTTGAGCGATTGAAAAGTTATAATATTTGAGTAAAGTTTTTATCAAATAAGCATAGAAATTATAAGCAATTTGAGTTTTCATCATTCTCTTGTTGAAAATATGTACATTAGTTTGCCTGTTGAAAAATTAGTTGCTGCACTAAGGCTTGAGAAAAAAGTCTAATTTCTTGGGTTTGAAAATTCTATGATAGGCTTTTATACTTGGCAGTTCATTCTTGGTGACTATGTATCCATGTTTGTTTTGTTGTTTTTGTTAATGGGTGTTTTTTAACTATCCTTTTCCTTATCTCTTTATTATATATATGTAGCAATCGATGAAATTGATGGAACAAATTGCAACTAGTTCCTATGGTCGGATTCCACCGCGGTAGTGGTATACTAGTTTATTTATTTTTTCCAAAATCGCTCTTTCTTGATGGTAATCTTCCTCTAGGCTCTAGCAACAGCGACACATTTCTCTTGATTTTTTGATGCGGTTGTTTATGGTTTTCTCCCCTAAAAACTGCTGCCCCTCAAGTTTAATAGGTGAAATACCCAGGACTAAAATCCAGTGAGCGCAGTTTCCCCACTAGACCCCAGGTGGCTCCGCCTCTACTTAATTCATTATTATTATTATTATTATTATTATTATTATTATTATTATTTTTTTTTTTGGTGAATTGTTGAATGGGAGGTTGAAGAAGTTTTCACTAGAAAGTAAAATCTTGAATGTGTTGGCACTGATCCAAGTCTATTTTTTTCTTCTTGATGCATAGAAATTTTCTGAAAATCGAAAACAAAGATCATTTGATGCAAAGTTAAAAAAACGTTGCTTCTGACTTTTCTTTGGGGTTGAATCTAGAATTCTTGGGCAGAAGATTTTACATGTTCATGGCCTTCAGTTATAGAAGAAAGTTCAAGTTTCGGAAAAATGAAAGGATAGACAAGACTTAAATGAACGTAAGTTGTCCTCTCTAACATCGATACGATGGTAAGCAAGGTATGAGAGTCGGCCAAAAAACTTGTGAAAAGTCTGAAAACTTAGCGCAAGTTATACCTGAGATCTAAAAATCAAATGGTTCCGCACGTGAAGATGCATGTTTTTAAATGCACATTTGATGAGTTTGTCTACTGAAATGGGATAGAGAGCATGTGTATCTATGTGTCTTGCGAGCTTGCACGTGTATTTTGTTAACCATCTCATCATCTAAAAGCTTAAGCAGCGAGCGAGAAGCAACATGTTTCATTTTAATCCCGTCTTGAATTTGGTCCATATTTTCGTGTTTAAGACAAGATTTAAATGAAAACATGTGGCCTCTTACTAACGGATTAAGCTTTTAGACAATGAGATGGTTAGGTATTATTATATAAATACACTTGCAAGATCGTGCCTACCACATAGAGATTACAATCTCTAGATCTCATGACAAGTAGACACGTGTTATATTACTTTTTTGAGTTGCACATGCATGAGCTTAAATAAAATCTTCAATGCACAAGCGTGTTGACACATATATAGTTCTATATCTTTGATCAAGTTGCTCAATTATACTGCTGAATGAGTATAATCTCAGGTTCTATCTGGGAGTGCGCTTCCATTTGCGTTTCTCACATTCCTACTAGTATATGAGGATATTTTGGTGAACATTTAAGTTGATGTGAACTGATTCCTTTTTAAGTGATCAGAATGACTTTTGCTAAAATTCTTTGTTTTGAGTTTGATTATCTTTTATAAATAGTCTCATTTGGATGTTTCTCTGGCTGAATTTTATACTACTAGCGTGTGTTGATAGCATTTTCAGATTGCTGTGAAATTTTACTTAATAATGTTCTTGGACAATTAACCATTGGTTTGATTTTACTGCAAGTTATTCACATACGCTTTTGATGTATACTGAAATGGGATTTCCTTTTTTTTTTCTTGCATTGTATAGCACAATGGTTCCAGAGAGAGATCTCGAAAAAAGATCAGAAACAAATATGGAGGCTGCAACTAGTAAGGCTTGTGGAAATTTTGCTAAAGAACTCGAAGATGAGCTTTTGAAGTATACAGTCAACCATGAGGATAGCCTGAAAAGGGATGCTACCTTGGTTGAGCAAACTGAGGATGTCCATAATATTACTGACGTGGAAGTCAATGTTACTGAGTGTACAAATTCTGGGGGCAGTGGAATCTCTGAGGTGGAACGCCAGGATACAACTGAAAACTCGAGTTCTTTTGATGACAGTGATTCTGGAACCGAGAATGATAATAATGAAGTCGTGTCTCGTTTTCATGATGAAGCTACATCAGAACTGGATTTTGATGGTTTTGGTGAAATATTTAGGATGAGGTACTCCTTTTCCCCTGCTCTTATATTCCTTATTAAAAGTCCTTTTGTGTAGATTTGGTTGTGTACCACTTCAAAATCGGAGCATGTACCTTTCATACAGAGCACAGCAAATAAACTATGACGCCATAGGATGCAATTATAAATGACTTCTAAAAATAGGCAGCCATGGTTGACAGAGGACCCAAGTGAAAAGGAAGTTAATCAAGCATTGCTTCTTTGTTATTATGGAGATGTAATGTAATGAGAACCTTTCCTTTTATCCTATCCATCTCCAACATGAGTGCAGACTAATTAAAACATCCATCAGTTTAGTTGATGCCCGAAATAACTATTTTCCTTGTTCAGAGCAACAGCACACAAATAATGAAAAATGTCTGTTGAATTTATATATGTAATCCAAAATTTCCTTTCATCTTTTACTGAGTGCTTATTTATTATATTATATCCTTATTTCACTGCATCCCACATTTATTTCATGTACTTTTCTTATCCATAGGAAGAAAAAATTAACAACTCATTGGAGGTCATTTATTCAACCTCTTGTGTGGCGCTGTAAATGGGTTGAATTGCAAATCAAGAAGTTCCAGTCTCAAGCACAAGAATATGACAGAAAACTTGCAGAATATGCGCAACAAAAGCAGCATCAATCTCCGAACTTGACATTGGAAGGTGGTGTGAAATCACTCCCTCTCTCCTGTAACAAGGTGAGAAGTAAGGTCCTTAGGCGGAAGAAGAGAAGAATTGAAGAAACAACGGATGTAGCAGCATATATGTCACGTCATAACCTCTTCTCTTATTATGGTACATATTTCTTCTCTATTGCTATCATATACAAATTTAGATTGTTTACGTCAATTAAGATTTGATATATGGAACTTCACAGAGAATAAGAAGTCCTTTGCTGAGGTTTCTGTCATGGATGATGAGTTGAGAAATCCAGGTTAGAAAAATGGACTTTTGCTTCATCTTGATTCTACATGATGTGTTGAGATCCTGTAATGCTGTAGTGGATTACTTTTTAGCTGATATGAATACAGATTAATATGATTATATCCCTGGGTTAAGCTTTCAAGTTGATGACCATATGAATTACTTTTTAGCTGATATGAATACAGCTTAATATGATTATATCCCTAGGGTAAGCTTTCAAGTTGATGACCATATGAATTACTTTTTAGCTGATATGAATACAGATTAATATGATTATATCCCCAGGATAAGCTTTCAATACATGTTGAGGACCATAAGAGTCCCCCCCCTCGTGTTTTCCCGCAGACTTTTCTGAAGTAACACAGCTATAAGCTTGCAGGTCTGTGATTTGCCTGTGGGACATTCCTTCCCCTAGGAAGCATGTGACAAAGATATGGACACAAACACAAGCACATCGATTAAAATATTCATCTTTCCAATTATTTTGTGTAATGTAGGTTTCTGTAAAGCTGCATCTGGTGCCTATTCAATTTAAATTGTGTTTGTAGGGCCGGCCTGAATCGTAATTTGTAATTGTCAAGCTTTGGAAAAGCCCTCAAATTTGTTAAGTCTTTCTGACTCGACACTTCTTATAACTAAAATCTTTCCGTGTGTTGTACAAAATGAAACCGGTTTTGAGAGTAAAAGAAACCGACACATTTAATTGCTGAAAGGAAAGCTCTCAGATATTATAAGCTTTTCTGACTCAATTTTGGGCCCAAAATTGATCTCTTCTTATAACTGAGATATCGTGTCCCGCCTTTAAAAAAATGAAATCGGTTATGAGAGTAAAAGAAACCAACACCTTTAAGTGCTGAACAAAAGTTTGATTAGGGTTTCAACTTTAAACCCTCACCTATTTGTTGCACCGTAACTAACACTTTTTTCCCTCCATCTCATCCACCCACTGCTGTGTGCCCAATTGAGAAAGATGAAGTTCTAGGTTCATTTCTCAATTTATTTCATTTTATTGTTTGTTTTTAAATGTTAGCAATATGTTAATGGCTTGTTGGCGAGGTGTCCTACTGCTAAAAAAGAAAAGGAAAAATAGGGACAGACTACCTGCTCTTGACACCGAGACTCCAGCATTGGTGGTGAGTACGTGCTTTCTAGCTTGCACCTACCCTAAAAAGGGAAAAGCAAAACTACAGCCAAGCTAAAGATTCTGATTGCATTTATTCCACCCGATTCAAATATAAAGAAAATAAAGTTTTCTGCTAGATCCGTTAGTCTCCTGACCTAATTGATCAGAGTACCATTCAACCAAGGCGAAAGCGATGGGTTTGAGCCCGTGATTGTTCACAAATGCAATTAATACATCAAATTACCTCTCCCTTGTCAACAGGGACCCGTGCAAAGAATATACTTATTTCTGAATCCTAATGCCGTGTTAATATTAATAATACAAATTATATTTTTCTTGTTGCGAGAGATTGTTATTTATGCAATGCCTTTCTGTGCTGGAACACTTTTAACTGGAGTGAGTTAGCTGCCTTTTTACCCTTTCTTCTGTTCTTGTATGTTTGTTCTGATCTTAAAGTATTAAAACTGATGGCGCTTGAGTTTATTAATTAATTTGATTATAACCCAATTTTTTTCCTTATTTTGTATAAAATGAGGTCAGCTATTACATGACAGTGTTTTGTGTTTTGCAGCAATAGCCACAGAGAAAGGCAAATTTGATGATGATTTTTGGGCAAATGATGAACTGCAATGGCTTGAGTCTAGAGACGGTGATAATTCCTGGGAACATGTACTTTGGAAGATTGGATATTTACATTCACAAGTTGGCAAGATGAAAAGTAGAGTTGACAAGGTAATGAGTGAAAATGTAGGGAAGAATTATTCCAAAGATGACTTGAGCTTTCTTATGCCATCTAATGCTTTGGTTGGTTCTCCTCAAAACACTACTTCTCTTTCAAACAATGGGGACAGAATGCCAGTTGGAAGTTATATTGCATCTCAGCTTCTATCAGAGTATAATAGGGGCAATATTGTTAAGCGTGAAACTTCAGGTTTAAGTCCTGGAGATGTTCCTGAGGTAATTGAAAGCACTGGTCATTCCCTTCTTGGAGATTCATGCAAAACTGTAAGTCTTTTATCTAAACCCAATCTCACTTTTGCTCTTGATAATTTTTTAGAGTTGTTAGGCATGTGTATTTCATCCACACCTCAATAAAAGGCTTTTCTCATCCTAGTAAGCTTTAACCCTCGTCACTCATTGTTCTTGTTGTACTCCTTTTTTTTCAGTGAAACACCAAGAAAAATGTCTACAATTGATTTGGTGCACGAGATCTAATATATAATTGTAGTGCAGAAACCTTCCTGTAATACATATGTTGGAACCAGCTAATCTTTACCTGCTCAACTCTTTTCATGGGTATACGTAGCTGATGATATTTTGCAAATTAAATGCTGATGATATTTTGCAAATTAAATATCAAGGCGTAAATATAGCTTTTTCTTTGATAAAAAATAAATTGAATTTAGTTGCTACATGATCGGTGATTTTCTTGCTCTAGGTACATGATCTATAATCATATTTCTTATTCACCCCCCCCCCCCACCCCCCACACACACACACAACCACAAGAAGGTAATCAGAGATAGGTTACTGCCATATGCTGAATGTGAGCTTCCATTAGTTATTGGGTTTTTTGTTCTTGAAATGACCCCTTAAGAGTCAGTTATAATGCATTTAAAAAGAGACTTTTCTTGAGCTGTACCATATCGATCGTTGTTGTTATTCTTCTAGCTGGGCAAATACTTGAACTCGTGGGAATTCAATTTGTTAATACAATTTCAGTTATGCAACTTATTTCTTCGAAGTTAATATCAATAAACCCATAACTTGTGCAGACTGAAGTTGATGTGCTTATTGATAATAAAGGGGTGAAGGAAGTGAGGAATAATTTCGGGGAAGTCGAGATTCAGGCTATCCAAAGGCCTTTGGTACTGAATGATGGGTCGGGTAGCACCATCCTTCCACTTCCCGCAGATCCTGATCAAGCCACTGATGATCAACCACCACAAAAACTGCGTTCTATTTCAAAGCTTACTGCTCCTAAAATTAGAAGGAAGAGGGGAAGAAGAAAAGGTTCTGGACAGTGGAAACGGAGATCCTCAGCTTAGATGCCTAATTTTTTTGGTGACAATAGTTTGAAGTTTGGAAGACACAGGATATTGATGTTAATTGCGGCAATTGACTGAAGAAATTTGTTCTGAGTGTACTTCAACCTATCAAATCCACATCTTGTCTCCTTGGATTCTCCTTTCTAGTATGTACATGCTTAAGTTGCTCTGTTCTTGCTGTGTATTTCTCTTGGTAAATATGAATGCTTGATGGAATTAAACAATTGCGAATAGTTTCCATAGAGATGGAGAATTTGCTGAATAATAAATTACATTTATTTGCATTCTTTGTTAATAATTGAACAATTGGATTTATTGATACAAGGACCACTGATTCACCCTGTTGATCTATGCAATATTCTGGCACATCATAGAGATTATGCATTTTGCTTTGTATCAACCTGACCAAGAATCATCTTCCGGGACAATTTGACGGAAACGAGAGCCAGCACTGTAGCCAAGGGCACGAAAATAACATCAGGAATTGATTTGATCAATTTAAGCTGGGGAACACTCTCGCCGGCTCTCTTGGCTGCCATAGCAGCCGGAGGTGCTACTAGTCCGGTTACGAGGGTAGTATTATCCAATTTGCTAAGATTCACCTTCTCCTCCATGAATCGTGTGAAGATTTTCATCTTTCTCGACTCTGCCGTTTCCCATTCCTCGACTGCCATAGCAGCCGGAGGTGCTACTAGTTCTGCCTGTTCCCATTCCTCGACTGCCATAGCAGCCAGAGGTGCTACTAGTTCTGCCTTTTCCCATTCCTCGAAGAATGCCTGTATTTGCTGATTTCTTGTTAGTACAAGTGCACGTGCACGTGTACGTGTGCTTCAAAGAGATAAGACACAGATATAGAGAGTACCTTGACTTCCGCTGGTAAAGGAACATCATAGTGCTTACCGGGCAATGCTTCATTCACTGTGCTGAGAATCAAATTTGGAGGTAAATATATTTATAAATTGAAGATTTTTATTTATTTTCAGAATATAAATCTAATAATGCAATTGGTGCAAATTTTTACTTGAACATATCAAGAATCGCCATATGGAATTTCTCAAAGTCTGAGACATCTTTCTCCATGAACTGCTTGTGAAGGGTTCCCATCACCAAACTTAGCATCTGTGTTGTTGGCAAACCTAGCATAAGAAATGATAAAGAATTAAGCTGGAGGAACCGAAAAAGTATACCGGATTGATGTTGGCCGTAGATTCCGTGGTGGATGTAATGGACGAGTGTTCAGATCGGTGTCAAGTGTACAAGTGTGTAACTTTCGGTGTACTGTTCGGTTCCGGTAGCATGGTTGAATTATAAAATGGATATGAAACACACACATAAAAGAAAAATGAAAAGTTGATTAACCTTTTCCCATGAAGCTCATGACCATCCCCATCTTGCCAATACTCCGACATTGAGACACGGTCTTGAAGTATATAATGAGAAGAAATATAGGTGGGTGGTGCAAGCAAGGAATTCTTTACTGGGTATTTTGATTCCTAGCTTTAGCTTTAGTTTTATGAAAAACTACAGCGTAAGCTTGTGCATGATGCTACATTCGATACTAGAACTCCTTTTCTTTGCCTCGTGCATAACATGTTTAGCTTTTCTTTGGTACTCATTATTATAAAACTCTTTTTTTCTCTCATTTTCGACTACATATTTTCACAATAAAATATTCTACACGTAAATTTAAAATTATTTTATGCACTCTCCTAAAAATTACTATTCAAAAAAACATTTTTTCCCTAAAAAAAACTCTTTAATATGCGAAACAAACGGGGGCTTCAGTTTAGGTGCTTCTTGAGTTGCCACTTCTCTTACGCAATGTCATGACTCAAATCCCACAATTCCACATTTCTTTTAAAGAATGCAATCACGTATGACGTATATTTGATGCATTGTGTCTAATCACCGTATATCCAAACAATCACAAGTATGTCTATTCGCCACCGTTGTTTAGATGCATTGCACTAGCCTAGTCAAGTTTTGGTGTCATTTATCAACTCATTAACACATTGTTAAACTTCTAGCAAAAAAAAAAGCCACGCATAATTGTGCTAAAACAATGATTTTCTCATAGAGCAGATGGGATGAAGATCAATGTACGAAATACAAATGTGTACACTCGTGCTAAATTAATAGCCGAAAGTTTATTGCAATACAAATACAAATTTATGTAAAAGCAAAGGAAAAATAACAAGGGATGTTCATGTTCCCCTTAAAACATGAAAAACGATCTTAGACAGTGTAATGGTTGTTCATAGTTTCAATGTCTAATCCCCTCAGCTTGGCAAAAGACTCCACCTTGCCTTTGAGAGTGTGGATTTCTCTCAGCCTGCATAAGCATAATTTTCATAATATATCAGTAAGTCAAATTCCTTCTTTTCTACATCTCAAACTTAATGTTCTAAGATAAAACAGTTTGTGTGTGTACGTGTGTGAGTCGAAGCAACATAACGTTTCATGCAGTATGCACTCAGATATACATCACACCGCCATGAATTATATATAGCCCCTATTTGGTTCTGATTTTAATCTCAAGTCAAAGTCAACAATTAATTTTTAATTGCACATTTTATGGGATCCACGGCTTTTCAACCACACATCTCATCGAATTTTATCTAAATATACTAAAAATCTGATTTTAGTGTATACCAAAAAGGGGGCATAATATGATTTTCTCGTGTTTAAGATTTTGTGCTTGTCAAGAGGATTACCTTGAAATCTCTGCACGCCTTTTAGCTTCTTCTGCCATAAGATTAATGTCCCTAAAGGCGCTGCGATCAAACATTTTTGGTTCAGAAGATTGAAGTCCATGCAGTGTCCGTTGCTCAGTCGCCCATGCAGCCTCACGAGCTTCCCTTCCAAAGTCCTTTCGGTTGGTGAGTGCAGTCTGATGAGATGAAACAGAAACACAGCTGATTTAGATCACCTTAGGCGAAAAATGATTATTAAGATATGTTTTATCCATGAATGTAGATGAAAAGTGATTAATATAATCCTCTTTTTCAGCCCTGAATTATTCAAAATTTTGTAAAAAAAATAATGTCTCTGTAAAATTTAGCAGTTTAGTAGGTTATGATTATGAATACTTCAGATGGTGAAAAACTTGGAAGTTTTTAACCAACTAGATGAATATTTTTAAGAGAATGTGGTTTCCAAGACTCACTCTCTGCTCCACCACCAGACCCCAGGCTCTTCCGCTGAGCGCATATCCAACGGCGAACTTGATGGGATCGAGAAGAAGATAAGTTAGTGTGTTGTACAGCCAGATAACACCGGTCCAAGCCCAGCCTATCTTTCGGATTCCGGCAAATTTGAGAGTTAAAGTCGCAGATATTACTGTTGCAACCTGTAAAAGAACATTAGGATCAAAATTGTCATGAGGATAGATGACAAATATATTGTTCTAACTGACAGAAAATCGACTAGCTTCCTGCATTATATAAAGGAATTCGAGGGTTTCATTTTTGTGCGTGATAGATGAAAGACTGAGGCGTGAAATCACCATTATAAACTTTTGCTCGATTCAAGTGAAAATCTGCAACAGCGAGTGGATGCATTAAGGGTGAACTAGAATATATCTGTGTTTTTTGTTCATACCTGATATCTTTTTCGTTTTTCATTGATCTCGGATATAGGGATTAAGGTATCCTCATTCTAAGTTAAACTGGAAAATTCTCATTCTTAAGTTACACTGGAAATGCTTGACCTACTAATGCGCAAGAACAATCCAAAATGAAATGGTAAGGCGAATTCTGTTACCAGTTGTGCAATAATGAATGCAGTGACGAGCAGGAGTCCTGGACGTTCGGTAAAAGACCATCCACGTGAGCGAGTCACAAAAATTAAGGCCTGGCTGATGGTGCTGACTTGAAGATAAACTGCGGATGCCATCATTTCATTGAGTGGATTCGCTTGCGTTTCATTTGTCATGTTAAAGTGGTGGCTGTTGAAGTTCTTTACATGGAAAACATTCTGAAGAACAGGAAAATATGAGAAAGTGATGAAGAAAAACAAACAAAAAGTCAAAAACAACTGATTTAGAGTTTTGTATATTTAAGAATGCAATTTCCAGAAGTGGCTTACGTGAAAGAAATTCGTTTCATATGCTGCCCAGAAAAATATTACAGTCATTAAAGCCATGTAACCTCCAAGAACAATCCCGGTGGCGAAAATCTCACTGAGTTTCCAACTGTCTGGAATTGGAGAAGGCTTGACCCTGTCTTTAGATATTGTCATGATAGTACCTGAAAAATAATGTTACATATTAGTCGAGAAGCGCTGGGAATAATAGAATTCAAGAGAAATCCGAAATGACTAACCATCGTTAAGGATGGCGATGACAAGAACCATGAAAGGAGGGAAGTCAAATTTCCAGAATACTGTTAGCAGCATAAATCCTAACTGCAAATATAAATTCAATTCCAATAATATCAGATAAAGGAGTTCTCTTTCATCACATAATAATGAAATAATACATATATTAAGCAGAGAACTTACCACTATACGTATAGTGATAGACACAGCATATATCTGGGGAAAATATAAAAAACTTCAGACTTTAGTCCTATTAAATCATTTTCTTAAAAATGAACTTGTTAATGTTTAAATGTTACATTACCGTGTAGTTCTTCATTCTTTGGAAGATTGCACGGCTTGTTAAGACAGCACTGATGATTACGCTTAATCCAGGTTCTGTAAGAACTATATCAGAAGCACTACGAGCAGCGTCAGTGGAATCTGCTACAGCTATTCCTATATCAGCTATTTTCAAAGCCGGTGCATCATTTACTCCGTCACCAGTCATTCCGCAGATATGCTTTTTGGCTTGTAACTTTTTCACAATCTCATATTTATGTTCTGCAGATAATATACAAAAATCAGAGTCGGGACCAGAGGATTCTTTTTCACCATTCCATCTACCGATAATTGACTTCTATTAGAATTACAACAGAACACATACCAGGGAAGACACCGGCAAAACCGTCAGCCTTCTCAATGAGTTCATCAACTGGTAGAGCTGCAACAGATTCATCCTTATGGTCACCGAGCAAAGATGAAGAAGGGTACATATTTGTTCCCATCCCGAGCCTTCTTCCCGTTTCCTTAGCAATCGCCAATTGATCACCTGCATATATTTCCCATAATGAACGGCATGCTAAAAAATGTAAAAAAGATATTTTTGTTCATCATATGTTCATTAAGAAACACGAGGCTAATAGAACATCATATGTTCATTAAGAAACAGTGACACAGACCTGTTATCATTTTGACACTCACACCAAGATCAAGGGCTCTCCTAATTGTTTCAGCACTGTCGTGACGAGGAGGGTCAAAAAGTGGAAGAAGGCCAACAAACTCCCAAGGGCCACCGGGACTGTCTTTGGTGCCAGCAGGTACTTCCTAAAGGAGAATAAGCATAATTATCGCCAAGTGATACATGGACGAAACAACAATGAAGTTTCAAAAGCTATATTACCTGGCGTGCCACTGCAAGGGAACGAAGCCCACGTTCCGCAAATTTGCCAATTATGGAATGTACTTTTCTTTCAATTTCTGATCTATTATGTGCTAGATTAAGAATCTAGGGAGAATCATGTTAAGAATGTGAGATATTCTGAATTAAATATCACGGTGAAAACTGAAAAAATGTTGGGACTTGTCAAGTAGACTACCAACCTGCTCTGGTGCACCTTTACTCACTCGATGCATCTTACCAGCTTGATCTATGTACGTTAGAGCTGTCCTTTTGTCCGTTGGATTGAATGGTAGGAAGTGAACTTCTGTGATTCCAGCACGTGCCTTGGAGAAAATAGTTCGATAAAAAACTAAAATAAGTAATTATCAAGGCGAGTGCAAGTGTTATCAGCTTCCAAAATTAATGAAATAGACTCTCGAGTTTTATCGTGTATGGATATTTATACATGAGAAGAGGCTGATTAAAGATCCTTGTTCATCAAATATCTTTGTACAGGTCCATATAATAAAATATATTGACATTCATATTTGATCACAACCAGGAAAAATGTAGCCAATATTATCAATACCTCCTGTGGATCTGCCAGCATTGAAACAATTGCAGTGTCTATAGCATCTTGGTTCTCCAACCTTGATGCTCTTGCGGCCATCAGCACTACTGTATCCTTGTCGACACCTTTTGTGAAAACCTGCAATAACATGGTAGCATCAAATAGACTGAATTGCAAAATTGACATAACTATTCAAACTCGTGAAATATAAGTAACCTCAATCATATTCTTATCGACGGAAAGCTTGTTCAGAGTTAGAGTTCCTGTTTTGTCACTGCAAAGAACATCCATACCAGCCATTTCCTCAATAGCAGTCATTCTCTTTGTTATGGCACCCTGCATTGAAATATGCGAACAAACTTTCGGTAATACTTTATGGAGAGATTTAATTTATCCACTGATCTCTTGAATGTTCCGAATAAATGTTCCATGGATGCGGTCTAAATACCTGCTGAGATAAGCGATGTGATCCAATTGCCATGGTGACAGAAAGAACAGTTGGCATTGCAATGGGAATTCCTCCTATGAGCAGTACAAGAAGATTATCAATACCGGTACGATAATTCCTCCCTTGAATGCCGTATATTACAATAATCTCAATCACCATCCCAACAGCGATTGAGCAGATGCAGAAGTTTCCTATTGAGGTTAAAACCTGACAATATGAACAGTGTTTGATTAATAAAATCCTTGACATCGGATATTACAGTCCGAAAAAGTTACGTCACACCAACTCTTTTATCCGAAGTTTTGTTTAGATATGGAAAAGGTTTAGAGATGAACCTTTTGAAAATGCCCAACATGTGTGGTGTTTTCCACAAGATGAGCAGCTTTTCCGAAGAAAGTATGCACTCCAGTTGCTATAACGACTGCTTCAATTTCACCTTGCTTGCATGTTGAACCTGAATATACCCCATCCCCTGGATTCTTAGTTACTGGAAGTGATTCTCCGGTGAGAGCAGACTGCATGACAACTAAGAAACTTAAATACAAAATTATATATTAACTTTAAGAACAATCATTTATTATCAAGATTGCGATTCACACAGTGAAAAAAAAATGACTAGGCACGCCATAAGCAATTTACAATTGATTGATAAGATCAGAATTCTGGTTCGCAACTCGACTGTGAGCGATTTCAACCTTTAAAGTCAGTTATTTTTGAACTAAAGTCTGTATTATGAATTCAAAGTTCAGTTGTGCTTTAGCTTTTATCTTTCTCCAGGATGTAAAATCTTATGAGATCTTCAAGAAATGGAAATTTCCTTGCACAGAATTAAATTAGTTCTAGCCGCTTCATCTTCACTGCTAAGCTAAGCCATTTCATTTTTATACATTACTAATCAAACAATGAAGGTTTTGATTAGAAATTCAGCAGATAAAAGTGTAAAGAACATTTCTTAAATTTGGGATTTTCGGTACTTCGAAGCTTAAATATGCCCATATAGGACGAACTTTCACGATCTATGCATATTAAGCACCTGATCAATCTTAAGAGGATCTCCTTCCATAAGGCGTGCATCAGCTGGAATAATATCTCCAAGTTTAATACTGACTATGTCCCCCGGAACCAACACTGAAGCTTCTTCCTCACTCCATTTCCCATCTCGAAGAACCTGGAGTTAAAAATAGATCGAATCACTTCTATTTAAGGATGAAGATTGATTGAAAATATGATACCAGCGCGAAAGCTATTTCAGAAGAGCAAACCTTAGCTTTTGGAGCTAACCGAGCCATGAGAGCGGCTGCTGCATTGCCAGCATTATTTTCCTCAATAAAACTGATAGTGGAGTTGATAAGGAGCAAGATAATGATCCCAATAAAGTCAGGAAAATCCGAACTCTCTTTCTGCACAAATTAAGGTTGATCAATACATAACTATTAGAGTAATAAACTTAATCTATTTCAAGTTGTTTTTTTTCCCCCAACAATCTAACTGGATTGCCTTCCTTAGATATTTCAATAACAATGACATAGGAGGTGAAATAAGAATTGAAATGATCCAAATGATCCTTACTCCTCCGTGTGCAAGACCAATGGCCATTACAGCTGCCGCTTCCATCACCCACGATAGAGGATTCCACATAAAGCCTAAAAATTTCAAAATCTTGCTTTCCTGCAGAAATTACAGCATAAATAGGAAATATCAAGGTATGAAGAGCAGAAAAATAAAAATCACAGACGAGAAGAGAAGAGAAGGCAGGCTCATGGGAGAGGGGATTGCAAATCTAACCTTTTTTTCTTCAAGTTTATTGTATCCAAATAACTCCAGTCTTTTCTGAACTTCATCTGCGCTCAAGCCTTCTCGTGTGCATTCAAGACATCTAAAAACTTCTTCAAGAGGTATATTTTCCTGCAAAGAAATCGTAGTCTTGAGCGAACTATATTTCCAATATACTGCTTCTTGTCAATTTTTTGTGCTTACTAAGAAGGTACTATACAAGACCACACCAAGAAACAGCTAAAAAATCCGATTCGCATTGATACTTAGATGCAAAAATCATTATAATTGGTAGCAGTATGATCAGTCTCCTGAATCTCTTCTCGATATCAGATATCAAATTTCTTCTTTTTTCAATACTTCATGTCAAATCACTTCAATTTTTTCTATTGAACTACTAATCACAAATCATTTTTAAGAACACTTACCAGATCAACCTCTTCCTTGACAAGAGCATCGAGTGCAATAGAATTTTCCTCCATAATTAGGTCTTTTACAGTTAATTTCCTCCAACCGGCTAGGTTCTATAAAGATTCTGCATTTTCAACCAACATTTCATATAAACTTCATGTTCCATCAATAAAAATTACAATTGATGTTGACTATTAGCAGCGCATGCCATACCCCGTAACATACGGATTGCTACCTGGGTTTTTGTCCCAGTTGATTGTGTTGTCCCCAAAGATTCGTTGATGGTTCGAATCCTTGAGGACGCCCCAACCTTGTCTGGGACAAATCTCATGCTACAAGTAGCTTTGACACCATTAGCGGACAATCCGTTTGTTATTCAGGTCACTTTGGCACCGTCAACAGTTGCCATTAACAAAGTTGGCTCAAATCACACTCTTTTCAATAATTATACAACTAACATTCCAAATTAATAGCTCGGAAAATAAAATTTAGGATCTGCTCCACAATAGTTGAAATCGAAGACTGACGAAACAATATCCAATCACAAAATTGAAATTATCAACCTTCCAATCCAGTATAATTAAAATATAACTTCTCAGCCACCCATTGGTCCTGTCTCAAAAACATACTGAAAAATAATCCCGAGCAGTCCAATTTTTTCACAAATACAATTCAAACATACATGATATTATAATAGTTATGACTTATGAGTATGAATTTAGTCCATATTCAGGAAGAAACTGTAACAAACAAGATTTTTACTTCTTTTCATTCATTAATACTATAGAGGCTGCCTAATCCACCCTAATAAACGTGCCTTTATTGCATTTTTTCAGTGATGATAAGAGTCAGGCACATTTGCAAAAAATATAAACAGGTTAAGAATTGTACCTTGTAGAGTTTAAGAAACTAAAACTTGAAATAGCCCAGAAATGAAAGATTTGCCAGTACCCCTCAATATATTCCCCAAATCCTTTGATTTGGCGATGTTTGAGAGGGACAAAGTGATGCAAGAATGGAATTAAGGGAAATATATATGTATATATAAGCCCATTTAGCATATAAGCATATATTAATATGACTTTGGATTAGTCGAATGGAGAAATAAAGTAAAGATTTGCATGAACAAGAAAATGTTGCGTATGGTATCGAAAAATTGTCTCGGACAGCCGGCAGAAAGTTGGTGATTGGCTGTAAGAAATAAGACAAAGAATTAAGGGTGTCATTTCTTAAAAAAGAAATACTAAACAAGAATTTTGAATGTTAGTTACGTTGCCGCCATGAGAGGGGCTGAGCTCGTTGGATCCAAAGACCTGCAAATAATGTATCCACGCGTTTCTGTCGTGATGCTAACACGAGAAATGATGAGTATTTAGGGGTGTAACACACCTTCGGACCGAACCGACTCTGTCATGGATAATTAATTCGAGTAGTAAATCGAAGATTGTGTCTCTTAAAGTCAGGGGGAAGAACATTGGTAACTCACACGAACGGTGGTGACTCCCGTTTGCCACATGACATAAATCTATTATTTCAAGATTCGAACTCTACCTCCGACTACGTTAAGCAAGTTTTCTGCACTCCTTTTTGCCACTGAAAGATATGTCATGAGGTCATGAGTTTTTAATAGTGTTCTTTTGGGAGTTGTGGTTAAAAAGGAAGAAATATGTGAATGAAAATGAGCTTGAGAAAATATATATTTTTGGATAATGGAGCTGCTCAAACAGGGACAATATTTTTTTTTTTAGATTTTTATTTTTTAAAATCCTCCTTTTATTTTAATTTAATATTTATAAAAAAATCCACATTAAAATAATCTTTTAATTAACTTAATCCATCAAGTTGACGTGTGGATCGTCCATCGAATATGAAAAACCTTATAGCTTCCTAACCTGCTAACATCCTGACAAAGAGTACTTCCTTTAGTCGAGTTGATTCAATCAATGATATGCATCATATGCTTGATGTAGATTGTTGATAATATATAATTTTTTCTCACTTTCTCAAAAAAATTATCTCTTTTTCTTTCTACAAAATATATTATCAAGATTTTCAGATATATATATAAAAGATAGGATATGGTGCCCATTAGGGATACCATAATCCTTATCCATATATGTTGTGAGATTGTCATTTGTAATAAATGATTTTGTTATGTTACATGACAGTCTCACACTACATGTGGGTAAAGATTATGATATTTATAATGAGCATAATATCCTTCATTGTGTATATACATACACACATACATACACACTTTATTGAAAAAATGTATAATTAAAAATGAATAGATAAAAACGAATTTCGAAGAATCTATGGTGCCAAGCGAAGACGAGAAGAGAGGCAAATGTTGGAAACTTGGTAGGTTCATAGATTTCTACAATGTGCTTCTAAAGATCCTATTTGAATATTGTCCTCCAAACAAGTACTTGCAGCAAGTACATACTTTGATCATACTTGTACACATCCATCCAACAAGTGCCAACCCTACTGGTACGGCTGATAATGACAATTTCTTTGCTCAAATCATTGGTTGCACAATTGCACTACAATATTCAAGAAAAGCAAAATGCTATCAAAAGTTGGACCATCTTTTTAAATAATATATCAATTGGTTTATTTATATTTTTAAGTTAAAATATATGGTTAAAAAGTAAAAAGATAAAATTTATATAATTAAAAAGTAATTTGAAAAATTATATTATTTGTAAATTGATTTATTAATTGTAATTGTTGCATTAAAAATAGAGGGTAAAATAGATCGAAATGGACAATGTCACAATATAATAACTTATTTTCCTTTTTATATATGTCCTGTTTGACCACATTCAAAATTCAAAGTTGAAACTAAGCCAATGTCAATAAAATCTCTATCAAGGGCGTAAACAGCACGCTTGCCAGTTGCCACTTACTAACTGAACAATGGATATGCAATTATTTACGGTAATGATGATATATCGAGCTGCTTAGGCTCCGTAAATGATTTATAAACCAGTTTATAAATCACACTTTTCTAAATTATTTTTTAATCACATACATTTTCTCTCTTCACTTTTCAACCACATATTTTACCTTAAAATCATAATCAATTTATAAACAATTACAATGTTACCAAACGGAACCCAATGTTACCAAACGGAGGCAGGAGGCTTAATCCCAAATATCCACCTTAAGAAGCCATTGATCACAAGCAACCAAGCAGGAAGTTGTCAACACTGCAGATATGCACATATATGACGAAAAAACCTCAATTTAACTCAACTGACATCCAAATGCTCAATAATTTCAAAGTGCATCTGCAGATTAGCAGGTGTACTGAAAAAATATGATCTCTCGCGAATGTATAACTTCCCCATATTCCTATGAGCAGCAGTTTTAAGAAGCCGAACTAGTTCATCCTTTTCATTCAGTATCCACATTCGTCTGCGATCGCACCATTGTCTAGGAGTCCCGTGAAAAACAAATCGAATTCCAGAAGCACCACAAGCAAGGCGCTCGGATATTCTATCAATCACGTCTTTGTTTGTAAGATATGCACCTTTAGAGTTCAAGCCAACGTCCACGTAATGAATCTCGGTTATGCTGTTCAAGAGGCTGTCTTTTGAACTGGGTACAATCAAATCCTCTTCTCTGATAGCAACTCCTCCTCCATTCATCACATTCTTGTTTCCGTGAGCCGGGAATTCTAAGTGTTGGACTTCTGAGAAAGCAAGCTCAGTTACAAGCTGGTTAAGTATGGTGCCGCCCTTGCTAAATCCAAGAACTGCTGTTCTTGGTTCACATGAAAATGATGGAGTAACCTCAGCCTGGTATGGCTCTTTCTTTTTCCCTAAAATTATTTGCTTAGCCTGGTAAAGCAACAAATACGAATTTTATGACGCAACAGTCAGAAAATTACCAAATTAGAGAACAAGGCTTAGTTTTTGTTCTTGTAGTTGTTTATTTACTGAAAATAAAGCAATGATGAACAGTATATGATTTGGGATAAATCTCAAAACATAGATTAATTGCAATCAGGACCAGCAAGAAAGTATCAACCAGAATCTTATCACAAATTGTTGAAATAGATAAAGATTGCCATGCACTTGTGGCGTATCTGAAGCATAGCAATGACTTTGTTTAAGTAAACAAGAAATGGCTTATAAAGAGTAAAATCAATCTTGGCCTTGGGCAAGCTACAGGATGCACCCACAATAAAATATCTGATTACTTTTTTCCTACAGCATATATATTTCCTGATGGGGGAAAAAAAATTAAACTATGTTTCAGCTTCATGTGATGAATTTCAGGCATGCCGCATGCCATTAATTTTTTAAAGAGTAATGCTATTTAGCACTACTGGTGTTTAGCGCCCGTCTAGTTGGCCGCACTTGTAGCACTAAATCACGGATTCAAATATGTGGTTCAATTAAATATACAAGGATTTATGACATATTTAATAGAACTTGTGATATGCTGATACCTGGACTGATGTTTGACACCGAGCTATATAGCATTATTCTATTTTAAATGACTTCAAGATGAAACTCTTTAAAACTCCTGAACAACAAACTTCCTAAACGCAACTACAGTACTGGACTTGGTGAGTTTTATTTGGGAAAATCAGCTTTAAGCATTTGGCAGTTCAACTAGATAAAATTTATGGCAAGAAATTGGAAGTTCAGATAACTTAGAAAGTATTACCTCTTTCAGGAAATTTGACAAGAGTAGGACCAGTGCAGTAGAAGCTGGGAAGCCCGTTGCATCATACAATTTCGGCTCTCCATTCTCGTTAACAGAAGGGATGAAATCCTTGTAAACAGCAAAAGGTCCGTTGAAAACAGGAGCCTCAATAACATAAGCATTAACAGACCCCTCAAATTTAGAAACCAAGATTTCAGCAATTTTTTGAGGATCGGACAATTTCTCAATCACTGGATTTCCTGTTCCTTCCACTCGATCTCCATTAAAGAATATGACATTTCCATAAGGTAACTATCTCAAACAGGACATAAGATATTATTAGGTTATTACTCAATAAATAAATAAAATAAAATAAAAATATATCAGTATCTATTTTGTTTTAGCTATATGCAAATAAGGATTCAAGAAAAAACGATATTGCAGCACAAACTGTGCTTTTCAGGTTATTTGAAGGATGGCCTCCTAATAACTTACAGAAAGTCTTTTAGAAGAAGAGAGACAGAGAGATGCTGCAACTCTGTAGAAATTGCTGCTATTTGGATACAACGGAATTTTCAAGATTCCTCTCCAACGATCCATGACTGAATTTGCTGTAAACATATATTGAGCAATAAGTAATGTTAAGCTCAATGCTCATTAAATTATAAATATCAAAATTGATATATGCCACCACACGACCGCCAGGCAACATCATTCTTCACTTCCTTCAGTCATGGTAAGAATAACTATTAGTGGTAAGCAGATGTGATGCGAACCCCTTCGGTATATGGACCGAAAATTCCCACAACAATTTAATACAAAACCCAAGAAAGCTAAAGTGGTAAAATAAAGGATAAACACCTTAATCCAAGTTTAAATCTAACCCAAAATTCAAGGATTAACAAACCCTAACCCAATGGGTATTAATCAAACAAATTCCAAGGTGGCGGAAATAAACAACAACACAAGAATAATAATACTAAAGCAAAGTTGATTACATTCTTAAAAGATACAAGATCAAGAAGAAGGGTTTACCTCACCCATGGGAGATTCTCTCAAGAGCTTTGCAATGAACATCCAAAGTTATCTTACAAATGAAAAGGAAAGTGTATAAAATGTACAAAAAGGGTAAAATGTGCAATTTCGGTATTTACAAGAAAAACCCCGTTTTTGTAAAATGGAGTATTTCGGTCGACCGAAGTTATTTCGGTCGATCACTGGGTTGACCGAAATGGGACTTTCGGTCGACCACCACTCAGCCGAAAGCGACTGAGGCTGAATCAAAAATTCCTCTGCAGAAGATCGGTCGACCGAAATTGGCTGAAACTCCAAGCTTCTCATTTTTGGCTCCAACTTGATTCTTGGCTTCTTTTCTTGACTTCATTCACTTGTTTTGGATTGTCGCCCTGAGAGTCTTTCAAAAGCATGTTCAAAATTGTTCGGCTCGAAATAGTTGATTTCCCGGTCGAGCCGCCCCATGATCTCATCATACCCTCTTTCTTCAGGATGATTCGACCCGAATCATGGAGTTGTTCTTGTGGCCTCAACGCACCTCCTGAATTAAACGGAAATGTATGGTCTTCATGCTTTGCTATCAACCAAAAATACTGTGCGACTTGGACAAAAGGGAAAGGCCGGTCCATGAACTTCTTCGGGCACAAGTGATGTGGAACGAACCCCTCGTCATGGCCAACCTGCAAGAAATTTTTAAATAAACTGGGGCGGGAAATGTTAGTAACACAAAGCACGAGGTAGGGATCCTCATACTCGTGGTTCATCACGATCAACTCCTCTTCCCGCACCATGAGGCACTCCTCCTCGTCTCCAACATCCAATACCTCAATATTTTCAACTCCCACCATCTCTTCCCCTTCACTCTCCATCGACTCCTCCCCATTTTCAACCTTCCCAAAATCCTCAACATGTTTAAGCTCATGTACCCCCTTATCAACATTTTGTTCGCCCACAAGAGAATTTGGAGTGTCATCAATGATCTTTAATTCTGAATCCCCCTCCTTCTCATTTTTCTTACCTATGGGTACTTTTTCCTCCATTGTAACCACCATCCCTCCCTCACTCTTTGCACTCTCCTCCTCACATTCCTTCTTGAGCTTCATTTGATCTTTGCGAATTTCATCTAAGCTCAATGAGAGGATCACAACCTTCTTCCCCTCTATTATGAAGCTATACCGGTTCCTCCGTGTATTATACTCCACATCCCTAACACATTGCCAATGTTTTCCCAAAATGATGTGAGTAGTATGCAAGGGAACTACATTACACAACACTAGGTCATGATAAGTCCCAATGTTGAAGCTATGAAGAGTTTGCTCACTCACCCTCACTTCCCCCTCGTTACCCAACTCTTGCAACATATAAGGATTAAGATGCGTTATCACCGACAACCCCAACTCTTTCACCCTACTAGCACTCACCAAATTGTGGCAACTTTCTACATCTATAATGATGCTACATGGTTTATCTCCCACAAGGCACCTAGTATAGAAAGGATGCTTTTCACGTTTCTTCCCCTCATTAGCATGGCACAAAGGGGTTGGTGGCCTAGTAATTCCCTCCAACTCTCGATCACCCCTCCTATGGAATGATGGAATCTTCATTTGCACTATTTCATTATTCTCATCCATCCCATCTCTAGTCCTATCACCCCATTCTACTCCTCTTCTAACTCCCATTCTAGCCTCCAATTTATCCAACATATTCCATCCCCCTTCCACCTCCTTCAAATATCGAGCCATGATGTGCAAGTGTGGAAAATGTCCTCACAAAGAATTTTCTCTCGTGTTTTCACTCAAATTTTCTATGGAATGTAATCAATTACAACGAGAAAAATTATTATTCTTGTGAAGTATGGAACCACATGAGCAATAGAGATAAGAAAGAATAGTCACAAGAACTAATGAATTTTTTTTTGTTGTTGCTTGTAATAACAAGAAGGAGACTTTGAAATGGTAGGACAATTTCTCAAGGGTGCAATATCACAAGGAGTGGATAGATACACAAGTAAGCATCAAGGGAAATCTTTGTGTTGAGAAAAGTGGATTCAAACACTTGGTAGGCCAATTTTTGGGAAGTGTGGAACTTCAAGTGGTAGGTTTTAATGGAATCCCCCCAATTAGTTCAACAATTCAAATACCCAATATATGATGATCATGAAATAAAATGGGCATTCCAATAACAACAAAGTCAACAATCAATATACCCAACACATGGATTCAATAAATAAACATGGGTATATAAATTTTTCTAAATTTTTTTTTCGGATTTTTTTTTTTTCAATAATGTAAATGATAGGTTTACCAAATTAGAGCCAAGTTCTGATACCAAATGTTGCCAACCCCTTCGGTATATGGATCGAAAATTCCCACAACAATTTAATACAAAACCCAAGAAAGCTAAAGTGGTAAAATAAAGGATAAACACCTTAACCCAAGTTTAAACCTAACCCAAAATTCAAGGATTAACAAACCCTAACCCAATGGGTATCAATCAAACAAATTCTAAGGTGGCGGAAATAAACAACAACATAAGAATAATAATACTCAAGCAAAGTTGATTACATTCTTAAAAGATACAAGATCAAGAACAAGGGTTTACCTCACCAATGGGAGACTCTCTCAAGAGCTTTGCAATGAACATCCAAAGTTATCTTACAAATGTAAAGGAAAGTGCATAAAATGTACAAAAAGGGTAAAATGTGCAATTTCGGTATTTATAAGAAAAACCCCGTTTTTGTAAAACGGAGTGTTTCGGTCGACCGAACTGGTCGACCGAAGTTATTTGGGTCGATCACTGGGTCGACCGAAATGGGACTTTCGGTATACCGCCACTCAGCCGAAAGCGATTGAGGCTGAATCAAAAATTCCTCTGCAGAAGATCGGTCGACCGGAAGAAAGTTCGGTAGACCGAAATTGGCTGAAACTCCAAGCTTCTCATTTTTTGCTCCAACTTGATTCTTGACTTCTTTTCTTGACTTCATTCACTTGTTTTGGCCTCGAATCTTCTTCATTGTCGCCCTGAGAGTCTTTCAAAAGCATGTTCAAAATTGTTCGGCTCGAAATAGTTGATTTCCCGGTCGAGCCGCCCCATGTTCTCATCAAGATGTTTATTTGGATTCACAAAAGTGCATTTAAGTTGTCATTTCATGCCATAATAACAAGTCATCATTAACCCTAAATTCTCTTCTCTGGCTGTTAGTCTCTCACTCTTTACAGTAACCACTCTATCAGTTGTCTTCAAATCAGAAGTCATTATATAGATACAAAGCAAGACAAATTCTTCAAATTTACTGCGAGTCCGGAATCTCGTCACAAGCTAAAACAAACCTAAATTGTGGCAAACCATGGTAATACTAAGTTTTATAAACAACAACTTGACTACTCTTTGCTCATGTTATATTAATCGTCATTACTCGTTGCTCTTCCTAGTTTCAAGATAACTTTCCATTTCTAGAATTCGAAATAAAAATCCATTATAGTTCAAAATACAAGATAAATAAATATACACATATTGTCCCCTCATCTAGTTTCTTCAAAAGCAAATCAAAACCGCAATAAAGGTTTTCCCATTAAACTTCCTCCTTGAACAATCACCAATTTCTCTTTCAACATGATTTCCAAATACATTTATTTCCCAGTTCCCATCTTATAAATTCTTCTTGCGTGTATTTAAAAAAAAAATCATTTCAACCTCAACCCAAAAATACAAAAACTTCTCTGAATTACAAAATATGATGTTGGGACCTGGGAATTAGAATTTGGTGATAACAAATTCAGGGGTGGAGCCTCCTGAGGTCTGGTGGAAGCAGTTGCTCCCACTGGATTTTGGTCCTGTGTATTTCACAGATTACACTACAAGGCCTGCCGGTTCTAAAGGCAAGAAGAAAAACCATAAACAGCCACATCAAAAATTCAAGAGAAAACACTGTTGCTAAAGAAAGATAAGAAACGGCAAAATTTTGTGGAAACAAAATAAAATAAAATCGAAAGAGCTAGAAGATGAGAATCGTAGATCGAGGTTACGTTGAAATTAAATAATTCAGAACAATCAATTCGAGTGGGAAATCAAGATATAAAACTCGTTTTTACACAAATAAATATGAAATCACCTTCCAAGTTTGGTAATGAAGAAGTTGAGTTGAAATACAGTGCAAGTCCGGTAGTGCCTTGGCACCTTGCTCTGTCAATAAGACGGGAACAAGCCTGGTTATATATATACACTGTTAAGATTGGCTTTATTTTGGGTTTTATATCTTTTAAGTTTTAATAGGGTACTTAGTCCATTTCCAACCAAAATTCTAAAATACAGTCAATTTTACACTTACATTGGGACATGTTTCCCAACTTCACAGTTCAAAATTAAGATTTACAAGTGATTTATACACGTCAATTTTGATAATTATAAAACTTATTAACTTAATCACCCACCCCAAATCATTACCAAATTCAATTCAACCAAATTTAATCCTGCTCCCCAGTCGCTCCCATCGCAGAAGAAGGACCACCTTGCCTTCATATCCTTCGGCAATCCCTCCCTCCCACTAAGACTACACACAAAAACTGTTAAACCGCAAATCTAATCGAAATCGTTGGTTTTAAATCATTAATTCGGTTCCATGTAGACCCTCCAATATTTTCAAACCAAATAAAACAAAAAATCGTTTCAAAATGGTTTGGTTTAGGTTTCAATTTTTAAAAACGTTTAAACCAAACCGCTAATTTTTTAATTAAAAAATTAATTTTTATTCATTTAAATTTATATTCTTTTCCCAAAAAAAAAAAATTCAAATTTGTCTAATGAATAAAAGTTTTCGTCTAGTTTAAAAAAAAAAAGAAAAAAGAAATTCTCGTCTAATGTTCAACCACAAAATCCATTAACATATAACTCATACCACATTTTAACAACATACTACAACCCTAAAACCCCATTAACATATAACCCACACTATTCTTAAACCACAGACTCCAACCCCAAAACCCATTTAATTGAGAATCAAAATTAAAACGTTCACACTTCCTAATTCAATCAGTCATTTTCTGTTTTCATTTATCTAACTTGCCTCCTTCCAAATTTCAAGTTCCGCTCCACTAATGTCAATTAGATTCTTAGAATAATAGATAGAGGCGATACGTGTACTTCCAATTTCTTCCTGCATTTGATTTTATTTTGGAGAGTCATGGAAGATTTTTCGATCAATATTAGAAGGTTCGAATCAGGGTAGGAATTTGAATATCACATGTTTAAATTTCTTTGCAAGCAATATCATTCGATTATTTTATTTTATTTTTTAGAATTTATTTCTTGCTGAATTCTGGAATCTGGATAACAAATGTAAGAGTAGCAAGAAGAGAGCAAAGAAAAAATGTAATTACTATGGAAAATTGTATAAGCATCATACTAAAAATCGCGGGACTAGTATTTTATGGAATTATATCACACATTTATGCAAGAAAAATATTTGTATATGGTTTCAGATAAAAAGCAAAAAAGAATGATTAGTTATGGTATGTCTAAGACTAGTAATTTTTCTAAGAATTTTGATGACTATGACTTGTCATGTTTGTTAGAAAACAAGTTAGGAAACAAATACAATGGAATTACAATTTTTTTTTTCTCCTTCATGTTTTTTATTTTGAATTGAAAACAAAAACGAATGAATTTAATATCTAACATTATTAATTCTCGCATTAGCTTATATATTAACTTATTTTATCTTTATATTAAAATATACGAATTAATTTAACAGTAAAATATATTATATTATGTCGATAGGTAAAAATCGCGAATTAAGACCAAATCAAACCGCGAAAAATGGTTTGATTTGGTTTGAAAAAATGTCAAACCGCTTGAATGATTTGGTTTGAAAATTTATCAAAAATCGTCCAAATCGAACCGCGTTCACCCCTAGCTCCCACCCTTCGCCGCGAAGCCACAACCGCATTGTGACACTTTGTGGAGACTCCGCGCGACATCAAGATATGTTTTATGTTGTCATCAGAAACTGATTTCTTCATTTCTTTTTTTTATGGTGGTGGTGTGTGCAGTTTCGGTGTTTTTGTATGGGGTGTGGTGGTGGTCTTGTATGTGCGGTTGGTGGTGGTGGAGTTGGTGTTGGTGTTGGTGTGTGTACAATGTCCAGTGCGATTGTGGTTGTTGGAGATATGAAGTACTGATATGTGATGGTGGTGGTGACGGCGATGATTGTCAGTGGCGGCGACGATTGTCAATGGCGCCAACTAGTGCTTATGTGATGGTGGTGGTGAGCTCACGGTGGTAGCGACGAGTGGATGGTGATGGTAGTCACGACGTTGCGGTGGGTGGTGACGGTGGTCTCTGTGACGGTAGGTGTCGATGGCAGGGTAGGAATAGTATTTTGACCCGTGACCAGAAAATGACCTAATTTTTTTTTTTTTTTTAAAATTACCCCTACATTTGAAATTGTGGTGTTTTCAATTATAGATGATTGTGACTGATTAATAGATAAGTTGTGACCAATTAACTTGAAATTTGCGATTGAAATAAAGTTGTGACCTACAACATTCAAGATTTGTAACCTATAAATAAGTTGTGACTTAAGAAATTTATAAATTGTGACTGAAAAATAAGCTGTGACCATAAATTATAAAAATTGTGACCCATAAAATCGAGATTTGTGATCGAGAAAAAGTTGTGACTCATAAAATTATGGATTTGTGACCGATAAATAAGTTGTGACTTACGAGATTCGTAAATTGTGATCGAAAAATAAGTTGTGACATAAATTTTTAGAATTTGTGACTTAGATATCGTGACCTGTAAATTTTTTTATTTGTGACCCTAGATAAGAGAGTCTTGACCGATTAATTTGATAATTTGTGACAAAAAAAATAAGTTGTGACTTATAAAATTTATATTTTGTGACCGAGAAATAAATCGTAACTAATTCATTTGATAATTTGTGACTTGTGACCTATGATCATAAATTGTATAGTTGTGACCTTAATTATTTATTTACCAATTTAATTATATATATTTTTGCCTCATTTGGTCATTTTTGTTTTTGTTAGTTGACTTATTTTTTCTAGAAATTAATATTATTATTATCAAATACAAATGTATGAAAAATATAAAAATTGATTGAAATAGCAAAATTTTGCTTTATTTTCCATGAAAAATAATATCAATCAAACAACAAAACATGAAAATTTCTCTACTTCTTCCACCTAAAATATAAAACCAATCAAACACATTAGATTTCTAATTCCAGGAATTCAATTCAATGGAATTCGTTTTCTTCCCATCCAAATTTCACTATCGTAATCAAACGGACCCTAAAAGAACAAGTTTCTTAAGTATGAAATCTTCTTTTTAAAATTTCTTACTTATATATTTTGCCTATGCAGTTTCTCTTAGTCTATTATTATTACTCATATCCAAAAACATCAAATTTCGTACCAAGTAAACAGTTTTTATTTTTTCCTTTCTAACTTAAAGTTTGATTAGTATTTTATTTGAAATATTTAATTTACCATTAATTTAATTACCACTCACGTTTTTTTATTTAAATTAATGGTGGCACAAGAAATTAATCAAATATATTTAGTTCCAAAATTTAATTCTCAAAATTAGTATATTCCTACAAATTTCTAATTTTATTTAGTAATCTATTTTATTGTCTCATTTAATTGTACTATTTGGATTTTATTTATTATGTTATAAAAATAATGGTAAAAATTAAAAACACAAATACCATAAAATGAAGAATAACAATAAAACAATAAATACATCAAATACAACATATACATTCATCTAATACAATTTTTGAACTGATTTGGGAAAAAAAATAAAAAATAAAAAAATAATCCTTCCAAAACAACATCGACCCAAACAAATAGATATAAAAATAAGCTAAACCCAAACATAACAATTGATAAAGAAAATTCTTTTAGACTATGTTTGATTGACTATATTTTCTTAGAAATGTCACATCAAGAAAAATATTTTTCAACTTTTTGTGTTTGAATAGAATATTTGGATTTGCTTGGTACAATAATTTGAAGCACAACTTAGGCCATTTGCTTGAAAAATATTCTCACCCCTATTTGGTGAGAAAATTTTACATGGATATTTTCCTTTTCCTTTTCCTTTTTAATACACCCTTATTTCAACACATATACACAGCAAACAAAATAGGGGCAAGATTGACCGGGGGGTGTAGAAAAAGGAAAAAAAGGGCTTTGTATATATTACTAACTTATGAATGTGATGATAGATCTTCATTGTATTTGTCATTTGAAAAAATTAGATAATAAAACTGAACTAAACCAAATCAAACAAGAACCAACTGGTTTGGTTTCAGTTCAGTTCTTTATCTTTGAAAAAACCAAATTATTCCATTATCAAAAAAATCATCGGTTCATGGTTTGGTTTGGTTCTCTTGGAATCAGAAGAAAATGGAACCAGGTCCACCTCGATTATCTTGGACGGCAAAATTGCATTTTTGCAGTATATGAACATGTTGAAGATGGCATCCTGGGGTTTGACGGCATTCTTTTGGGTTGAGAAGACGATCCCGATTTTTGTTATTTTATTTTCCAAGTTTGCCCCCTATCTTATACAATTGTAAAGAAGTATACGTGTACTAATAAAATATATGATTGATAAGTATATTTTATACACTTATTTGTATGTCTAAATTAGAATATTATGTTGTTGTTTTAGAATAATTAATATTTAATTTGTTTGTTTGTTTACTTTTCATAAAATATCCCAAAAGATAAATAATAAAGAAATTGAGGGAAGAAATGCACAATTGAATGCTTATTGGAACTAAATTGAGCAATTGAAGAGTTAATGACGTCAAGGGAAAACATGCATGATGCCAAAGTGAGTAAATCAGAAGTTATATGACTCAATTGAAGTAATTGAGAGTTGGAATTAGCAAATCGAGAATTTTCCAAAGTATGAGGACCTTTACCTCACCTAGGAACATCATACAATTGAGCTTTTCACGTCAAATTCTTGGGAGATCAATCATTGCAAAGGCGCGAGAGTTGAATATCAAGTGGAGAATCGATACTTGGTGCAAGCTCTCCATTCTCTTATGTTATTTTCAATGAAGGCTATTATTTATTGTTTTTGTTGTTTATTCACGATTTGTAACTAAATTTTATGTTGGGATGAATGATATAACATAACTTTAATATTTTAATTCCAAATTTCATAGTTTTAAGGATTCGTTGCATGTATTGATTTATTATTGTGTTTAATGCGTGAATTAATTGACCACTAGTTCATAATTTAATGAGTTATTTCCATAATTCGAGACGTGAGTTAATAACTTAAATCAAGATAATAAATCTGGTAATTGAACGAGAGATGGAGATTTACTTTTGTTATTATCGCGATTGTGTGTGAATTCTTGTGTTTAGTGCATCTAGATAAGAAATATTCGAACCCTCTATAGAGATACATGATTGACTTATTTAGGTAGAATTGATTTAAACTTAAGAGAAAAATCTCAATTTAAATTAATGAATTCGACCAAATACATATTTAGGAAATAAAACTGGAGTTGAAGTTTATTTAATTGATTAGGTGAAATCGTGAATCTTAACTACTTTACAATCGTTTTAAAAACAAAATAATTTTGCAATTGTAATTCTTTAGTTGATTTTTTAAATTTTAGTTTAAAACATCAAACAAATTCGTCTGTTCAAATAGTGATAAGAACTAAAACATTTCAATACTTAATACAGTCTTGGGACGATAATCCGAACTCGTTTGTCTACTTTATTACTTTTCAAGATCCGTACAATTGGGCAAATATTTTGCAACTCAAAATAAAGTAAACAATGATAAAATAAATAATTCCAATAAAATAATAATCAAAATTAAATTAGATAGAAAAATAAGATATAGTGTTCATTTGGTGTGAAATTTGAACTTTTATAGATTGAATATAAGGTAATATAATAGAATAAAGAGAAACTGCATTTTAATATAAAATTGAGGGCATTTTAGATTTTTGTGATGAAGATTGAATAAGATGATAAAATTAAGAATGGCAAGGGGTCGAGTTCGGGGCGGGTCGGCCCCGACCCGCCCCGAACCCGAAATGGGCAACCCCCGCCCTGCCCCTGTTCGCGGGGCGGATCGACATCCCGCCCCGCCAATCGACCCGATTTTTTTTTTTTTTTTGTAATGAAATTTTAGATGAAAAATTTAGGAGTCGAACTAGTTAGAGTTTTTAAGTTTGAACATTAAACATAAAATGTATATTTGAAGGGAAAAAAAAATCAATAAACAACATAATGATATAGTGATTAAGTATTCTCATACCCTTAAATCCCACCAAGGTTCAATTCTTCTAGACCTCATTAAATTTATTTTTAATTTCTCATATTAAAAAATAAAAAAATAAAAAAATCTCGGGTCCGCGGGGCGGGGCGGGTCCGCCCCGAACCCGCCCCGCGAACCTGACGGGGGCGGGTAATTTTCGGGGCGGGACGTTTCGGGTCCTCCGTATTTCGGGTCGTTCGACTTTTTTTGCCATCCCTAGATAAAATGCTTTTTCCAATGCTCATTGAATTTTTACTATTTTGAACATTTAGATGACATTTGATAGCAGACAAGAATCCAAAAGTGCATAACAAACACTAAAAATCATTGAAACAAATCTTATCTCCTTAAACTGACATCAAGGCCTATATATACACCACTTTAGAACACTCGTATATAGAACCAACAAAGGCCAAAGCATTTGATTACTTTCATAATATTTTAGAGCTCCCTATTCCAATACAAGAAGAATGAAGGGTGTTATTGTATCAGCCATCGCAACTCTTGCTATCATTCTATTGGTGGTGCAGCCTGGACGGGCCATCACCTGCGGTCAAGTGGACGTGGCTTTGGCACCTTGCATTCCCTATCTTACCGGAGGGGGTGAGCCAACCGGTGCCTGCTGTAGTGGGGTGAAATCCGTCCAAGGAATGGCTCGAACCACTGCTGACAAGAGGGCGTGCTGCACCTGCGTTAAGGCGGCTGCCAATCGCTACGCAAACTTGAAGGACGATGCGGCTCTGGCTCTGCCTATGAAATGTGGTGTTTCAATGGACATCCCTGTCTCCCGGAGTGTCAACTGTGAAATGTGAGTTTCTTACATTTCATGCACGTCACTTTACAGTTCTTGATAGCGAAAAAAATCTCAGTTAATTTTGTGTAATATTTGTGTTTCTTGACAGCATCAACTAAGATGGACCGGGCAAGAAGACGGATTGTGTCGTCTATGGATGGAATAATTGAATTATAGTACTAAGTTGTTAGTTATTGAATAATAGTTCGACTTATCCTAGTTGTTATGAAACAAATTTCCAATTTCGAAAATGAAAAACATATTATTAAGGACTTGTATGATACATTAAATTGGTTCAAGAGGTGCTTTATGAAGTTGTGGCAAGAATAGGAAAATGAATGATATTTTAACAAATATGGAAAACTGATGGGATCCAATTTTCATAAACTGATGTCTAACTGAATCTGTTACCTAAGTGTAAAACAAATTGATCAATAGCTAGGGATGAATGTGGTTTGATTTGGACGTTGTTTGACATATTTTCAAATCAAATAATTTTTAGCGGTTAGACATTTTTTCAAACCAAACCATTTTTTATGATTTGGTTCGGTTTTAATCCACTGTTTACCTATTGACATAATATAATATATTTTAGATGTCAGATTAATTCGTATCTTTTAATATTTAAATCTAAATTAGAAGTTAATATAAGCTAAAATATGATAACATTCATTGATTCATTTTTTATCTCGTTACCCTTGCACTAGATTGATAATAAAAGCATAATGATGAGTGAATAATTTCACTGAAATGTGGGAGTGTGGTTTTCAGGCTGTTAATTGTCGATATGTATTTTACACATTATTAGAAGATTTGATAGCTCTAGTCAAAGATTTGAGTTCTTCTTTATTTTTAGTAGTTCATTGAAATTACAACTTATTGTTGCATTATCTTGGTCAATTTTCTTGCTTAGTACAATATTTTTTTACCTTCAGTGTATGCATGACTCTAACTGTAAGGTAGGAAACTCTTATACATTTTTTTATGGAATAATTACAATGCAATGAAAACAAGAAAAGATATACATGAGAATTTTATTTTCATAATTAAATTTGACTTTTTTTAATGGGAAAACGGTAAATTCAAATCAATAAAATTAATTTTTAATTAAAAATTAAAATCAGTTGGTTCGATTTTTTACGATTTTTGAAAATCAGAACCTAAACTAAACCATTTTGAAACGATTTGGTTCGGTTTGAAAGAAAAGAAACTACGGGTTCATGCAGTCTCAAACCAATGAATTATGTTCTATTTGCGATTTCGCGATTATTTTGGTACAGTCCTATCAATAGCATTAAACAACTATTCAATTTTGATTAGCTGAGTTTAAACAATCAATACTCCCAAAAAGGACTGAGAATTTGAAACTTCACTCTTGCTAGCTTTTTCAATCAAAAATTAAAAAAGACGGACATTATATCGCATGATACCATGAATCCATGATACCATTTGATTGACGTACACTTTCTCACTCGACAGCGATAAGGCTAGCCCAGCCTCTGTTTGTTCATAAACAAAGAATTTGCTATTTTCAAGATAAAATATGTAATTGAAAAAATGTACGGTTAAAAAATAATTTTTTTTTTTTTAAAAAAAAAAACGTGTTAAAAAAAAAACGACTTGTACATTATAGGACATATTTTAGATAGACCATAAATAAATGGATTACTCCCCTCTCGAACAGTTTAAACAATAGGTGAGGTGGTTAAACACCTTTTATAAAAAGTTACATTTCTAAACAATTACTAGTATAGTTGATATCATGAATGAAAGAGTTGAGTGATATGATTCTAAACAGTTATGAACCCGAGAAATGAAAGAGATGAGGTGGTTCAACACCTTTTATATGTTGCTACTTAGGGGAACCAAGCAGGTGACATTGACCCAAAAGAGAACCACTGCTATTATCAGAAGTTACAAAGCCTAATCCTACCATTGTAACATATGCCCATAGAGAAATCCCATACACCATCAAGGAAGAAATGGCCCTTAGCTTTTGGTCGACCGCTAATGTCGCTTATACTCGAATCGTGCAAAATCCTAATACCATCCGTGATACTAACCGTTTTTAACTGTTTTCCATGTAATGGGTTGTTGTAATGTATTAATTTCAACTGCATCACAAAACTAGTTTTTTTTTTTTTTCCCCTGCAAGTCAAAGGTTCGTATAGTAGAGTACAATAAAAGCTAAGGCTGTCATTTTTACAGGTGCAATACTAGTTCCGTATATTGTTGTGTGACAACCATCCCTGTAATTCTCTGCTCTCCTGGCTGCCTGTGCCTCCATGCTCATATAATAATTATTTGAAAGCACAATCCTTACGAATTGGATGCCCTGGGTGCCCCATGTCTGCCTGCTTACAGTTGGTAACTTCTGCCACAATACAAGTAAGATGCATTGGCCAACATATCCAAAGCTT
This sequence comes from Ligustrum vulgare, assembly GCA_963555705.1. NCBI lineage: Eukaryota > Viridiplantae > Streptophyta > Magnoliopsida > Lamiales > Oleaceae > Ligustrum > Ligustrum vulgare. The sequence goes on from OY743181.1 coordinate 12,595,656, forward strand.
GAATATATACAAATCTGGCATCATTATTTTGAAATGAAAACTATTGATATATGAAAAACGAGAGAATTAACATCCAAAAAATTAACTCAGAATGCATCTGTCAACTTATTTAATTAGATCAGATCAGATCAGATCAGATTAGATCACCAGAAGTGCAACGTTAGTGTTATATTAAATGAACTAAGCATTGGCAGGAAGAATATCTCCAGACTGGCCAAGCAGTGATGGGAAGCATATGACTCTATTGAATTAAATCAAAATTAAAATCAGATCAGATCCATAATGATTAGCTTACTGAAAATTTCTATAACCTGACTGAGAAGTGCCATGCTATGAATTCAGACATAAGTCCAACCTTTACAACACTCTCTTTGCCACCTCTCATTCCACAATGAAGAGTTTGGCTATGCCAAGTGGTTGTATTGTTAGTGCCACACACCCTAGGTCTAGGGTTCGAACCATAAAAGAAACTCTTGCCATATATTGATTTTGAGACAAACTATAAAATACAAGAACTGTGAAATGCAGCTTCTATATGGGAACTCTATTTAAAAACTCAAATCCATATTGTAATAACGTATTTTGCCCAGCGGAGAGAAAGGTATCACCCCCTGTAAAATATGACATAATATGATAAGGTGCGTAAACCTTTTGATTTCACACTAATTCATTTATCCGTGTGCATGAGTGTGTCATTACAGGCGACGACCTCAAACTTTGAGGCAACATATAAAATTATGTAAACACCAAGAATGTTTCCTTAAAAAGAGCTATAAAATTTAGAATAATGCAATTTGCTGGATAGCATAGATAACCACCAAAAAAATAATGCAAAATTTGTTAAAAGAGAAATCAACATATTAATCCCGAAATGTTAAGAAATGAACTCATGATATTGAGAAGTGAGCATATTATAAACAAAAATAAATATAAAAAATCTCTCAGACAGCAGTATTACCAATTAGCTAGTGCCTGTGTCATACTTCCCAATTGTCCTGGTCTAAGATCCCTCCCTGCTGCAAATTGCACCCGTAAGCACATTAACAATTATATTAGCTACCAATTAGCAGAACTATATGAAGGTAAAACTCGTGACAATTAAAGCAAGACCTCAAAGCATCTTCGCAACTGATCCAGCTTTCCTTTGACAATCCCCTGTCTAACAAAATCAGCATATTTATCACCATAATTTCTTCACTTGAAATTCTCCATCAACTTTATTTACAGTTGTCAATGTGTGGAACCTAATTGTTAAAAGGATCTCTCTCTTCCTCCCTCCCTCTCACTCTTAACGTATATTACTTGCAAATGGTGCAGATAACACTTCAATTTTGACAATGACAAGAAACTAGCATTAATCATCAATAAAGATGTAACACCCAGGCCAGGAAAGCTTAAGAAATTTGATAAGTACTACTTATACTAAAAATGTGCTCCTTTTTTTTTTCGAAAGTCCATCGTTAGAAACTCTACAGTTAAGCGTGCTTGACTTGGAGCAATTCTGGGATGGGTGACCTCTTGGGAAGTTTTTTCTGGAAGCGTGCAAGTGAGGACAAAACATGCTAAAAAGACTCGTGTTGGCACAGTGGGGACAGTGCGACGTCATTTAACGGTCGGAACAGCCCGTTAAGTGGGACCCGGATCGTTACAAATGGTATCATAGCCCCGGAAATCGGAAACTGAGTGCTATGCCATAGGGCGGGAGCCACTTCTAGAATCCTAACGTCTGGCAACGAATCCTCATATGGTTTAAGCACAACGAGGATGTCGCGAGTCTAACGGGGGGTGATTGTAACACTCAGGCCAGATTAGCTTAAGAGATTTGAGAGATACTACTCGTACCAACAAGGTACGCCTTCTTTTTCAGAAGTTCATCGTTAGAAACTCCACAGTTAAGCGTACTTGACTTGGAGGAATTCTGGGATGGGGTGACCTCTTGGGAAGTTTTCTCGGGGAGCGTGCGAGTGAGGATAAAGCATGCTAAAAAGACTCGTATTTGTACAGTGGGGACAGTACGTCCTCATTTAACGGTCGGGACAGTCCGTTAAGTGAAACCCGGATCGTTACAAAAGATGTACCAAATGATAGTTAAATTTATTCACAACATAAGTAAATAATACAGTTCTCCATAAATGGGCTGAAATATATTTCAATAATAATAGGATAATTCATAATATAGATTTAGCTATTGCATGACATAATTGGTTTTGAAGTCTGACACTCGTCCAATTTTCAATTTAGGAACCATTTTTTTGGAGAGAGAAAATTAAAAAGGTTTAATTAGTATAGGCATAGCTACTTTAGTATTACAATTTCAAAAATAAATTAACGCAAGCACACATATCCCGCATGGTAAACTAATGGAAGAGTCTACAATATAATTTCAACTGAAATACTCATCATAGCATAGACAATCATTATCATCATAATTTCTTCACTTAGGGTGCGTTTGATTCACATAATTTTTCATGGAAAATATGATTTTCCATGTGAATTTCCAATTTTGCGCTGTTTGATTGCTTAAATTTTTCATGGAATTTATTTTTCCACCTGCCTCGAAATTCGGTATTTTCCTTGTTTTGAATGAATTCATTTTCCAAAGGGGATGATGTTTTATTTTCCATGGAAAATCTTATACCATTTTCGTTACGTTTGATCATTTTTGTTATTGTTAATTGATTTATTTTTTTTCTAAAAATTAACATTATTATTATCAAGTACAAATGTGTGAAAAAATTAAAAAATATATTTTTTTATTAAAATAGATCAATTTTACTTTATTTTCCATGGAAAATAATGTCAATCAAACAACAAAAGTTGGAAAATTCCCTACTTTTTCCACATAAAAAATTAAACCAATCAAACACATTAAACTTTTAATTCCCTGGAATTCATTTTCTTTTCACCCAAATTCCACCCTCGCTATCAAACGCACCCTTAAAGTTATCCACCAACTTTATGCTTGAACTAATAGGTGATTTATTGATAGTGATAGCCGATAGGTGGCAGAAACAAATTAAGAGCTTGTTTGGTAAAGGTAAAATTTTTCCTACAACTTTTCAAACTCAATCTCAATCATTAATTCTTAGTCAAGTCACTATTTTTGACTTTTCAAATATTTTTAAACCATATATCCATAAAAAAATCAAAGAAAACTACGAAAATCAAAATTTTTCATATTACCAAACAGGTTCTAGGAGAGTAATAAGGAATTCAAGAGGGAAAATTCATACTAACTTTTTCAAATTCTCCAATTCTTTCGAGGAGAGTGGAAGTTATCATGAAGTGATTGGTCAGCAAGGTAAAAGCAGAAACTTGCCACATACATGCAATCATTGATGAGAAAATCTTGTAAATCGCGAACATTAGAAATATCCAACTCCTTCATCAATGGATCATCGTAGGGCAACACCTGGGCATAGCACAAAAAATACTCTAGCGATTGAAGCAATTTTTTGGAGTCGGAAGGTGAAGCTTGAAACAATAAATTAACAAGGTTTTAACATTGGATGAAAAAAACAGTTAAATATACCTATTTATTTATACAGAAAAAATAGTTCCACATGCCACATAAAGCATTAAATTCAGTCTCCTGGAAACTCTCTCCATATGTACAATCCTTTCTCACAATGTGCTATTAATTAAGAGGAGACTGAGATGAAAACCAAGGGTACCAAGAACCAAGAAAAAAACCATATCGCAGACAGGACACCAGTTGATGATGGAAAAGTTTAGTATGCAAACTAATACTAAGTGACTAAACGATTCAGTATAATTTTCGAGATCCACGAAGATGTTTCATTATTTCACAGATATTTTATAAATTTCAATTTACACATTGACCCTGAATTTTTTTTTGTGCAAATATGTAATCAACTTGCATTTTCCAAGTTCACCCAACATGAGAACAGAACATATTTCCTAACTGAAAAGATCATATAGACCTTGACTGAACAAGTGGTAATTCAAAATGCGCAAAGTAGTTCGTGTCAATTTTTTACAAACAACATATTCAACATATTGAACCAGTCCATCAATCTATCAAAACCTGCTCTTCAGATGTAAAAAATGGTGAAAAAGGTATGTGCTTAAATGTTAAAAGGAAACATATTGTTTTTAGGACATTTTATGATTCATGTTTGCAACTCATGTGGAATACTGTCTGCTATGATCTCGTGGCAGACTATGTTTCCACTTGGAGAAGAGCAAAACTCTGGTCCTCTCGCATTTTAGTTGTTGAACCACGCAATCTTCATAAAAGGTTCTCTGATCAAATTGATGGGATACCCGGTGATGATGTAGGTTATTGATATTTATAATATGTTCCGTTGAATTATTTTGTATGTATTCTTGTATGAAGTTCAATTTTAATGTTTACGCAGCTACTACACGAAAAAGATTCTTTGTGCTCTTCGAAAGATTGTCTGTCTAGATTTGGACCGGTAAGTATGACATTGGATGTACAATCACACAAAAAGTTTGAAAAGGCAGTCCACATAAAAAGTGTTGTGAACATATTGAAGGGATATCTGTTGACGATGTAGGTTATTTATGTTTATTACATGTTCCGCTGAATTATTTGTATATATTTTTACATGTTCGGTTGAATTATCTGTATTTTTTAATTTTTTTTTGGTCTAAAGTTCAAATTTAATGTTCCATAGCATTAAAAGTTTCAGAAAAAGATTGGTTACAGGACTGGATTTTCAATGGGAATGAGATTGGGATTGGGAGCTACATATTTCACTAGCCTGCTTGACAGCATATATTGTCACCACCATCATCGGAAATGTATTTGCTTTAATATGCTAATCTTTTTTGTGGTTTAGTTGAGATTAGGTGGTGTTGGTGGTATTGAGAGAGACAAAAATGATTATTTAAGTGAGAATAATGGTGGGTGTGACATTTTTGAAGGTGATTGGGTATGGGATGAAAGTAATCCTTTGAATCAGTCTAGAAATTGCAGTTTCTTGGATGAAGGATTCAAATATTTTGAGAATTGGAGGCCTAATTTTTTCTACACCAAGTGGAGGTGGCAGCCTAAAGATTGCAATTTGCCCATGTTAATTTTCACAAAATCAGCAATTTAAAACAAATTTTCAAGTATAAGAAAACATGTTTGTTATGTTTAATAGCTTTCTATTCTTTCTTTGTTTAATATTAAGTTGTAATAGAACGAGAGAAATGGTTCACTTTTTGAAATTAACATGACTCTTTTGTCTTTCCCCCGTGTCTTTGTGTAGTTCTCACATCATGAACCAGGTATCTTCCATGTCTTGGTTACTGGTGGTGCTGGATACATTGGTTCACATGCGACATTGCGACTTCTGAAGGATTCATATAATGTGACAGTAGTGGTATTTTCCTGACATGAGTAGTTCTCTGTGATCATTACTGTCCTTAAGATATGGCACCCTGAGAAGAGTCAAAATTGTTGTTTCACAGGATATCTCTCAAGGGGAAACCTGGGTTAGATCAAGGTCCTACAGCATCTATTTCCAGAACCTGGGAGACTTCAGTTTCTATATTAAAACATCGACCCAAATAATTCTGGAGGTGAAAACAAGAACCCATATATAATACATTGCCGACCAGAAAGCGGGGCCATTTATCATTATAAATATTAAAACTCAACTTTGCTTTTACAAACAGTTGATTTTGTTGCTACTCAATCTAATTCAAATTGATTTTAATCTTTGAATTGCTTCTATAAAGAAAAAGTCTCTCTTTTCTTCCGTGATTAAATGTCCCCATTTGTGTTTGGTTTTCGAAAAATATAGTCTCTGCAATTGGATATATTTGATCAACTTTTGATAGGATGGTGTCATTTCTTTTGTTCTAAGAGATTCTCCAAAGAAAGATACAAGTTTGAAATTTTCATCTTACTCTTAATCACCTCAAGAAATATGTGATACCATCTATGCTTAAGCTAATATAGCTGCAAGGGTTATTGATCCTTAGCAATTCTCTCTGGTTATCTACCAACTTCTAGGTAAACAATACATGAGTTAACTTCAGTACTGGCTCGGATATTTATGTAGAATTTTCTGAAAAAGTTATTGATACCAACTACTTCGGCAAACAATATGATCAATCTTTGATTCCTTTGATGAGACAAATTGTGATTTTCTTTTTGCACGGTGTTAACACTCGCATCAATTTTTCATGAATAAACATTTTTCCAAAACTCATCTTATGGCTGCTAGTAAGAATTATTCAGATATTACCATCAATAAGTTTGCATTTTTTAGGCCACTTTCATGAATTACAATTGAGCAGCTTGCTAAGGAAGAAGGTTTAGTAGTTGGAAAGGGATACTATATTGATTTTTCTCAAGAAAAATTAGTCGGAAACTTCAAGTCGAGTCATTATTCTGATTTTTTTCAAATTATATTTTGCCTCTAAGACATGAATGTTTCAATAATTTTTTTTGGTACGAATAGCATGATTTGTTAATCTAATCCATTTTAGTTGTTTTTTTGAACCCTATTAAAAAAATAGATTGAAAGTAGCTAGACTTGCTTTGGTTGGTCGGTGACCTATTACTGAGAAGATATATTTCCTATTTAGTTTTGGTGGTTGGAAAATTTTTAGGCAAGCGGGTAGTTCAATGTTGCTCATAATATGATTTGTCTTTGTTTTAAAATAAATATAACAGGAACAAAATTTTTTATAATGATAATGTCATCCGTGCATCGCACGGGTATATACTAGTTGAATGCACAAAGCTTGCAAAGAAGGCACTTTGATTACTCCTAAATAGGTTAACAATGGATATGGTCGGAGCTCCAGAAGTAGAAAACAGTTCTTGATCCGATTGGAGAAGACCTTGATTGCTTTGTAGGTTCGAGAAATAATTGTTATCAAATGCATCAGGTGTTGTCGGATCAAGGTTTGTCATCGTGAATCGGCTCCCATTCTGTGGACATATCTGGCATAGGGTGCCCAAATACGTTGTGTTTAGAGTTGGATCAGGATTTCCGGTGCCGCTGAAATTGTAGAGGTGATTACTGAATAATCTACATAGAGCTTGTCCAAATGTATGAGCACCTGTAATGGTCGACAAAGGGACATGTTAATATATTATAGTTTGTAACCACGATTATTATGTCTGTTAGGCAGGAAAATTTGGTAGTTACCAGATAATGCTACTAAATCGGTAGTGTTGAGGCCGACCGCGGAAAACTTAGAAGTGAGATTGCTTAGGCTCTCAGTAGGAGCCGAATTGAGGTATTTGCTCCTGCTTGGTTCGCGGTTCTGCTGTCCCTTCTTCCTAGTAAAACATTCCACGTTGGACCGCCTGCCTGAATACGTAAAAGGGATCTTTTGTAACGATTATCTAATTATTCATTATCAACCGTATAAAGAAGTAAAAAGGTTAAACGCCAATCTTAGGCGCCCTCACCTCCCCTGTCCTGGGGATCGACAGATCATGTAAATAACAAGTCAAACCCCAAGCTGACCTGTGTCTGAGTATCACCACTGGACGCAAATTCAAATCCACGAGGATTCGAACATGTGACATCTGTGCTGCCAACATTTGTGAATCACTAACCTTTACTAGTGAGAATGTGCTTGGGGCGCTCCAATTCAAAATAATAATAATAATAATAATAATAATAATAATAATAATAATAATAATAATAATAATAATAATAATAAAAAATTGATATATGGTGGATATGTATACCAGAGAAACATAAACTTCACCAGAAAGGTCTAAAATGTCTGCACATGACCCAACACCAGGGCAAGAACTTTCAATAGCAGTCTTGATGTTATCCACTACGTCAAACCCACGAGTCGAGTTTGTGTTTGGACCGGCATCTTTCTCGCTCCGTATAGTGTCGTTGTTATCTAGCAAAATCGAAGCATCACACCCCTGATTCAAATTTTTTAGAAAAAATATTAGGTTCCGTTTGATTGAAATGGTGAAATTTGGGTGGTAAGAAAATGAATTCTAGGGAAAACAAATTCTTGGGAATTAAAAGTTTAATGTATTTGATTGAGTTAATTTTCTTGGTGTAAAATGGGAAAATTTTCTACTTTTGTTGTTTGATTTGCATTAATTTTTATGGAAAATTTAATAAAGTTGAGTTATTATAGTTAAAATATATATATATATATATATATATATATATATATATATATATATATATATATATATATATATATATTAGCTTGTCCAAATAACAAAAAACCTCATCATCTATAGGCTCTATTTGATAGGATCTATTTTTCAGGGAAGTAGGAAAATTTAACTCATTTTTCATGTTTTTACATGTTTGATGCACAAAATTTTTCTTGGAATACCATTTCCATCTTTTTGCACACGCGACCCTTTTTCGTTCAAATGGTGGAAAGCATTTTCTTGGGTAGGGGGTAGAATTTATTTTTCATAGAATTTGTTTTATAATTTTTTTAACGTTTGATCATTTTTGTTATTATTAATTGATTTATTTTTTCTCAAAAGTTAACATTATTATTATCGACTACGAATGTGTGAAAAATAAAAAAAAAATAATTTTTTTATTACAATAGCTAAATTTTGCTTTATTTGCCATAGAAAATAATGTCAACCAAACAATAAAAGTTGAAATTTTTTCACCTTTTTCACCTAGAAAATTAAACCAATTAAACACATTAAATTTCAAATTCTCAGGAATTCAGTTTCCTAGAATTCAATTCCATAAAATTTAATTTCTTTTCACTCTCGCTATCGGTCTAAGAGAATTGATTTTCATCAAAAAGTGGGAAAAAAGGTCACATGCAAGAGAAGTAAGAATTTGATTTCTAGGACAAATTAGGTCCGTCAAACTCAAACCTGGTTAAAGTTGGAAAAGGAGGTGAAATTTCCGTTTCCATGGCAAATTATTGCCTATCAAACAAGCTCAACTAAAAGAAAAAAATGTGTAGAAGTTTTAGTGGCTATATATATATATATATGTTGATGGTTGAAATATGAAATATTCTAAGTCAGCAAGAAATAAGTGGATGTTAGTTATGTAATCGAAAATTATGTGAAAGAGGTGGACCTCAGGTTGTAATGGATGACCTGGACTCCACGTAGGTAATAAAAGATGGCTTGAAAGAGGTGGATCCCAGATCGTGCGAATGACCTAGACTCCACGTATGATTTCTTGTATCAATATAGTTTTGGCTTTAAATAGCCAAAGTTGGGGGGTCCTTTTGTGAGCTACCCTCTCCTATATTTATAGGGAGAATGGGGTGAGCTGGCTTATTAGAATACCTGACTATCTGACATAAGTACATAACTGAACTGTTTGAGTTCTTACATAATGCAAGGTAGTTGAGTTTTACTTAATCTAACAACCATTATGTCTGAATAACTGTCTTAACTAACGTGTAAGAAAGTAGTTGGTCTTGTTTCACCTGAGCAGTTACCGACCTCACTGGACCACATCGGAAATATCTTTGGCAACCGACCTCACTGGACCACATCGGAAATATCTTTGGCAACCGACCTCACTGGACCACATCGAAAATATCTTTGGCCACTGACCTCACCGGACCACATCGGAAATATCTTTGGCTACCGACCTCACTGGACCACATCGGAAATATCTTTGGCAACCGACCTCATTGGACCACATCGGAAATATCTTTACGGGTCATCATGGCAGGTCTGTATTGGACTTTTCGGCTGACGTCGTCACATCGTCACTAAAATTGGACTACTTATCAACAATTACCCCTAGGTGTGGTTCTGAAAGGATTTCTGATCCGCGCCTACTGAAATTTTTGAGGATTAATGTTAAAATAAACCATAATGATGTTGCCACGTGTCTTAGTTTTAGACGCCTAGGTCTGACAATGCCAGTAGAAAGTCGTCAACCGTCATTTCCTTTGAGGGGCTCTAGGAGTCTCTTCAAATTCTGTACTGGTAATTAATGACATCTTTATATATAAGGGACCCTTAGGCGTTTTTTCCCTTCACAATTTCTTCAAAACACTCTGTAAGATTCTGATTGTTTTCCGACGTGACCCATTGTTCGGCTGGTTTAGTTCACGACCTGGAGTCCAGATCTGTTTTCCTTTCCAGGTATTCCTTATCCTTGAAAAAACATGAGTAACTCCGGCAGTGATAGTGAGGCTACTAGGAATGACTCTTGGGGTGGGGGAAATGAGGAGTCCAGTCCAAACTTAGAGTCTAAGTCGAGTGGGTCAGACGTGAGCGTATCTAATCTGAGAGACGTACCCCGTGAGGTGCAACCACTTAGATCTGCTAACCCTTCCTTTATTCCCCGACCTGTTCCCCCTCCACCAAGAAATTCTGATAGAGCTGGCCTGTCTAGTTCCACTTCGAAATTCTGATAGGCCGGGTTTCACCCTTCCATTGTTTCCGAGTCCGACCTAGATGAATGGCGCTATAGGTTTAGGATCCCAAACTCGGTGCTGTTTTTCTTGCCCAGGAGTGATGAGCGGGCTGATGAACCCCCTGAGGGTTGTGTGGCTATGAACAAAATGATGCTAGAAGCAGGCCTTAGATTCCCGTTATCCCGCACCATAACTAATTACCTACGGTACTGGGGTCTGGCACCTTCCTAGATCACTCCTAATGGGTGGAGGGTGATAATAGGTTTTTTAGTCATCTGGAGCAAATTAGGGTTACCTCCACCCCGTGCCAGTGAGTTCGGTTCTGTTTACTAGCTCCGATCTGATGGGAAGGACTCCGGCTGGTATTATATAATGGTCCGACCCCGAACTGGTGGGAATTTTATAGAGGAGCTTCCAGATTCCATTAAGGGATGGAGGGATTAGTGGTTTTACGTCGGTGGCGGGTGGCAAACTTTGGAGCGGACAGAGGATATGGACTACATTGTTCCCACCCATTAAAAACCTTACTGTATGTCTCAGACCTCATTCTTCAATTTTGAACTGCCTCTTCTAATATTAATTATCTCTTTTGTATTTCAGGTCCTTCTAATCCTTCCAAGTCCTTAGCATTTGAAGAACAATTGCAAAGGGCACGTAACCTAGACCGGTGTGACAGAGATTTCAGAGAATTGATTACTGAAGAGAACCTGTTCAGGGCAGGGCTCACTATCGTACACCCGGCTACTTCTTTCCTACCTCCTCCACGTCGTAAGTAGTTGTTATGCCGAACTTGTACCTTTCCCTTTAATTATACTAATTACTTGGTTGTCTTTGCATAACCGAACAAGTTAAAAAGAAGAAACATGCCTCCTTTTGACCGAAGCGCATTCGTCGGTAAGAAGAGGAGACCCACAACTGGTGGGAAAACTCTCCCTCCTGGCATGGGACCCACTCCCAGGTCTGGTCAGACCAGCGGGGCTCCAAGTTACATCCCAAGTCCTTCCAGATCTTCCCACGGTAAACGGAAGATGGTCAAAGAAGACATGACAGCTCCACCCCCCCGTCTGCTGATCCGATCATAGTCTCAGATACCCAAGGGTCCTCCGAAAATGCAGACCAGTCCGGCTTGCGGGGTGCCTCTGATCTGCCACCACTGGTGTTTGCAGCTGTCGATCCGGCTGATTTCTCCTACTTCGGCATCCATAAGGCCCGGGCTATGGAGATGGCCAAATTGAAGGGAAAGCTCCCCAAAGCACTGAGGGATGTTCGGTCCCATAAATGTTCGGGGTCGAATTCTTTGAAAGTCCTCCCAAGCTGTGTCCACAACTCGGTTGACATAGTGGTGCGGACTTGGGACAAAAAGAAAGAAGCCATGGCCGCCGAGATGGACCTGCTCAATGCTGCCCACGCCACCTCTGCTTTCCTTGGCCTTGCTCGAAATTATGTATCCCATGTTCGAGCTAAGGCCCATGCGCAAACAGAGCTGCATGACGAACTAATGCGTCAAAGCATTGTGGTGAAGGATCAGAACCACGCACTGGGGCTGGAGAGGAACAGATTGGCTGGGGCCAAAAAGGAGCTTGAGCTGAAGTGCGAGAGCTTGGAATAGAGAAACGGTCTGCTTCTGTCCGAGCTGGAGAAGATATAACAGGAAAATGCTGAGTTAAAAGCTAAGGCAACAGCGGACCAGCAAGCCAAAGAGGGGGCCATGTTGGAGCTTGATCTGCTTAGGAAGGATCTTGAACAGGCCAGATCGGATATAAGTTCTGCAGTTGATGCTTACAAGGAGTCCAAGGAATACGAGGTGGATCATACCGATACCTACATCATGGCATTGGAAGATGCCGTAAAAAGGTTTCAGGAGCTCCATCCCGAATTCAACGCGGACCAGTTGAAGGCAGAGCTGGAGAAGCTTAGGAAGGATCAGGCTGTGGCCATCGCTTAGCTTGACCGGAGTGAGGCCCCTGCGGCTGAGTGAATTTGTATAAGTGACTTTGGTTGTCTGTAGGGCTAGTCCGGCCCAGTTTTGACATGAATGAAATTAGTTGTTATGATTATTTTTCGCACTGTTTTTATTAAAAACTGTCAGATCTGATTGTGTGCTAAGCCTTAAGTTCGATTCTGAAATAAACTCACGAACGTAGGACTTTCAGTCCGGGATGCCTTAAACCATTATCTACCCGTTTCGGACGTGGATTAAATATATGTACTGGCCAACTAGCTCGCCCCTGGTTTCACTTAAGATCATAGAAGCTTACGACCTTTGGTGGGAAGATCTGATAAACGTTTTGCTTAAGGTCTTAAGGAATTTAAGCAATTCCATTGTGGCAGGCCTGATGAGCCTTTAGCTTAAGGTCCTAAGGAATTCGTAAACTCCGTTATGGCAGACCTGATGGGCACGTGGCCTATTTTTATCAAGAATACTTGCAAATTTAGATGAGCCTTTAGCTTAAGGTCCTAAGGAGTTCGTAAACTCCGTTGTGGCAGACCTGACGAGCATTTAGCTTAAGGTCCTAAGGAATTCGTAAACTCCTTTATGGAAGACCTGATGGGCACGTGGCCTATTTTTATCAAGAATACTTGCAAATTTAGATGAGCCTTTAGCTTAAGGTCCTAAGGAGTTCGTAAACTCCATTGTGGCAGACCTGATGAGCATTTAGCTTAAGGTCCTAAGGAATTCGTAAACTCCGTTATGGCAGACCTGATGGGCACGTGGCCTATTTTTATCAAGAATACTTGCAAATTTTGTAAAATGAATTTATTCCACTGAATATCTCAAGACACAGAGACCATTACATTTCTAGTTACAATCATTGATAGTACTTTTTCAGATGTTCCGCATTCCATGGGTGTTGTAAAGGTTTTCCCTCTAAAGTTTCTATTTCATATGCCCCATTTTGCAAGGTTTTTTTAATCCTGTAAGGTCCTTCCCAAGATGGGCCAAGCGAGCCAGATTGAGCTTCCCTTGTGGCTAAAAACACTTTCCTGAGTACCAAATCTCCTGCGTGGAACTTTCGGCTCCTCACTTTAGAATTATAGTACCTAGTGCTTCTCTGTTTGTAGCAAGCATTCTTGAGATCTGAGTTTAACCTCCTCTCCTCAATCAGGTCCAATGTGAACCGTAGCATTTCAGAATTTGTTCCTTCTCCAAAATATTGGGTTCGGCCAGAGGAGATTCCCATCTCAACAGGGATGACGGCTTCAGATCCGAAAGTGAGGGCGAAAGGAGTTTCTCCCGTTGCTGTTCTGCATGTTGTCCTGTAAGACCATAGGACCGCAGGTAGTTCATCGGCCCATGCCCCTTTCAATTCATCCAATTTGGTCTTCAGTGTGTGCTTGATGATTTTATTAATTGCTTCCACCTGTCCGTTTGCTTGTGGGTGGCACGGGGTAGATAAATGATTCTTAATTTTCAGTTCTTCACAAAATGACCTGAACTTTGCATTGTCAAATTGTCTCCCGTTGTCAGTGACTATCGAATGAGGAATACCAAACCTGCAGATGATTGACTTCCATATGAAGTCCGTTGTCTTTTGTTCAGTGATTTTCGCTAAGGCCTCTGCTTCAACCCATTTTGTGAAATAGTCTACTGCCACTATTGCGTATTTTGTTGATCCTCTTCCTGTTGGCAACGGTCCAATCAAATCTATGCCCCACTTTGCGAATGGCCAAGGTGCCATGACTGAAGTCAGGTCTTCCGGGGGAGACCTGATCATTGGGGCGAATCTCTGACACTTGTCGCACTTCTTCACGAATTCCATGGAATCTCTTTTGATGGACGGCCAGAAGTATCCTTGTCTTAGGATCTTGAATGCTAGGGATTGTCCTCCCGTATGGTTGCCACACACTCCTCCATGTATTTCCTTCATAACATATAGGGCTTCCTCTTCATTCAAGCATCTGAGTAATGGGAGGGAAAAACCTCGTTTGTATAACACATCGTCTATCAGAGTATATCTGGCGGATCTGATTCTGAGTTTTCGAGCCTCGTCCTTGCTCTGGGGCATTACTCCCTCCTTTAAGTGCTGGATGATTTCATCCATCCAGCTCTTATTTGTGTCTACTGCCATCGTTAATACCCCCGCTTCCACTAAGGCTGAGTTTTGGACCCTTCCAATAGGTACACTGTCTAAGGTCTCGGCTCCTTCGCTAGTGGCTAGCCTAGCCAGAGCATCTGCCTGACTGTTTTGGGTTCTTGGTATCTGTACGATATCCACATGGATGAACTTTTCCAATTCTTTCTTGGCCACCTTGTGATAAAATACCATTTTCTCTTCTTTCGTGTTGTAGCTCCCTCGGATTTGGTTCACAACTAACTGGGAGTCACTGTGTACAGTCACCCTGGTTATTCTCAATCCTCTTGCCATTTTGAGACCTGCAATGAAGGCTTCATATTCCGCCTCATTATTGGTTGCTGGGAACTCGAAGCGGAGGGACTGGCAATATAATAATTTCTCGGGGCTGACTAGGACAATTCCAGCTCCTGCACAATTTTCATTTGACGACCCATCGACATACAGGGACCAAAGTTCGTCTCGGTCGGGTGGGTGTATTTCTTTGTGGAATTCAGCTATGAAGTCGGCCAGTGCTTGTCCCTTAATTGCAGTCCTTGGTTTGTATGTGATGTCGAATTGTCCCAGTTCTACGGCCCACTTCATCAATCTTCCCGAAGTGTCCGGCTTCTGTAAGGTTTGACGCAATGGATAGTTAGTTAGCACTTCTAGTAAATGCTCCAGGAATTAAGGCCTCAATTTCCTCTAACTCATAATTAACGCTAGTACTAGTTTCTCCATAGGCGGATATCGCAATTCTGCATCTTTCAAGACTTGGCTGACATAGTAGACGGGGTGCTGAACACCATGATCCGTCCTAATCAGAACTGAACTAACAGACCTCTCTGACACTGCTAGATATAATTCCAACGTCTCTCCCGCTACTGGCTTGGAGAGTAGGGGAGGCGAGGCCAATTGCGTTTTTAGGTTTTCGAAGGCTTTCTGACATTGCTCCATCCATTGGAAGTTCTTTCCCATTTTTAGCGCCTCGAAGAATGGTCCACACTTGTCTGTCGATTTTGAGACGAATCGGTTCAAAGCTGCTATTCTTCCCGCTAAACTCTGGATTCCTCTTATGTTGGTTGGGGCTTTCATGTCAATCAGGGCTTTGATTTTTTCCGGGTTCGCTTCGATCCCTCTTTGATGTACCATGTATCCCAAGAACTTCCCGGATCCTACTCCAAAAGAACACTTTTGTAGGTTTAGCTTCATTTTGTAATGTCTGAGAACGGTGAACATTTCAGCCAGGTGTTGAACGTGGTCTGATGATTTTATGCTCTTTACCAGCATGTCATCCACGTATACTTCCATAGTTTTACCGATCTGCTTTGCAAACATTCTATTGACCAATCTCTGGTAGGTTGCTCCTGCATTCTTCAACCTGAATGGCATCATCTTGTAACAGTACAAACCCCTATCTGTAATGAATGATGTGTGCTCTTCATCTGGGCCGTACATGGGAATCTGGTTGTAGCCTGAATAGGCATCCATGAAGCTTAACAGCTCATGCCCGGCCGTGGCGTCCACCATTTGATCTATGCGTGGAAGTGGAAAACAATCTTTTGGGCAAGCTCTGTTCAGGTCTGTGAAATCTATACAGAGTCTCCAGGATTTATTGTTCTTCCGCACGAGGACTGGATTGGACACCCATTCTGGATACCTGGCCTCTCGTATAAATCCATTCCCCAATAACTTCAGGATCTCATTTGCGAGAGCTTCATACCTTTCCCCGTTTAGTGGACGGCGTTTCTGTCTTTTCGATTTCGCTCCATGATCAATGTTGAGATTATGACAGGCCAGATGCGTTGGTATCCCCTCCATGTCAGCATGAGTCCAAGCAAAAACATCTTTATTTTTTCTCAAAAAGTTTACAAGTTCAGATCTCACCGGCTCCTGAAGGTCCTTCCCAATTTTCAACTGCAAATCAGGCTCGTCTGGGTCCACGGTTATCAACGTCAAGTCCTCCACTGGCCCAGTCTTGGTTTCATTTTGGTCTAGGCGGGGATCCAATGTTTGGATCTCTTCAACTGGGTCTTTCATCTGGACCACCTCCACTTGCTGTGCCTGGCGTGGGCAGAAACTAAGATTGCATTCTCGGGCCATCCTCTGATCTCCCTTTACTACTCCTACCCCACTGGAAGTGGGAAACTTCATCACATAGTGGTATATTGAGGTGGCAGGCTTCAGTTCGTGTAAAATAGGCCTTCCTAGGATTGCATTATAGTTGGATGGTATGTTGGCTACGATAAAGTCTGCTATTACTCTTCTAGTGCATGGAGGGGTCCCCAGTTCTATCATCAGTGCAATCTGACCTAGCGGTGTGATGTAGTCTCCGGTGAAACCTTGTAGTTTCGTTGTGTAAGGACTTAGGTGTCGTTCTTCCACTCCCATTTGGAGGCAGGTCTTCCAGTATAAGATGTTCACAACGCTCCCGTTATCCACCAAAGTACGATGGATTTTCACCCCCGATACCGGCAATGTTATGATCAAGGCATCCGCGTGTGGTTGAAGGACTCCTTCAGCATCTCTTTCATCAAAACTGAAAGATTCGTCCTCTTTGACAAGTATCGGAGCTCTTGCGGATAGAATCTGATAGCTATTCCGAGCATCCCTGATGTACTAACGCCTCTGCCTTTTGGATCCTTCTTGGCTTTGGCTTCCGCCTACCAGCATGCGGATTTCAGCCGTAGGTATGTCCCCGATTTCTAGTTGACTCTGCTTCTCTTGATCCTTTTGAGATTTTCCTGTATACTCCTTCAGATGGCCTGCCTTAATCAATTTCTCGAGCTCTATCCTCAAGTCTTTACAGTAATCTGTGTCATGGCCCGCCGATCGGTGGTACCTGCAGTACCTGGACTGATTAAGTTCGGATGAGCTGGTTCTTAACGGCCGGGGCTGTTGTAGCAAGTTCCGATCCTTAATGCTCATGAATATGGTCTCAGGTCTGGCTTTCTGAAGGTCTACTGGTGAAGGAGCTGATAAATGGGGGCGAAAACTCCCGAGACCTCGAAAGTTCCGTTTCTTTTCCTAGCTGTACCTGTCACCCTTCCGTGCTTCCTTCTCCTTCCCTTTAGATCTTTCTTGATCTTTTGCTTCTCCCTTGTCTTCCCTCCTGCTGGCTTTCGCCTCTTCAGCTCCAATGGCTCTGTCTGCTCTTGTAAGAAATTCTTGAAAGGTCTTTGGCCCCTCCTCGTGTACTGTCCACCAGAACCGGGATTCCGGCCATAGGCCTGATGTTACTGCCATAAGGAGCGCGTCGTCTGACACTTTGTCCGTATCCATGATTTGTTTGTTGAACCGGTCTAGATAACTCTTCAATGAATCAGTTCTTCCTTGCTTGATGGTTACCATCTGTTCCTTGGGGGTAGTCCTTGTCTTTCCAGCCATGAAGTTATAGAGGAACTGAGAAGATAGATCTTTCCAATTTGATATGGAGTGGTCTGGTAGAGTACGTAACCACCTTTGAGCCCTGCCCCCTAGAGTGAGGGGAAATGTTCTACACATGATGGCATCGCTCACACCTTGTGATTCCATCCAGGAAACATATCGGTCTATATGGGCCACTGGGTCAGTCGTCCCATCGTAGCTGGGTATCTGCGGAACCTTGATCTTGCTAGGTAACGTCTCTTTCAGGATCTCTTTTGAAAATGGGGTGATCTTGGAGGTCGTATACTTGTCATCCTGGCCGTCCTTTTTCTGTTGGTCCTCCAGATCACTGAGTTGTTTCCTCAGCGCGTTGAGTTCTTCCCGGTTTCCTCTTTCATCATAGGATGGATCACTGAGATTCAAAGTGGATGCGTTCTTGGTAGGAGCTTTGAAGTTCCTACCTCGAGTCCGTGTGGGCTCATTATATGGGCTACGTGCGGATCTTTCCGAGTAGTTCGACGTTGCAGGTTTTCTGCTTATTCCCTGTGTTGGACCCTCCCTTGCGGGGGCCGTGCGATCCGGGCCTAATCTGCTGAACACGCTGTTAGTCCTTTTAGGTGATCCCCTATGTGGAGTGCGGGAATTGCGCTCTCCAGTAGAACTTTCAGACCTGTCGGGCATATAGTTGAGTTTTTAGGCGGACTCGTTGGTTACCGGGGGTGATGAGGTGGTACCGGAATAGTATAAGGGGCCTGAATGTTCCCTGGTGGTTGATGTTGCATCTTTTCTACTGCTTGTGTCAAATTCTGCAATTGATGCATTACCTCAACCATTTGGGAGTCTGAGCAAGGTCTGACTTTCGGGTCGGCCTCCATCCTTGTACCCCCCTGCGCATCCGATTTCTTTCCATGGTTGCTTCCTGAACCTCGTTCATCCATGTTACCTCAAGAGAGAGGATGTGAAGTATTTGAATGAGCTGGTGTAATGGACTGCTATTCTATCACAAAGGGCCCTCCTTCTAGCGCCAGTTGTTGACGGTTGAAATATGAAATATTCCAAGTCAGCAAGAAATAAGTGGATGTTAGTTATGTAATCGAAAATTATGTGAAAGAGGTGGACCTCAGGTTGTAATGGATGACCTGGACTCCACGTAGGTAATAAAAGATTGCTTGAAAGAGGTGGATCCCAGATCGTGCGAATGACCTGGACTCCACGTATGATTTCTTGTATCAATATAGTTTTGGCTTTAAATAGCCAAAGTTGGGGGGTCCTTTTGTGAGCTACCCTCTCCTATATTTATAGGGAGAATGGGGCGAGCTGGCTTATTACAATACCTGACTATCTGACATAAGTACATAACTGAACTATTTGAGTTCTTACATAATGCAAGGTAGTTGAGTTTTACTTAATCTAACAACCATTATGTCTGAATAACTGTCTTAACTAACGTGTAAGAAGGTAGTTGGTCTTGTTTCACCTGAGCAGTTACCGACCTCACTGGACCACATCGGAAATATCTTTGGCAACCGACCTCACTGGACCACATCGGAAATATCTTTGGCCACCGACCTCACCGGACCACATCGAAAATATCTTTGGCTACCGACCTCATTGGACCACATCGGAAATATCTTTGGCAACCGACCTCATTGGACCACATCGAAAATATCTTTACGGGTCATCATGGCAGGTCTGTATTGGACTTTTCGGCTGACGTCGTCACTAAAATTGGACTACTTATCAACAATATATATATGTATATGTATGTATGTTGAGGGATTAGCGAGCATTACAAATGGAGGGTTATATATATATATATATATATATATATATATATATATATATATATATATATATATATATAGGGATTAGCGAGCATTACAAATGGAGGGTTTTAGATGGTTACTTTTAGGGTTTAAATAAATTTTCGAGGATTCCTTTAGCTGATTTTGAATCCAATCAGAAGTGCTCCAATAATTTCCGTGATTCGTGCACATGTTTGGCGGAACTTATCGAGCAATTGTTTGGTAAACAAAATAAATTGATTTATAAATCAATTATGGATTACACGATTTTTCAAACCATTTTTTAGAGTCCGTTTGGTAATGTTAAAACTTTCAAAATTTTCCTCAAATTCCTTTTCAGCCACACATTTTATGGGATTAATCACTTTCATATTTTTTAACCCCACATTTTTCAAAAATTCAAAATTCATAAAAAAACTCTCACACCAAACAAACTCTTAATCACACACATTTTTCTCGGCAATTTGTTTTCTTTGAACCCATTTATTAAAATTCATTTTCAATCATGTATTTTTTAAATAAAATAATTTTCACATAAATTTATATTTTTCAACAATACAGTTTAAAATACTAGTATTAAGCACTTGCGTTGCACATCTAAGGTAAGATGAATGTGATTCGCAATATATTTGTAGATTTTTTTTTTTTTTTTTGAAAATGAACCTTCATTAATTCAAATCTTCTCGGATGAGATCCGAAATAAATCGAGGAATACAATCAATCCAAACATAATCGACACCTTTAGTTGCCCCAAACGCGGCTAACGAGTGGGCAACTTTATTATTATTCCTAGCATCATAGCAACACTTCCCATGTACTACCCGCAATAATAAGGAAATCTCTTGTAAAATGTGTACATTCAGAGTATAAGAAAAATCAGAGACACGTTCTTTAACCACTCGAAGGGAATCTGTTTCCACCAAGTAAGAAGATAATCCACAATAATTTGCAAGCCGAATGCCTTCAAGTACTGTCATAGCTTCAGCGTCAACCACCGCCAGGACCCCACCAAAACATCTCGTTTGGGCTCCCACAACAACTCCTTCATCATCTCGAATCACTGCACCCACCGAATAAACACCTTGCTTTGCTCGAATCGCTGCATCAGTGTTGATCTTGAGCTTCCCAGACGGCGGCAACCTCCACCCCAACCGACCTATACTATTATCAGGCCTTATCCTCGTCGAGGGGCATGCAGTAGCAGCCCCATGAGTATTCCATTTCCACAGCCCCCTAACCACCTCCATAATCACCGGGGCTGCATGCCGAGTCTCCCCATAACGTCCAAGGTTCCGTTCCCCCCATATGACCCACATCAAACCTCCTAGCCATCCCAAATCAGATTTTTAGATTCTGCATAATTCATGAAGCATAGCCTTCCCGTCCTGAGGTCCCAGCAATCTCTTGATAACCTACCACCAAACCGCTTCCTTCCACACCCCTTTTTCCCACTCGCATGAGAAAATTGCATGCAAACTAGACTCCACCTTGCCACAAAATCTGCATCACCCTTGACTATCATGAATAACACGTCGATGAACCAGATTCAATCCGAACGGTAAAATGTCATGAAATAAACGCCACAAAAAGACTTTTACCTTAGGAGGAGCATTGATTTTCCACATCCCACCCCAGCCCACCATGCTTCTAGTCCTGATTGCCCTATCGATGGAGAGCTGCCCTTTTGCGCCAACATGTATCCACTTCGAACCGAATATTCTCCATTAGCTTCATAGTTCCAAATTAGTTTGTCATCCCGTCTCGCATTTCCCAACGGAATTGATAGGATTTGCTCACAATCAATATGCTAGAAAATACTTCGTATAAAATCCACATTCCACCCACTCGACACCGTTAGGAGTTTATCAACAGTATGAATCTCATAAACTTGTGGGGAAATAGGCAAAAACGACGGTGGCCGAGGAAGCCAAGGATCTTGGAAGATACGGACGGAACTCCCTCTCCCCACACTCCAATGAAGTCTAGCTCCAAGCAATTCCCATCCCCATAAAATGCTGCGCCAAATGGTGGAGGAGCCATTGGTCGATTGAGCCTCCAAAAAATTTGTATGGCGAAAATATTTACTCTGTAGTAGCTGGGCCTAAGTGAACATGTAGACTGAAGGACCCTCCATGCCTGTTTGGCCACCAGGCCTGATTGAATGCTTTGAAATCCCGAAATCCAATCCTGCCACAGGTTTTTACCGTGCACATTTTCTGCCACTATAGCCAAGATATCCTCCTCTTTTCACCACAGATTAAGGATGTAAGATCGTGATAAAGTGATTCTGGTAATTTAAATATGCTCATCAAATAGGTTGGTATAGCCCACAGTACCGATTTGATCAAAACTTCTTTGCCACCTTCAGAAAAAATGCCTAGTTTCCACCTCTTTACCCTTTTCCAAACCGCTCTTTGATTGACATAAAAGCTTGGTATTTATTGAGTCCTATCCCAATTGGAATTCCTAGGTAAGTACTCTAAAGTCCCACATTTTCCACCCCAAGAATAGTTTTTATTGCCTGCTTCTCTAGTGTGCTGACATTCGGAGTGAAAGAGATGGATGTTTTCTCAAAATTAATTTTTTGTCCTAAAGCTCTTTCATAGACAGTCAGAATATTCAACAGAGCTTCACATTCAGAGGGACGTTTTCTAAGGAACACTAGAGAATCGTCCACGAAGAAAAGATGGCTAATACGCCCCCCCACGAGAGCATTGAAAGCCTCGAATTTTATTGTCTCATTCCACCTTCAATAACAACACAGAAGGAAAAGATATGGTGACAAAGGGCATCCTTGTCGGAGGCCTCTTGTGGGGATTACACGCCCTTGAACCCTTCCATTAATCATGAAAGAAAATCCTGTAGTACTCACACATTGAAGAATAAGGTCCTTCCATTTCCTCGAGAATCCCATTTTGGTCATAACCGCCATGATAAAACTCTATTCCACTCGATCATAGGCTTTACTCATATCCAGTTTGACTGCAATACTCCCTTGTCGTCCAAACTTCTTTTTTTCCATTGAATGTAGGCATTCAAAAGCAATATTTGCATTGTCTGTAATTAGCCGACCAGGAACAAAAGCACTCTGAAGCTCAGAAATTAAGTTAGGAAGTACTAACTTTAACCTGTTGGCAATAGTTTTCGCAATTAATTTGTAAATGACATTACATAGACTTAATGGTCGGAAGTCCTACATATCTTCGGGCGTTGATTTCTTAGGAATTAAACAATGTCGATGTCATTGATGGGTCCAAGGGGGCATCCTTTATTTAACACATCCAAACAAACTTGAGTAAGTGGCCCAACCATGAATTCCCAATGTCTTTAGGAAAAAAGTCGCATGATACCCATCTGGTCTCGGTGCTTTCAAAGGGTCCATCATATTCAGGGCACTAGCAACTTCCTTAGCCGTGAAAGGATCCTCAAGAAGCGTTCGATCCACTCTAGTGAGAGAAGAAGTCAACCCAATTACCCCCTCCTCCAGATGATTCGTCTATCGATTAATGCTAGTAAAAAGATCAGAAAAATAGTTTTCTACCTCCTGAATAATCTGTTATGGTTTTGACACCCACTGTCCCAAGCGATTTCTTATGCGATCAATGGAATTCTTCTGCCTTCTATTAGAAGTTTTGGCATGAAAATACTTCGTATTGCGGTCCCCCTCTCTCATCCAATCAGCAGGGAGCGTTGTTTCCAAAAGATTTCTTTGCGTGCCAACAATCTATTTATTTCCCCCTCTAGCTCTCTGATTTCATCCATATAGTCCGGACTGCTTGGGTGATTAAATAATCTCGTCACCTTCTTCTGTTTAGAACTCAGCTGTCTTTGCCAATCCCTGAATGTTATAGAGCTCCACTGTTGAGGGTCTGTGCACACGCCCCCAAGCACCCCCACACCCGATCGAAAGTCAATGGCGTTCCTTCCATAAGTCCCCCTTCACCAGCGCCTCCCGAACCACCTCATCATAACCCTCTTCCTGCATCTAAAAAGGCTCGAATCTAAAATGCCTCTGTCCTCTTTTCACTTTATGCCTCACCTGAATCCCATTAAATCAGCATAATATAGGGCGATGATCTGAATTACCATAATCAATATGTTCAGTCCGTGCTCTAAGGAATAATGACTGCCACTTAAGATCGCATGTAAATCGATCCAATACCTCCTGGATATTCTGCGCTCCAGAACGCTTGTTGTTCCAAGTGAACTTAGGGCCATAATATGGAATAGATTTGAGCCCACACTCTTGTAGTGCATAATTGAACATGTCCACTGCTCCATGAGATTTAGCTGAACCACCCAGCTTCTCCGAATAGCACATAATTTCATTAAAATCTCCCCCACATAGCCAGGCCTCTGAATTGCCACCACGCAACCGCCTCAATAAATCCCACCATACATTCCGATGTTCTGATCTTGGGTCCCCATAAAAGCCCGTAAACCTCCAAAAGTTTCCATTAGGTTAAGTAATGGTAGCATCAATGTGACCAACCGAGAAACTCATAATCTGTATATTCCATCCTTCTTTCCACATAAGCATTAGGCCTCCACTTCTCCCTTTACAATCCACCACAAAGCCATGGTCCATTCCAACTTTAAATTTAAAATCCCTTACCATACTACCAACCGATAGAAAGACTAAGTCCGGGGAATAGGTACGAATATGGCGTCGTACTTCCTGAACCGTGCAAGGGTTCCCCGCCCCCTGCATGTTCCAGCTAAGACAACTCATTGGGATCGGCGACCCCGCTTAACAGGGTCCACCATTATAAAAGCATCATCCTCATCCTCGACCATATTAATTCCGTCAGCCTGCTTTAATTTTTGTGGGAGGTTCCCTCCATCCATCTCCTCAATCACCATATGTTTTTTTTACCCATAATGGGGGTGTAAACCCACCCAGGCATCCCTACCTCCCTCCTCGGCTTCCTCCCTAGACCTTTGTATCTCCCTAGCTCTCCTCTTCCACGAGCCTAATTTAGTTGCTGGAACGAGCACCCTCCTCTCTCTCCCCATCACCTCCTCTTTTTGATATCCCCTCAATAAATCCATCATCTTCCCCACGGCCTCCCTCACCATCAATCTTACTGTCATCCTGTAATAACCCGGTTTTATACTAGTCAAAGTCATACATGGAATAGTCAAGTCAAAGTCTAATTAGGACTAAATTATATTATTTTATTTGTTGGGGTTATTTTTTCATAACTTATATAAGTTGAGGACTTAATTAAATCTAGGAATAAGAGTTGGGGACCTACTTGGCAATATTGAAGACTTTACATAATATAATACTAATTATACAAACCAATTGCCAAACAAAAAGGACAAACAGAGGCAGAGAAGGCGCAGGAAGAATCGAGAAAAAGAAAAAAGGAAAGAAAAAGAGGAAAAAAGAAGAAAAAGGAAAGAAAGATGAAGAGGAAAAAGGAGAAAAAGAAGAGGTATGGATAAATCCTTATTATTTTGGGCTCTTAATTTATCATTATTTCCAAGAGGTATGTTAATTTAATTTCTAGGGTTTATGGATTATTTGCTTAAATTTGAAGTTTAGCTAGTATTAAGCTTTATTGACATGGATATGAGGTAATGAGCTAAATAGATTGCAAGGAAATTGTATATGTGGATTTTGATGGTTAAATTGATTTATTTATGGAATGGGTTTTTAAACTAGTGCCTTGATCTTTGATTTTGGTATGATAATGTGATTCTAAAAACATGATTTGATATATATATATATATATATATATAAGTGTGGATTAAGTATTAAGATTACATAAGAAGAAAAGGGGTCATGATAGGAAATGTCATTATATGATAATTGTGCCAAATCTCATGCTTTTGGTTATGGAAATGGGTCATTAATATATGGAAACAAATGAGTTCATTTTCAAATGATATAATCTTTTATGTATGCCAATCGTGAAGTATGTTGGGAATTAAATAAGTAAGGGCACGTGAAAAGGATGAAAAATGGGAAACAAGGACTAAAAGAGAGCTT
This sequence comes from Ligustrum vulgare, assembly GCA_963555705.1. Taxonomy (NCBI): domain Eukaryota; kingdom Viridiplantae; phylum Streptophyta; class Magnoliopsida; order Lamiales; family Oleaceae; genus Ligustrum; species Ligustrum vulgare. The sequence goes on from OY743181.1 coordinate 12,621,215, forward strand.
TGTGAGATTTTATATATTAATCACAATTTGAGAATTATGGATTTTGATAGAAAGAAAAGCATAAAGTATATACTTTCTTAATTCTAGTAAGGAGAAAAATATAAAAGAATTAAGTTATTATTAGTTGATTTTTAAATTGTTAGATATGATTGGTTTTGATACAAGAAATTTATATTTTTATTTCAGGAAATGTTGTGGAGATTGGATCATGCCTATGGCCCAGCTAGATTCCAATTGATAGCTTTGTGAGTGGAAAAGTTATTCTTTTAAAAACTTAAAAGAATTTATGTTATGCAAGTTTTCTATTACTTTGATTTTCTTTAAATTACAAATGATTTTGAAATAAATGGCTCTTAGTATGTTTATCAAGGAAAATGTTTTATAATTACACTTGCTCAAGCATGATGGTTCCAATATCACGTTTTACGAATATGATTAGTTAAGTTGGCATGTATGATTTCAAAGTCACCAGAAGTACCCGATGTGGTTATCTGTTCTTGTGTTAGTGCACGGAGGGGGCCTTGGGCCCGTGTACTAGCGGATATAATTTGAGATCTTAAGGCTCTGTCACGGAGGGGCCTATGGCCCGTGTTCAGATGATCTTAAGATCCACTCTTATGCACGGAGGGGGCCTATGGCCCGTGTGTAAGGGTGTATATATGAGGTCTTTGTGATCCACTTTTGTACCCAGAGGGGCTTTGGGCCGGGTATGGAGGTACTCAGTAGTATACGCGCGTATGACTAGATACAGATTTCAGATGATTTAGTTGGGTACCTTTGGTGTGATTTTCTTATGTACTACAGTTTATCAGTCACGCCACAGATAATTATTCCACGATTTTTATGATTATCCTTAGCATGTATGAATTGATTTAAAATGACAAAAGCTTATGAAATAAATTATGTTTCAGAAATGGTTTATAAAATACTTTTATTTCAGAAATTCCACTCACTGAGTCAAGCTCATGTTTTTCCCTACATTTACAGTATAGGAAGAAAATAAGAGTTTCATTGAAGGAGCCTTTGCAGCTTTCGAGGAGCATTGTAACATTGTCATTTGTAGGAGTTACTTTGGTAAGCTCTTAGGAGACATATTCTAGGAAGATGCATTGGAATATGCATTTATTTTATATAAGTAATATACTTTATCAAGAATGTGTCTGATGATGATGTATTTTGGATCATGTATATATATAGAAGTGGGTTAAGAATTATAGTTATTAGATTATGTCAATTGTCTTGGTTGGAAGATTTGAAAGTGATATAGTTATTTATGATTGAATGTTTGAGGAATTGTTATTATTTTACATGTTGGTTAAGTCAATATTATAGGGAAGACTCTGTCAAATTTTTTATTAATACTTGTGGGATCAAATTTAATTATAAGGTGAATCTGAGAGTTAAAGAAAAGTCAAGATTGCCTTGGTGGTGGGTCCAACATCGCCATCGACGCACGTTACGTTTCAAGTCTAGTAGGGTGATCTGGGATGGGTCGTGACACATCCCTAGCTGTTTTTCCATCATCTCTCCACTCCCCTCCTTTGAGTTTGATACATGTGAGCTGCGGGACTGAGAGACCCCTTCAACCAGTACACCTTTACACTCCATTCCTTCCACACCATACACCTCCCTCCCCATACCTCCCTCTGACCGAAGCGGGGGTGAACTGCCTTCCACCACACGCCCTCGACCTACATAAGATGGGGCATTCAACTAAGCGCCATAATTCTTTCGACTACCAACCCCCCTAATTCCTCCCCCCTCCTCCACCTCCAAACAATCACTATCCTTATGCCCCAAAATACCACACCCATGGAAAAAATCTGGTAACCTTTCGTACTGTATTAATAAAATAATTTCAGATTGGGTATCCCCGACTATTAATCGAATGAACCGACGTAGAGGTTTGGATATATCGATGTTAACTTGGATCCGAACAAACTGACCCCAAGCTCCACTGCCTACTTTCCCTATATTACTTCCCCATTTCTGAACGCATGGTTCCGTTTCCAACACCAGCGGGACGTTGCGAATTTGAACCCAAAAGGACACCCTGTTGACTGAAGCTAGAGACACCTCTCAGTCCATTCGGTATTTCCAATACTATGAGATTTTTATTGAATGACCAGGGTCCCCCCGCCAGGACCCTCCTTCTATCAGCCTTAGATTCGAAAGTAAAAAGGAAGACATTGAACCTCGCCTTCTGTTCGATCTGGAAGGGATATTCGGTACGCCAAATAAGCCGCAATACACCAGAAAGGCCCTCCTTATTCACCGCCCGCCTGCCCAGCACCTTACCAAATAAGCGACAGTCGATGCGAGATAATCCTTTGTCCAGGTTTTCCTGTAATATATGTTGTGCAGGCCCTTCCTCCCCCATATGCAGATCAGCGTACAACTTCGCTAACTCATATGGCTCCATGCAGATCCAACCGTAAGTAAATTGACGTGAAAAGATAGAGCCGCAAGAAAAAAACCTACCTAATTATCACCAGTACAACCTCCCCAAAAATACCACCGTGGAGGAAAACAGTGCTTACTACCTTCCTCCAAACCGTCGCCGACGTCAGAAGCAGCCGGACAAAACCCCTGCAGGGACGAAAGTACGAAACCCTCCACGCTCTTAAACCCTAGAGGCAACCCCAGAGAAGGGAGAGAGAGAGAGAGAGAGAAAGAGACTTTTTTTAAGCTGTATAATATGAATAAAAATTATATTTGTAGAATTAATACTACATTTTGAAAGTTGTTGAGGTAAAAGATATTATTAAAAGGAAAATTTGAAATTTTTGAAATGTTATACACGAATTATTTTTTTTTTTTTTTGAATTTATGTATATAATATGAAAATGTTGAATAAATAAAAAATGTAATGTTTTGCTAAATGACACTTTTTTTTTTTTTTTACATTGCACATCTTATGTAAATGATGAATAATTTGTACAATTCTTTTTAGTAATTAACAGTTTTTCAACAATAGTTGCAATGTTTAATGAACTACAATGTAACATTATGGTTACTATAAAACTTTTTTGTACACTATAGTTTTTGTTAACGTCCAAAATTTTTATTATTTTTGTTTTCAGCTTTTACAAAGACATTTTGTTGTTTGCATTAAAATTTCATGTAAAAGTGTGACGTGTAGTTGCCCACGAGAGACTATATGTTCATGAAGATATATTCCAACACAGACATAATATCTTCCCCACCGTGGGGAAGATAACGTTCCCACAACCACCCCCCCAATTGGGTGGGTGGCCAGTGGGGTCCATCCACCCCGATGAATGAATTGTCGACAAGTGGACCATGGGAACATAAAAAATGTTCCTGCAATTGGGAATATATCAAGTCTCTATTCCAACATTAGGTACTGTCTGACTTTAGCCTTCTTAATTGTCATTGTAAAGCATAGACTTTGTTTCCTCTTTAATTTGAATTGATATCCTTCATCATTTGTTGGACTTAACGAGACGGGTAGTAGGAAAACTTGTTTTCCAGTATGATGTCCAATGATTATTTCTGCATGGATAATATGTTCCTTGAAATTACGAAAAAATTATTTTTGTTCCGTTGTAAAGACCGTTGGACCGGTTTAAGTTCTATTAGAGCATCATGGGACAATTTCTTTTCAATATCAACTTATGCAGTGGAACACCACTTGATAACAATGTATTGAGGAGTTCTTCTTGGCAAAATTGATTTGTATCATTAGTTGCTTGGTCAAAGCTCACAAAATTTTCATTGTCTCTTGAAAATAGCCCGATCATTTTGTCATCAATGTAGTCGACATACTCATTTTTCATTGAAAGAATTCCACCTTATGTTATAGAACCCTGGGAATACTGCATTTATTAATTGTAACTCTTAAGTTTTTGACATCATCACACGGTATAACTATCTCCTTGGTAAGTTAATAGTCATTCTCTATGTAAGCTTCTGTTCTATTACCAATTTGGATCAAGTATTGAGCAAGTTGATTATCATTATGAGGACGCATGTTTTGATTTAGTTGGAGGTTTTCTATTTTCTCCCAAAGATATGATCTAACCAAACTCTGATTAATTGTTTATTGTCTTGTTGCTTATAGAACAACATAAAGCACCTAACAGAAATATCCACTAAAGAAAAAAAACATTTCCACCAAATATTTCCGAATTTTTCTAAGCTGTCTCTAAAAGTTTTATCAACAGGATTTGCATCTGCAATTCGAGAGATAACATATCATTTCTTCCGTTTTGTCGACTCCAAACATCATTTGTCTCACACAAAATATTTTGGAAATTCTCTATACAAAAGATTTCTTGCTGCAAGAAATTTTTACATGATTAAAAATAATCTGTCAACATTGTTTTTGTGACATAATCTGAAAGAACAACTTGGGCTAATTTCGTTGATCTGAAAATGAAAGGGATTGTTAACTAAAATTAGTAAAATATTTATTTTAATTAATCTATGAAATTAAAAGTTATGGATTAATCGAATTGTATCATTTTAGATTTAAAGACCATATGGTTATTACATTGATAATATATACATAGTAAACTATGGAATTTGAATAGACAATACAATTTTTGATTTTTGGATGTAATATTTTAATAATTATATTAATATATTATAGCCATAATAATATTTATTAAAAATGAAATATTTTTTCTTCTTTTCTTAATAATATTTAATAAATAAGAAAGTAAAATAATATGAAATTATAATACAATATTGTAAATTGTTAGAAAATAAATTAATTTAAAATTTTATCACTTTTCCAAGAAGAGATAATTCTGCTTCAAGCATTGAAAATTTATGATTCAAAGTTCATTCTTAACACAGTGCATGAAAATAACCTTGATATGTTTCAATTTTGAAGATACAATAATTTCTGTATGGACACTTAAAAAAATTATAATGATCTCATCACTAACCTCAATTGATTTTCAGTTGTGGATGAGAATTATTCATAAAATACTATTGTGAAACCAAGGTTAAATAAAAAAGAAGCAAAGCCAACTTTAGTACGGAGGATGATAATGTCGAAGGATGCATCCCGCGATTGTTAATGCTTGCTAATTTTTTAGTTGATGTTGAGAACTTCAACACTTTATTAATCTCCACAAGAAGATATCAACATGGGAAATAATCAGTCGAAATTGAAAATAAAAGACAATGTAAATTTGAACAAATAATTAGTAAGTAGTGTGTTCGACAATTAATCTAAAAAAATGCTGCAGGTTTTGTATAGTAAATGATGTTATTTCTCTAATGAGTTTTCTTAAGAATGTAAGAATTTAGATATTATTGAATTGAACAATGAGTATTGAATAGAAGAAAGTTACAAGACCGTTCGAATTCAAATCATATTTTTCTTTATTATTTAAATAACAAGAAAATTATAAGGAAAATTCATTTATGTAGATTTTTCAACAAATTTCAAAAAATATTGTTGGATTTGATGTCAAATTTTATGCTTTGAATTGAAAAAAGATAACGTAAGAAATTTTTTTTACCACAACACACGCTTTGGACATGCAGTATGGATATTCATAAAAATTGTAAAAAATCTCTTTACTAATTTTAGCTGATTTTCTCTTTCAATAACTTCAAACATCCATCTTCAGACCTTATAATGAAAATGATTACATAATATCTAATTTAAAAAATTTCAGAGACGAATTAAAAAAATTACTTATCAGGTCTATTACGGTATTGTTGTTTTCATTCTAATATAGTTGATAATCAAACAATAATAATTTGAAGAATTTCTACAATGACAATGAAGAGATAAATATTTTAGCAGCAGCATTTGGAGCTTTTGTGTTAATATTCTGCATAGGGATAGCAATAAAAATCATGGACTCGATAACGATTGAAGATCCGACATAAATGGGCAGGGATTACACGACTAAATGAGTTTGTGGGTATGGTATGGAGGTAAGTTTTAAAACCCAATATGGGTTCGGATTGAGTGTGAGTTTTACTACAAGACCCATACCCGACCCGCATACCATTAATTTCCTTAAAAAAAGTTATAGAATTTAAAACAAAAGTGATTATGTAAAATATATATATATATATATATATATATATATATATATATATATATATATATATATATATAAAACTCAAATATCTATTGACATTGTTAACGTCTAAACATTAATATGTTAAACTATTGATATTGTTAATGTTTAAAAAAATTGTTTAAATTCGTTTATTTAGTTCCAGTCTAGAACAAGTTTTTTTCTAGTCAAATTCAAGCGTAGCCTAATATTTAACTGATTCTAGTTAATTCGGAGCACCTCTAACCTATAACTTATTTACAACTATTAAAAATAATAATAAATAAATAATAGGTAATGAGTTTCAAAATGGATATTGAAGCATACCTGGCTCGACCAGCTATTCTTAAATGGGTATATGAGTAGGATATGGAGGTTGTAAATCTCTAGTGAATAGGATATGAGTTTGACAAACCCAACCCATACTCGACCCATTGTCATCCCTAATTTTGCATTTATGGGATTATTATACTAATGGGTCTGGGTCTTTATTTTTTTTAACTTAATTAATTAGTTATTGGGTAATAAAGGATGATATAATTAGTTTAGAGCAAAAATGTGAAGGCAAAATCGTGACGTGAAAGATTTTTCTCTATCCATACTTTTAAGATGGTGTAAATGTAGATGTAGATGTAGATGACAATGAAGAGAGATAAATATTTTACCAACATTAGCAACAACATTTGGAGTTTTTCAGCTTGTTTGGTAAAGGTAAAACTTTTACCACAACTTTTAAAACTTAATCTCAACTATCCATTCTTAGTCAAGACTCAAGCCCACCATTTTTTACTTTTTAAACATTTTTAAACCATGCACCCATCAAAAAATCAAAAAAACTACAAAAATAAAAAAATTTCACATTACCAAACAGGCTATTTGTGTTAATATTATGCATTTATGGGATCATACTAATGTGTCTTTATTTTGTTTAATTTAATTAATTTGTTATTGGGTAATAAATGAGGATATAGTTGGTTTAGAGCAAAAAATGTGAGAGTAACGTTGTGATGTGAAAGATTTTTCCCAATCTATACTTTCAAGGTAGTGTAGAAGATGTAGATAGAAGATTAATATTCTGCATTTATGGGATCATACTAATTAGTCTTTATTTGTTTAACTTAATTAATTAGTTATCGGGTAATAAAGGAGGGTATAGTTGGTTTATGGCAAAAAATGTGAAGGTAAAATCGTGATTTGAAAGATTTTTCCTTATCTATACTTTTAAGGTAGTGTAGAGTATATAGTGTAAATGGATGGATGGATATATAGATAGTGTAGATAATTATTTTTTTACATTTATTCCCCAAAATTGAACTCAAATTGGGGGAATCTTGGTCAAACTTTGATAGATCAAGCATTTGTCTAGTAAAAAAAAATCTATAAGCAACGAATATGATATTTTCAAGGTAAAAATGTGGTTAAAAAGTGATTTAAAAAATGTGTGGTTAAAAATAATTTGTGTGAGAGTTAAAAGCTAGCAATGACAATGGGGCGGGTATCAAGGTCCCCGTCCCGAACCCGAAATTTCTTATCCCGCCCCCACCAATGAACTGAAATTATTTTTATTTTATTTTATTATATTTTTTGGAAAAATTGATAAAAAAAATTTTAGGCGTCGAACTAATTAAAGTTTTTAAATTTGAACTTTAAAGATGATATGTATATATTTTAAGGAAAAAGAAATCAACAAAAAATATAATGGTATAATGGTTGTGTATACTCATGCCCCTAAGTTCCATCAAAGTTCAATTCTTCTTGAACTTATTAAATTTATTTTTCAGTTTCTCATTCCAATAATTAAAAAAAAAATCCCAGTTTTCGGGGCAGGTTCACCTCGTGCCCTCTCCGCGGACTCGATGGGGCAGGTCGATTTCGGGACGTCGAGGTTTTTTCGCCATTCCAATTAAGAGCACTTGTGTGCAGTTCCTTTCATGTATTAATCGAGTGATAAATAGTAAATGATTAATGATAAAATTGTTTATTAAAGTTTTTTTTTTTTTTTTGATAAAACATCAACACAGCCCCAACGTGATTTTCAGGCCTCCCCTAGAACGGCTGATGGGGGTTATGATTCCCCTACCATTTTATTAATAGTAAAATGAAAAGTACATTGGGGGGGGGGGGGACATAAACTGATCTCCAGAAATTGCGAAGTACAAAGACCATTCAAAAATTTGGGGGGACATAAACTGATCTCCAGAAATTGCGAAGTACAAAGACCATTCAAAAATTTGTTAATAAGAAGGTCTACCTCTCGAACGTAATGAAGAACGATCTAAAGTAAAGAAAAACTAGCATAATATAGAGTACATGAAAATTATGTAATAAGTAACTAGATACCTCGAACTGAAGGAAAGCCATGGTAATCCATCTGAAGCAGTGTTCTAGTAGTCTTATGCAGATCCTGAGGCTCAAACTCTATATAACTCTGTCGTGTCCAACCCTGTGTGGCCATGTCATCAGTCACCTGATTCCCCTCCCTGAAGATGTGAGAAATCATGTTTCTGTTAAAGGAAAGCTCATGTCGATACTCCTTAGCAAAGACTTTATGCACCAAGGGTCACCTCTCTGTGTGATGCAATGAATAGCCAACACTGAATCTACCCCAATCCACAAGTCAGTCAACTTCAGTCTACGACCCATCAGAATTCCATCTAAAATACCTCGTAGCTCAGCCTTAAGGATAGTGCACTCCCCATAGTAAGCACAGAATGCTCGTATGCACTGTCCACCACCATCTCGGATAACACCACCACCACTAGCCCTCCCCTCTCGAACACATCCATTCGCGTTCACCTTGTGGGATCCCATAGATGGTTTACACCAAAACACTAGAATGGGGGAGGGGGCGGGAGCAACATATATAGAGATACCAAACAATGATGCCAATCCGGTATCCCCACGCCAATGAGTGTGTTTGAACATACGCTCAATCTGTAGCAGCGTGATTTGTCTATATACTCGCCATATAATTCTACGAAATTTAAATACAACGGTGAAAGGTTCCAAATTTGAACATTTTTATGTTTTTTTTTTAATTTTCATAATAAATATAATATTTTAGTTAATTTAATTTAATTTTAAATAAAACTAGGATTAATAGTTTGCGGCTTGAATCTCTGGGTTAAGAACACCTTTGTCTCTGCAGCCATCTTTTCGGCAGCTGCCTGTATTGTTCTCCGACTTATACTCCGATCTTGCTTAAATTCCTCTGATCTTGCTTAAATTCCTGACTGAGAGGATAACCTATGGACGATATCCAGACACTGCTACGTAAGTTCAATCTAACTGGATCGTCTAGGAAGGTTGTGGAAGTCTCGGATGACTTGGTGCAACATAGCCGACGTTTTTTGAAACATGGTATTGTAGGAAGAGTTCTTGGTGACCGAACACTAAAATGCGAGGCTTTTAAAACAGTGATGCATTGCATTATGGGGAAGAAAAGGCACAACAAAGATACAAATTACAGATCGGGATAATTTCTTTTGCGAGTTTGAAAACAAAGCAGATAGAAGAAGGGTTATCAATGGTGAACCATGGTCCTTTGAGAGGAGATTAATTGTGATCCAAGAAATAGTTGAAACTATGGTGCCTAATATCATCCCAGGCCATTCAGCGTTTTGGGTGCAGGTAACAATCTGCCCTTCATCTTTATGAATAGAGATATTGCCGAAGTCATAGGTTCACAACTGGGTACGTACTTGGATGTAGATGCCGACTTGTGTGGTTCCTGCTGGGGATCATACTTACGAATTAGGGTCAAATTGGATGTATCAAGACCCTTGGTGGCAACGATGGATTTACAATAAGGTTCAATGGGAAATACGGTGGAAGTCGAATTCAAATATGAACGTTTACCCGAGTATTGTACGTTGTGTGGCCACCTTGATCATGCCTTTAAATTCTGCAATTTTGAAGAAACCGTGAATGGCTTACTCCTTTATTGATATGATTTAGTCATATATATATATACAGAAGAATAGAAAAAAAAAAAGGAAACTAGAAAATAGGAAACTAGCTGTAATTCTAATCTAATCCCTAAACTCATGATGAATCATATATAATCATATATACGGTACACGAATAGAATATCTCAATACCCCCCCCCCCTCAAGTTGGAGCATGAGGATCATAAATGCCCAACTTGGAAAGCAGAAACTGAAATTGACGTGTCCCCAAAGGCTTGGTAAAGATGTCTGCAAGCTGGACCGTTGTAGGAACATATGAAGGAAGAATAGTTCCATCCTGGATAGCATCACGAACAAAGTGACAATCTGCTTCAATATGCTTTGTTCGTTCATGGAAGACAGGGTTATGTGCAATATGTAAAGCTGACTGGCTATCACAGTATAAACCAATAACAGCAGGATGTTGAATCCCCAAGCTAAGGAGAAGACCCTTCAACCATTTCAATTCACAAGTAAGGGAAGCCATAGAGCGGTATTCGGCCTCTGCCGAAGAACGTGCCACAGTAGGTTGTTTCTTGGTTTTCCAAGAAATCGGGGAATGACCAAGAAACACAAGCCAACCTGTGAGAGAGCAACGGGTAAGAGGACAAGCTGCCCAATCAGAATCACACCAACCTGTCAAAGAGAGAGAGCTATCAGCTCGAAGTAAAACTCCTTGTCCAGGGGAACCCTTCAAATAGCGAACAACGCGCAAAGCGGCTTCCCAATGTTCCTGTCTCGGTTGTTGTAGGAACTGTGATAAAACGTGGACAGAGTATGCCAAATCAGGACGAGTGACCATTAAGTAAATCAAACGACCAACCAAACGACGATAGGGTTCCGGATTAGACAAAGAATCTCCTGAAGCATGAGCAAGCCGATGGTTTTGCTCAATGGGAAAAGATGCGGGCTTGGCACCTAGAAGACCAGTCTCAGAAATAATGTCAAGAGAATACTTTCGTTGGAAAAGAAATATGCCATCAGGACTTCGTGCCACCTCAATCCCGAGGAAATATTTAAGAACCCCGAGATCCTTCATATGGAAACATGTACTCAAATAGTGCTTAAAGACTCTTAAAGCAGCAGAATTATTCCCAGAAATAATTAAATCATCAACATACACCAAAACATTGATTTGAATATCACCCTTAGTATAAGTAAAGAGAGAATAATCAGCATAGGATTGTAGAAAACCATATTCTTTTAAAGCAGTAACAAGTTTGGCAAACCAACACCTCGGTGCCTGTTTCAAGCCATATAACGACTTTCGAAGACGACACACCATATCAGGTTGAGAAGACCCAAAACCAGGAGGAAGCTTCATATAGACTTCCTCATTAAGATCCCCGTGCAAAAAGGCATTATGCACGTCCATCTGATGCAGTTCCCAATTTTTAGATGCTGCAATGGCTAAGAAAGCACGAACTGTGACCATCTTTGCAACTGGCGCAAAAGTCTCGTTATAATCAATCCCAGCAATTTGATGATTACCAAAAACAACCAAACGAGCTTTAAGCCGTTCAACACTGCCATCAGAGTTATACTTGATTTTATAGACCCATTGACTACCAAGAGCACGTTTACCAGGTGGTAATTTTTCCATAGTCCAAGTACCATTATCTTCTAAAGCACGAATTTCTGTTTGCATAGCATGACGCCATCCTACGTCTGTCATAGCTTCTTTAAATGATTTTGGTTCACAACCTGCAGTAACCGCGGCAAGAAATTTCTGATGGCTAACAGAAAATTTTGCACAATTAATATAATGTGTTATAGGAAAGGGCGTACCTGAGGAAGCAGATGGCGCGGGTGAACTTGGAGAGAGAGTAGATGGAACGTTTGTGATAACAGTGTTAGTAACATAGTCACGAAGCCGAATGGATGGAACCTTTTCACGGAATCCATGTCCCATGTGAGTTTCATTGACAGAATCCGGAGCAGCCCCTGTTACCCCCTCGGTAGATGGATGTTGGAGTGGAGAGGTGGATTCAACTGGACTTTGTTCAGCATCTGGGCCAGAATGTGATTCATTGGCTGTGGGAGGGAAAATGGGAGGAGGCTCTAAAGTGGCAGATGTGGGGCTTTGGATGGTGACATGTAGTGGGGAGGATTCATTTGTGGGCTCAAGTTCATCAGGAAATAATTCAGGATCCCCCAAAATATTAAGGTCAAGATCATCATCACTCAAATTCATGCTTCCAAAATCATATTTAGAACGAATAGTAGTAGGAGTACTTTCGGCAAAAGGAAACTGATTTTCAAAGAACTTAACATCCCTAGAAACAAAAAAACTTTTGTCTTCTAGATCAAAAAGTCTCCACCCTTTCTTTCCAAAAGGATACCCAACAAAGACACATTTTCGACTTCGACTTGCAAATTTATCATTCTTAGCTCGTTGATTATGGGCATAACATAAAGAACCAAACACTCGCAATTCATCAAAAACTGGCAAAGTATTAAATAAAACTTCATAAGGTGTTTTATTCTGAAGAACACTCGAGGGTGCAAAGTATTAAATAAAACTTCATAAGGTGTTTTATTCTGAAGAACACTCGAGGGTGTTCGATTGATCAAATGAGAAGCTGCCAAGACACATTCACCCCAAAAATAAAGAGGAAGATGACTTTGAAAACGCAAAGCCCTTGCCACTGTTAAAATATGACGGTGCTTACGTTCAACTCTGCCATTCTGTTGTGGAGTTCCCACACAAGAGGTTTGAAATAAAATCCCTTTTGAAAGAAAATAATCTGTCAAACAGTTAAACTCCGTCCCATTATCACTCCGAACAATCTTAACCTTTTGACCAAATTGTCGATCAACCATCGCAAAAAACGACATAAACATTTTAAATACCTCCAATTTATCAATCAATAAATAAACCCATACAGCTCGGGAAAAATCATCCACAATAGTCAAAAAATAACGAGCCCCACAAGAAGAAACTGTATTGTAAGGGCCCCACAAATCACAATGAACCAATTCAAAAATTCAGGAGGCCTTATGATCACTAAGAGAAAAAGAATCACGAGATTGTTTGGCACGAGGGCACACATCACATGCCTTATTTAATTTATCACTAGAGTTACGTAAGAATGGTAATGACTTCACTACTTTCTCTGAAGGATGTCCAAGACGTTGATGCCAAAGTTCCAACGAAGATGAAGAACCATCCACTGAGATAGCTTGCACTGTCAATGGTTGCCGGAAGTAGTAAAGTCCATCTCTCCGTTCACCCGTTCCAATCAGCTTCCTCGTATGACGGTCCTGTATAACACACATATTAGAAACAAATTGTACAAAATAGTGCATGTCGTCAATGAGTTGTGTAACTGAAATCAAGTTGCAGTGCAATTTAGGGACATAAAGAACATTTTTAAGATTCAATCCTTCCAAGAGCCTCACACTTCCCTCTTTAGTAGCAATTATTTTTTGGCCATCAGGGAGCCCAACTGGACATGCGTCAATATCATGAACATCAAACAAATATGATTCATCCCCCGTCACATGATTAGAAGCACCGGTGTCGATAATCCAAGAAATCTTAGAAAACTCACCATGTAAACGATCGGTAGAGGATTGAGCATTACCAAACATAGTAGCTATAGTCTGCCATTGTTCTGCACTCAAATTAGGAAGAGAAGCGGGAGTGTTTGACGTGCTGGCAGTGGCGTTGGAAGAATTTCTCTGCCCATTAAATGAAGCTCCAACCATAGTGTTGTAGCCGTCTACCGCCACCGCTCGCACATTGGCTCCTTTACCACGACCAGCCGCGGGTGAGTCTGTACAACGGCCACCACTTCCTTTTCCACGAGCACGAGTGGCTCCTTGAGTGCGAGGTCTATCACCCCACCATTCTGGATACCCAAGAAGCTGAAAACAGGTAACAATGTCATGTCCGGATTGATTACAATGAGAACACATTAGCCCAGATTTGTCAATCTTATTTGGTTTCGCTCTGCCACGCCCTTCTGGACGAACAGCAAAACCCACCACTTCCGGTAGAGATTCTCGAGCATGAGTAATTCCACGAACACGTTTTTCTTGGGTAATTTGTTGATAGGCACGATCAAGAGAAGGTAAAGGTTCTTGGGACAACAAAGTAGTACGTAGTGGGGCATAATAATCAGAATTTAAACCCATTAAAAACTGATGAAAACGTTCATTATTTCGTCGGTTTTCATGTGCCTTACCCAAACTACATTCACATTTTCCACACGTACATGCGATAATGGGTTCATGATTAGCCAATTCATCCCATAAAACCTTAAGCTTCCCAAAATATGAAGAAACAGACATGACCTTGGATTGCTCACACTTAGCTAAATCAGTTTTCAACTGGTGAATTCGGGGTCCATTAACAACAGAGAAGCGAGCCTGCAATTCATCCCACAAAAGTTTAGCATCATCATAAAAGGAGATAGTAGACTTAACCTCCTGATCAATAGTGTTCATTAGCCAGGAAACAAGCATCGAGTGAATGGTAAGCCAATCCTCAGTTGTGAAAGGTGCTTCAGGTTCCATAATCGTGCCATTGACGAAGCCATATTTCCGGCGAGATAGTAGAGCAAGACGCACAGACTTAGCCCATTCATCATAATTGTCATTTCGAAGGCGAACCACAGTGATGAGATCTCCAGGTCTATCTTGTGAGCCAAGAAAAAAAGGAGATGTATGGTCATTTCGAGAAGATGAAGATGGAGGTGGAGTTTTAGACTTATCGATGTCGTCAGCCATGTCGATCGTGTATCTTAGCCGTGTGGCTCTGATACCATGAAGAAACCGTGAATGGCTTACTCCTTTATTGATATGATTTAGTCATATATATATACAGAAGAATAGAAAAAAAAAAGGAAACTAGAAAATAGGAAACTAGCTGTAATTCTAATCTAATCCCTAAACTCATGCTGAATCATATATAATCATATATACGGTACATGAATAGAATATCTCAATAATATCTCAATAAATTTGGATGTCCCATCTATACTTAGGCGATCGGAGAACCATCTTTATGGCCACCGTATTTAGGCCTTAAATGGACAATGGAGAGAAAGTCGGAAAAAAGAGGGCGCTTAGAAGGAAGAAATCAAATTATTCTGGGGGTGAAACAATGAGGAAAGCAGCAATGAGAAAATATTAAGCACTGAATCTGAGGGAATGTCTGTAGAAGTAGGTGGAGAGAGACAAACGGTTGCTGCAAACAGAATAATGGCAGTCCACTCACAAACTTCCAAGACACAAATTGCAAATCCTGACAAATTACCTTGGGTCCAAAACTCGGATGGCTCTGAATTTTTTGCAGAACCCGTATCCCTCCCGAAACCTGGGGATAACCAGTGCATGGATTTTCATGAAATTCTGGATAATGCTACTTTGGATCCAAGTTGGGGGGAGTTAAACAAGGAAGAGACAGCCAGCACGATACCCAGCAAAAGGAAATAGATGCGGAACAAGCCAACGTGGACTTGGGTAATGGCGCCAAAGTGATGGATGGTCACATTTTGGAAACAAAAAATAAGGAATGTTCCGGTGCAGACAAAGCAAGCACAGTTTTGTCGAGAAAGAAATGAAAGAGGAATGCTAGACGTGGTACGGGGATTTATTCCCCAAATAAAAGTAGAACCATCCCAGGACAGGAAGCCTTCCCTTCTCTTCCTCTTAAAAACGCACTTAAGGGGACAGAGAGCTGCCGAGTTTCACTCGTGTATTGGTTTTGATAGCGGGATACACGTTGACAATTAAGGAAGTATTGGCGGTTTAATGTTACTTTGGCAGGAAGATTGGGATGTTCGCCTTGTTTCTTTCTCAAAATTTCAAATTCACAGCATAGTATCACAATAAAGGGGGCCAACATGGAATTTGTTAAATTTTTATGGGGATCCAATTTCATCTGAAAGGCCCCATTATTGGACGCTCCTACGAAGACTTTGTCAGATGAACTCAGGTATTGTGCATGGGAGATTTTAATGAAACCTTATTTGCCGCAGAGAAATATGGAGGTAGCGACAGAGCACTGGCGACAATGGTTGGTTTTCGAGATGCCCTGAATGATTGTGAACTGGGTGATTTGGGATATAGAGGGCTAGATTTCACATGGGCTAAGCACACTCGAGCTGATAATAATATACTCGAGTGCCTAGACAAGGCAATTGCTACACCAGTATGGCGCAATATGTATCCATCACCTGTGGTAACCCATTTGGATTTTTATGGATCAGACCATAGAGCTATTGAATTACAGCTCAACCGAGGGACCCCGCATCTGGACAAGAAGAGGAACAGTAGGAGGTGCTTCAAATTTGAGCCTTTGTGGTTACGTAAATCTGACTGTTTGGAAGTTATTATATCTGGGTGGTCATTGTAAAGAGGAGATGCAACAAATGCCGATGAGGGGACAGGGATAGCGGGTGGAGTCAGGAGACTAAACGAAGTTTTAAAACATCTCATTGAGAGGACCAGAAGTTACAGCATGTCACTAGAATCTTGTGTTGGGAAAAATAAGATTTTCCACCCCAAATCAACCAAACCCAAACAAGTTCATCCAAACAATAGAATACCGTAATGCGACAACACCAATAATTATTTAATGTAATAAAATTCTCCAATGAGTTGGGAAAATCGACGGGTCAAACTGACAATTCCACTATTACCAAATAATAGGAATACAATATTTTTCTTCCCTAAATTTTTGCCCTAAATCTAGAGATAACCTAATACACACCTTTAAGAATAAATCTTGCCAACCACAATATACATCATCTAATCAATAGATGGAACCCAACAACAATAATAATAATGGAGATTAAATGACACCTCAAAACATTCTAAGATAAAACTTAGAGAAACTCAAATATTAAAGAAGAAGAACTCATCAATAACAACACTTTCTTCTCCAAAGAAAACTAGAAAAATATCACCATTTAATCCATTATTGTTGTCTGAACACGCCAAGAAATGGCCAGAAGCTTTCTTTTTTACCAGCTGCTGCGCATTCTCAGTATGTATGTATTTGCACCGCCTATTTTGTCCCAGCAAAAGTCTTCTTAATTCAAAGGCATTAGGTTAGACTTTTGACTTATTGAAATTGCACCAAGGTCCTCCAAGTGCCATTCTATAATTTACATGGGCTGAAACTATCTATTAATATAATAATAGACCAATTTAAAAAAGATCCCAGCAAGTGCCCTAATGGGCAAACTTCAATTACCCTTAGAACAATAAATTTGGCCCATAAATTATTTTGGGTAAAAAACCAAACAATCTCCACATTGACCCAAAAATTCTAATAAGCATGAATAGTATTCAAATATTCATGAAACGTCACCATTCATTTTGACGTCTTTGAACTACTTTCTTCAACCTTCGCACCATTTGCTATAGATCTCATTTTGGCCACTTCACAAACTTTAGCAATAGTAGAAGATTCCCCTCGGTGCAACTCCAACCTGGCAGCTCTACCTAAAATTGCCTTTCCTATTAGCTTGTACAAATTACCAATCTTTTCAACTCTAATTATAGACACATAATTTTTCTTCCCAATCATCACACCACCTTTGGCAGAATATTCATAACCCAACGTGTCCAATACTCCCAACGATATTAAACTTCGCTTCAATCTTGGGACATGCAAAACACCTGTTATTCTTCTCACCACCCCATCAAATATCTTCACCTTCACAGTACCTGAACCCTTGACTTCAAGTTTTTAATTATCAGCAACAAAAACATGATACTCATCACATGACTTATAATTCTCAAACCAATCTCTATTTGGGCACATGTAATAAAAGCATCCAGAATCTAGAAACCAATCATTAACTAGACTCTCATCATTAGCAACACATAAAACATCTCCATGAACATAATTTTCCTCCACCACATTTGTAGAATCTGAATTCTCTAAGCTTTCTTTACCTTTTCTCCTCGATTCAAAATGTTTTGTCAATTCTTCACAATCTCTTCTAACGTTTCCCTTCTTATGACAATAATAGCACTCAATGTTTCTCCTTAGATGAGATTGAGAACGATCCCTCTGACCATAATTTCTTTCTTGCGATTCACCTCGACCATACCTATTATTAGAAGTAGTCAACAGAACCCGATCACCATTCACATTACCATTTGGCTTCTTCATGTTGGCTGTCTCTAACAAAACAGTCGAAACCTCGTTCACCGTCAAAGTACATTTACCAATTAACAAAGTGGTCACCAACGTCTCATATGATTTGGGCAAGGAAGACAATAAAATAATTACCTTATCTTCATCCTCAATTTTAACATCCACATTCAACAACTCAATCATGCACTTATTAAACTTATTCAAGTGGTCCCTAACATCAACATCATCATCCATTTTCAACTCATATAATTATTTCTTCGAGTAAAGTCTATTTGTTAAGGACTTAGACATATATAAATCTTCTAGCATTTTCCATAACTTAGAAGCAGATTTCTCGTTCAAAACACTATACTTTACCTCAGGTGTAAGAGTCAATCTGAATGTACTGACGGTCATCACTTCCAGCTTTTCCCAATCTTCATCTTTCATCCCTTCTAGCCTCTTACCCTACAAAGCTTTGTAAAGTCCGTGTTGCACGAGAACATCTTCAACTGTACTTTTTCAAATATTAAAATTATTCTTTCAGTCAAATCGTTCCACCTCAAACTTGGAACCCATCATCACCTTCGCAATAATCCCAGAGTTTGAACCTTTAGCTCTGATACCACTTTTTGGGAAAAATCAATTTTTCCACCCCAAATCAACCAAACACAAACAAGTCAATCCAAACAATAGAATACCGTAATGCGACAACACCAATAATTATTTAACGTCATAAAACCCTCCAATGAGAATGGAAAATCGATGAGACAAACTGACAATTCCACTATTACCAAATAATAGGAATGCAATATTTTTCTTCCCTAAATTTTTGCCCTAAATCTAGAGGTAACCTAATACACACCTTCAAGAATAAATTTTGCAACCATAATATACATCATCTAATCAATAGATGGAACCCAACAAAAATAACAATAATGGAGATTAAATGACACCTAAAAACATTCCAAGATAAAACTTAGAGAAATCCAAATATTGAAGAAGAAGAACTCATCAATAACAACACTTTCTTCCCCAAAGAAAACTAGAAAAATATCACCTTTTAATCCATTATTGTTGTCTGTGTGTGCTTGTCAAGAAATGGCTAGAAGCTTTCTTTTTTACCAGCTGCTGCGCATTCTCAGTATGCATGTATTTGCACGGCCTATCTATAATTTACATGGGCTGAAACTATCTATTAATATAATAATGGACCAATTTCAAAAAAATCCCATCAAGTGCCCTAATGGGCCAACTTCAATTACCCTTAGAATAATAAATTTGGACAATAAATTATTTTGGGTCAAAAACCCAACATCTTGGGGGCAGTAAAACTCGAAGAATTCCAAGTCGAATGAAGGAGATGCATGGTAAACTTATACAGGTAAAGGAAGGGCAATTTTCAGCAGAAAATTTTTCACATCGCAGATTATTGGAAGATGAACATGAAAAAATGCTTGACATGGAGGAATATTATTGGAAGCAACGTTCTAGAGTTGATTGGCTTCGCTTTGGAGATCAAACTACGGGATTTTTCCACCTTAAGGCATCAACTAGAAGGGCCAAGAATACCACTGAAGGAATCTTTGATAGTGAGGGAACTTGGAAAACGAAGAAGGATGACATTGCCACAGTGGTCACAACATATTTTGACAAATTATTTCAGTCATCCAATCCTTCTTTAGATGACTTTGACACGATGGTGCAGAATACTAACCCAGTAGTCTCGAAATGAATGAATGACATCCTGGGGGAACCTTTCACGGGGGATGAGATCAAGAAAGCACTGTTTACTATGGGGCCTGGTCGCTAAAATCGTATACCGCAAGTGCACGATTCTCGTTCAAGTAATAAAGTGGACTAGAGAAGTCCAGGTTATCGTACCCACGAGGAATGATTGATTTGTAACTAAAGTTATTGATTTCATTATAAAAGAAAAGTCAAGTCAAGTAACTTAAAAATATGGTTTGGTGGTGAATTACTAACTAAGTTATACTAAAAAGAAACATGGCAATATGTAAACTAATAAACTAAAGGAAATAGATAATAACATGAGACTTAGAATAAAACTAATTAATCTAAATACTTTGATGACAATATAAACTTGATAATTAAAATAAGTTACATAACATAAAACAAAGTTAATTTAGTTTTCATAACTATACTAATTTCTTCTTTTCAAAAATCAATTAGTGGTAGTTAATTAATCAACCGAATTACATGGAAAATTTATAATCACCTAACTTGTGTAGTAAATTCCAATGACAACTTAAAATAGTAATACACATTTAAAAGTTACAAAAACCTAAAACAACATTCATAATCATAAACATGTAAACATAAATACCCAAAATCTAGAAACTACTTAAAATGCTTAATTAAAATTAAACTAGTCAACAATTCCAACACAATAACATTAACCCATAATAAACTAACAACATCATTTAACCAACAACATAAACATATGAATAATACTAAAAATAAAGATGAAAAACAAGAGAATAAATGAAACTTCCCCTTTTTGTAAAGTTCTTGAAGTGAAAATCCAAGATTTTTTCACTTCAACACAATTTCTTCCATCAACTATTAATGTTTTCAACAACCCAAACACAAAACATTAAATGCACAAGAAATAAATGACATTCTTGATGAAAATGTAAGAAAATAACAATACCCAAAAGTTTAAACAACAACAAAATACTTAAACATAAGAAAACATTACTAAATCATAAAAACATTACTTGAAAAATTGCATTAAAGATGTAAATGTTATGAAAAATACAAGAGAAAATGAAAGAAAAGAGGCAAGACTTACATGGCTCTCCGAAAATTTGATTTTTTTCTATTTATACAACCCTAAAATCATCCAAAAAACCCTAAAAAGTGTCAAGATCCGCGAAATTCAGCTTCTGGGCCGAACCGGGTCGGCCGAGTTGACCCGGTCCGGCCCGAAAATACAAATTTTTTTTTTTTTTATTCTAAGGGCGCGCGATCACGCGCTTGAAATTCAAGCTGAGTTAGTCTCGGGTCCGTTTTGAGGTCCAAGTCGCGTTCGCGACTTGGTTCGAGCAACGCGATCGCGTGGCTCAGCCAAATGATGGTTTTGCAGCTAAGTCCTTTCCGTAATTGCCATCAAGTCCTCCATCTTTGAATCTCGAGCAATTTAGTCCCCAAATTTTCAGATTTCTTTCAAATATGTCATTCTAAAATTGCACTTTTGGCCCTTCAACTTTTGAAATCTTTCAATTTGGTCCCTTGGTTAATTGCGTGGCTTGTCCAAAACTTCCCGGAAGTGACAAAATGGTCCCCAGACTTCCAATTTCAGCGTAATTTGCACTTCTTTTGTGTTTTTTGGCTTCAAACTTGGATATTAACCTATTTAAATACAAAATATGCATAAATTAGTAGATATTTGCTCAAGATGTTCCAAGATGTGCTAATTTAAAGGTATAAAAAGTGTATAAAAATGCACTTAACAGGGCCCAACAAAGCTCCCGGTCAAGATGGTTTGCATGCAATTTTCTACCAGAAAGCATGGGAAGTGGTGGGTGAAGATATCGTTGAAGCTTGTCTAACAATTCTGAACAACAGAGTGTCGGTGGCACCTCTAAATCATACCATTGTGACGCTAATTCCTAAGGTACAGCAACCCACCACGATTCAGGAATACCGCCCTATCAGTTTATGTAATGTCATCTACAAAATCCTTACAAAGACCATCGCAAACATGCTAAAATTAGTGTTGGAGGATGTGATCTCAGAAAATCAAAGTGCTTTTGTCCCTGGTAGACTGATTACTGATAACGTGATAGTTGGGTTTGAGACAATGCATTCTATATCACACAAAACTCATGAAAGAGGGTGGATGGTAATGAAACTAGAAATGTCAAAAGCATATGACTGGGTGGAGTGGGGCTTTCTCGAAGTTATGATGAGGAGACTAGGATTTCATACAGCTTGGATCGAGCTGATTATGAGGTGTGTCACTTCCGCTACTTTCTCTTTTAATATTAATGCAGAGTCAAAAGGATTTGTCCAACTCGGTAGGGTTTACGTCAAAGTTTCCCTCTCTCCCCATACCTTTTTGTGATTTGTGCTAAAGGTATTTCTAATATGATTACTAGTGCAGCGGCAAGAGGAGATATTCGAGGCATTGCGGCCTCACGTTATGGCCCCTGTATTAGTCACCTTTTTTTGTCGACGATTCCCAAATTTTTTGCAAGGCCACCAGACATGACAGTCAGCATATTCTCCACCTTATTAAGATTTATGAAATTGCTTCGGGCCAACAAGTAAATCTATCCAAATCTGGGATAACTTTCAGCCCAAACGTCCCAGACACACGAAGAAGGGAAATTCTTGACTTATTACAATTAGAAACAGCTAAACCTCATGAAAAATACCTGGGATTACCCTCATGATAGGGAGAAAGAAGATTGATGTCTTTCAATTTATTAAAGAGAGATTTTGGAGGAAATTGCAAATATGAAAACGAAAAAAATTCTCTTGCAATGACCGTGAAGTCCTCATAAGGTCTATCATGCAGGCTATCTCCACCTATGTCATGGGGATGTTTAAGATCCCTTCCTTCTGTTTAAATGACCTGCAAAGAATGATTTCTGACTTTTGGTTGGGGGGGGGGGGGGTTAACATAACAAAGGTGTTTGCATTGGTTAAAATGGTCTAGGATATGCAAATCAAGTTCAAAGGATGAATGGGTTTTTGCGACATGGGTGATTTCAATCAAGCTCTTTTAGCAAAGCAAGTTTGGCGTATTATTAAGGACCCAAATTCGCTAGATAGCCGGGTGCTCAAACGCAAATATTTCTATTATCACGACCTTCTATCCGACGAGGTCAGGCGACATGGTTCATTTCTTTGGACCAGTTTGATGTGGGGAAGAGATTTACTGCTCAAAGGAATCATTTGGAGGGTTGGGAACGACAGTGTATATCGATCTCAAATGATCCTTGAATACCCAAATCTGGTAGCATCAAACCCAGCACGCTGTACAACAACTCGATAGATAGAGTCTTAGAACTTATCACACACGGGCAGTGGGTTCGTGATATAGTGGAACAAACATTTTCACATGTGGATAGAGAAGCCATTTTCATTATACCACTGGGGAAGTTTAATGCCGCTGATAAACTAATGTGGGGATTCACCCAACATGGGGATTACACTGTTAAATCCGGGTATTGGCTTGCCGCATCAATGAGTAATCCACGTCCTAAGGTGGGAAGCAGTAGATACACAGAAGCGGAATGGTGGAAATATTTATGGAGCCTTAAGGCTGCGTTCTCTTTGTGTTTCAGTTTCCTGTTTTCATTTTCGAAAATGTTTTCTGTTTTCCATTTTCTATGACTTTTTTCGAAATTGTTGAAAACGCGTTTGGTTTGTTATTTCTGAAAACTGTTTTCGAAAATGAAAAGCTGGAAAACGCATTCTGTTTAAAATTTTGAAGAAAATTATTTCATATTGTTTGTGAATATAAATGAAATAAATATATCATATTTTGAGTTACACAACAAAAATAAATGAAATAACCCCTATCACACAATTTGGTTATACCAAAAAATTTCAAAAATTCATGTTGCCCTTCTAAAATAATTGTTCAACATTTGAGTAGTAATTTTCCCTTCTAAAGTAATCGTTCCATTTAATACTTTATATAGATACATCCTTCTAGTAAGCACTCATAACGTTTAAAATTTAAGTTTCAATAAAATTTGCAAAAATTCATTTACGTTAATTAATTATGCCCTTACAAAATAAGTGTCTACAATACAAAAGTAAAAAATAAATGTTTAATAATTAAGCACATGATACATCATCAGAAAGATGGTTGAATTTGGAGTTCTACGCAAAAAACAGAGTACAATTCGGAGTTGTACATCAAAAGTTATACATGTTTGAAGACAATGACCTATAAAGCAAATACGAAAAGGACTAAATTGAAAGAAAAATAAAATTTGTGAACTAATGTGCAACAAAATCTGAAGTTGATGGACTTAAGTTGCAAATAAATTAGGATATTTTCGAAAGAAATTTCAAAATTTGGGGATTAAAATGACAAGTTTTGAAAATCAGGGACCAATAATGTAATTAAAAATGATAAATTTTGACAAATTTCAAATTTTTTTGATTATTTTAATTTTTTTTTTTTAAGTGGAAAACGCGCGTTTTCCACTTACAATGCAAAAATTTCGGAAAACGAGTTTTCACGTTTTCCATTTCCTTTACAAATTTTGAAAACGTTTTCAAATTTTTTTTTCCGAAAACGGCGTAAGAGAACGCGTTTTCCGCGTTTTCGGAAATGAAAAACGAAAACGGCTGGAAAACGCCAAAGAGAACGCAGCCTAATATTCCTAACAAGTTTAGAGTGTTCATGCATTGAGCCTATAATAATAACATTATTCCCACGATCGTAAACTTATCTTCACACCACATTCCCATTTCAATTGTATGTGACCTGGTGACAAATGGGCCCTCTCCTGTTTTAACCAATACATTGCAAGCTTTACGGGATCTAATTTTCGAGACTGGGTGTTATTTATGTGGAAAAAATATAAGTGGAAAGATTTTGATATAGTTTGCATGATAGCTTGGAATATATGGGATGGGAGGATCGAAATCCCATAACCCATGGAAAGGAAGTTAACCCTGTTAAGTAGCAAATCAGGTTTCTTGAGCAATATCTGGAGGAATACCAGTCTGCACAACTTTCTTTTAGGAGTATAGGTTCAGCCACCTTGAGAAGCTCTAACCAGCAACACACGCAGAAACATTGGAAGGCTTTGCCAACAAACACTTTGTTACTTAACTCAGATGCCGCAGTCTGCTGCGAACATGGTATAATCTCAGCGGGTGGGATTATTCGGAACCACAAAGGAGAGGTGATGATGTTGGAAATTACACACAAATTCCCTCTCTAATTAACCCCACATGAATTTTTGATGTTCAAGAAATAATAAGCAAACCAGAAAATAAGTACGAACCCACAAAGAACTCAAGAAAAATTAAGATGATAGACTACATTTTCTCACAATACTCTCTAGTCAATGTGCAATTAATTGGCTCCTCAACACACATATTTATTAGTAAACATAACCCAAAAACGTGTATTACTTGTACCCCAAGATGTTTCCTTATTGAAGTAGAATAATCAGAATAAGGAAAAAAATTCATGCAAAAAAGATTATCTTCCTTTTCTTTTCACCCTTAACTTGGTCTCCAAGTTAACCACTTTAACAATAAAATCAATAGTTCAAGATATTTTCATTCTTAATTTGGGTCAAATATCCTAACAATCTCCACCTTGACACAAATTCATCCGAGCCAAAATATTTAAATCAACAATTGGGTAACAGGCAAGCAATTTTCCACTTTGATGATCCATACTCCACCATATGAGTATAACCACTCAGAATTATCAACGAATTCCGAACTTTTCATCGGCTCATGTCGAAATAAACATTGCTGAAAAATTATGGTGCTACTCCCTTGTTTGGCTTTCCCTGGGAGCTCATCATCCATCGACATCAAATTCACCACACACCTTGCATTAACGCCAAACCAATGCCCGTGTGCAAACACATGTACCTACCAGCAAGAACACATCCTCTATCATGGAAACTGACTTCATGTCATAAGGAAGTCCCATCTTACTAAAGTACATCATCACCACCCTCCACCAGGAGAGTCGCATTGTCCACCTCCGAGCAGTTAGCCGACTCTACTCCACCTTTTGGATAATTTCTTCTCACATGACTAGATTTACTACAGTTCCAACATATTACCTTCTTCTTCATGGAGTTACCTCTCTTCCACTTTTCAGTAACAAGCAAAGCTTTTCAGATGAACTGTCACTTCAACCTAATCAACTTAACTTCTGAAAATTTCACTGTTTCCTTCCCGTACATCAAAATTAGCATGATGTGCTCAAACGTGGATGGAAAAGACCAGATGAACGTTATCCTTATCATCAATCTTAAGTCCAATAGATTCCAGTTCAGAAACAATCTCATTGAGAACACTAAGATGGTCTAAGATTTTCATACCTGCATTCATTCTCAAAGAATGAAACCGCTCCTTCAGATACTTATTTGACAAACTCTTCATCTGATAAAACTCTTCCAATTTTTCCCACAGTTCATTCACAGCAAATATTCCATAAATATTTGCAAGAACATTTTGGCTAAACAAAGTTGTAACATGTTGGCAGCCTTCAAATCCAAATCTTCCCAATCTTCTTCACTAGTGCTGGATTCAGTTTCTTTGTCAGAACTCGGGGTTGGTTTTTCCTTCAAAGCTTTCTGCAGTCCCGTCTGAATCAATACATCCATGACTTGTACATACCACAAGCCAAAATTGATCTTCCAGTCAAATTTCTCTACGTTGTACTTTCCAAACATATTTTCTTTTGCACTAAAAAAATCTTTGAACCACCTAATGATCTGTTAATTAGACGTCGATTTCCCCGTTTACGGTGCCACTGTTGAAAATTACACACAAATTCCCTCTCTAATTAACCCCCACAGGAATTTTTGATATTCAAGAAATAATAAGTAAACCAGAAAATAAGTACGAACACAGAAATTTATGTGGTTCGGCAACTTGCCTACGTCCACGGACCATCGTCAAAACTTTTCACTATATAATAAATTGTTACAATTATATAGAATTTGCACTCACTAAACCCCCTAAGTATTGTAGGAAAAATAACCAAGCTTTACCACATCTACTAATTTCTACTTCTTTGTACAACCCACAAAGAACATAAGAAAAACTAAGATGCTAGACTACATTTTTCTCACAATACTCTCTAGTCAATGTCCAATTAATTGACTCCTCAACACACATATTTATAGGTAAACATAACTCAAAAACGTGTATTACTTGTACCCCAAGATATTTCCTTGTTGAAGTAGAAAATCAGAATAAGGAAAGAAATTTATGCCAAAAAGATTATCTTCCTTTTCTTTTCACCCTTAACTTGGCCCCCAAGTTAATCACTTTAACAAGAAAATCAATTGTCCAAGATATTCTCATTCTTAATTTGGGTCAAATATCCTAACATCATTGGGGAAGTGTTTCTACTGGAATTTCACATCACTGGTAGCAGAAATTTTGGCTATTTGTGAAGGGTTAGAATTTGCTAGAAACCTGGGCTTAAACATACGCTATGTGGACTCGGACTCTTTGCTAGCTGTGCTGGCAATCACACAACCGTACGAATACTCATCGATTTACAACATGGTAACAGATTGCCAGATTCTTTTGGAAGGTATGACGTACTGTTTAGTCTGGCACACGCCTCAACAGGCTAACCAAGCCTGCGGCTTTTGCAATGTCATCCAAGAATGAGTTTTTCTACTGTGAAGAAGTTCCCACCCCTATTATTAAATTTATTGAGTACGATGTATTAAACTCAAGTGATTGATTTATAATATTATGCAGTTTTCATTAAAAAAAATTAATTTTAAATAAAATTAAGTAGTAATATCATGCCCTCGTTTGACCCCCAGATCTTGGAAGTTTTTTTTGATTTTAAATAGTATTTTTGGGAGAATGTGTGGTTAAAAAATGTTTGAAAAATCAAAAATTTTGAGCTTGACTAAGATGGATGGTTGAGATTGAGTATTGAATAAATTTAATTTTAAAAAAAATGGGGACAGAACATGGCCATATATATAATAAAAACAAATTAATTGTTGAGAATTCAAACAAATTTTAAAAAAAAGTGAACTATTGTTTGGTGTGATTTTCGGAAATCTTGATTGAATCGTGTGAAGATTGCACCAAATAAGTGAACTATTGTTTGATGTAATTTTTGGAAATCTTGATTGAAGCGTGTGAAGATTACTCCAAATCGGTGCAACAATTACATCAATTTAGGAAAAAAAAGGTTGAACTTCAACCTTAGGGAGCCCCTACAGCTTCTATCATAGGAATCTGTAGAGGATGTAGATTGCAAAATGTGCTTTAGTGGAGTATGATTGAAAGTTTGTTGTTCAAGTGCGCTTGCAAAGAGCCT
The DNA here is from genome assembly GCA_963555705.1 of Ligustrum vulgare. Taxonomy (NCBI): domain Eukaryota; kingdom Viridiplantae; phylum Streptophyta; class Magnoliopsida; order Lamiales; family Oleaceae; genus Ligustrum; species Ligustrum vulgare. The sequence goes on from OY743181.1 coordinate 12,649,349, forward strand.
CATCCATACCAAATGGAGGATTCAAAATCCTACCCTACAACTGCCAGCTCAGCTGAGATTTCTCATCTTTCACCCAACTGAACTATGCCCTTGGGACAACAATTACATCAATTCAGAGATCCCATTGGAGATGGTCTTACTTCCAAAAAAAAAAATTAAAATTATAGCATCAAGAATATGAACATTGCTTATAAGCTTATCAAACATCATTTTTATCAAATTCACGCCTCTTCACTTTTTGTCAACACATTCCATAAAAACCACACTTAATACCTAGGGACATTCGATCAAATTTATCCAATAGGAATCTGTGTTCGACGATCCATTGTTATTTAAAAACAAAGAATATTTTTTTTAGGTATAATGCGAGGTTAAAAATTGATTTCTAAAAATTAATGCATTTAAAAAGTGACTTGAAAAATGTACAAAAAAAATTTATTTATAAACAAATTATCAAACACTTGCTAAGCCTTTGTTCGGCGGCAGGCTTTTTGATTATAAGCATTTTTTTTCAAATCTCGAGGCAAATAAAAGGTTAAAAATTGGAGAGAGAAAAAACGTGTGATTAAAAAATTGTATTGAAAATTGGAATGATTATAAACAAAAAAAAAAAAAAAAAAAAAAAAGGTTGCCGAACAGGTTGTAAGTTTCCACAATAATAATGATTAGCGTGGATCCATAATCTATTTAGGGTCTGTTCAGCGGCCGGGGGTGGAATTTAATTTATTTTATTGATTTATTTATATTTTTTATGTAAGATATGAGGTTAAAAATTGGTTTGAGAAATTGTGTAATTGAAGAGAGAAAATATGGATGGTTAAAAAGTAATTTAAAAAATTTTGTAAATTAATTTTTTTATTTTTTAATGTATTAATTTGACAAAAAATCACAGCCGAACGGTGCCTTTATATATAGGTGCCCTTTATTTTAGCTAGCAAAGACAACGTGGTACGGTGGTAGGAATCGTCAGAACACTAAAAATATCATTTCGTTAGCCTTTGTAGGATTTTGGTATGTGGGAAAAAGGCCAAAAAAAATAAAAAAAATAAAAAAATAAAAAAAATAAAAAATAAAATAACTTTGCATGGTTCATGGTTGATTCCTTTCCTCTATTTTTTTTGTAACCTTTGCGTTGCCTTTTTGTTACAACTTGTTCTGAATTGGGCCATCCATAATGCAATTTGACTGTCAGATGGGACGTTCATTTTCCACAGTGACCTGCGCATGAATTGCTGTGTTTAAAAGGACATTTATAAGCAAGGTAGGTTTCTATTTATAACCATATTCGCTTTTTCAGCGAGATGGATTGTAAAATGTAGGTGGAACATGCTCTATTCATCTTGGGGATTACCTAAGTCTCGACTCCCGAGGTGATTGTTCGACAACTATTATAAATAATAATGATTAGTGTTATTTGTATTTTCGAAGTGAAATTTGTGATTAAAAATTGGGGAGAGAAAATTTGTGTCGTTAAAAATACAGTTTGAAATCTGTGCCGATTATAACAAAAGTTACTTGAACTCAGGCTAATTTATAAACTTGTTTATTTATGATTTAGAGGTAAAATGTAATGATTGAAAATTTGAAAAAGAAAATGTGTGTTATTAAAAAGTGATTTAAAAAATTATATTATTTATAAATATGTTTATAAACAAAAAAATTCTTCTATCAAACGGTTAAAATAGCAAAAAGTCAATAATATTGTGCGTGAAACATGCCCGTATATATTGTTGTAATTCACAATTACGACAAATAGCAGAAACCCGGGAAATATTATTACCTTTCATACTGGATCTTAATAAAGTAAAAAGAAATAGGATTTAAAACGAAGGGGACTGTGCCTTTTTCAAAATACGTAGTTGCACTTATTGTGTAGAGATGATAATGAGATAGATTCGGGTCGGGTACCTCGAACCCATGCCCCACAATTTTTTTTAATCTCAAATTCACCCCGCGAATTTCAGACTCTGCCGTCTCATTTAATTTATTTTCCTTTTTTTTTTTTATGCCTTCTTACTTTTTTCCTATATATATTATTTTCAATAATAATTCGAGGCAGATTTGGGGTGGGTGGCCTAAACCCGCCCACCGCTTGACCCGCTCGAGTCGTTTAACCCTGCCCCCCTGACTTGTAGGATGGGTTTTTCACTTCATTCCGGTCGGGTACTTGTCGGGTTCAAGACGAGCCGAATTTTTTTGTTCTCTCTATTATAAATGTGTGTTTGGCCCCATTCAAATGCACGTTTATCAATAAAATAATATTACACTTAAATTCAGAAGGATTGATTTCTTTTTAATTACACATTTCCCTAAAAATCACTGTTCAAAAAACTCTTTTTCAAATAAGGTAGTATTTGATAACATCTATTTGTCTATGAAGTAGGAATTCATTTACCATTTTCATCTTTTTTTGGTGTTTGACGGCCAAATTTTGGATTGGTATTGATTTTTTCACTTTTGTTGGAAGTTGTGCAATTCTTTGTTTTCAAGACAAAAATGAACTCTTAGCTAATAGGTGATAATTGATTTTCACCTTTACATGACAAACCATAAACACATCGTTTGATCATATTTGTTGTTTTTAATTGACTTTTTTTTTCCAAAAAAAATAATTACCATTATTATAACCAAATACAAATATGTGAAAAAAAATATATATATTTATATATATTTTTGATTAAAATAATTAAATCTTACTTTATTTGTCATGAAAAATAATGTCAATCAAACAACAATTTTGAAAAATTTCCCACTTTTCACCTAGAAAATAAAGCAAATCAAATACATTAAACTTCCAATTTCTCAGGATTCAATTTCCTGGAATTTGTTCTCTTTTCACCTAAATTCTATCATCAATATCAAACGGACCCTAAGGGCACTATCGAAGGGTTTGTTTGATAATCATTTATTTTCCATTGAAAATGCATTTTTTAGGTGATTTTTCAACTTTGCGCTGTTTGATTGCCTAAGTTTTCTATGAAATTCGTTTTTTAACTTGTCTAGAAATCAAATATTTTCCTTGATTTGGAAGACTTAATTTTCTAGGGGGATAGGAGGTTTTATTTTTCATGAAATTTTTTTTACCATTTTCGTCACGTTTGATCATTTTTGTTGTTATTAATTGATTTATTATTTTTTTTAAAAATTAACATTATTATTATCACGTACAAATGTGTGAAAAAATAATTTTTTAATTAAAATAACTAAATTTTGTTTTATTTTTTATTGAAAATAATGTAATCAAACAATAAAAGTTGAAAAATTCTTCACTTTTTTTTACCTGAAAAATTAAATCAATCAAACACATTAAACTTCAAATTTCTAGGAATTCAATTATCTAAAATTCATTTTCTTTCGACCATCACTATCAAATACAGTCTAAACTCTTTTTAATGGGGCCCAATATGGCTAAAATTGGTGGTACATAAATGCTCTAGTACGGGGTCCACTCTTATATCTTGAAGTGCACTATAGTATCTGCCTTTCAAGGACACTAGAGTAAGCATCGTAGGTGGTATTACCTTTTCTTGTATTCATTGGGGGGGATGTTTGACATGTTGAGTAGGCTTAGCTTCCCTTGAATTATAAGCTGAATCGCGTTGTAAGGTACGTGCTAGGTTGGTAGTTTTTCAGTGTGTTCGGCTAGAGGAGTTTTTTTGTAATCATTACATGTTTTAAATTGCACAATTTCTTATTCCAGTTTTTAATCATACATATTTTCTCTCTCCAATTTTTAACCACACATTTTACTTTTAAAAAATCAAAAAGTCAAATAAACCAAAAAAAAATTCCGACTAAAAGCCGTCGAACGGAGTGTTTAAATACATCTAATTCATGTTTGTTAACGTAAATGATTACAATTTATAATTTAATTTATAAAAAATATGACTGTCAAACCACTTTTAATCATACGTATTTTTTGAAATTATTTTTTAATCACATATTTTATCTAAAAAATTAGAAAAACCCCAAAAAATAACGGCTACATTTGCCAAACAAAAATCGTTATTGGTGAATAAAGCTCTATTTGTTAAAAGTTTTGTGAATAAAAACATGTTTTTCTTTATATTTTTAAGGTTAAATATGTGGTTGAAGAGTGTAAAGAAAAAATGTGTGTGATTAAAACGTAATTTGAGAAATTATATTTTTAAAAATTATATTTTTAAACAGTTTAGCAAATAGAAGCTAACTCACGGCAATATTTCTACGCTACATTTGTCTTAATCAATGACCTAAATCAAAGGAAATTCAATGAAATGGAAAATAGATTTTTACCTAATTTTCTGGAAAATAGATTTTTACCCAATTCTCATTTTTGACTTGTTTAAATTGACTAAATTTTTCATGGAATTTGTTTTCCTTACTTGAGTCACATCACTTTGTTTTTCTTATTTGAAGGAATTTTATTTTTTATTTATTATTATTATTATTATTATTATTATTTTGCCAAAGTGATGAGAATTTCAATTCTTGGAAAATGGAAAAGCCTTTATTTTATTGCATTTGATCTCATGTAACGCTCCAAAAATTTATGGCGTCCCTATTTACTAATGATTACGTAATAGAAGTATTTTCAGAATTTACTTAATTTTGTGGAATTTCAAGAAAGAGAAACTGAAGTATTATTCAGCTTCTATTTGGGCAAACATGTTTTTTATAACCCAATTCCCAAAATCATTTTTTAATCACATACGTTTTCTATCTCCATTTTTCAACCACATATTTTACCTAGGAAACATAAAAAAACATGTTTTTAAATAAAAGACTTTTAACAAATAGAGTCTAAAATTAAAAATTACGAAAAACGTGTTTAAACATCACTCTTTAAGGGACTCGTTTAACCACTTCCGTCCTTTGTTGAATGTATATGATATTTGCATGGATAATTTCTTGAAGCAAACTTTGAGAATATGAAACTCGTTTTTTAAGTTGGATCAATAGTCATTGGTGAATTTTTAAAGTTGATACTTTATCTAACTGTACAGAAAAGGAATTTTGAGTAGCTTACTTCAGCAAGTCATAACTTTCTCCTCGATTAACCATTTTTGTGTGGTAAATTGCACGTGAAAGTATGTCGTGCGTACTTTGAAATGGTACCAAGAACTTTAGATTTCGATAGCATTTACTACCTTAAACCTAAGCTCAAACATCGCTCCTCAAAACTAAATTTTGAAACAAAACAAGCATGAGGTGACTGCAGACTCTCCACGACTGCATTCCAAGCTTCTCTACTCTCCAAAACCCTAACTTACACCTCCTACTTGCATGTTAAACACCTTACACCTCCAGCTACCAATCATTTTCTAGCAAAACCTTAGTTGCAAAGTGTTAACCCAAGATAAACTAACCAAGAGGGGGGTGAATTGGTTTATAAAACTTTTTCGATAAATAGTCTTAAACTTAAAAACCAATGAGTATACGTAAGAGCACTTAGTATAACAAGTAGCTAAACTATCAATGAAATGTGCTATAAATGTTAATACTTAAGTAATAAAGCAAGTATAGCACTATAGATATAGTGTTGCACAATATAAGTTGATAGACAAGAGAAAGTGCAATGCAAGTAAGTAAAAGGGAAAAGAGATTGCAAACTCGATTTAGGGAGGTTCAATCAACCAACGTGATCTACGTCCTCCATTACCGAGCTCTCCGTCACGAGCAAGGACAAATCCACTATATTGATAACTTACAACAAGGAGTATCGAATCCTTAGGTGACTTTACAACAAGGAGCACCTATCCTTTACAACCGAGTTTTCACAAGGATCTCGAAACCAACAATCGAGTTTTCACAAGGCTCTTGAAACCACAAGATATAATGAATTGAATTTACAATTGAAATAACTCTCTTGACAAATGATATACTCAAATTAAGTACTAAGAGAGTTAGGCTAACACTTCAATAGATAGCAACTATTTAAAGCTCAAGTGTTTTTGAAAACTTTGAAGAATGATATGATATAGTTTTGCTTGAATCAAAGTTTTTCAACCAATGATCTCTCTTTCCAAATAATACTTAGTTAAGTATGAAGAGAGATATACACTTCAATAAGTGTTTGGTGATTTGAACTTAATCAATAATGAAGTAAGAGTATTGAGTTTTCAACAAGATGGAATTCTTGATAAAGATATGAAATAGTTTTGAACAATCAAGAAATTCCTTGCAATAAATGAAATAGAATTTAAAACAAAGTAAGCTCAATAATTTTCTCAATAAATCTCTCTTAAATGCTCTTGTAAGTTGTTGTTGATGAATGTAAGAGAAGTGGCTATTTATAGAGTTAATTTCGCATATACTGACTCTTGCGGTCGACCTGTTCAATCATGCGGTCGACCTCAATATAGCCGTTGAGTTCAAAATCATGCAGTGCGGTCGACCGGTTCATTCATGCGGTCGACCGGTTCATCCATGCGGTCGACCGTTTCTTTATGCGGTCGACCCGTTCAGTTAAATATTTTACGATTTTGATTTTGCAAGGCTTTTTGATCAAGGTTGATTTTGAAAACGATATTTTAATGGTTTAAAGATTGTTTCTTGAGCTTTATGAAATGCATTGCTAGCTTTTGATGTATTAACCTTACATATCATTGAAAAGCAACTGTAAGATCTTCATTCTTTGTAAACTCCATTCATCGATCTTCATACTATTCGCATCTTGTGTTTTTGATCTTTTATCTTCGAGAGATGATTTGTCCTTTGAATGCTTTGAAGATTATCGTTACATGAAACACTTGAAATACACTTGTTAATAACATAATATAATCTTGTTTGTTTTTTATCAAAACAATAAGGTTAAGTTAACCATAGGTCAACAATTTCCCCCTTTTTGATTATGACAAACAAGATGATTTGTAATGATAATATAAGCAATTTAAGCGTATAATCAAAGCATAGGGAAATGAGAATAATTGATAAGTTCAATTTTAGCATATATTCCCCCTATCTTATACAAATCAATGAGGCATAATCTAGCATATAATATAATCCTTTTCATGCATATAGATTATCCAAAGTCAAGCTAAAAACAAATCATCACCATATTTTCCCCCTTTTGGCATAAGCAAAAAGGCGGTATATATCCTTCAAGTATGAGCATAAGATAGAATATCATGAATACAATAGCATATCTCAATTCCAAGTACGAATTAGCAGTTGATAAATCACAAAGTATTCATAACACACGAACAAAATAGGTTTGAAACAGAGGAGAAGAAAAGTGTTAGATAGCATAAGCAAGATACCATATGTTTACTACTATAGATAAGAAGAAAGAGAAGCAGAAGATATGGTCAGTCCATTGGAGGAGGTGGAGGGAAAGGAAACATGTTATTGAATCGAGCTTGAATGTTCCCAAGTGTCTCCATGATGGTGTTTTGATTTGCCAATAATTGTTGTTGCGTGTCCATCATGTGGTGTTGCATATTTACCATGCCTTCGACTGTGTTAGAGAGAGAGTCAATGCGGCCATTTGTTTGATTGTAGAGTTCCTCGGTGAACACCCAACCGGTCGGTGGAGCATGTTGAGGTATGTGTGGATGGGGTATGGCATGAGCTTCTTCCTCCCCGTCACTCCCTTGAGCTTCGGCATCATCTTCAATAGGAAGTGTTGAGGGCCCCGAATTTTCATCAAATCCTTGGGTATGACAAACCCATTGACCATGCACCTTGAAAATTTTCATTTTCTTCAACGTGTGTTTATTGATTGTATCGGTCGGTTTATGTTCCATGAACGCCTCACCCTCAAGAGGAATATTGAAATGATTAAAGATTTTTGTAAGAATCATACCATATGGAAGTCCTAGGATTTGGGTGGAGGTGCTCACATGATTCATGTGTTGAATTGCAATGTGAGGGAAATCAACTTTACGACCCGACAGACAAGAATCAAGCAAAAATAGGTCAAAATGTGTAACACTTTCGAGATGACCTTTCCGAGGAACGAAAATGTGGGCTATCATTTTATGTAAGAGCTTACAAGGGAGAGTTAGGTGATATGTGTTAATTTTCATGGGATGATTTATTACCCTCCCCGTGACCCGATGACGTGCAATAGCAGGAGTATAACCCTCACAACGAGGAACACTATTCTGTGAATACACAAGGTTCTCACAAGGATCCAATTTCAAAATAGTACGCAACAATTCTCTAGTAATCCTAATACGAGTCCCTTTTACATTACTAGATATAGAAGTAGGAGTGTGAACAAGATTTCTATAGAATTCTGTAATGAGAGTAGGATAAGCTTTTTCATGAATTGCTACAATATTCGCCCAACCAATGTTTTCAATATACTCTTCTAAGTGAAAAGATGGAGCTTCCAATGTAAAAGCGAAGAGATCAACGGATTTACCTATAAGGACGGGGCATTTTTGAATGCGATTTACACCAACATCTTCATCACTATCACTGGAGGATGGAGGGGGGCGTTTTGAAGCTTGTTTAACCCTTTTTCGTGTAGCCATGGAAGATTTGAAACGGAGAGAATTCGGGTTTTGGTGAAAAATTTTCGAAATGGGTAATGTAGAAGAAGAAATTTGAAATTAATGGAAATATGGAATGAGAATTATTGATTTGATGTTAAATAGGTGTGATTTGAAGGGAAAACATCGAAATTGTAGTAGAGGAGAAGAGGATTTGAGAGAGAGATGCGAAGAAAAGAGTTAGGGTTCGAACAAATTGGGAAAAATCTGTTTTAAAAATGCTAAAATCCGACTATGCGGTCGACCGGAAGGAGGATGGGTCGACCTCAGTGCTGTGTGTTGAAGTCACTGGATTCCCGGGTAGCAAGTAGCGGTCGACCTCTATATGAAGACCGGTCGACCGCAATATGATATCCGGTCGACCTGAAATGCCATTTTTTTTTTTTTTTTAAATACACTTATGTTCATATATAATTTCAAAAAAAATACATTTACACATTTAGCCACATATGTCACATTCATCAATAATTCCTAAACCTCTTCCAATATAGGAGAATCTATCAAGAGCTAGAGGTTTAGTTAAGATATCGGCTAATTGATTATTCGTGCTAACAAACTCTAAGTAAATATCACCTTTTTGTACATGATCTCTAAGAAAATGATGTCGAATTTCAATATGCTTTGTGCGAGAGTGTAGGATGGGATTTTTTGACAAATTAATAGCACTAGTGTTATCACACATAATAGGAGCATTTTCGAATTTCAAATGATAATCATGAAGAGTTTGTTTCATCCACAAAACTTGAGCACAACAACTAGCGGCCGAGATATATTCGGCCTCGGCGGTAGATAGTGCAACGGAATTTTGTTTCTTACTAAATCATGACACAAGTGCAAAGCCTAAAAAGTGACAAGTTCCACTTGTGCTTTTTCTATCAATTGTGCATCCCGTCCAATCGGCATCCGAATAATTTATAAGATCAATATGAGTGCCTTTTGGATACCAAAGTCCCAAAGTTCTAGTGCCACATAAATATCTAAAAATACGTTTTAAGGCACTTAGATGAGATTCTTTAGGATTTGATTGAAATCTAGCACATAAGCATACACTAAACATAATATCGGGTCTACTTGCGGTTAAGTAAAGAAGGGATCCAATCATACCTCGATATTTTGTAATGTCAATGGAAGTGCCTTGCTCATCTTTGTCCAATTTGATTGAAGTACTCATGGGAGTATTCATGGACTTCAAGTTTTCCATCTCAAACTTTTTGAGCATATCCACAATGTACTTGGTTTGACTAATGAATATTTCTTCACTAGTTTGTTTGATTTGAAGCCCGAGGAAAAACTTTAACTCTCCCATCATGCTCATTTCAAATTCATTGCTCATAAATTTAGAAAATTCTTTACAAAGAGACTCATTAGTTGCACCAAAGATAATATCGTCAACGTAGATTTGTACAATAATCATGTCTTCCTTTTTGGTTTTGATAAAAAGTGTAGTATCCGCTTTTCCCATTTGAAAGCCATTTGAAATGAGAAATTTACTCAATCTTTCATACCAAGCTCGAGGAGCTTGTTTTAAACCATATAGAGCTTTTCTTAGTTTAAAGACATTATCCGGCAATTTATGATTTTTGAAACCGGGAGGTTGTTCAACATAAAGTTCTTCTTGAATAACACCATTTAAAAATGCACTTTTGACATCCATTTGATAAAGAGTAAAACCTTTATGACAAGCAAAGGCAAGAAGCATACGAATGGATTCTAATCTAGCAACCGGTGCAAAAGTTTCTTCAAAGTCAATTCCTTCTTCTTGATTGTAACATTGGGCCACCAATCTAGCCTTGTTACGCACAATTATACCGTTTTCATCCTTTTTGTTTCGAAAAATCCATTTTGTACCGATAACGGTTTGATCATTTGGTCTATCAACTAAATCCCAAACATGATTTCTTTCAAATTGATTTAGTTCTTCTTGCATTGTAAGATTCCAAAACTCATCGAACTCGGCTTCTTTGAAATTCTTTGGTTCAATTTGAGAGATAAAAGCACAAGTATTTAAGAATCCTTTAGTAGAGTTTCTAGTACTTACCCCTTTCGAAGGATCACCAATTATGAGCTCTTTTGGGTGAGATGAAGCAAATCTCCATTCGATAGGAAGTGTTAGATCACTTGAGTTTTTGGAAGATGTTCCTTCTTCTTGTTGAGGAGTTGGTTCTTCCAAGTCTTTTTCTTCATTGACTTTGGATATTTCATTTCTTTGATCTTGAATATTCATTTCCTCAAAAGGAATTTCCAAACCTACGTCAACACCTTTCTCTTGATCAAGAGAATTAGTTTCATCAAAAGTAACATGTACGGATTCTTCCACTACAAGAGTTCTTTTGTTAAAAATTCTATAAGCTTTGCTAGTGGATGAATAACCAAGAAAAATTCCAACATCGGATTTTGAATCAAATTTTTCCAAGTTTTCTTTTGTGTTGAGAACAAAGCATTTACAACCAAAAACCTTAAAATATCCGATATTAGGAATTCTATTTTTCCAAAGTTCATAAGGAGTTTTAGTTTTCTTTCGACTTACCAAAACTCTATTTATGATATAGCAAGCAGTGTTAACGGCTTCAGCCCAAAAATATTTTGGTAAGTTATTTTCATTTAGCATGGTCCTAGCCATTTCTTGCAATGTGCGATTCTTCCTTTCTACTACACCATTTTGTTGAGGGGTTCTAGGAGCCGAGAAATTATGTTCATACCCATTTATTTTGCAAAATTCATCAAACGCCATGTTATCGAATTCTCCACCATGGTCACTTCTTATAGTTGCAATGGAATATCCTTTTTCATTTTGAACCTTTTTGCAAAAATGTTTAAATGCATTTAAAGCTTCATTTTTCAAATTTAAAAAGAGAACCCAAGTAAATCTTGAGAAGTCATCAACAATGACAAAAGCATAGTGTTTACCACTTAAACTTGGGGTTTTAGATGGTCCAAAAAGATCCATGTGAAGAAGTTGTAATGGTTTTGTGGTGGAAGAAAATTGTTTATTTTTGAACGAACTTTTGGTTTGTTTTCCAAATTGACAAGCATCACAAATTTTATCCTTTTCAAATTTCAAACTTGGTAGGCCTTTGAAAAAGCAATTTTTGGATATTTTTGAAATAAGGTCCATACTAACATGACCTAATCTTCTATGCCATAACCAAGTGTCATCTTTAAAGCTTGACAAACATTTTAATTCTTTCTCAAATTCAATGTTGATGATATAAACATCTTTACTTCGGCTTCCTATGAACAATACCTCTTTCGATGAAGCATCTTTGATAAGACATCTAGAAGAATCAAATTTAATATGATAACCTTTATCACATAATTGACTAATACTCAGCAAATTATGTTTGAGATTATCTACTAATAAAACATTTTCAATAGAGGGAGAATGATGATTACCAATATTTCCAATGCCAATAATTTTTCCTTTGGCATTATCTCCAAAAGTAACATGACCTCCATCTTTTCTTTTGAATCTTGATAACAGTGATTTATCTCCGGTCATGTGCTTTGAGCAGCCACTATCCAAGAACCAATTGCTCTTTATTTTTGTTGATACCTACAAAACATGACTTAATTTTTGACTTCTTGGTACCCACATAATTTTGGGTCCTTGATAGTTAGTTCCTTGAACCCTCTTGTGCCTTTCTTCAAAGTGTAGTTTCTTTTTCAATAAGCAATTAAAAGCTACATGCCCACTTCTGTTACAAAAGTTACAAGTAGTTGATGTTTTGACAAAGGTATTTTGATGAAAGGAAAACGAAGTAGAAGCTTTCACAAAAGTATTTTTGGTAGAATTTTGTTTCAAAAATGGTTTGTATCCAATTCCTCCTTTATCAAAAGCAAATTATTGTTTACCAAGCATTAGTTCAAAATTTTTTCTCCCTTGAGTGAATTTGTGAACAGTGGACGTTAAATCTAAAAATTTTTCTTTTAGGGAGAGATTTTCTACCATCAAAGCATTTTGATCAAGATTCTTCTTTTCAAAATCCTTTTGTATTTCACAATTCTTTTCGTTTTCATTTTTCAACAAGATGTATTGCCTTTTAAGAGTGGAATGTTTAAGAACAAGTTTTTCAAAAACTTCAATCATTTCTTCATATGAGATAGAAAGTTCATCATAAGAGGGAATGTCATTAGTATTTACCTCATCTTCAATGGCCATGAAGCACATGTTGGCAACTTCATCTTGACTTTCACTTTCATCTTGTTCATCATCACTATCATCCCAAGTAGCTTGTAAAGCTTTCTTTTTGAAGAATTTTCTCTTGTTGGGACATTCGGTTCTTTTGTGACCGGGTTTGTCACAATCATAGCAAACAACCTTTTTCTCTTCACCTTTGTCTTCTTTCTTTTGAAATCTACGGTTGTTGCGAAAGGTTTTCCACTTCTTGACAAGAAGGACAAGATCATCGAGTTCCTCATCGCTCTTGTTAGAGTTTGAGGCTTCTTCAACAAAAGATGACTTTAAAGCAATTTGTCTCCTAGGAGGATCCTTCATTTCTTCCTCTTTTGCTTTTCTAGACTTTTCTTTTGTCTCGGCATGATTTAGCTCATATGTCATCAATGTTCCATAAAGCTCTTCCAAGGGATAAGTGTTGACATTTTGTGTGTTTTCTATCAACATTCTCAATGAGCTCCAATCTTCCGAGAGAGATCTAAGCATTTTGCTAACAAGTTCACCATTAGGAAATTTTCGATCAAAGCCCTTAAGACCATTAACAATATCGGTAAATCTAGTAATCATGCTAGCAATGGGTTCATCTTGTTTCATGAAGAAGTTTTCAAAATTTTTATACAAAAGATTTATCTTTGTCTCTTTAACTTTATTTGTGCCCATGTGAGTGACTTCTAAAGCATGCCAAATATCGTGTGCGGAATCACATGTGCTAATACGATTAAATTCATTAATACAAAGTGCACAATAGAGAAGATTTTTGGCTCTAGCATTTAAAGACATTTTTTTCTTATCATCCTCATCATATTCTTCCTTTGGTTTTGAAATAATCATATCCGGTTTTCCATCAATTTTAATAACCATAGTAAGCTCATGAGGACCGGATTCAATGACATCCCAAATATTATAATTATTGGAAAACTAGAATGATGATGAGAGGTGGCTATTTATAGAGTTAATTTCGCATATACTGACTCTTGCGGTCGACCTGTTCATTCATGCGGTCGACCTCAATATAGCCGTTGAGTTCAAAATCATGCAGTGCGGTCGACCGGTTCATTCATGCGGTCGACCGGTTCATCCATGCGGTCGACCGTTTCTTTATGCGGTCGACCCGTTCAGTTAAATATTTTACGATTTTGATTTTGCAAGGCTTTTTGATCAAGGTTGATTTTGAAAACGATATTTTAATGGTTTAAAAATTGTTTTCTTGAGCTTTATGAAATGCATTGCTAGCTTTTGATGTATTAACCTTACATATCATTGAAAAGCAACTGTAAGATCTTCATTCTTTGTAAACTCCATTCATCGATCTTCATACTGTTCGCATCTTGTGTTTTTGATCTTTTATCTTCGAGAGATGATTTGTCCTTTGAATGCTTTGAAGATTATCGTTACATGAAACACTTGAAATACACTTGTTAATAACACAATATAATCTTGTTTGTTTTTTATCAAAACAATAAGGTTACGTTAACCATAGGTCAACACAAAGGAAGATGGAGAAATCACCTACGGCTATAAACTTCCTCCCTCTTCTTGCATCCAAAGTTTCTTATAAATGCTCTGGTTTGAAACATAAACCTCATAACTGAAAATAAAACTTGCAATGCTACAAAAATAGATCTTCAAAACCCTAGGTAAGGGATTCATACCATTATGTTTCAAACCGTTTGCTCTCATAATTTTTTGTTGGAAAACATGTCTTATCAAAGTTCTTCATCAAACCAAATGATTTTGGATCAAAGCGATCAAGATTTTTGAATTTCAGTTTCTGAATATACGCTTGGTGACAACACCAGGACATTTAGTGTCTATACCAAACAGAGATGATGAACATGGTGTCGGAAACATGTCGATACCCGTGTAGACATCAAGTTTATTTTGTGTTCTGATCTTGGTATTTTGTTATTCTATGATTTTTAGGTTGATCTATATCATATTATCCTCAAAAAATGTAAGTATTTGACACACCCTTATTTGTGGCATAATATGACATAATGTGTTGTCATGTTTTTAATGAAATATTGACATTTGATAGATGATGAATTATAAAGAAAATTTTATGCATAACGAAATGTTTGTGCATGGTGTTTATAAATTGGAACTCTAGTCCCCTCAGTAATTACTATGTGTCGTGGGATATCTTGGGATTCCAAAGTTTCGACAAATGACATGGTGATCTAGTAGCTTTGTTGGAGTCGAATATGACGAAAGATGACAGGATGTAGAAGTCTTAGATTATGAAATAGTCCTATATAATCTGGTTTGTTATGGCCATTTTATCGATATTCGATTTATGAAAATGTTAAGCGCTTTGGGGTATATGAGATAATCTATAGTCGGGCCCTAAAAACATGATTTTGAAAAGAGCATGCATGTGTATTGTTTACTCATTTAATTATTAATTCACATTTTCCATATTTTTCTAACTTACAGATGCTGCATTTCGATAAGTTCGAGGTCATCTCTCGGGACTGGATAAAGTTAGTTGAAGGACGACATTATATGTATGTGGTAAAAGTGCATATGTGGCTAATCATATCATGACTTTCTAGCTTTGACACGTTTCCTAGGGTCCCACTTCTATGTGGGTTTCTTTAATAGTGAAACTATGGAGTATGAGTATTCTGATATCTTCTCGGGCGAGGAATCATAATGTAGTTGTTGTGATGTAGTGTTTTGATTGAAAATGAAATATTTTGAGTATTTTATAAATCATCTTTTACAAAAGATGTAAAAAATTTTGGAAATGTATTTATATTTTTAAAGAAATGATTTTAAAGTACGTCTCAATATCCAAAACTTGATTTTTGATTATTACGTGTCGACACTAAAACCTAGATGCCACACCAAAATATTTTTAGCATTGGAATCAGTGTTGGTGTCGACACCAAGTCGTGTACAAAGCCTCAGTCCTTTCTGTGTTGACACCTAGGGTTTCCTTATGCAAAAAGTATAAATCTTATCCATTTTTCGACTAATTATTATTATATAACGACTGGGGTTTGGGGTCGCCACACCCAAACTTTCTAATTGGCTAGGTTTATACATTTTGTTCTTCTAATTTGATACTTCAACTTTCAATTGAATCTAATTGATTCATGTTCAAACTCGATCTTCATTCCTTGATTTGATTCAACTTTTGAATAGTTACAATTTAGTCATTCGATTTTCTAAATATTATAATTTAGCTCATTTTCACCAATTTCATATTATTTAATTATTTAATTATTAAATAATTTATTAAATCTTATAATTTAGCTCATTTTCTAAAATTTCGTCTGGGACGAGTTTGGGAAAGGGACCACCATCCCCGTTCGCGCCACGTACTCGATTCAGGAATACTTTTTATCTCATCCTCGCATTTGTCGGGTTTCCCGCTCTGTAGTCATCACTACTCAATTCCCATATGTAATGGGCAACGTGGGAAAATTATGTGAATCAGTACTAATTCATATTATTTAAAAGATAAATTAAATTAAGAATAATATATAGGAATGCCTGATGTTAGTGGTTTTAAGTGTGACGAATCGCTAGTCCACTATCATGTCGAGCAATAAATTACTCGTGCGAGTCAATGACTCGTAAGCAAAGTGCAAATGTTTTAGAAAATTGATTAACCAACTCAACCTAAATTTTCAAGTCAGTTGTATTTGTCATCATATTTATAATTTGATTTGATTTGATTGTGCAAGATGACTTGAGTTATTGCACGAGTTAAATGCATACACTCCCACTGGACTATTTCATAAAGGATTCTTTATTCATTAATTAGAATCTCGTGCATCCAATAATAGAAGAGGACACTCCAGACCCCTTTCCTAAGGGTTCCTAGTTGCTATTGTTCTCTCTTCCCACTGGACTGTTATAAATATTTTCTAAATGTCATTAAACTTTAAATTGTTTGTCATATGCCATTGAACATCAAAGTTTAAACTTTGTAATGCCTTGATCAACCAACTTTTACTCCATGGTCAATAGTCAATAGTGTCAAGCTTTTTTAAAAAAAAGAGAGAGTGTGTTGTCGACAACGTGGTTTATACTATTAAGTTTTTGTTAATTGATTTTGAAAGGTAAGTGATATTTATTTATTTCAAATTTTTTGTCAATTTTAGGGTTGTTAGATTATTAGTTTAAATTTAATTTTTATCAAAAGGAAATTTGCCTCAAAATGAAAAGATTATATTTTATTATTGTTTTTTTCAATTATTGAGGTAGTTGATATGGTTAATCATTGATTTAGATATTATATCATTTTCAGGCGGTAACGAATCGGTTGGGACAGCTTACTAGCCGAATTAGTTTGCACGTACATAAACTGTGAGTGGAAAAAAACTTAATTATTCTCTATTATTGATAATAGCTAATATAATTATGTTAAACGTGATTATGTGATTTAATTGTCCAATTACGTGATTATTGTGAAATATTATGAGAATATTAAATTGTGGAATTACAAAGATTTTGAAATGATTAATTGTGAAAAGTGATGTGATATTGAAATCCATCAAAAAGTACCCACGATTATATATTTCTTCTAGTTCACTGAGGGGCTTTGATCGTGTTCTATACTGCACTGAGGGGTCTTCACCGTGTATGAGATTACCCTGATGCGATCTGACCTGTATGATATAGTTCACTGAGGGGACTTAGCTGTGTTCTAGAATTGATTATCAGATGTTTAGAGACTAGCTCGAGAGGCAGTCTGCTAGCATATGACCAGATTACATATTATATTCAGTGGGTACATTTTGGTGAGATTTGTTAGGGTATGGTCATACCTAGAGATTACAGACTGTGATGACAGTATTTTATTGATGTTATGATTTCTATGCCATTGTTTTTTACTAGAGATTGATATTTATCAGCATTAAGAGAATGTCCAACATTTCGACTTTGATTCTATGTTATTAGGTGAATCATTAAATGCTATAAAGTTGATGTTCGATAAAAATGCATAAATGAGAAAGTATAATTATTTTCGAAATTCTCCACTCACTGAGCTATCAACTCATATATTTTCCCACGATTTTCTTATCAGGTAGCAGTTGAGTTTCTGGACAACTTTTGGAGTTGAGCCTTTGAGTTTAGAGTCAGAGCCACACGACATTGTTAGCTAGTATGACTCATTTCATAGAGCATGTAGTCAGTGTTTTAAGACGCATGTTCATTTTTGGATTACACTTGTGGATCACATGTAGATAGATATGGGGCTCACTTTGCACTCCACATCCATATGTACAGTTATGTTGGTTTCATAATGAAAGTTTGAGATTATCTCTATTGTGATGGAAATTATAGTGAGTTTGTTGGAATTTTGTGTATTAATTTCAGATTGGTTAGTCCATATTATAGAGGAGATAATGCCAATTTTTTTCTTAAATATAAGTTAATAAAGTTGCAGTTTTTAGTAGCCTTGATGGTGGGTCCCACTTTTAGTTGGTATCCATCATCGGCGCATGTCACGTTTCGGGTCCACTATAGTTACTCAGGCGGGGCGTGTCAGTTTGGTATCAGAGAATTGTTTTGAGTCCATATGCTTGCATGGTACACACATTCTGATGTTTTGCATAACATGCATATAGGTGAGTCATGGTTCGTGGTGACAGAACTCGAAGGCTCCAAGATATATTGCCCCAGACTTACAATGCTCCTGATAGAGGTAATATTGGAGAGGGTGAGAGAGTAGAAGAGTCAGTCCATCAGCTATCAGAACATCCACCCTCTGTTTGTCAAGGATAGAATGTGGTTGAAAATCATCCTATTGCTGTTGAAAGGGTAGAAGAATCTATTCATCAACCAAGAGATGACCCTAGAGAGCCTGAAAGGATAGACAAATTTGTTCATTTGTCATCTGAACATTTGGGACAAGGAAATGTAGCGGGAAATGATCCTATTGATGTTGAAAGTATTGCTACTGCTGTTGTTATAGCTATGCGTGGTACAGACAAAATTTTTAACATTGAGAGAGCAACAAAATTAGGGGCTAAAGTGTTTACAGGCACAGCTGATCCTGCAGTTGCTCAGGCATGGATGATCAAAGTGGAAAGAGTTTTCGATGTTATGGGTTGTCCAGATGATCTAACGTGTCTTCTATGATGCTTATTATCCCCGTGCTTTTAAAGATGCAAAGCAGGAAGAATTCTTGAAGTTAGTACATGGACACATGACTGTTGCTGAATATCAGGTGAAATTTATTGAACTTTCAAAGTATGCAAAAGTTCTGGTTAGCAATGAAATTGACAAATGCAGAAGATTTGAAAATGGCCTAAAAGAAGAGATCAAATCAGCAGTGACAGCCTCTGGTTGGAATGAATTTGGGAAATTAGTAGGATCGGCCTTGAGAGTAGAGAAGAGCATTTCATAGAGATCAACTGGAAAGGAGCAGACACATTTCAGAACAAATGGCAGACAGACATGGCCAGACACTTCTAGCTATAGACCACCTCAGAGGGACAGCAGAGGATTTTTTCCAGGCCTATCCACTTCAAGCCAATTCATACCCAGATCAAGATGAAGTCAGGGTTCCAGATTCAGTCACAGTACTGTACAACAACCTATCTCCAATTGCCCTCATACTCAGGTTTTTCCCAGTGACCATTCACTTTCAGACAAGATGAGAGTCCCAGCAGTGCTAGATTTCCTCAATGCCTGCTATGTGGAAGATCTCATCTTGGTGAGTGTTCAAAATTTCAGGGAGTTGGTGTTTGTTATCGTTGTGGCCAAGGAGGAAACATTAGGAAGAATTGTCCAGTCTTATTACAAGAAAGTGGCATGTTAAGAGGATGTTTCCACAACAGAGTGTTGGTGACAAAAGACAGAGTCAGATCCAACGAAGTAGTTTTGATAATAAAGCCAGCATGAACAGTGGCGTCCAGTCTAATATTGCTGGTAGTAGCGGTGTTAAACAAAAAGGCCAGCCAAGAAGACCGAAGACCCAGGGAAAAGTTTTTGCTATGACTCAGCAGGCAACAGATAAGTCACCAGTTGTTATTATGGGTATGTTATCTATCTTTGATAGAGATGCTCGTATATTGATTGATCCTGGATGTACTCATTCTTTTATTTCATTTTCACTTGCTATATATGTGAACCAAAAGCCAAAACTTTTAAATAGTTGTTTGGTAGTTGCTACCCCAGTAGGAGAAACACTTTTGGCTGATACTGTATATTGAGATTGTGGGATTAAAGTGAATGAACATGAGTTGAAGGCAAATTTAATACCTCTTGGCATACATGATTTTAATATTATTCTAGGTATGAACTTTTTATCTGCAAATCATGCTTCGGTTGATTGTTTCCGAAAGGAAGTTGTGTTTAGAAAACCAGGACAGCTTGAAGTTATATTTCATGGACAATGCAGAATTTTACCATCTTGTGTCATTTCTGCTATTGGCACTAGAAGATTTCTCAACAAAGGTTATTATGCATATTTAGCTCATGTTATTGATACAAATGTTAGCAAAACAAAACTTGAAGACATTCCAGTGGTCCGAGAATTTCCTGATGTATTTCCAGAAGAATTGCCAGGTTTACCACCAGACAGGGATATTGAATTTACTATGGGTTTGATTCCTGGAACTACACCTATTTCACGGGCACCATACAAATTGGCTCCAGCAGAACTAAAGAATTGAAAGTTCAATTGCAGGAATTGGTCGACAAGGATTTTATCAGACCTAGTGTATCTTCGTGGGGAGCACCAGTTTTATTCATGAAGAAGAAAGATGGTACTATGCGGTTATGTATTGATTATAGACAGTAGAACAAGGTGACAATTCGCAATAAATATCCTTTGCCACGTATTGATGATCTGTTTGATCAGCTTCAGGGTGCTACAATATTTTCAAAGATTGATTTTCGTTCTGGATATCACCAACTAAAAATCAGAGTAGTGATGTACCAAAAACTGCTTTTAGAACAAGATATGGCCATTATGAATTTCTTGTGATGCCGTTTGGGTTGACCAATGCTCCAGCAGCATTCATGGATATGATGAACAGAGTATTTCGCCCATACTTAGACAACTTTGTGATTGTATTCATTGATGACATATTGGTGTATTCTCGAGATCATGATGAGTACATAGAACATCTCAGAGTCATTTTGCAAACCTTGCGGGACAAGAAGTTATGTGCTAATTTCAGTAAATGTGAATTTTGGCTCAACAAAGTGGTATGTTTGGGACATGTCATATCAGCTGAGGGAATATATGTAGACCCACAGAAAATAGAAGCAGTCATGAAATGGGAAAGACCTACTAGTGTGAGAGAAATACGGAGTTTTCTCGGATTAGCAGGTTATTACCGTCGTTTTGTGGAGCGATTTTCTAAACTTGCTCTTCCTCTGACTAGTCTAACTAGAAAGAATGCTAAATTTATATGGACGGAAGAATATGAAAAGAGTTTTCTAGAATTGAAGAATCGATTAGTTTCAGCTCCAATTCTCACTCTTTCATCTCTATGTGAAGAATTTGTGATATATAGTGATGCTTCACGTCAGGGCCTTGGCTATGTTTTGATGCAAAATGGTAAGGTTATAGCCTATGCTTCTAGACAGTTGAAGAAGCATGAATTGAATTATCCTACACATGACTTAGAGCTTGCCACAGTTGTTTTAGCATTGAAAATTTGGAAGCATTACTTGTATGGAGGGAGATGTCAAATATTTACAGATCATAAGAGCTTGAAATACATTTTTGATCAGAAGGAATTGAACTTAAGGCAAAGAAGATGGTTAGAATAAATAAAAAATTACGACTGCAAGATTGATTATCATCCGGGGAAAACCAATGTAGTTGCTGATGCTCTCTGTAGAAAGACATCTAGTTCTATGACACAGACCAATGCAGTTTGTTCTTCTTTGTTTGGTGAGTTCAGAAATTCACATGTTCAGTTGTCAGTGACCAGGTTGGGAGCATTGTTTGCTAGTTTCCATGTAAGACTTCCTTGATTGACACAGTTATCGAAGCTCAGACTCAAGATTCAGTATTAAATAAATTGAAGGAGGAAGTTAGTAATGGTAAGCATACAGATTATACCATTCGAGGTGATGGAGCTTTGGTTATTGGAAAAAGATTATGTATTCCTGATGATTCAAAGTTGAAGAGAGAAATCCTAGAAGAAGCACATAATTTAGCTTATGCAATGCATCTTGGTAGTACTAAAATGTATCGTGTACTTAAAGAAAATTATTGGTGGCATGGAATGAAAAGAGAAATATCTGAATTTGTATCTAGATGTCTTATTTGTGAACAGGTAAAGCCAGATCGTCAGAGAACAGCTGGGTTATTACAGACATTGCCTACTCCTGAATGGAAATGGGAACATATCGCTATAGATTTCTTATTTGGACTTCCTCGTACACAGAGTGGTCATGATGGTATTTGGATCATTGTGACATATTAACGAAGACTGCTAGATTTTTGCCTATTAAAGTTACTTACTCACTAGACAGATTGGCAAAAATATATGTTGATGAGATCGTCAGCTTATATGGAGCACCAGTATCTATTGTTTCAGATAGGGATTCTCGTTTTACTTCTAAATTTTGGCCAAGTTTGCAGAAAGCTATGGGTACTAAGCTACATTTCAGTACAGCTTTTCATCCTCAGACAGATGGTCAATCAAAAAGAACTATACAGACTTTGGAAGATATGTTGCGAGCTTGTGTGCTACAGTTTAAAGGGAACTGGGATACTAATTTATCTTTAATGGAGTTTCCTTATAATAACATTTATCACTCGAGTATCTAAATGGCTCCTTTTGCAGCACTGTATGGTAGAAGATGCAGAACTCCAGTTTGTTGGGATGAAGTTGGCAAGGGAAAATTGTTGGGTCCGGAATTTATTCAGATTACCCCTGAGAAAGTAAAGATAATCAAAGAAAAGTTGAAGACAGCTCAAGACAGGCAGAAGAACTATGCTGATAGACGAAGATGAAATCTTGAATTTGAAGTTGGAGATAGAGTGCTCTTGCGATTATCGCCTTGGAAGAGTGTTATCAGATTTGGTAGGCGAGGAAAATTGAGTCCTCGATATATTGGCCTTTATGAGATTGTTGAGAGTATTGGTCTAGTTGCTTATCGATTAGCTTTGCCTGCCGAGTTGTCAAGAATTTACGATGTATTTCACGTTCCTATGCTTTATAAGTATGTTCCAGATCCATCTCATGTTTTGGAATCACAACCAGTGGAATTGAAGGAGAATCTTACTTATGAAGAAGAACCAATTAGGATATTGGACAGGAGGGAACAAGTTTTACGCAGTAAGACTATTCCATTAGTTAAAGTTCTTTGGAGAAATCATGCGATAGAAGAGGCAACATGGGAAAGTGAAGATCAGATGCGTTCTCAATATCCTCATCTTTTTGGTTCTTAGCGAATCGAATTTCGAGGATGAAATTCTTTGAAGGGGGTGAGTTTTGTAATGCCTTGGTCAACCAACTTTTACTCCTTGGTCAATAGTCAATAGTGTCAAGCTTTAAAAAAAAAAAAGAGAGGTGTTATGGACAACGTAGTTTATATTATTAAGCTTTTGTTAGTTGATTTTGAAAGGTAAGTGATATTTATTTATTTCAAAGTTTTGTCAAATTTAGGGTTGTTAGATTATTAGTTTAAATTTAATTTTTATCAAAAGGGAATTTGCCTAAAAATGAAAAGATTATATTTTATTATTGTTTTTTTAAATTATTGAGGTAGTTGATATGGTTAGTCATTGATTTAGATATTATATCATTTTCAGGCGGTAACGAATCCGTTGAGACAACTTACAAGCCGAATTAGTTTACATGTACATAGACTGTGAGTGGAAAAAAAAAAACTTAATTATTTTCTATTATTGATAATAGCTTATATAATTACGTTAAACGTGATTATGTGATTTAATTGTCCAATTACATGATTATTGTGAAATATTATGAGAATATTAAATTGTGGAATTACAAAGATTTTGAAATGATTAATTGTGAAAAGTGATGTGATATTGAAATCCACCAAAAAGTACCCATGATTATATATTTCTTCTAGCTCACTGAGGAGCTTTGACCGTGTTCTATATTGCACTGAGGGGTCTTGACCAGGTATGAGATTACCCTGAGGCGGTCCGACCGTGTATGCCATAGTTCACTGAGGGGTCTTAGCCGTGTTCTAGAATTGTTTGTCAGATGTTTAGAGACTAGCCCGAGAGGCACTGCTAGCATATGACCAGATTACAGATTATATTCAGTTAGTACATTTTGGTGAGATTTGTTAGGGTATGGCCATACCTAGAGATTACAGACTGTGATGACAGTATTTTATTGATATGATGATTTCTATGCCATTGTTTTGACTAGAGATTGATATTTATCAGCATTAAGAGAATGTCCAACATTTCAACTTTGATTCTATGTTATTAGGTGAATCATTAAATGCTATAAAGCTGATGTTCGATAAAAATGCATAAATGAGAAAGTATAATTATTTTCAAAATTCTCCACTCACTGAACTATCAACTCATATATTTTTCCACAATTTACTTATCAGGTAGCAGTTGAGTTTCTGAACAACTTTTGGAGTTGAGCCTTTGATTTTGGAGTCAGAACTATACAACAGTGTTAGCTAGTATAACTCATTTCATAGAGCATGTAGTCAGTGTTTTGGGACGCATGTTCATTTTTGGATTATACTTGTGCATCACATATAGATAGATATGGGGCTCACTTTGCACTCTGCGTCCATATGTACAGTTATGTTGGTTTCATAATGAAAGTTTGATATTATCTCTATTGTGATGGAAATTATAGTGAGTTTGTTGGGATTTTGTGTATTAATTTCAAGTTGGTTAGTCCATATTATAGAGGAGATAATGCCAAAATTTTTTCTTAAATATAAGTTAAAAAGTTGTAGTTTTTAGTAGCCTTGATAGTGGGTCCCACTTTTAGTTGATATCCATATCGGCGCATGTCACGTTTCGGGTACTCGGGCGGGGCGTGTCAAACTTTTATTGCCACTATACTATTTCAAAGGTACTCAAATGCCATTGAACTTTAAATATCATTTGATGTGCCACTGAACTATTGAAAATATGCCCCATTTGTCATTCTTTTCAAACTGTTTCATTAATTATTATTTTTTTGTTTGATTCATGTAAAAAGATTTATTCATAGCTTTTTTTTTTTTTTTTTTGTTTATTTAAAAAAAGAATTTTCTCTTCATTATGGGAATATTAATGTTAGATAAAAATATATTTCTGTGGAATCTTTCAATAATTTTTTTTTTTATAGAAACGTGTTGTCCGTATTAATCGAGAAAAAAAATCTAAATTCATTTACAATAATGAAATTGAAACAACATAATGAGTTTTTTTTTTATAGAAAAGTTTATATATAAAATTTATATAAATCCATTAACACAATGGATTTATTTGTAATTTTTCTTTTGTTGATATAAGAAATAAATTTCTCTTCATTTTAAGAATATTCATGACATATAAAAATATATTTGTGTAGATTCTTTTAATGTTTTTTTTATTTTTATAGGAACTTGTAATGTTCAGATTAATATAGCATTTGTTTTAGACAATAAATTAATTTACAATAATGTTTAGAATTATATTTGAATTGAATTACTTTTCTGATCAAAGAAGAAATGCAATAAATTCGTTTGCAATAATGTCCAAAATATTAAATCTAATTATTTTTATTGTAAATAATTTTCTTTTTCATAAAAAAATTAATGATAGAAGAAAATATTTTTCAAGAATAAATGCTAGATTAATATGGACAACCATGTTTCTATAAAAAAATCATTAAAAATCCACATAAACATATTTTTATCCATCATTAATATTCTTACAATGAAGAGAAAATTATTTCTTGAATAAAGAAAAAAAATGAATAAATCCATTTACAATAGTAAAAAAAAAAAAAAAAAATTAGTAAAACAATTCAAACGTTTTTGAAGAGAATGGCAAATATGACACTCTTTTAATAGTTCAGTGGCACACCAGATGTTATTTAAAGTTTAATGTCATTTGCGAAACCTTTAAAATAGTACAGTGATTAAGAGAGTTTTTATTTTGAAGTTCAATGACACACTAGAGACGATTTAAAGTTTAATGACATTTGAAGAATTAGAAATTATATAGTGTCCTCAGTGGGTCCGCCCCCATACTCAATGCTCGCTCGTCAAGTGACGGTTGAAGTTGAACATTTTTATGGTACCCCTTGGAGCACCATAAAAGGACTGTTTGAAAAATATTTGTAATAGTTTAGTGGTAGTGGAGGCTTTTAAC
Organism: Ligustrum vulgare; assembly: GCA_963555705.1. NCBI lineage: Eukaryota > Viridiplantae > Streptophyta > Magnoliopsida > Lamiales > Oleaceae > Ligustrum > Ligustrum vulgare. The sequence continues at coordinate 12,675,276 of OY743181.1, forward strand.
TCGTTATTGCACTACACAAATAACAAAATTCAAACATGCCATTGTTCTCTCTCTCCATCTCGCAAACAAGCATTTGTGAGTGTATAATGTGCGGATTTGAACTTACCCTACAAATTGTTCGCAACTGATATTGGTAACAGATGAAATTCAACTTACCTCGTGCTACAATTACGTATTAATTACAATACAAATACAAATATTATTAATTGTATAGCAACAAGCATTCATATTGTTAAAAATTATGATTTAAATTGCTTTTGAGGTTTTTATTGATTCAATCAATGCGTGAGAAAATGTCTATCGTTTCACAACTTCTGTTGTTCTAGAGAGAGAGAGAGAGAGAGAGATTTTTTCACCATGAAATGAAATTTCGAAACCATTGCATTAATGTAAACGTATTATCGTTTATTTTTTACATTTAATATTGATATTCCCATCACACATCTTGATATAAACCTTGTGCAATTTATATTCACAATATGCTGCCTAACACAATAGAATAATGAGCCACCGTCATCGTTTTCTACAATTTCGTCATTCCTTGATTCCAATATAGAATTATGCTACACTCCCCTCGGCATTCACCTCGAGAATGACCCCCCACTCACATGGGTGTGGAGCCCACATACTGCGACCGCCGACACCCATGTGAGTGAGGGGTCATCCCCGAGGTGAATGTCGAGGGGAGTGTAGCGTTGTCCTTCCAATATATGGCCTATTTATTAAGTATGACGACTGCCAAAAAGTTCACCTTTCAAGCGTCTTCTAGTATTGGTACTAGCTAGCAGCAAACAAAATGAAATTCCATAGAGTAGGCTATATATATTTTTTGTCATATTCTTATTATTTTAAATCGAGAATCTTCTTGGATGGTCTGGTCATGAAGAATCAAAAATAACATCTAATATCATCTTTGATGACACGTGATCTTTCAACATCTCCAATGTCGACTTTAGCATCAGAGGCTATGTTTAGTGCAAGTAATAGGCATGTATCAAACGAAAGAAACACATCGAGAGATGATACAGTTTTTAAGGCCGTAATATGCTTGATAGACTAATAAGACGTAGGCTATCAAATATAAAACAAGATAGTGCAATTGTTAAAGATTTGCACCATCGTCTCCACGAAATGTTTTGTACACCAAATTTTACTTATGATTACATTTCATTTTTTTTTTGAAAAAAAAAAAAAATCTTGTCCGCGAAGTACTCATGCCTTTATAGTTTTATTAATAATTAATTAACTATGCCTACATATTGTGGCCATTCCGAGTCCGGCAAAGCCTCAAAGGATGAGAATTTGTACAGTTTTTAACTTTTTGGCGAAATATACGTCTATCGGCTCATTATAATTGGAATCTAAATTATTTTGATGATTATTTGTGTTTTTTAGATAAAACGTAGGGTTAAAAATTGGAGAGAGAAAATGTGGATGGTTAAAAAATGATATGAAAAATTGTGTAAATTAATTAATTTTTTTTTTTTTTTTGTCCCTTTGCCAATTAAATGGCAGAAGCTGAACACCTCAATGTACTTTCATTTGTTCAAATTCTGAAACTCTAAGGCTTTGTTTGATTTCAAATATTTTTAAGGAAAATGACACATCAAAAAAAAATATTTTCCAATTTTTTTGATTGTAACATTTGGCCTAGAAAATGTTTTTTAAGTACAATCATATTAAGCACATATATGAGCCTATTTTCAAGAAAATGTTTTCTTACCTTTTTTGCCAAGAAATTTTTTTCTCACAAAGGTAAAAAATATTTTATGCAATCAAACATAACCTAAATTGAAAGCCGCGAGCCAGCTCATCTCACCAAATGGCGAGTTCGTGGGGGCAAATCAAGTGCAACGGTGGATGAGTCGAGCATCTCGACTCATTTTAATAACCCTACCTAATGTGGATGTGTTGGCGACACGTGTTAGAGTGTCAAGTTTCTAAGAATAAAACCTACTTGGCTAAAGCTGCTTAGAATAATATTTCGGCTGCTAAAATGGGAAAAAGAGTAGGAATTGTAGGATAAAGTAAGCAAATTTTAAAGCAGGTCGAATAATGTCTCTGTTTGATTGCCATTAAAAAGAGAGTTCTAAATAATAATTGACAGAATTTTATGTGGTTGAAAATAAAAGATATTTTTTGAATATTATGTTTAGAATATTTTATTGTTAAAATGTATGATTAAAATTGAATAACATTAAGAAAAAATGAATTAAAAATAATAGGGATCAAACATAGGCAACACTTGTCAAGTTTACAGAGTAAGAAATGGCAAAGCTAGGTTAAGGCTCGAGTCTAAACATTTAAACCTGAAAAAATAATCACAGCATCTGTGCAATAAATTGCACAAGAAATCATCATCTTCGTCTTCGTCGTTGTCGTCTCACCACACAGCATTATTATTCCACAAAACTCAAACCTCCTTTTGACTATATGCACAAAATATGCCTCCATTGAGAATCTGATATTACAAAAAGCCTCAAAAAGAATAATAAAATAAAGTACCACATAAAAATATAACTTTATTGTTCTAACTTTTCCTACATAAGTTTCTTCAATTACAAGTTCTTGACATTAATATGATTTTTCAATATATTTTATTACCAAAAAAATAATTAGTTACATTTTTTTTTTAATCATGTGTCAATATACTTTTTTTTTTTGGGATAACGCCTCATCACGAGCGCTCCCACATTCCTTATCCTAGGACTAGGGGTGGCAATGACAGAGCCGGCCTGGCCCCTGGCTCGTGTGGGTTGAGCCGAGCTCGCAGCAGTTCCCCCCACCCCCCCCCCCTCCTCTTTTTTTAAGTTAACATAAAATAATTGAATAAGTTGAATATTAATTATATATTGTATATAAAATTAAATTAGTTGTGTAAATTTGTAATAAATAAATAGTACTTAGAAAGTATAAGATAAGACTATAAATAATGAATGTTAGTGAACATGTTTTATAAGTGCAATTGTTCAAATCTCCAAATAATATTTGAAAAGACAAAATAAAATTGAGTTAATAAATTAAAATTTACAAGTTTTAAAATTAAAACCCTCATTTTTATCCGAGCTTGGGATTGACTACTAATTTGAATAATTAAATTTTCTAGTAGGCGTAGTTAATATTGTATACGAACAACTTGTTATGTGTACAATTTTTATTTTAAAATCAAAATTGTATTTTAAAGGAAGGAATTAAAAGTTTACAGTTAAATATCATTTACCCGACTGCATACAATTTCGACATACTTATTTTGTATGAGAAAATGAGCGTCTTACCAATCTTTTACACACATTAACACTTCCAAAATATCTTCTTTGAGTCGGCTCCTAACTTCTGATAAAACTCCTTTACTTGCACTAAAAACAGACTCCGAAGCAACCGTGCTAACATGATGTGTTAGTAGATCTTTTGCTATGACCGAAACAATTGGATATCTCCGTTCGTTTGTTCGCAATATTCAAGTACATCAAACTCTAAAGAATTAGCACGCTCCACATTTCTAAGTAAATCTTGTTGAAAATAATTTTTTGATTCTTCAGGTATTACAATTGGATCTGGACCTAATTCGTTACAACTAGTGGACACACTGTAAGAAGAAGTTCCTTGTGTTTGACTCATTTCTTCCATTAAATCTAATAATTCTGCTTCATCGTCTTCAAGTGTAGTGACACGTGATGGTGCAATTGTGTATAACTAACATTAGTTCCTAATCGTACTGCATATACGGTATACATGCTTACTAACGTGCTTTCTAAATTATTATAAGTGACAGGTTTATCCAAATTTTACAAGCTATTGATTTTAGAAACAAGAAGTTTCGTACCCTTCAAATTGTAACGCGGGTCCATTACTCATACTAAAGGAAATAACATAGGTAAATTTTCCCAATATTTTCTAAATTTAATTTCCATAGCAATTATCATGTCTTGAAAATTTTTTGTCATGTCTATATCTATAAAAAGTTCTTGCAATCACATAATGACGTTCAAGAACTCTTGAACTAGTTGGGTAATATACCCAGACAATATGTTGGTTGAATCGTAAAAACTTGTCAAAAACCTTTTGACTTTGAAAGCAGCTTCCTAATCCGATTCTATTAATAGAGGATCATCGTCATTCCAAAGTGTTCTACTGTTATAATATTCAGTTATTATGTATTCATAACTTTCACATGATTTAAGTAATAAATATGTAGAGTTCCACCTTATGATCTATGTTGGTGATAACTTTTTTCAGCATCTAAACCATATTGCTAACACATCTTTTCAAAGTATTGTTTTCTACTCGATGATTTAGTTATGTACACTAATGCATCTCTAATTCTATCAATTTGATCTTTAATATACTTCATTTTATCTTGAACAATTAAATTTAAAATATAACAACATCTAATATGAAATAAAAAATCACCAAAGTCCGGATTAAGAATTTTACACAACTTATCCACTACAGCCTTATTTTACACTAACATTATCGAAAGTAAATGATCGAATTTTACTTTCAAAACCATATTCTCTAACAATTTGTAGTATAACATTAAATATGTTGGATGCGTTATGAGGAAATTCTATAATTTTAAAAGCGATAATTTTTTTATGCATAACCCAAAGTGGATCGATGTAGTGTGCAGTTGTAGCAATATAACTTTTTTTGTTAATTTTTTCCAAAAATCAGAAGTAAAAGAAATAACACCACCATATTTATTTAAATCGACTATTAATTGCTTCTTATTTAGTAAAATATTCTATAGTATAGCACGCAGAGTGTTTCGAGTAATACTAGCGTTCCTGGGTTAAAGATACTGTTTGATGTACGTAACAAAGTGTTCGTTGTTCACTATACTCAGTGGCAACTCCGCCCCCGCAACGAATAGAACCATGCCGGTTCGATTCTCTTGTTCGGAATACATCCAATTTGAAAATGTAGTAGATCTTGCAGCAGAACCACTAGCGGATGAACCAAATCGTAATTAACTTTGATTTGATTCGACAAACTCGTGTTTGGTAATACACTTGCTATAGTGACGATTGAGGTGTGTAGTACCAATTCCTTTTTGCCATGCCAATTGTTGTGCACAATATTTACACACTGCTTTAAACTCTTCCGGTGATGATTCAATTTTTTTTTTTTTTTTTTTTTTTTTTTTTTTTTTTTTCCAATTGAGATCAATTTGAAGTGATCCCAATGCTTTGCAACTTTCTTAGTACATTTTTCCGCTTTTCGCTTCCCTTTTGCGTCGAGAAGATCAGAATCATTTTCTAAGATTTCAACATCATCTAAATCGAATCGTTGATTAAGTGCAACTTCTTCAAGATTTTCTGGAATTGAAACATAGTTGAGATCGACGAATTCATCGTTGAAGTGAGACTGAGCGTGAGATTGTGGTGTTGAGCCGTCCCAAAATTCAGGTGGACCATCGAACAATTCATTAACAAATCTTCGGCTGCTGGGATCCATTCTTTTGTAGTTGAAAATTTGAAATAAAAATTGAAATGTGTGTAATTGTAGAATTTATAGTGTAGTAGTAGGTGAAGACTTGAAGTGATAAGAATATTGAAAATTAAATATGCGTAGTAAATAAATAATAAATAGTTAGAAATAGAATTGGGAGATTGAAATGAAATATATATAAGTAAATTTATGTAACGAAAATAGAGCGATTGAATTGAAGTATGTAATAATTGTACAACTTGTAGTAGTAGCTTGGTGGATTATAGAGAGTATAGAAGATAGAGTTGAGAGATTGTGAAAATGAAGTTGATTTTAGGGGTATTTATAGGAGAAAAAAAAGAAAAAAACAAATTGACTGTTGGGGACGTCCCCAACCAACGGTTGGAAAAAAAAAGTAATTTTTTTTTTTGTTTTCAAATGAGCCTGCGAGCCGAGCGGCTCGTTGAACCACGAGCTGAGCGTGGTTCGACATTAACGTTTGGCTTGTCCACGGGCTTGCCTAAATGGCGAGTTGAGCTGCCCTCGGATCGTGTTTTGACAAGCCGAGCCAACGAACGGACAAGCCGTTTTTCCACCTCTACTTGGGACCCGTGGAGGAGGTAAATGTCGGGATGTGTAATACAGAGTAAGCAATCGAACCCATGACGTTACAAGAGCACCGTCATCACAAGGTTTGCCCTTTACCGTTGTGTTATGTGCCCCGGGGACATTAATATGTATGTGTATATATATATATATATATATATATATATATATATATATATCATGTGTCAATATACTTTTTTTTGAAGACGAGGAGGGATGAATTTTAATATTTCATCATATTGAATGGTTAATAACAAATTTACTAATTTCCTATTTGCTCCAATCAATTTGATTGAGTTAAAAGAGAAAGGACTAGCTCACTTGATTGCCACATATACAGAGTCGTACTTATAATTCTTGAGGCCCAAAACGAACATTATATCTTGAAAAAATTGGATCTTTTAATAGATAAAAAAGGTTGGATGGACATTTTATACAAAAAAAATAAAATATGGATCCTTATTTTTTTGAGGCCCAAAATGACGGCCTGATTTGCCTTGGTCTCGGTCCGACTTTGCATAGATGGTCATATCATTTCTTCTTTTGGATAATTGCACAAATTACTACTTTATATTAACCAAACTGATGTTTACTACACTAAAAAAAAAAAAAAAATTGAAAAATACTGACATGTTTCTTCTTCTTCCCCGAACCACCAACTCTCTACCGCCATCATGACCACCCACATCAAGTCATCAACCACCACGAAACACCACCATCCCCTTCCACAGCAATATAATCGTCTCCACAGCCCAAAACCACCAACGCCACTGCACCACAAGACAATCACTGACTCACCACCGACCCGCATGCACTGTGAATCTGTGATCACCAAGTTTACAAAAAAAAACCAGTAATCTATACCAACCGATAGAACTCTATAGCACAACGAAACCTCAAGGCTATTCCAACCGAACAATCCATTAACCCAGCCTCAAAAATTCTCAAAAGAAGAAATTAAAGTGACCCATGACTCAAATAACTGACCTGCAAAGCTGAATAATTTGGAAAACCAACCCAACCATGGGTCCGAAACTGCAGTTGCCGAGTTGTGAGGTGCCTAGGTTGCATATGAACTTGAAGTTCAGTAAAATCCCGAAAACAAGCAAACTTGAGACTGGGCATCGAACAATATTAATCATTCAAAGCTGAGAAGAAGACCCAAAACGTTGCTGAAATCCCGTGAACAATAACCACGAACTGAAAACCCAACACCGGTCCACAATAGAGGCTATATTGGAGCCCTTGCAAGATAATGAACAATAGATTGTGGTTGGGTAAGGGGAAAACCGTCCCCAAAACCAACCTTCACTGTCGATTTTGATATTCTAGCCTCGCTGATAGAACCCCAAATAAATGCTAAAAATTGTTGATTGAGGTTTGATAAAAGCCGGACCCAAGTCCTTAAATGTAAAATTCAACTCCAAAATCCAAATACTTTCAAATAAGTATGCTGAGACAAAAGTATCATGAAAATTTATAACGTATCAAGGTGGATACTAAAATGAAGGAACCTGAATTTGTCGACATGAAAGTGGAGTCACCGAAGTCCAGTAGAAGTGGAATCTATAAAGAGGCCCATAAAGTGGAACCCTAAAGTCATGCATCATTGGGGATTAAATATATGGAAATGGAGTTTAAATGGAATTGGTGCATCAAATGTAAAAGTTATGAATATTGTATGTAAAGTGTTTGATTTTATGTTTGAAATAAAGTATCATAAAAATTTGTAAAAGTATACTAAAAAAAAGTGTATTAAAATTGTTTGATTATATGTTGGAGACAAAGTATCGTAAAAATTTGTAAAGTATCAAGTAATGATACTAGAAAAAATTGAAAAGTATCACATTGTGATACTAAAAAAAAAAAAAAAAAAAAATTGTAAAAGTATCATATAGTGATACTAAGAAAAATTAAAAAGTATCATACAGTGACACCAACACAATCATAAGTATCATACTGTGATATTAAAATATTTAAAAATATCATAAGTATTTTTTAGTTTTTAAGATTTTATTATAAGTAATTTTCAAGTTTTATAAAATGTAAGTAAATTTCAGTTTCATTTCTAAAAGTAGGGAATTTTTTTGAAGAACCCTTCTTCTTCGTCACTTGTCCCATTATAATGAAAATTAAATGGAGGATCCAATGAGTCCTCCAATAGTGCATCGAGACGGGCTGTCACTCATTTTGTAATTAGCAGAGTAGATCTTACCCTGCCCAATGGAAGCTCCCTAAATTAGTTGATGTGGTATTTGCACAAATATCAAAATTTTGGTATCATAACTCAAATTTTATGATATTTTTGATTTATTGAGATTCACATCATTTTTATATTATCACAATTCACAATATGATACTTACTATATTTTTAAAGGATCACGTTATGATACTTTCAATTTTTTTGTATCACAATTTGATACTTTTTAAAACTTACGTTACTTAAAGTGTAAATTTTAGTATCACAATTTGATACTTTCAACTTTTTATAATACTTTTCACTATATTGAATCAGACATTTTATCAAATATGTCATATTGATGGAAGCTCAACGATCATATATTCCAACAAACACACTCATCTTGGCGTTGCAGTGATAATGTGGTGTTGGTGAAAAATTGTAGGACTCGAAGAGAAAAAAAAATAAAAATCAAGGAATGAAATATTGATAGTAATCATTAGATTAAGAGCCTGTTTGATAACGTGAAAAGTTGAAGTTTTTGTGATTTTTATTTTATTTTTTGATGAATGTGTGGTTTAAAAATATTTTAAAAGTAAAAAACTGTGGACATGACTAAAAATTGATGGTTAAGATTGTATTTTAAAAATTGTGGTGAAAAATTTTTGTTTTACCAAACAAGCGCCCTTGTTTAAGAGATATTAAAATCAGTTTTTTAGAGGTTTCTTAAAAGCTGATGCAAATGTATGATTAAAAAGTGTTTCGAAATATATGTGAGATTTAAAATTGGTTTGAAGAAATGTATTATTTATAACTTTACTTATGAATAAGGATGTGAAGTTTTTGAGGTAAAATATGTTGTTGAAATGTTATTTTGAAAAAATGTATGATTAAAATGATTTACGAAAATGTGTTATTTATAAACTCATTTATAAACAAGTTCCCAAATGAAGGCTTATAAATGAAATTTTGTTATTTTTTAGATAAAATATGCGGTTGAAAAGTTATTTTGACAAAGTTTGTATGATTAAAAAGTAATTTGATATTGTGTTGTTTATAAATTGATTTATAAATGTTTTACGGCTTGTTTGCTCTCACCCATTTTTTTCAAATTTTCTCACAAATTCATCTTTAACTACTTATATGGGACTCACTATTTTTTACACTTTTCAACTATAGATTCTTCAAAAAATTTAAAATTCTCCAAAAATTACATACACCAAATAGACACTTAATGAACACAGCCATGTTTAGTAAAATTATTTATATATATATTTATAAATGGCTATTTTAATTTTAATTTTTTTTAAATCAATAATTTTAACGGGTCCAAGATTTTCGTTAATTATTTTTTACTTTTAAAATAAAGGGACAAAATGATAAGATTTCTTTTAAGTAGTGGAGAGTGAGCAAAAGACAGTCGAGTTCAGTGTAAAAAAGGCACACGGATGGAACATCAACTCTCCACTATCCTCCGCCACCTCTCCTTCGATTCTCTATCTCTTTAGTTTTACATTCAAACAGGGGAGGCGCCACCCAAACTCCAACCCTGCACCGGTGTTTTAGCTCAAGCTCTGTTTGAAGTTTATTTATTTATTTTGTCTTAAAGAGTAAAAGAGAAGGTGTGAGATGGGGTGCACGGTATCGAAGCTAGATAACGAGGACACCGTGCGGCGGTGCAAGGAGCGGCGCCGGCTGATGAAGGAAGCAGTGTACGCCCGGCACCACCTGGCCTCCGCCCACTCCGATTACTGCCGCTCCCTCCTCATCACTGGTTCCGCCCTCGTCACGTTCGCTTCCGGCGAACCACTCTCCGTTTCCGACCACACTCCACCTGTCCTCCTCCGGGATCCGCCCTCCACCTCCAACGCCACTACCTCCAACACTTCCAAACCCACTTTCATCCCTCATCCTCGTCACACCCCCTCTCCTTCCCCTTCTATCCATCCACCTCCACCACCCAGGTCCAACACCTCCGCCAACCACTTCCACCAGCAGCAGCAGCCACCGCGCCGCAAAAAAACAATGAAACTCCCACATATTCTGTCAGACTCTAGCTTCTCATCCTCCCCGCCACCATCGCATAATTTAGACGGAAAATTTACTTACGACGCCAGAGCGAACTCGACTTACTCCAGAAGCCCCTCCCAGGCCTCCTCTGTATGGAATTGGGAGAACTTCTACCCTCCCTCCCCTCCCGACTCCGAGTACTTCCAGAATCTCCATGCCAACAAGAATGCATCCCGAATTACTCAAGAAGAAAGCAATTCTGGTGATGAAGATGACGATGACAGAGAATCTAGCTTATCGTCGTTTTCTAATACTCACGATCAGATCAATAACTTTCAAAATCCTATTAGCAGCAGCAACAACAAGAAGCAATTCGACGACAAGGCGTCCAATTATTCAGACAGTGGGAACAGTTACGTAAGAAATCATTCTGTACCAGAGCAGAAGAAAGGTCACCATCTAAAGAGCTGGGAAAGCGAAGAAGAGGAAACGGAGAGAGAAGAAGTGCAGTGCAGTGAATGGGGGGACCACGACCATTGCACCAATACAACGAGCTCGACTGACGAGGATGAAGAGGAGGATCTCAAGTCCAGATCTGATTTTGAGTCTCAATGGAATTTCGGGTCAGTGAAAAATGAGGCTGCTGCTGCTCCTAATGTGGGGAATAATTTGAATTCCAAGCTCTCGAGTAAATCCGAGAAGATTTCCTTGGATGACAGCAAGTCATCGGTTAGTTGGGGAAATAAAAATGATGAAGGGATGAATTCTGATAGGAGGATTGTGGTGAGGCACAAGGATTTGGTAGAAATTGTTGCAGCACTGAGGGAGTATTTTGAAAAGGCTGCTTCAGCTGGTGAGCAGGTATCTGAGATGCTAGAAACTGGACGTGCTCAGCTTGATCGAAGCTTTAAGCAGTTGAAAAGTAAGTTTGTTCCTGGTCAAAATTTAGCTTTGATGTTACCATTTTCAGTTTTTTCATACTCAGTTTTGCTTAATTTCTGTTAAAAAACATCAACTTTCGAATTGTTGTTACAGAAACAATCTATCATTCGAGTGGAATGTTGAGTAACTTGAGCTCTACCTGGACTTCAAAACCTCCTTTGGCTGTTAAATACCGGCTCGAGCCCAGTTCGCTTGATCAGCCAGGAGGCCCGAAGAGCCTTTGTTCAACTTTGGAACGGCTTTTGGCATGGGAAAAGAAACTATATGAAGAAGTAAAGGTGCTTATCTGAACCTCATTTTCCATTACTTCAATTCATTTTCAACTTTTCCTCGATGCAAATGTATGTTGACATATCATAGACGCAATAGTTGACTAATTACACAAAGTAATCTTTTTTAGTCTTTTATTGTGTAAATAAACGATATTGTGCCTGAAAAGTTGGGGACCTTATGAAATTAGCACTTGTGCTGTTATGGGTGGTGGCGATGTTAGCCTCTGTTTGGTGAACTGTATATAAAAGGTTGTTTATAATGGTTATTTATAAATAGCTAGCGTTGGTTCATTTTTTTTTTGAAAAATATAAAAGTGATATGCGGGAATCCTTGATCAGTAAAAATTGTTGATTTTTCAAAAAAATGTTGACATGAAGCTGTTTTATAAACAATTTTTACCAAACAGAGGCTTAATTGGACGGTTTAAGCTTATCCACGAATGTTTGTCAAAGACACATTTTTTTGTGTTATCTTGTTTGTTGGATTCCCTTTACATTGAATTACTGCTGGTTTGGTCTGAGAAAGACAGCCTGGAATGACCTTCGGATGTTAACTTGTAACACGCTTGTGGGTCTGCCTTCCCAACTGACTTGTCTTTTGTACTGGTGACAAAAATATGAGGAATACTTTAGCCTATATTTGGTAAATTTTGTTTATAAATAACCACGTGACAGCATCTCAGTAGACCAATTTATTATTATTTTTTTTTTTAAAGTCAACAATTTCATATGGTAAAAAAAAAAAAAATGTAAGTCCATTTTTTACTTTTCAAAAATCTAGATTAACAAAATGTTGCCACGTTGTTATTTATAAAAACTTTTATAAATGACTTACCAAATTGATGTTAAGGTGGCGTTCTATTTGTATTTTATTTTGTATTTTCATTTTCGAAAATGTTTTGTATTTCCTGTTTTCATTTTTGTTTTCAAATTTGTTGAAAACGCGTTTGGTTTGTCATTTCTAAAAACTGTTTTTGAAAATGAAAAGTTGGAAAACACGTTCTGTTTGAAATTTTGCAGAATACTACTTAAACTATTTTTAATTAATTTGCTTGCAGAATACTACTGATTCAAACTCAAGTTTCATTTCACAATACACTGAAAACATAAGTTTCCTTTCACAATACACTGAAAACATGGTAACATGCAACACACTAATGTGAGCATTAAAGAGACTATATTAACACAGCTTGGTCAGATTCGGGATTTGAGAAAGCTCTAATTCTATTAAAATTCAGAAAATGCAAGTTCTTTCAAAACCAGCAGAGTCCATTTATCAAGTCATTTTTTAAAATATAACAACAAGAATTCTCACTTAATTTTTTGTTGTAATGTTGATATTGAATTCAATAAAACTTTATTTAAGTTTAGTTCCAAGATAGGATAATTCTCAAAAAAAAAAAAAAAAAAAAAAAAAAAAAACTTTATTTAGACGTAGTTCCAAGCTAGGATAATTCTAAAAAAAAATAATAAAAAAATAAAAAAAATAAAAACTTTATATTAAGCTTAGTTCCAAGTTAGGATAATTCTTTATTTAAAAAAAAAAAAAAAAAAATTCCAAAATGCGTTTTCCGCGTTTTGGACATTTTTTGTCGAAATACACACAAAACGAGGTTTTGGATGTTTTGCGTTTTGTGTACAATTTTTTTTTTTTTTTCCAAAATGCGTTTTCGAAAATGGTAAAGAGAACGCGTTTTTAGCGTTTTCGAAAATAAAAACAGAAAACGACCTCAAAACAGAGAACAGGGCCTAAATATCTGTTAATATAATATTATTACTGTTGGTTCAAGTCTTCTTAGTAGTCCTAGAAGTACGATGTCAGTACAAGAAATCTAGTTAATCAAGAGGAATGGATGCTTTGTTAACTTCTTAAGTTCACGTTGCTGCATTTACTGTGTTAATTTACTGATACATGTTCATTTGTGCTGAATGAAAATGACTTTAGGCTAGAGAAGGTGTAAAAATTGAGCATGACAAGAAGTTGGCTGCTCTACAAGGTCAGGAGTACAAGGGAGACGATGAAGGCAAAATTGACAAGACGAAAACCTCAATAAAGAGATTACAATCCCTAATTGTTGTCACATCTCAGGCCGTATCTACTACCTCCTCTGCGACTATTGGTTTAAGAGACTCGGATCTAGTCCCACAGCTTGTGGAACTTTGTCATGGGTAAGTATAATTTTACTAGATGTTCATTAATAGTATATTAAACTCTCCCGAAGCTTTAATTGAATCTTAAAAAGTTAATGATACATGGAAATCTTAATTGTCACGGTCCCAAATTACTAAGTTTGTGTCATAGATAGAGCGGCCAGCCGGCCATGAACTTTAATTGAATCTTAAAACTGCTGTTCATGTATTCTTTTTCTCTACATGTTATATCTCTAACAACCCAGTATTATATCGGTGAAAAATGAATGCAGGTTCATGTACATGTGGAGATCAATGCATCAGTTTCATGAAGTCCAGAGTGACATCGTGCAGCAAGTGCGAGGCCTTGTTAATCAAGCGAACAAAGGCGAACCAACTTTTGATATGCACAGACAGGCAACGCGAGATCTCGAATCAGCTGTATCTGCCTGGCATTCTAGTTTCTGCCGCCTGATAAAACTCCAACGAGATTTTGTTCGTTCTCTCCATGGCTGGTTCAAGCTTAGCCTCCTTCCGGTCAACGATGAAGCAACTAATGGCAACAGGGAACTGTCTGAGATTTTTGCTTTTTGTGATGAGTGGAAACTTGCACTCGATCGGATTCCCGATACAGTTGCCTCCGAAGCCATCAAAAGTTTCGTCAATGTTGTTCGTTCAATATCTTTAAAACAAATGGAAGAGATCAAGATCCAGAAAAGAACTGAAAATGTATCGAAAGAGCTCGAGAAAAAAGCTTCCTCTCTTAGAAACATTGAAAGAAAGTATTATCAAACGAACTCTATGGTCGGCATAGGTCTTCCTGACACTGGGCCTGAAAATGGGCATGGTTTGGATGCACGAGACCCACTTGCCGAGAAAAAATCCGAACTTGCAATTTGCCATAGGCGTGTGGAAGACGAAATGCTGAAACACGCACAGGCAGTCGAGGTGACCCGATCAATGACATTAAACAACTTGCAAACAGGATTGCCTGGTGTTTTCCAAGCCATGACTAGTTTTTCTGCTTTGATAACAGAAGCACTTGAGGCAGTTTGCTCCAGATCCTATGCCATCAAGTAGACAAACACATTTTTTTTGAATTCATTAATCATTACATATTGATTCACTTTCCCTTTCCGGGTTTGAGGCAAGTTGGAAATAGATAGGCAGGCATTTTCTTCATCTACTCTTTTTTGGCAATGGTCTTTTGACATTGGATAAGTAAATATGTCGAATTTTGCAGTTTCTGTCACCATTTTTGTTGGTGAGATGGGAATATCTCCTTACAGGAAATTGCTTGCATTATTGTTATTTTTCCAGCTGCTCAATAAAATTGGTGCCTTCTATCTCTCTAAGGTGTACCGTGTACTCTTTTTGTCCTCCATTTGGTTGCACTTTCTTCAATTCTATCAACTGTTACCAAATTCTTTTGCTGTCAATGTTCATTCACCAGTCAGGATCCCAAAATCTTGTTTATAAACAAGGAATTTGAGGTGAAAATGTATGGTTGCAAATTGGTTTTGATAAAAAATGGTTTGAGGAAAATGTGATGAAAACAAAAAACTTGTTTATAAACCAACAAAAACATATTCAGGTTAATATTCTGAAAACTGAAACTGCCCTGATTGTGTGTTTCCAAGCTTTCTTCCAAATATAGAAAAAATAAATAAGAATCTCAAGATAATTGTCAGATCGTGTTGTATTTGCTTTGATTGTCTCTACCACAACCACGACCCCTACCCCTTACCCAACCCCCCAACTACAGAATAGGTAAGTTTATTTTGATGGAGTTTATTGTCTTTCTGATTGTATTTTTGTATTTTATTTTTTTATTTTTACAGAGTTCAGTGGATATTCTATTGCTTAAAATGGTTATCTTGATTCTGGAGCCCAACTCCTCAGATGCCCGTTGGGTAGTCCGAATCCGATGCAGCAAAATAAAATTAAGGGTTAGTCCGCAATCTATGGACCATCTTGCAACTTGGTCCGGTAACTCTAAATCAACACTACAAAACAATTGGGAATGGGAATGTCATTACCAGAAAAATAGTTTCGGTACTATTGGTAAGACTTTCTATAAAATTAATGGTAGGTCTACATAAGATTTTAACTTTAGTGGCAATTGTTCATTTGCTTTTGTTCGAGATAATCCCGCAAGCGTATAAAATCATTGACAAGCAATAAATTTGATGAGTAAAAAGCAACGTCTCACGAGGAATAATGTTTAATTATTGATTACTTGTTTACTAATGATTCAATGTATGAAATATAAAAGATGATTTTTGTTGAAATTATTCTAAATTGCAAATAAGTAAAGCGATTTCTAAATATAAAGAGTGAATGTATTGAAATTCGAATTCACCTATTGACATCTATTTCAATTCTCAATTATATGATATAGCTTTTTCATGCGAGTCTTCCAAACAATTGTTAAATCTAAGATATTTAATTTTCTTTTTCAAAATAAATTAAATCTATCATAAACACAATCCGAATCTATTACTAGTCCGAATGTGAATATCTAGTATTTGAGTGTTTATTTTGCCGCATTCTATTATTTTGAATTTTTCGACACTACAATAAGTAACTAATTATCTAATGAGTGATCGAGCAATAAATAATTCAATGAGAATGTAAGATAACTCAAAAATCGCAAGAAAATACTAAATTAAAGAATCTTGAATTAAAATAATTAAGCAATAGGTTTCATCTTCATCTATATGACAATAATTAGCCTATCAACTTTATATGTGATTTGAATTGAATCAATTTCTTCTTCGTGGGTCTTCACCCCAATTTTGAATCTTCAATTTGTTGATGTGTTCCTTGAATTATTGGCTAATCTCTCTAAGTTAGGTTAAAAGGAAACATAATTACCATAAAAAGTTTGAATTTCTAATTGTCAAATTAAACTCCACGCGATCGCATGGTTAAACTCCAGCGATCGCATGAAGTTACTACTTTTGGAGTGTAACCTTAGTTCCTTTGTATTTGCACATTCGGTCCTCCATCTTTTTAGGTTCTTTGATTTAGTCCTTATACTTTCACTTTCATTTCAATTTGGCCCATTTTATATATATGCACCATTAGTCCTTCATCGTTTGAAAGTTTACAATTTGGTCCTCACTTGCTCTTTTTGTACGATTTTCTTTATTTCTCATTGTTTAACTCTCAAACACGACCAAATTCGAGTTTTACAAGAAACAATCAAAGTGAATACAAAATTATGTAATATCAAACTCTAAAATACTTATAATTGTCTAGATTTAAGGTCGAGATAAGTACAAAACGTACTTATCACCTTGTCTAAAGTATCAGTACATTAGAGAGGAAATGGATAAACAACAAAAACGTCTCTATCGTTTTCATTCATTGTGCAAATCGTTCTTATCGATTAAAATTTGACATTTATACCCTATTTAAACATTTTCTCGTGGAGTTGGTAATTTCCTTCTCGTTCCATCAATTTTGCTGTCGAGTAATTGGTGCAAAACGTTTCTACTATTTACATTTATTGTGCAAATTACTCACGTTTTTCAATTTTAGCATTGGACCCACAACGACCTCTCTTTGCGCCAAAGGTCCTTACCATCTATTTTTCATTCATTGTAAAATGACCTCTATTTCGTAACAATGTTTGATTTATAAATTGGTTTATTTACGACTTTGAGATAAAAAATAGTTGTTGAAAATTTTAGAAAGAAAATGTGTGCGGTTAAAAAGTGATTTGAAAAATTGTTTAATTTATAAATTGGTTTATAAAAAAAGTGCTGTTACTAAACGGAGGCTAATTTATCATTCTATTTAAATAAAATAAATAGAAAGGAAAGGAAAGGAAATGAATAATTATAAAATAAATAATTATAGTCAAAGGTCTTAATTTTTTAAATAGTGCAAAAGAGTCTACAAAAATAATTTAAAGGATAATTAGCACAAAAAATTAATCTTCCAAAAAAAATAAAAAATATTTCTATTGTTTTAACATAATAAAAAAAATGTAAAACTTAGCCCCTGTTTTGTGTAGATTAAAATCAGACTTTTAGTAAATTTTGATAAAAGTTGATGAGATGTGTGGTTAAAAAGTTGTGGGTCCCTCAAAATATGTGATTGAGGTTGATTTTTGGTTTTGACTTATATTTAAATTCGAATTTTAATTTGCACCAAACAACCACTTAACCCAACTTAAAAGCACCGAGCTTTTCCAAGTCTGATATGTGTCAAGCGAGGTAACCATACCATCAAATCATCTCGCATATTTCACCATATACAAATTTTTATCACATCACATTTCATGTATATTGCAACAACAATATATTTCACATAATTACATATGAGCACATAATAATATAAATATTATGTTTTGCATTGAAGTTAAAACGTTACTTACCTCACTCATTGGGTATCCTAGAGTTCAGACTTTATTTTTCAATATTTTGCAGCAGTAATGTCCGCTTGGAGTCGAACTAAAATGATCATCACTCATTACCTATCATATCATATATATATAAATTATAGTTTAGTCACATGATATTATATTATATTTCAACTACTGAACATAAATTAGGGTCCAAAAAAATTAAAGTGAATCATTTCCCTTCAAAATATTTAACCGAAATAATTAATGGAATCGCCATAATTTAATGGGATTGATTTGCTTTATTATACATCATAAGAAAATTAGCCTAATTTCCCATTCCAAATAATAATTATAACATTAATAATATAATTTTTATTATTATATTATTAATTCTTATTCGCCAGAATGTATCTAATTATAGTTTTTACCAAGAGTTAAGATGTAATTAGATAAATTATTTTTTTTTCTTTTAGTCTCATAAAATATAAAACTTATATCTTAGTCTCAATAATTATTAAAGATACCGAAATGACTCTAAAATTTATAGGGTCATATGAAGTCGTAATAGAGAGTTATTGGGGTCGATATTTTCGGATTCATGGGCGAATCCAGCTATGCGCGAGCCCATTCAATCGCTCGTGCTGGATTTGATCGGATTTTCAAATTAATTAATTATTATATATATATTTTTTAAAAAATGTAACAACCTAGTAATGTGTTTGATTGAATACATTTGACCTTGAAAAATATTAAAAAACATGTTTTTAAACAAAAATTTTTTAACAACAGACACTTAATTTTCTAGGTGAAAAAAGTGAGGAATTTTTTCAATTTTTTTTTGTTTAATTGACATTATTTTTCATGAAAAATAAAGCAAAAATTAGCTATTTTAATAATTTTTTTTTTATTTTTTCATACATTTGTACTTGATAATAGTAATGTTAATTTTTGAAAAAATAAAAATAAATCAATTAATAACAATAAAAATGATCAAATGTGACGAAAATGGTTAAAGATTTTCCATAAAAAATAAAATCTCCTCCCCCATTGGAAAACGAATTCCTCCAAATTAAAGAAAATAACGGATTTCGAGACAAGTTGGAAAACGAATTCCATGAAAAACTTAGGTAATCAAACAGTACAAAAGTTGGATAATCACCTTGAAAACCCATTTTCCATGTAAAACTTAAGGTTATCAAATGCAACCTTATATCCATTACCCATGTCATCCGTCCAATCCATTTGCAGCTTTGGGAGACGATTGGTTGAATGACAGTTTGGTGATTTACATAGAGCGCAAGAATTTTAAACTCATTGAGAACGAGACAATTTTGCAATGCTTTTAAAGTATGAGACCTCGAAAAATGCAGTTGTACGTCTAAGGTTGTAGCTACGGAGTAGGGTTATATCTTGTATTTTCCTATTATTTTTGTTTGTATTGAACTATATTTTCATATTAAATGAAATTAGTTTTAAAGCATTTATATGTAAGTAGAATTTTTAATATTTTTTAATTAAATAATATTTCGCCGTTGAGGGTCAACGATCAAAGATGCAAAGTCCACTCTAGCTCGACCACAATCCTGGATTCGCTGCTGTTCGGATTACAAAATCGATAATTGAGGTAAAAGTTATAACCCGTCAAAGTTTGTCACTTATAACTATTTTATTTTATCTTTTTAAATTTCTTTTTAAGTGGCTATTTTCGTCTTAATTTTCCATACTCTTATTGGAATAAAAATTAAACTTCCAATACCATTTCGAAATTTTCACGATTTCATTGACCTTGGAGAGATTAAAGTCATATGGGAAAATCATATGCAGGATCAGGGACGGATTAAGCTCACCAGAAGCAAGTCACTAGTTAAAATCTCCGGGGAATATAAGGACAAATCTGATGAAGATAAGAAATCTGACAAAACTAGCAGTCCTATAAAACCAAGGAGGAATAAGATGAGGAGAAACCAAAACTAAAAATCTACATTCATGAACAACATACTGATATGGAATGTCAGAGGCATTTCAAATTCCTTGATCAAAATAAAGAAGCTGGTTAATTTACATCACATTGATCTGATTGCCTTATCAGAATCTTTGGTGCACAAGGATGAGATTCAAGATTTAAGTAGAAGTTTAAGCTTTGAAAATCATTTTGATTTTCTGGAAAGATTCTGTGGAATGTCATGTAGTAGATGATAAAGAACATGTGGTGAACATTAAATTTGTTTTGCAGAATAAAGAAGCATATATGCCAAGTGTTCCATTACTCTCAGAAGGATTTCATGGGAAGACCTCTCCAACTTTTCAGATAATATGGATAAACCTTGGATCATAGCAAGGGATTTTAACACCATCTTCAGAAGTAAAGAAAGAGAGGGATGTAATAAATCCAATCCTAAGCTATATATGGAGGATTTTCAAGACATGCTCATTACTTGTGGTGGGGATGAAGTGAGAATTCAAGGGCATTATTTTACCCAGATTTAATTGGGTGATTGCAGAACACTTGAAAACGATGAAGATATTCATAAATCAGCCATAGTTTTTCAGTAACCTACTCTCTAAGGAAGATAACACCTACCTGAATGCATACCCCCACACGGATGGAAATCAAGGAAGCAGCCTTCTCCATTTAAAAGGACAGTGCTGCTGGTCTGATTGGTTCTCAGGGCAGTTTTATCAAGTGGTAACGCTCCGCAAGTGCACGGGTCGCGCAAGTAATAAAGTGGACGTGAGTCCAAGTTTCAATCCCACAGAGATTGTGTTAAATTGTATTTTAGATTACTACCTTAACCGGATCAAGGAATTTGAATTTGAAAATTTGACTAAGATTAAAACAAAAGAAAACAAAGAAAATTAGATTTGTTAAAACGATGAGATGAATATGTTAGAATTATGAATTCACATTAATTATATCAATCATATATTTGACTTAAACATTCAATAACAAGGTATGAGTATTGAAAATTCATGTTCCTATATTTATTTATGTCCCCTTTCGAGCGATGCATAAACACCTTATCCTACAAGAGATGAGCCTATATTTCTATGATCAATTCAAACATGTAGAAAAGTATTAATGAATTATGAACACTTTTTGGGATAACACGAAGCATAGGGGTATATTTCTATCCCCTATCGGACTTCGCTGCAATTAATCAATGTCTAATAAATTCCTACTCTTTCGAACATAGAAATCTATCACAAACATCAATAACTATGCGTCCACAATCATAGATGATAATAATAACATAATTAATTGCATCAATCTCATAAATCGCATAATATAAACATAAAGTCAAAACATGGAATCAATAAATCAATGCTTCATCACAATTCTAACAATAAAAACCTAGCCTAAATACATGATTGAAATTAAATCACAAGAAGTATGAAAAGATGTCACCCCTTTCATATTCTTGATCCTTGTTCTTCAATCTTGAATTTGGCCTTCAATGGATCCCCCAGCAGTTAGACAGTGTTTCGGCATGAATTTCACAAGTTGGGAACCCTTAATTTCGTGCCCCAAGTCTCTTATTTATAGATGTTCATGAAGTCTAGGTCAAAAATATGAGAATTTGGCTAAAATCCGCGCAAAAAGCCCAGCTGCGACCCAGTCGGGACAACCTTGCGACCGCACGGTTCAAAAGTGCGCGATCGCAGCCTCGAAAAGCCAACCTTTAGTCGCTGATTTTTTTTTCCGTGCGACCGCACGCTTTTTAAACCGTGCGGCCGCACGGTTATATCGGCAGCAACAATTTTCTTCTTTAAATTTCAGCAATTTGGTCATCATCCTTTTATTGCACAGCATTTAGTATTTTGATCATATCTTTCATTTCACTTATCCGATTGAGGTGGTTCAAAGTCCGTTAGAAATATATCGTAACGGGCTACAATTCTTCTTGAAATAGGATTTTCCCAATTCGAAAGTTTATTGCCCCAAAATTAGGTTTCAAAGTCTAACTAAAAATCTGCCGGAAGACCTTGTTTGATTGAAATGAATTTATGGTAATATTCTTACCATATTTCATTCCTTTTTGCCTTCTAATTGCATCCAATTGACTCCTAAAAGTCCTCAAGTATCTTATCTTGATCCGAATCAACTATTGAATATTTGCAATTTGGTCCTTCTTCTTTTGATTTGTATACTTTAGTCGTTGAACTCCTAATTTCTTCCAATTTGGTTCTTTCTTTGACTTTTCTTCCAATTGTCCCTTTTGATTTACTTCATCAACTCTTGGTTTTCACACTTTAGCTCTTTTATCATCCAAATGACTTGTTTTTGCTTCATTTCCTTTGTTTTCGCGACTTTGGGGGTTTTTCCTGAAATACAAATAATACTAACTAAATAAATAGCAAATATTCTTAAACAAACACATAAAATCCTACTTTTAGGATAGAAATAAGTGTATAAAATACACTTATCAACACCCCCAAACTAGAACTATTGTTCGTCCTCGAACAAAATAAAACTAAACTATAAATGTAAAAAGGCAAATTAAAAAAAAAATATATGTTTTTGCTTTTTTCAACTTATTTACCACGCGCTTCAAAAATCCAAATTGACGATTCACTTTAGAAAAAGAAATATGAACAATATAAAATATTTTCATTCATCCGATGCTCAACTTCATTGTGTGTGTGTGTGAATAGCCAAAATCAACTGCAAACTTATGCAAAAATAAACTTGACAATGTGTGACTTTTTATGCAAGAGTAAGCCCGAATCCCGTGTGGTCAACAATGATTTTCTTTTGATTTTCCTTACCCTCTCATGAATGAGCACAACCTTACTGCTTTTCTCTCATATCCTGAGGTCTTTCCTATTGATGTGGTTTCTAAACATATATAAATTTCATTTTTCCACACAAGACAGTTAGGACTAGACAAGTATGTACGACAGACCAAGAATAATTAAAAAAGTGTTAGGAATTTCAACCAACAAAGCTTATACCATTATATTCCATTTTTCTTTCATATTGACGACTTTTTCTTTTAATGTCCTTGTCTTTTATCATCTTTGTGCAATACTTTTCATACTTGCTTTCTATATGACCCCTGTAGCGACCTTTAGGTCGGCAGCTCCCAACTCAGTTGAGCTTAGGATACCAGGTTTAGAGAACCCCTCAGACTTAATTACCCGAGACATAAAGGCTTAAACATAAAAGTTAAAGATGTTTTAACGTCTTATGTGTAAGTCCACTCTCCGTACTTGCTTTCTAGATGACCCATGTAGCGAGCTTTAGGTCGGCGGCTCCCAACTCAGTTGAGTTTAGGGTACCAAATTCAGAGAATCCCTCAGACTTGCTCGAGTCAAAAAGACATTTGAAGAGTAGAATAAGACCTTCAGCATTTTTCTGTTTTTATGCTGGTTATTATGGTTTATACCCGTTAATCGAAACCCCTTACACAAAAGATGTAAAATTGAAAATTTCAAATCCTCAATCTACCAATGCATACTCAATCTAACATTCCCACCCCCAAACTGCTTCTTTGTTCTACATTTCAGGTCGGGATCTAATTTCTTAAGGGTTGGGATTTTACAGTCAATTCTATGTTCAAATTGCACAAGTTTACCCCACAAATATCAAGCCTCTCCCTACACAAGTTTTTATTCGAAAATGGCTATGTGCTCAAATTTTATTAAAGTCTCACATGGATGAATGTTAAGAAAAATTTAGTTCTCATGTTGTCCAATTTTCTAACTAAAGCACAAAGTCAATTCAAATTATGTCATAAGCAATAAATAAGTCAACAAAATTTTTCAAAATTTTCACTTTTTATGATTTTTTCATATTTTTCAATTTTTTTGAATTTTTTGCCCAAAATCGAATGAATGTGTATATAAAAGCACATGAATGAGATTCCCACCCCCAAACTAGAATTATACAGTGTTCTCAATGTATTCAAAACAAATAAAGAAAATAAACACAGAAAGAACAAAGAGAGTTAATGTACTTCAAGGGTTTAGAGAGTTGGTGTTCCCATTTTTGAAGTTTTGACTTGAATGTTTTGTTGGATGAAATAACCCCTTACTTCATTTTCCATGTTTAGCGTGCATTGTCCCATGATGATATGTTCATTGCAAATAAACATTAATGATCATTAGAAATATAATTATCACATAGGAACTAAAGAAAATCAACACAACACACCCAAACTAGGACTTAGAAAAATTTTGAAAATCTTGAAAAGTGGTCTACTACTGACTTTCAGCCCTTGACATCGCCTCGAAAAAGTGAAAATTTCCCGAGACATGTCCCGGGCATATGAAAGTACATAACTTGGTCTACAAAATATCAAAAATTCAGCAAATTTGGAGTTCTTTTGGGTCATGAAAAGCTGTGACAAAGTAGGTGATATGAAGCTGAAATTGGTGCAGTGGTGCTGTGATGCCTTGCAATGAAGTGCTATGAAGTGTAAAAATGTTCTTGTTGAGTTCTAAGCCTTAAATCTATGTAAACACTGAATAGATGATGTACAAATGATGTATAACATGTAATGAAGGTAATCATCCAAAAAGAATTGCGAAAATTCAACAAAATACTCATTGTGACATTTTATCGAACACCTAGCATGCATACAAAGAAATCAATGAATTCATAGAGTTGGAGACTTGAATTAAGCCAAACAATTTCACCTGATAAGCAAAATTCAATACCCCAAGTTCTAGCCTAAGCATATCACTATCAATCTACAATATTCAATTTCCACAAAAATTTGAAGAACACAAGAATTATGCATAATCTTGTAAAAATGTGGAAAAATCCAATATGTCTACATGTCCTAAACTAGGTTCTCATGTTGAAACATTGTGATGATAAACAACAAAACAAATTAAAATGCAATTAAAACTAAAAATGCTAAAACATGCAAAATGGAATACTAGAATTACTTAAAGCACATAACAACTTAGTGCGTGCATTTTAAACATAATAGTGATCCTAAAATTCAATGTCAAGCATCTAAGCAACTAGAAAGTAATTAAAGCAATCAAAAGCAATAAACAAAACAAAAAAAGAAAAGAGTTTGAGAAATTGAGTTGCCCCCAATAAGCGCTTCATTTATAGTCTAGAGCTAGACTTTATGAAAATTAATTCAAGGGCACCTAAAGAAAGCTTTGGATGCCTTGCCCATCTTCTTTCTTTTGGCTTTGTTCCACTCCTCATTTGATCTCCAAGACTCGAAATTGCCCCTCTCCATATTATAGAACATGTCCTCATCCAATTCAAATTCAACTATGAAGACTTCCACCTCCTCATCGGGTTTAATTACAAACTCAATTACTTGGAAATCAACAAGGTCAAAACCATGTAAGTTGATTTCTTCCTCATTGATGTCCAAATCTCTATTTAGCTCCACTGTGATTGATTTTTCATCATCTTCAAGTGTTTCTTCAATAGTTGACTTATCTTTGGATTCAATGGCGGGTTTTTCGTCAAACTCCACGGGCATTGACGAGTCCTTCCTATGAATTTCTTTGAGTGGATTATACCCCCACCTTTTAAATTCACTCCAATACATGGAGTCTCCCAACAACATATTACCTTCATCTAACTTGACTAACTTCAGAAAGTATTTTGAAATTACCTTTTCACTCCATAGTGGAGGACCATCTCCCACTAGAGCGATGTACTCGTCCCAATCGTTCGGTACACACTCATCAAAGAGCATATGACTTGCATCCGACGTGTCAATTGTTTGTTGTCGACATTTCAAGTATTCTTTAAACACTAGGAGTTTTGGTGTGACCCAAATATTGCTTGCATCCAAACACTGTCCATTACAATATATTTTGGAGCAAAATTCACAGCCTGGATATTCTCTAAACATGTCTTCATAGTTCATGTTGAAATCATTTATTGTAAGCCAATGATAGATTCAAATATACCTCGCAAGAAAACCAAATATGGGAAGGCTTAAAATTGTGGTGGATAATCCAAAGTAACAAAATAAAAAAAAAATAAAAAAAAAATACTAAAAAAAAGTAAAAAGTCGGAATTAGTGAAAGAAATTTAAAAATAAATTTAAACTACAATCTCCGGTAACGGCACCAAAAACTTGGTAACGTTCCGCAAGTGCACGGGTCGCGCAAGTAATAATGTGGACGTGAGTCCAAGTATCGATCCCACAGAGATTGTGTTAAATTGTATTTTAGATTACTACCTTAACCGGAAAAAGGAATTTGAATTTGAGATTTTGAATTGAAAATTTGACTAAGATTAAAACAAAAGAAAACAAAGAAAATTTGATTTGTTAAAACGATGAGATGAATATGTTAAAATTATGAATTCACATTAATTATATCAACCATGTATTTGACTTAAACATTCAATAACAAGGTATGAGTATTGAAAATCCGTGTTCCTATATTTATTTATGTCCCCTTTCGAGCGATGCATAAATACCTTATCCTACAAGAGATGAGCCTATATTTCTATGACCAATCCAAACATGTAGAAAAGTATTAATGAATTATGAACACTTTTTGGGATAACACGAAGCATAGGGGTATATTTCTATCCCCTATCGGACTTCACGGCAATTAATCAAGGTCTAATAAATTTCTACTCTTTCGAACATAGAAATTTATCACAAACATCAATAATTATGCGTCCATAATTATAGATGATAATAATAACATAATTAATTGCATCAATCTCATAAATCGCATAATATAAACATAAAGTCAAAACATTGAATCAATAAATCAATGCTTCATCACAATTCTAACAATAAAAATCTAGCCTAAATACATGATTGAAATTAAATCACAAGAAGTATGAAAAGATGTCACCCCGTTCATATTCTTGATCCTTGTTCTTCAATCTTGAATTTGGCCTTCAATGGATCCCCCAGCAGTTAGACAGTGTTTCGGCATGAATTTCACAAGTTGGGAACCCTTAATTTCGTGCCCCAAGTCTCTTATTTATAGATGTTCATGAAGTCTAGGTCAAAAATATGAGAATTTGGCTAAAATCCGCGCAAAAAGCCCAGCTGCGGCCCAGTCGAGACTACCGTACGACCGCACGATTCAAAAGTGCGCGATCGCAGCCTCGAAAAGTCAGCCTTCAGTCGCTGATTTTTTTGCCGTGCGACCGCACGCTTTTTCAACCGTGCGGCCACAAGGTTATATCAGCAGCAACAATTTTCTTCTTTAAATTTCAGCAATTTGGTCATCATCCTTTTATTGCACAGCATTTAATATTTTGATCATATTTTTCATTTTACTTATCCGATTGAGGTGCTTCAAAGTCCGTTAGAAAGATAACGTAAAGGGATACAATTCTTCCTGAAATAGGATTTTCCCAATTTGAACGTTTATTGCCCCGAAATTAGGTTTCAAAGTCTAACTAAAAATCTGCCTGAAGACCTTGTTTGATTGAAATGAATTTATGGTAATATTCTTACCATTTTTCATTCCTTTTTGCCTTCTAATTGCATCCAATTGATTCCTAAAAGTCCTCAAGTATCTTATCTTGATCCGAATCAACTATTGAATATTTGCAATTTGGTCCTTCTTGTTTTGATTTGTATACTTTAATCGTTGAACTCCTAATTTCTTCAAATTTGGTTCTTTCTTTGACTTTTCTTTCAATTGACCCTTTTGATTTACTTCATCAACTCTTGGTTTTCACACTTTAGCTCTTTTATCATCCAAATGACTTGTTTTTGCTTCTTTTCCTTTGTTTTCGCGACTTTGGGATTTTTCCTGAAATACAAACAATACTAACTAAATAAATAGCAAATATTCTTAAACAAACATATAAAATCCTACTTTTAGGATAGAAATAAGTGTATAAAATACACTTATCATCAAGCTTGTTGGGAGATTAAAGGATTCTGAACTGTTGTTGTTCAATAGATACTTAAAGCGAAATCACGTTATTATATAATAACACGTAATTTAATCTATACCTTTCAAAAAGAATATATATAATTTTTCCTCTCACAAGGCTATACAGAGATGATCACCCCGGAACTCATTAGATTGATAGGCAATTCCAACCTCTTCGTTATCTCCTGAAATTACAAAGCAAGAATTCTACTTTAATATTAAAACTATCCAATTTATTGGTCTCTAACTAATCATGAAATAAAGTCATTCTTGCTCCATATTATTAATCCTTGATTTTTTTTTTTTAGATCATATTACTATGCTAATAAATGTCAACCAATACCCCCAAATAAGTGAATCATGTAAAACATGCATTACCAAGCCAATTCCCTTTCAATCAATGTTCTTGTCAAGTTTTCTCATTAATTATAACACACCAAATTGATTAAGTTGTAAAAGTATGTAATCCCAGCAAAGCCAATTTCAACTACAATTCTGTAAACACTTACTCTTCCCCTTTAGTTCTCATTTCCAGCAACATCATATGTATAGACAGATTTATAGCTTTGAAATTAAATAAGATCAACAACTAATCTATCTTACACATTAGCTCAATACCCTTTTGTTTCCATTTCATAATAAACCAACAGGAACTTATATTTTCATTCCTCAATTTAACCAATACACAAAAGATTATTATCATAAACATTGCATTCACAATTTCACATAATATCTTGCATTATTGCTTTTATCGTAATCTTGCATTAATTTATTTATACAAAATTAATTAGTTCGAACCCATAACCACAACTTATCTATTCCAGTTAAAGCTAAATTAAATTGAATTTGGACTAGTACACTCTTTATGGAACGATAGTACTCAGACCCAAAATTCGCTTTATTACTTGTGTGATCCGTCACTTGCGGAGGAAAAATTGCAACATGCAATAGGAGATATGAGGGAAAAAATGGTATATGCCCACATAAAATAAATTATTTCTTGAAATGCTACACATTATTTTACGTATGTATTATAATTTGTAATATAAAAACTAAATTCAAAAATACTATTTCCTAAAATTTCTCTTATTTCATTGTTTATATATATCATGGATTCTAATGAATTAAAACGATCTCCAAAGATTAAGCTCTAATTAATATATCTCCATACAACCTCTAATAACAATAATAAAAAAAATCCAAAGATTACACTCTATTTAAATATAAATATTGCATGAATAATGCTATTTGAAGTCCGCGACTTTCGCAGTCGCCCTACGTGGCATACACTTAGCATGTGATTATTTGATGCATTAATGTAGTAATTTTTTATTAAATAGTGCATCAAATAACCACCTGTCAAGTGTATGCCACCACGTAGGGTGATTATTGTTATTAGTAAATCTAGGGAGACATTTTTTTAGGACATTTTTAAGTGACATTGTGATATAGCACATGTACATTGGATGGTAAGTGGTGGAATAGTTATTTTCACCACCCAATGAATGTGTGATATATCACAATGTCACTTTAAAATATTTTCCTAAAATTATTGTTATTATTATTATTACATGTCATCTAGGTAAATTTGTGTTATTAATGAATGTCAATGAATCTTTGTAAGATGAGTTGAAATTTAACTTCGTAAAACCATAAAGAAAAAGCAAATTAAACAACTAAGAATCAAAATTAATGAATACAAATGCAATAAATGAGAAATCGTTAATCCAATCTACTCCGTTTGGTGTGATTAGGGGTTCAGTTAATATTTATCTCCATGAAGACTCTGAAGTCTTGTGTTTTTGACTAAGTCTTTATTTGAATAAGTTAGTAGTTTGTTTCATTTTGTCCCGATCTTTAGGAATCTGATTGTTTCATATCGTGGTTTAGTTATGCTATTTTTTGTCATTCATTTTATGTAATGCCTATATAAAGGCCTTTGCTTATTGAATAAAACGCAGCAGAAATATTCATCTTCTAGTCTTTGCTTTATAATAGTAAGAGCTTTTCTTCTGTCATCTTCAGTCTTTTGTTTGTATTAGTGGTATCAGAGCTAGCAAAACTATTTTATTCCAGGCAATTGATTGAACGATTTTGGAGACCATTCTTCATAAGAATACTTTCAAAGAAATTTGGGATTCAATGAAGAAGAAATACAAAGGCTTGGTGAAGGTTAACCACTCTCAACTTCAAGCACTCCACAGAGATTTTGAAACTTTTCAATGAAGAAAGGAGAGACAGTGATTGAATACTTCTCAAGAACGATGACTACTACGAGCAAAATGGGGCTGCATGGTGATAAAATGATAGACATCACCATACTTGAAAAGATCCTACGCTCAATGACACCAAAGTTTGAACACGTCGTTTGTTCCATCGAAGAATCAAACGACATAGATGAACTTTCAATTGATGAGCTACAAAGTTCCTTACTAGTCCACGAGCAGAAGTTGAACCGGTGCAACAACACTACTATTGAAGAACAAACTTTAAAAGTTTCAAACTTGACTCAATCTTGAAGTTCAAGAGGAAGATGCTGAGGTAGAAACAAAGGAAGAGGTAGAGGTAGAGGTAGAGGTAGAGGTAGAGGAGGTCGAGGAAATAGAGATGGAGGTAGGCAGTAGCTTAGTTATAGATATGAAGATCACTTTCAAGGTCTGGGAAGAGGTCGTAATCATTACTTGGATTACAGATATGAAGATTACTCTTATGGTCCTGGAAGAGGGCGTAATCAGTACTTTAAAAAATCTAAGATAGAGTGTTATAGGTGTCATGGCTTTGGTCATTTTCGTTTAGAATGTTATGCAAAGCTTTACAAAGAAAAAGAAAATGGGGGGAGAAGACAAACTATGCAGAGAAAATAGAGGAACAAGAAACACTTTTAATGGCGATCCATGTCGAGGAGAAGAGCATGAATCAGATATATGGTACCTGGATACAGGGTGTAGCAATCATATGTGTGGTAATAAGTCCCTCTTTTTCTTTTTAAATGAAGATTTCCGCTCTACTGTTAGCTTTGGTGATAAGTCTACAATAAATGTTATGGGGGAAAGGAAATGTTTAAATTAGGACTAAAGAAGACACTATTGAAATCATCTCAAATGTCTTTTACATTCCTGACCTCAAAAGCAATTTGTTGAGTGTGGGAAAACTACAAGAGAAGGGATATGTAGCTACAATCAAAGAAGGAGCCTGTGAAATCTATGATCCTAAAAGAGGTTTAATTGGTCATGCGAAGATGACAACAAACGGATTATTCCCACTACGAATTAAGAGTCTCCACACTTGCCATATGACAAAGACAAATGATCCAACATTGCTTTGGCATTATTGCTATGGTCATCTAAACTTCAATGGATTGAAAATTTTTTCATAGAAGAATATGGTGACCAGTCTACCTCGAATTATTCCTCCTATCTAGGTATGTGAAGAATGCTTGGTAGGAAAATAACATCATGAGAAATTTCCCAAAGGGAAGACATGGAGAGCGCATAGACCATTGGAGTTGATCCATTCTGATATATGTGGTCCCATTAACCCTATATCCAATGGAAAAAATAAATATTTTATTTCTTTCATTGATGACTATTGTCGAAAAACTTGGGTTTATTTCTTACGGGAAAAATCTAAACCTTTTACAGCATTTAAAAGTTTCAAGGCTTTGGTGGAAAATGAAGCTAGGAGAAGCATTCAAATTCTTCGTACAGATTGTGGGGGGAGAATACATGTTACTTGAATTTACAAAATCCTATGATGATCATGGTATAAAAGGACAGTTGACAGTCTCCTACACACCTAAGCAAAATGGTGTATCGGAGAGGAAGAACATGACTATTTTGATCATGGTAAGAAGTATGTTGACAAAAGGAAGAATTCCCATGAGTTTTTGGCCTGAAGCAGTTAATTGGAGCATCTATATTGTAAATCGATGTCCTACAGTTACTGTTAAAAAATGACACCCCAAGAAGGTTGGTGTGGACAAAAGCCATCTCTTGATCATTTCAAAATCTTTAGGTGCATTGCATATGCACACGTTCCGGATGCAAAGAGGAAAAAGTTGGATGATACAGGAGAAAAGTGCATTTTTCTTGTTGTAAGTGATTTTTATCAGACCCCGGACCTAACCGGTCGGTCAAACCGGCAAACCCGTTACCTGGTCAAATAACCGAGTCATAAAATGCCAAAAACGCAGATATAATAAAACCGGTAAACACTTGGAAGACCCGACCAATTTTCAAGGGAATCGCTGACCCGATATCGATTTTCTCAGGTTTGGCGATTCGCTTTTCTGGCCTTTTTTAATTTTTTATTTTTATTTTTGAATTCAACTGTGTGGGACTTACTAATAAAAGCCACCCCTCAACTGAAATTTAGAACACCAAACAACAAAATATATATAGTGTATTGGAGCCTTTCAAATTTGATGCATTTCCGATGTGGGATAAGTATTTTATTTATTCAATTCTTTAAATATTTGTAGTTCATTGTTAGTGTAACAAATATTTTTAAAGTTTAAAGTTTTGAAATAAATTATGGTATAATAATAAATAACACTACAAGAAAAAGGCTCAAAAGACACGAAAATTAGCGACTATGAGAGTCGTCGCTAATAGCTGACCCTATAGAGACGACAAAAAAATCGTCTCTATTTAGACCAATGTTGTAAAACCCGGCCCGGACTGGCCGGGTCGGACCGGAAACCCGAGACTCGGTCCAAAAATCGGGTCGCATCTTGACTAAAACCTGGATGTAAAAAACCCGAGATAAAACCCGGCGACCCGTCCAGGTTTGATCAAACCCGGTGACCCGGAACCGGGTTTCGCGGGTCGTATAATTTTCGCAAAAACCGGTTTACTACTTTACTTTAAAAAAAAAAAAAACAAGAAATGGAAGAGTTAGGGCTTCATTTCTCTACCTCACCAGAACGAATAAGCCATTCAGCCTCTGTTCTCTTCTCTTCTCTTCATCCCTCTCTCTCTTTCAAAAACTCGAATCCATCATCTACTTCAAAAAAAAACTTGGAACCAACGTACAGTGCGTCTACCTAAAGTCTCCGATCTCAGCTCCCAGTGCGACGACATCGGCTCCATCTTGGAGCAACAGGTACAAGTACAACTCCTCATTTTACTAAGAGAAGTCGGCTGTTTTCAGAAATTTTCAACAATTATGTTGTGCAATAGTTGATGTAATATTTTGTTGTGAATTTAAACTTAATGGCTGTGAATAAGTTTGAAGGATTAGAGAAGCTGCTCTTATCTTTATCACAGCTTTTAAAAAAAATAAAATTGAAGCTTTCTAGGTGATTATTTGAGGTTATATGCTACACTGCTTGGAACTTTATTCGTGTGTTTTCAGTAATATTCTTGATTCTTGAGACGTGTTACCATGTTTCTCATCTTATTTTAAATTCTTTCAAAACATGTAGATTGATTCAATCATTAAGCTTACACAACAATTCATAAGGAAATGTTTGGAAAATTAAAATTAAGCCAATAATTTCTTATTCAGATTAAAGTTTGAACCTTGGGATCTTAATTAGTGCACATATCACTTTTCATTGTGTGAGGTGACTGTGTGAGGTGATTGTGTGAGGTTGTCTATTTATGTATTTATTACATTTTTTTAGTTATCACATACTGTTTTCATGGGATTATTCCATGTTCCCAGCTTCCATTTATTTGAGATCACTGGATTTTCGTGAATAATGTATTTAATTATTGTGTTAATGAATGACTTATGTGCATTTTATTTTTTTTAATTTTCATTCAGAATGGATGATGATAGTCAAAATACTCCATCATCTGAACGACATTCTCCGCCTCCAGCCGTGGGAAGACTGATCCAGCTTGGGAACATGTTACCTTAAGCACTGATATTGATGGTAAACGAAAAATTACTTGTCTTTATTGTAATAGTAGCTTCAAGGGTGGGGGAATTAACCGACTAAAATATCATTTTGCTGGAATTAGAGGTCAAGTGTCATCTTGTATGAAAGTTCCACATGATGTTCGCTTTAAAATGAAACAAATTCTTAATGACAATGTGGAAAAGAAAAAGAATGCTAAAGATGCCTTTGATTATAATTTTGGGGATGATCCAATGGATGAAATTGAAAGAATGGAAATGGAAGAAGAAATGCAACAAACAAATGAAAGGGTAGTAAAGGAAAATAAAGAAAAGGGAAAGAGAAAAGCAAGTGAAGCCATTGAAAACTTTTTTGCTCCAAGGACTACTCCTGGATCACAACCTAGATTAAAAAGTGTTTTGGCCGGTAAACAAGCAATAAAGAGAGCAAAAATGTCATGGGCTAGGTGGTTTTATGATGCTTGTATTCCATTTAATGCAGTGCATTCACCTTATTTTCAAATCGCATTAGATGCTACCGCTGCAATTGGTCCAGGATTTAAAGGTCCTTCTTATAATGACATTCGTGTTAATTTGTTGAAAGATTGCAAGAAAGAATGTCAATTGCTTGTTGATAGTTATCGAAGCAATTGGGCAAATAATGGATGCACAATTATGGATGATGGTTGGAGTGATCAAAGACATAGAACTTTGATAAACTTTTTAGTATATTGCTCTAGTGGCATTGTATTTGTGAAATCTGTTGATGCATCTGATGTTGTGAAAGATGCTCAAACATTGTTTAATTTATTTTCGGAGATAGTTGAATGGGTAGGTCCTCGTAATGTGGTTCATATGGTAACTGATAATGCAGCTAACTATGTAGCAGCGGGGAAGCTACTACATGAAAAATATGATCACATTTTTTGGTCTCCATGTGCTGCACATTGCTTGAATCTAGTTTTGAAAGATATTAGTAGCATTCCTCACGTGCGTTCCCTTGCAGTACGTGCTTCAAAGATTACCATATTTGTTTATAACCACATAATCTTTTTGTCTTGGTTGAGAAAATTTCCTCAATGGAGGGAAATTGTATGTCCAGCTGTGACCCGTTTTGCTACAACTTTTATCACATTGAAAAGTATTTATGATCACAAGCAACTTCTCCAAAGTTTGGTGACAAATAGGATTTTCATGAACCACAAACTTTCAAAGACTAAAGCTGGAAAACTTGTAAGCTCCATCATCTTTGACATCAAGTTTTGGGAAGATTGCTTGATGGCTATAAAAATTGCGGCTCCAATTGTAAGGTTGTTGCGCATTTTAGATTCGGATGAAAAACCTTCTTTAGGATATGTGTATGAAGGTATGCACAGGACACGTTAGGGAATCAAGAAAATATTTTTGAACAAAAAGAGATTGTACAAGCCTTACATTGATATAATTAAGGAACGATGGGATAAGCATCTTCGCCGTAACATACATGCTGCTTCTTATTTTCTTAATCCGGCTTTCATCTATGAAGAAGGATTTTGTCAAAAAGTGGAAATCATGAATGGCATACTTGGTTTGATTGAAGTTAAAAGCATTTGTGATGATGAGCAAAAAGCAATGAGAGAAATAAGGATATATCGGGAACGTGAAGGAAGTTTTGGTAGGCAATCTGCAATTAATACAAGAAAAACATTACAACCTGGTGAGAAATTAATTTTACTTATCATTGTTTAACTAACTTAATATATTGCTAGTTTAGTTGTTTAATATTTATTTACTATAATATGTAGATGAATGGTGGAAGTTATGTGGACATAGTGCTCCTACATTGCAAAAGATAGCCATTCGAATTCTTGGTCAAACTGCTTCTTCTTCGGGATGTGAAAGAAATTGGAGTGTCTTTGAACGTATTCACACAAAGAAAATAAATAAATTGGAGCACCAAAGACTCAATGATCTGGTCTACGTTACATGTAACTTGCGATTGAAGAATAGGTATTTTCTTAGCTCTTTGATAATGGTAAATCTTTGTAACCATTTTTCAATTATATTAATTTGTTAATTTCACTTTATAGGAATTATTATAAGCAGAGATTGTATGATCCAGTTGATTATGAATGCATTGACAAGACAGACTTTTGGGTAGAGGAAGAGGATCCACCTCAGGATTTTGATTATGAAGAATTAGAAAATGCTCTTTATGAAGAAAATGTCATTCCTACCGTTAATGACCAAGACACACATGTTCAAGGTTTGTATAATTAAGTACCTTAATGGTTGTTTTGATATATTTTATATTAGTCATATATGTTTACCTAATATGTTTTGTTTTGTTTTATGTTTACCTAATATGATCACACTTTAGAGATGGACGATTCAGATGCATTGGATGTTATTCATCGTTTTGGTGGTTCAATTAATCAAGGGTTCAGACTAAGGGATGAGAACGATCAAGATGAATTTAATGTTTGAAGTTGGTGCATGATGTAGTTAATGTACTTTGGATTGAGTTGCATATTATGAATTGATGTAGTTGATATTTTGGAGTGTGGATTCAGTTTTATGCATTGATGTAGTTAATGTGTTGGAATTTGGTGTTTGGATTGCGATCTCTTATGTTGAATGTTGAATGTAGTTATTTTATTGAATTTTTTTGTTAATTGTAGTGTTTAAATTGTTACTAAATTGTGTGATAGGAAATGATTTTTTATTTTTTTATTTTTATGGTAATTTTTTTTAAATCACCGGGTCGACCCTCTGACCCTTGACCCTTTTCATTTTCCGGGTCGATGTCCGGGCCGGTTTTCAAAACATTGATTTAGACGACAGAATAAGCCGTCTCAATAAGGTCGGTCATTTGCGATGACATTCTAAGTCGTCGCAATAACATTTGCGACGAAAAATGTTGTCGTCTCAATAGGAGACCCTATTGAGATGACATTATGTGTCGTCGCAAATGTTATTGCGACGACTTAGAATGTCGTCTCAATTACTGATTCTATTGCAACTACATTTTGGTCGTCTCAATAGAGACCCTAGTGAGACGACTTTTGTCGTCTCTATAGGTTTTTTTTTTTAAATCATTATTTCTATATTTATAGAAAATAATATTAAGTCAAATTATTGGAATCAATATTTATTAGATTATTATTAAAAAATTATTTGTTAATTTAACATATATATATTACTTAAAACAGAAATATTCACAAGAATTTAACCGCCTCAATGGTTGGGACATCACTCACCCAACTCCAAGGTCAAGAGTTTGAGTCCAAGCCCTTAAGGATTATATATATATATATATATACATATATATATTACTTAAAACAGAAATATTCACAAGAATTTAACCGCCTCAATGGTTGGGACATCACTCACCCAACTCCAAGGTCAAGAGTTCGAGTCCAAGCCCTTAAGGATTATTGTCATATGAATATAAATTAAAGAAAAATACGCAAGTTGCGGATCGTATTAAAAAATGGGTCGGGTAAAAAGTGGGTCAAAATAAATTAATAAATTATTAATAAATATTTTTATTATTAGAGACGACAAAAAGAGACGACGGTATCATCTTTATTGATCTTCAACTACTGGCCTAAAGCGACGACTTTGTTGTCTCTTATTTGCTTTAGAGACGATTTTTGGCGTTGTCGTTGTAGGGCAAGTTTCCCGTGTTGACCTATGGTTAACTTAACCTTATTGTTTTGATCATGACAAATAAGAATATATTGTGTTATTAATAAGTGTGCTTCAAGTGTTTCATGTAATGATAAATATTCAAAGCACTCAATGTTCAAATCATCTCTCAAAGATAAATCAAAAATATGTGATCAAGCACATGAGACGCAAAGAAAATCAAGAAAGAATCGAAGATATTCAAGATCAAGATTTAAGTCGGAAAGCATAACAAGAAGATCAAGAATTCAAGCATACAATATTAGAGTTCAAGTTCAAGAGTTGATTTAACCTATGTAAAGGTATAACACTCTCAATCTTTAGCGATGAAATCCAACGAGCTCGAAAATAATTTTTATGCATCAAGAAACTTACTTGAAAATTTGTCACTTGCATAAAATATTTTTATCTAAGTCAATATTGCTTTTTAAATTTTACTTGATCTTAAATCATGATTATACTATGTTAAACCACTTTGAAAAACAAGTTAGAAACCTAAAAATCATGCATTTTCATGTTTTTCAAAAGTCAACTTTCGATCAACCGAAATTGGTCAACCGAAAGTCCAACGGTTGAAAATGTGTAAGGGCTATATGCATATTTCGGTCGACCGAAACTTCAGCATTGATCAACCGAAAGTTACTGAGAGCTTTTTTTCACCTATAAATAAGTTTTTTCTCTTGCATTCTTTTTTAACAACTAAGAGGAGATTTTAGAAAATCTTTCTTGTGAGAATTCATTATTCTTACTTGGTTTATATTCATCTATTATTATTATAAAACTTTGATTGAATTAAACTTTGTTTTATCAAATTCATTAAAGTTTTTGGAAGAAAGTTTTGTAAAGATTCTTGGTTTTATATTATTTAAATAAACTTCTTCAATATCTTCACACTATATTAGAATTGAAGTGTAAGTCTCACTTTGTTCTAAACTTGTTTTAATCTTTTAAAAGAGAAAAATTCCAATTAAGGAACTTTGATTATTAGTGCTACATTTTTCATTATCATTTGATTCATCAAAGTTCCATTGCCTAAACACTTTGAGCTTAACTTATTGTTAATTATTCAAGTGTGGCTTCTATTGATACTTAATTTGATTCAATATTTTAACAAGAGATTATTTGAAAAAAAAAATTTGATTGCATTGAACTTTTCATTATCATTTGTATCAAAGTTTTTCTCTAACACTCGAGCTTAATTCACTGCTATCTATTGAAGTATTAGCCTAACTCTCTCGGTACTTAATTTGAGTATATCATTTGTCAAGAGAGTTATTTCAATTGTAAATTCAATTCATTATATCTTGTAGTTTTGAGAGCCTTGTAAAAACTCGATTGTTGGTTAATGGTAGGTGCTCCTTATTGTAAGTCACCTAAGGATAAGTGCTCCTTGTTGTAAGTCACTTAAGGTTAGGTGCTCCTTATTATAAGTCACCTAAGGTTAAGTGCCCTTTGTTGTAAGTCACTTAAGGAATTAATACTCCTTGTTGTAAGTTATCAATATAGTGGATTTGGCCTTACTCGTGACGGAGAGCTCGGTAACGGAGGATGTAGATTACGTTAGTTGATTGAACCTCCTTAAATCCCGTTTGCATTCTCTTATCTCTTTTACTTACTTACATTGCACTTACTTTATTCTATCAATTTATATTGTGCAACACTATATCTAAGTGCTATACTAACTTTATCAATTAAGTTTACACATTTATAGCACACTACATTGATAGTTAAGTTACTTGCGACACTAAGTGTTCATACTTGTACCCATTGATTTTTAAGTTTGAGATTATTTATCGAAAAAAATTTATAAACCAATTCACCCCCCTCTTGGTTAGTTTATCTTGGGCTAATATCCCGTAGTGTAAATATAATAACAACAATTAGTCTATATTTTCTTTGAATTGATAATTCTAATATTAAAAGATATTATTGTTAAAATGTTTTATATCTTGTTTATATTTAATTTTATTAGTGTTTTACATAAAGAAATTATTTAATGTCTTAAAAATAATTGAAATAATAATAAAAATCTAAAATTAAAAAACTATTATTGATCCCAATTCCTATTGTCTAGTTTAATCATTTTTTGGATAATTTTATTTAATACACCGGGTCAACTCCGAGTCGACCCATTGACCCTTTCATTTTCTCGGGTCGATGTCCGGGTCTGGTTTTAAAACAATTGATAATAACAATCATAACATAATGCTTATTAATATATAGATTTACAATATATATTTTTTTTTTTTTACATTTTTCCTGATTTTTTTTCAATTCTTCCGTTTTATAATCTCTATCTTGTGTCGTTTGAATATATCTGTACATCTCACGGGTGTAAAAGTAATTTATTTAATAATAGGTTTCTCAAACGGAGTGAAAAAGAATTGTTCTGACTAACTATTTTAGGGGAATGTAATAGCATAAACAATATGATGTGGACACGCAATAAATAACAATATTTGGATTTTTCCACCTTTGAATATATAGGAATTCTTGAAAAATGATTTTAGAACTATAAATTATTTATATAATCACAATAGTCGTTCCCCAGATTATGACTTGCACTCTTTGCGTTTCAATGGAAATTATCAAACTGAACTAAAGAAAAACTAGATAATTGGAGTTAGGTTGAATTTTTACAAGCTTTTAATAATCTGTCCACCCTATACAAAAGTCTTAATTGAATGAAAAAAATTCTGGCTCTTCACTACGGCAGGGCTCGGGATGGTCCTCGAATACAAGTCTGAGAGGTCCATTTAATTGTCGACGTACGGCCGAGTTGACATGCAACATGTTAGAATAAATAGCATCGAAATATAAATTGAGATTAATGAAGAAGGATTTTTTTTTTCTTTTTTATAATCAAAATGGAATTTAACAGGGGGAATAGAATTTTATTATTTGTTGTTCTTTATACAATTGCACAGTGAAATGGATATATATAATACAATGGAACATTCTACACACTAATTCCTACCTGTACACGTATTGACAAAGAGCGGATAATCAGGAGATGAAGTGAAGAAATGATGAAGTTTGTTACTGAGAGCAGAAGCACATGCTGTTGATGTAGACGCAGATGGAAGAGTGATAAGAGAATCACGTGCGTCTCATGTGATAATAAGTCAAGTGGTAGAATAAGAGAAACGTAAAGATAGAAAACACGCTTTCCTTCTGACTTAGCTCCTGTTCACTATCTTCAACCTTTGTCTGAGATTCCAATATCCTCCATACTCCCCTGCAAACTGGAAGGCGCTTTTGTGACTCCTAGTTCGATCTTCAAAAAATGGAATCTGGTATGAGGTAGACTCTTAGTCATCAAGTATGCAATTTGATCTACTGAAGGTACATACTTTATTTCCATCTTTTTTTTCTATGACTCTATCCCTAATGAAATGAAGATCCAATTCAATATGCTTGGTTCTGGCATGATAGACGGGGTTTGAGGCCAAGGCATTGGCACTCAAATTATCACACCAGAGGATTGGCAGAGAAGGTAGCTTAAGTCCAATTTCTTCAATCAAAGATTGCACCCAGATCATCTCAGCAGTGGCAAGGGCTAGAGCTCTATATTCACTTTCTGAGCTTGATCTGGCTATTACATTTTGCTTCTTGGAGCACCATCCAATGAGTGTGTCACCCAGATAGACACAGTAAGCAGCAGTAGATCTCCTATCATATGGGCAAGAGGCCCAGTCGCATCTGAATAGCCGTTTATTATGAGTCTTTCTGATCTTTTAATCCATAGGCCATGGTCCTTTGTTCCAAGTAAATACCTGAAGACTCGTTTGAGAGCTGTCCAATGTGCAGTGGTTGGTAGTTGAAGAAATTGACTTAGCTTATTTACACTATAGGCAATATCTGGTCTAGTATGCGCTAAGTATTGTAGACTTCCTACTGCACTCCTATATAAGGCTGCATCGTTAAGTTGTTCTCCATCAAATTTAGATAGAGTTTTCCCAGTTGCACTAGGTGAAGGGCAAGGCTTAAGACCTTTGAAATTGAACTTGTTTAGCATTTCCTCAATGTATTTCTTCTGTGATAGATGCAGTCCAGATTCATGTCTACCAACTTCTATTCCCAGGAAGTAATGTAGTTCTCCCAAGTCTTTAAGTGTAAACATCTTGTTAAGCTTGTCAATAAGTGCTTGAATGAATGTAGGACTGCTACCTATAATAACTAAATCATCAACATAAATCAAGAGGAAGATAAGTACCTCATGAGATTTGTAGAAGAACAAAGAGGAATCTGCTTTGGACTGTGAGAAGTTCAAGCTGAGTAGTGTCCCTTTCAACTTGTCATTCAAAGCTCTTGGAGCTTGTTTAAGCCCGTACAAAGCTTTCCTCAATTTGCAAACATAATTCAATTTTTCTTCATTAACAAAACCTGTTGGCTGGCACATATAAATTGTCTCTTCAAGATCACCATTGAGGAAAGTATTGTTGAAATCAATTTGCCTTAACTTCCAGTCAAAAGACGCGGCCAAGGTGAGAATGATCCTGAGAGTGGAAGACTTTACCACTGGACTGAAGGTTTCAAAATAATCCACCCCTTGTGTTTGATGGAAGCCCTTTGCTACAAGCCTTGCTTTATGTCTTTGGATTGTACTAGTCACATCTTGTTTGAGCTTAAATACCCACTTGCTCCCAACAACATTGTAAGAATTTGATGGAGGGACAAGAGTCCAAGTCTGATTCTTTATTAGTGCAGAATATTCTTCTACCATGGCTTGCTTCCATTTATCATTTGTGAGCGCCTATGCCACACTAGATGGTTCCTTACAATCCAGAGAATTATGAGCCATAACAGATAGAACTTTAGGCTTAAAAATTCCTGCCTTAGCCCTAGTAATCATAGGATGTCCCTGTGATTGTTGATTTGGTAATCCTGGAGTTTCAACATTTTCTCCACTGATCTGATATGAGGTCCTTCCTTCTGAATTATGCTCTTCTGACTCAATTCTCTTGTCAAACTCTGATTCAGTAGAGAAATCCTCATTTTTACCTTCTATAAAGTGGTTGTTAGGACCAAACTGAGGTTCACTGATGGATTGAGAGGCTGTAGTTGAAGCCATACCAGTTGATAAGGGATTTAATGAAGGACTCTAAGTGGTTAAATGGAAGATAGGAAGATGAATTTTGAAAGGAGTTAACAATTAATGAATGATCAATTTTGGATTTGGACATAAAATATGACTCATAAGGGAACTCATGTTCATTAAAGATGACATGTCTGGATATATATACATTTTTCCAGAGGTACTTAGACATTTAAAACCCTTGTGTGATTGACTATACCCAAGGAAGATGCACTTCTCAGAATGATAGCTGAACTTGTGTGATTTGTAGGGACTTAGACAAGAGTAACATGTGCAACCAAAAATTTTTAGACTAGAATAGTCTACTGGTTTCTTAAAAAGCATAGAGTAGGGTGTATTTTGCTGAAGTATAGGTGTTGGAAACCGGTTTATAAGATAGGCAGCTGTTTGAAAGGCTTCTAACCAAAATTTAAGTGGAAGTTTGGATTGTGCTAATAGAGTTAGTCCCATTTCAGTGAGTGACCTGTGCCTTCTTTCAACCCTGCCATTTTGTGCAGAAGTATGAGGACATGGGTGCCTGAAATTAATTCCGAACTTTGATAGAATAGGTGTGAAAGGTCGATATTCCCCACCCCAGTCAGATTGCAATGTTTTGATCTTGGTGTCAAATTGGTTTTCAACCAGTTTCTTAAAGTGTAGGAAGATTTGAAGTGCTTTAGATTTGACTTTCATAGGGTAGATCCAAATAAATCGGCTGAAATCTAAAATGTATTGAAAGATATTTAATTAACCCGAAAATGTTTTAGCTTAAGGAACTTAATAATATTCCGTATATTGGGTAATTTTATGAGTTTTCCACTTACTAAAAAAAAGGAAGAAGTAAGAATATTCCTTATATTGAGTATTTTTTAAAGTTTTCCACTTAGATTATTAAAAATAAAATAAAATTAAGTGACTAATCCAAAAAAAAATTAATTTTGAATGAATAATTTCATAATTAATTGATATTAATGTGTTACGTTAGAAATGAAAAAAATGGATTAATATATTATGAAAATAAATAAATAATCATTATAGTTTTACTTCCTAATATGTCAATTAAATAAATAAAGATATTATTTTTTTTGAAAAGAGAAAAAGAAAAAAATCCTATATAGATAGGATTTTCTAATTTTGATTAGTTTTATACATATTGTATTTCCTATTTTGATTATTTTTTTATTTTTTTAAAGTTTTGCAATAATATTTTGTATTACAATATTTTTGTACAAATTGCATTTCCTATTTTGATTATTTTTGTCTTTTTTAAAGTTTTGAATTCAATAATATTTTGTATTAAAATATTATTGTACAATAATTTTATTTGATATAATTGTATAATTAACATATTTTCATAATTTTCTATCGAAATCACTATAAAAAACATATTCCCGTGCATCATAAGGGTGGAAAAACTAGTTCACAAAAAAACTAAGTAATCCCTTTATTAATAAATAAATTAACTACCACTAAAATCCCTAATTCTAAATAAGCCCTAAATAACTAAAATGAATTAATCAACAAATTCAACGCTCAAAATAATTAATAACCAATAGTTAAACTACTAAATTACTTAATAACAAAAAAAAAAAAAAAAATGTAACATAATCATATTTTAAGTAATTATAAGTATAAGGTCAGTCCCGGTCCAGTGAATTACCAGTTACCAGTCGGCGCCGCGCGAAGAGAAGTGTCCAGTAGCAGCAACAGCAAGGCAGTGACTAGGCGGCGAGAAGGGGGTGGAACGCGAAATCAGAGATCTCGTCGGCCGCAGCGACAGTAGCGGTTGCAGCCTGCCTTCCTGGTGTTCACGCAGCACAACAACAGTCACATAGAGCCAGAGGAATTAGCTGATCGATTGGTTTGTTGTGAACTTGATATGGATTAATTGGCTAGGGTGTTGTGAATCTTGTGATTGATTTGTAGTATTGTTGTGGGCTTATTCAGTTGGACCATGCCTGGAGCTGTTGGAGGAGGAGTTTCTGGTGGGCTAAGCTTTGGGCGCCCAGATGAACTTAAAAATTTTCAAAAATCCTTAGCCCACGAGCAGTTTCACCCCTGGTAACACTTTATATTTTAACAAAGGGTCACATGGGAAGCCAAGTTACAACAAAGGATTCCCAACATGGGTGTCATTCAGTGACCGGAAACTTCTTCATTCATCATCTTCTCAGCTAAATATTGTAGTGGCCTAAGATGGCTCCGGGAACTATTAGAAGTTGAAAGAAGCTATCACGGCTGCCGAACGGGATGTGGAAGGTACGCGATACATGTGAAGCAAGGGACTTACAGGGAGAATGTAGATATTGGAAATGGTTTACAGAATATTACGCTCGACTTACCAACTGTGGCAGATCTGAAATGGTGGTTCCTCCTCCGGTGCTCTTGCTGCTTGTGATAATAGTCTTCCCAATACCATCTCCCACCAGCATAATATTCAGTAAACCATTTCTAATATCTATGTTCTCCCTGTAAGTCCTTGCTTCACATCTATCACGTACCTTCCATT
Source organism: Ligustrum vulgare (assembly GCA_963555705.1). Taxonomy (NCBI): domain Eukaryota; kingdom Viridiplantae; phylum Streptophyta; class Magnoliopsida; order Lamiales; family Oleaceae; genus Ligustrum; species Ligustrum vulgare. The sequence continues at coordinate 12,720,138 of OY743181.1, forward strand.
TCCCGATCGCTTTCCGGTAGCCGTGATCGCTTCTTTTACCGTCTTATAGTTCCCTGAGCCATCTTGGGCCACTACAATATTTGGCTGAGGAGATGATGATTGAAGAATTTTTCGGTCACCGGATGACACCTATGTTGGGAATCCTTCTTTGTACCTTGGCTTCCCATATGACCCTTTGTTCTGTTGTGATTCTCTGATCACGAAAGAGGAATTTAAAAGAGGGAAAACAATTCTATTACTACTTGAATAGAATTTTTTACAAGAGTTGATACACTCAATTGCAAATACACAAATAACCTCTCTCTCTCTCTCTCTCTCTCTCTCTCTCTCTCTCTCTCTACTCTTCCTCTCTTTCTCTCTTATTTCTTGGAGTATCTCTCAATGGATAATCTCTCTTTCTATCTCCCTTGGATAAAAGAAAATTACATAAGAGAAAACTTATTACATAAGAAGAGAATACATGTATTTATAGATTTGCTTCCACCTCCATTGGAGAAGATAAAATCAAGTTATCCATGAGTTGGCTATGAGTTGGATTAATAAGGTGATAAGAGGATAAGGTGATAAGGTTTGAATATTCAAATTCCTTAATCATCAAGTAACTTCACCAATTCCATGCATTCAAAGGTGATGATCTTCCACAACTTTCTATATCAATCCAGGTATGGAGGTGGGAAATTTGAGGTTGGACAATTAAAAATACAGCTAGTGTAGCGACCAAGAATTTTCCATGACTTATTTAAATAAATATTATGTAAAACGTGTCGTTACGACTTTACCAATTTATTTTAAACACATTTTTGTCTAGCCTTTTAAGTGAATTTTTAAATTTATTAAAACCTTGATCACTTTCAATTCCATTAAAATCGTCTCATTTTCAAAATTTATTCTCCAGTCCAATTTTATCAAAAATATTCTAAGATCATTATTTATTTATTTAAGTCTAAAATGCTTTAAACCCCCAATTAGCATATCCCCATTTCCTAAAATTTTTCCTCAATTCCTCTCAATCAACCATTCACCCAATTATTTCTATTATCAACCCCACATCAAGACTTAATATACCCCATTTCCTCTTTCAAGTTTCAAGCTCTCCGTTCATGGATGATTCTTACTTCCCAAAAATTCTTCCCCCTAAATCCGCCCTTTGCTTTCTTGCAGATACCATCAATCCCTATTTACAGCCACTAATCAACCTCAATCCCTTGCAATATTCCACAATTCAAAATCTTCCAAAATTAATACACAACCAAAATGATATATTTTCCAATTCACTTGCATCACTCACACTACAACACTGAAGCTTTCAGCAACTCCCACGTTGGGTATGAAATCCACCTCTCTCGGTTTACTAATTCTGACATGAAGAATTCCATACACCTCTCTAACTCCATTGTTGAATCGAATCTCCATCGTCTGCAATTCAAAATTCACAACCAAAGGTTTGCTGCCTTCTATCAATCGAAACACGACTGCACCCAAAACTCAACCACCCTTCACCATCAAGTTCGGCCAAGAACCACCACTACTGCCAACCGCCTGCAATCACAGTCCAACCACCACTACCGAACCACTACAGGACCACAACCATCACCACCGTCTGCACTCATCGCCAACCACCACAGTTTACCTTCCACATTCACCTCTGCATACCCTCACAACACTGCACCAACCATTCCAACCAGCATCATCATCACCCACTCGAGACCGCAACAAACCTGCATCCCGGCGTCTCCCTTCGCCACCGCTTGGACCACCGACTGCCGCCAACACATCACGGCCAAACCACCATCGCAGCCACAACATCCCCACCAATCACCCAAAACAAAACCCAAATTAACCCAAACCCACGAATAAGACATAACCCAGTTACTTACCTCAACCACCGCCGGAATTACCAACGGAAATCGCAGCCCAAGTTCGAATTTGAATCTCGGTTCCAGCCCAAAATCGTTCCAAAATCGCCCAAAAAGCCCTCTCCCTAACCACACACTCTCACCACTGCCTCGTGCCGGCGGCGTCTCGCCGGCTGAAGTGCCGGCAGCAGCTGGACGGAGGAAGGGGCTTCGCCCCCTTCTTCTTCGCTGATCTATCTCTCTCTCTCTAAAACGAGAGAGAGAGAGAGAGAGAGAGAGAGAGAGAGAGAGAGAGAGAGAGAGAGAGAGAGAGAGAGAGAGAGAGAGAGAGAGAGAGAGAGAGAGAGAGAGAGAGAGAGAGAGAGAGAGAGAGAGAGAGAGAGAGAGAGAGAGAGAGAGAGAGAGAGAGAGAGATGAGGGATATATACATATATATTAATATATTTTTAGAAATTTACATTTCAGCCCTTATGTTTCAAAATCTTTTGTTTCAGTCCCCCAACTTTTAAAGTTATTCAATTCAGTCCCTTTTTGGTTCCAAATCATCAATTTCAGCCCTTAAGTTTTAAATGAGTTTAATCAGCCCTTCATTTTTTTTAAATCTATTATTTCAGCCCTATTGTTTAATATTCGTTTTGAGTTTCAACTCAACTTTTGAAAATTTATATTTTAGTCCCTCAACTTTCAAATTATTCATTTTAGCCACTCAACTTTCAAAGTATTCATTTTAGTCCCTCAACTTTCAAATCATCAATTGCAGTCCTCAAATTGTAATGTATCATTATTAAACTATAAATTTCTAAAGACTAATTTAACTTATTGGCCAGACGAGGCGTGCGGAGATTTAAAGGATTTAAGTCGTTTCCCGCTCAACTTTGCACTCGTCGAATTTAAGGTAGACTCGCCCCCACTAATTGATTTACATTATAATTGCATGTGTTATGTGGATTTGTGTGATTTTATGCTTAATTGCATGAGAAAAGAATATCTCTTTTGAGATAAAGAATTTATGTTATGCCGGGCATAACTTATCTGCTAGCATGATACAAGAAAAAAATGGTTCATTTGCGTTCACTATGTGATGCCTATGAATAAGAAAAGAATGTCACTACATTATTTGCATAATTACTTGTTCAATTATCTTGTAGATTAATTATTGGCGATGAGTCTACTGAGTATTTCATTTTGAAATGTTCAACCCGTTATTTTAAACAATTTTGCAGATTTTGGAGACGGTGGCGAGTGATGGGCATGTGTCGAAAAATTACAAATTGATATATTTTTTTAAAAGTCGTGACTTTGATATAATTATTTCATTTTATCAAGAATTGTCATTTTTATACATTTGTACGAAAATTCTTATTCAATTTGAATTATCGCTAAACTTTTATTCGATAAATGCGATATTTAATATTTAGTCATTTTCCGCAATAAAGTTTTATTCAAGAATTTAGAAAAGTGATGTTCCCGCGCTCCTCGGAACTCGGGGCGTTACAGCATGGTATCAGAGCCAGTCTGCGTTCTGTAGACTGGAAAATTTTCAAAAGAATTTTCAAGAAACATTTTCCATTATTAAATTATTATTAATGAAGATTGCATCTGCCATCATTCGTTCCACCAACTCCGAGGTAAAGAAGTTTATGATGTTTAAAGTTATTTCAGTATTTCGGATACTTATTTTACTGATTTATGAGAAAGAATGAAGAGAAAGAGAAAGAGAATTGTATCCGAATAAGAAAGAAAGAAAGAAAGAAATGAGTTTTGGAGCATAACGAGATTTTTTTTTTTTTTTTAAAAAGAAAAGAAAAGAAAGAAAACGAGCGTTGAGCATAATCAGAATAATATGATTTAAGAATTTATTTCAAAATAATTTTTGTCCTCGAGTTTAGAAATGATGAACCCTAACTGGACTTTGCATAATTGATTTTAGACATGATACCATTTACGAGAAGTCAACAGAAATGATTAGACAATATTTTCGGAATATCTATCGTTTAGATTAAACGAGAAATAGCAAGTTAGTTTTATGAAGTTGTGATGAGATTATAAGTGATGTAATTTTATTGAGACTTTTATGAAAAGAATTATGAAGTCAGAGATTTAAAGATTTGGTTCTTAGTTATTGGGAATTAAGTAATAGATATTGTGTTGAGTAAGTGAATTATTCCTCTATTTTGAGAGAAATTTATTATGTAGTTTGGTCTTGTGATTAAATTTTGGGAATATGATTTGTGGCATATATTTATAAGTATGACTAATGGGTAGTCATTTGAGCCAATTAATGTATTGAAGGAAGTGAGATATTGATATTGGAAACTATGATTTAAAATTGTTATGTTGAGGAATGATGAATTGATTTTCTGAGATATTTTTTGTGATATTGAAGTTTGTTGGAAATGTTGTCAATATATAAATCGTTGTGGTCAAATGTAGAGTTATTTGTTATTGTTGGTTATGAAGTATACTTACGGGTTGGATAAGTCCAAATTACAAGGGAGACTCTGCCTAGAATTTTATCATTTGGAATTAAGAGCATAGTATGGTAAGCATCCACTAAAGGAATTGAGGTTAGACTTGCAAGTTCATTTACACCATAAGCGAGATTTAGTAAATGATAAATTATACTTTGAAAGATGAGTGAAGACAAGTATTATGGCGTTATTGGGAAGAATCTTAATTATTCTCGGGAACGAATTGATCACTAGTAAAGAATGATCACTTGTATTGGAGAATATTATAAATTATGAGGATAGGAGATTATACTGTTGGTTTATTTTGGAATTTGATCAGGTAGATATGTTAAAAGATAAGTTGATGACATTATGTTGATTTGTGAATGATATGTTATTGGGTATACTACATAGAGAGAATATTCCGATAATTTCTATTGTTTTAATTATTTTGATGATATTTGGTGATAAGAAGTTTTAGAGATGACAATTATTAGGGTTTGATATATTTTTTAAGAAATAGTAAAGATTTATTGAAATCTGGAGAGAATTTTTCATGAATTTTGTAACCGGCTTACAGAGATTAGTGAAGAGATGTGATGTCATTTGAGTTATTGAATAATGACTTAAGTAGTCAGCAAATATTTCTTTATACAGAGTTTAGAGGCTATGTTGAGAGCTTGCATTTTAGACCTTTGTGATGGTTAGCAAAACCATTTACCGTTTGTTTGAATTTACCTGTAATATGATTATTGAGAATAGTCAGTTATCATGAATGGGAGATATTGAAAATATTTTATAGTAAGATGCCTTAAAGGAGTAACCATTTATTCAAAATGAGAAATTGGGAACATGTGATTAAATGTTTGGGATTATGTGAGATAATGATGATGGTCATAAGGTCATTTGTAGATAAAAGGTACAATAAATGATTGTAAGGAATAATGTGATGATGAGAACTGAAGGTAATGATGTGTTGAGATTATGGAATAAGTTTATTTTTCATGAATAAGTTATTGCTATATTTGGTTCTAAGTAGAATTCGAAGAAAGAGGAGTCCCAGTCATGGAAATGAATCAGGATTTCCTCGTAATTTGTATGATTAACTGATGTACGTTAAGTTTTCATTTATGATACTAGAAGATCATGAGAGAAAATTTTTGGATGAAATTGATGAAAGAAATTTTATCAAGTCATAAATTTTGTACAAGTATTGCAGAAGTAATGCATTTGATCTGAAGAAAGTTTATGATAAGATCACACCTTGAAATTTTGGAAATTTTTACTGATGGTATCTTGGTTCGAAAATAAGAAACGAGATTTTAGGAAATTGTTCTTGTGAATAGAATTGGTGGAAAATGGGATCAAACTTCATAGTGATGACTTATTACGGATTAGTGTGCAGAAAGAGTGATATATGGCAGAATTCAAGATTTATTGAAGTTGAGAGATTGATATATAATCTTAGTGAGCAGATTGACGTATAAAGTTCACGTGATAGGTATGATGGTTATTATATTGAAATCTTAGAGAGATTGATATGAATATTTGAGGTCATATGATACGATGATAAGTGACAGGTTACATGATTACTACAGAATATGGTGATTAGACGGTTAAAAGATGTTATGGTTATCCCGTGAAGAATCGTGTGAATATTGAGTTAATTGATCTTATTTTTGATGGTCTATTACATTATGGTGAAATATTACATACGATTGGGAATTTTCATTTTGAGTCATAATATATGGATTTATTTAAGATTCTGGTGATGCAGTTTCGATTAATTATTATCGGTTGTACTTTTGATGTGAGTAAAGTATTTTGCTACGAAAATAGGAAACCGGAGAAGATCATTGGTGTGACTTTCACTTATAATGGGATTGTATCTTTAAGTTAAGCAAACTTGATGAGGAATCCTATATGATTCACAGAAGTTTTATTCAATGGTGATAGACTTAGAATTGTTCATAGTGTGACATGAATTCAAGTTTTGGGAGAACAGGGAAAATTGAATCTTGAACTTCAGATTGGGAAATTAGTGAGGTTTCTTAAGTTTGAGAATATCATATCCGATCCTTATGATGCTGCTTTAAGTTAGTATCTTAGCCCTCAGTTAGAATGAGTATGTGCTACTGAGTACTTGATTCATGATTTAAAAGTATGGATTAAAGGATTTAAGTTTGAATTCTCCAAATTTTAAAAAGGAAGTTTCAGTCGAGCTTATAAATGATTACGTTGTTAAATCTATTCAGAAAGATTCTGCCAAGTTTGGGTTTTGTACTCAATATTTTGGAATTGATATCGCGCTTATATATTTTGGATCATAAGGAGATATTCGTGATCAATCTTCTTGATTGTTTTAGTTTAAGCATTTGGGTCAATGGATATTTTGTGGTTTCGATATTAGTATAGATCCTATGAAAGGTACTTTTCGACAAGAGAGGGAATTTAAGGCCTCATTTCATCGGACCATTTAAAATGCTAGAGAAGTGGGTAATGTGGCTTATTGTTTGACTTCGCCACCAGATCTTGCATATGTTCACAATGTCTTTCATGTTTACCTACTGAGAAACTATGTTCATGATTCAAATCATATGGTGAATTATTAGTTTATTGCAGTCCAGAAAGATTTGACTTATGAAGAGGCACCTATGTGCATAGTAGAGAGAAAAGTCCATGTTTTAAGAAACAAAGAGATTCCTTTGTAAGGATTTTAATCAATCGTGTGGGCTTATATGTGAATTATTGTGTATTGAATAAAAGGCTATCAATTTTGGTTAAGCCCATTTAAAGTGATCTAATAAGGATTTGGTATATTGGGCTTTAATGCATCTAATTAATGTATGGACTTTTATGTGTAGATACCAGGTCATTACCTAATTCATGATGGGCCGGATTAGGTTAACTGGCAATACAGTTTATAAAGTAGGTTATGGTCCCTGAATCATATGTATTGTTTATTCCTTTTGACATCCCATCATCAGAGAGAAAATACGGACTACGTATCGATTTAGAAGATCCGACCGCCGAATCGTTTATCGTGAATCACGTTTGATTAAGGTACGCTTCCGCTTCAGTTATTTAATCCTTGATAATTCAGCATGATGATTTTGGATCATAAATAAATAATTATCTGTGATAAATTTTCTAACAAGTGGTATCAGAGCTAATCATCATGTTGATTATCAGATCTTTATATGTGCGCGTAAAAAAAAAAATCTGCCGAATTTTATATGCGTATAGTTTCTGAATATTAAATTGAGAGTCAACCAAATATTGATGTATATACATATCTGTATGTTTTCTCATAATGGATTCGGATTATGCCCACTGCTAAATTTTGAAAGCACTAGACTGCGTATGAGAAAATCGAGTTGGTATATTGTTTATATGAATTTCATGCTTTGGTTGTATTCGGATTCGGTTGGGTATTGAGTATGGACTTGGAATCTGATTTTGAAAATCGAATTGAAGTTTGGGATGTTGGATTCGATTTGGAATTTGTGTATGGTTGAAATCGGATTTCTGTGTGTATATATTCTGGTTTGAGATGCATAATTTGTTCGAATTGAGATTGTGGATGAAGAAGGATTGGCTAGCGCGGTGCAGCACAGTGGATAGCACTGCAAGTCACAGCGTTGGGGAAAGGTGCTGCACAACGCTCAGCGCTACGTCGCGCAGGTGATCAGCGTCGGTAGGTGCGAAGGTGGGTCGTGAAGGGGGCTGTATCCCTACCGGCGGTTGGGCGGCGCAAGGGTTTAAACCCTAGCTGCTGTGCTGTTGCGTTTTTTGGGCAAGGACTTGGGTTCGAAAATTTGAAGCCTTCAGGGACCACTGTGCAATTTTTGGGTTCATTATGTTATTTGGATCTTCGGTCCTCTATATTTGTTTTAAATAATGTTTAATCCTAAAGTTTAAAAGGAATTTAAATTGACCCTTAAAGTTATGAATTTTATGAAATCAGCCCCTAAATTTATAAAATTATTTAAATTGGGCCTTTTAAAGTTCTGGATTTTATAACTCAGTCCCCTAAGGTTTGAGGATTTTCTAATTCGATCCATAAAGCTTGAAAATTCTCTAATTTGGTCCCTTAAAGTTTGAAAATTTTCATTTGCAGTCCCTAAAGTTTGAAAATTTTCTAATACAACACCTAAACTTCTGAAATTCTTTAATTTGGTCCTTAAAGTTTGAAAATTTTCGAATTCAGTCACTAAAGTTTGGAAATTTTCAAAATTGGTCCTTATTTTTTTTAAAATTAAGTCCCTAAAGTTTGGGAATTTTCTAAATTGGCTCCTAAAGTTTTAAAATTTTCAAAATCAACCTTTAAAGATTGAAAATTTCCTATTTTGGACCTCTAAAGTTTGATTTTCTTTCAAATTGGGACCTAAAGTTTGGAATTTCTCAAAATTGGCCAATAAAGTTTTGGGAAAATTATAATTTAAGCCCTTCAAATTTAAAATTTCACATAATTGGCCACCTAATGTTTAAGAATATTGCAATTGACTCTCTCAACTTATGTATTGCTTTATTCTAAAATTTTGAATTCTATAATTCAAATCCTAAAGTCGAATATATATGCAAATCAGTGGATTTCAATTTCAAATTTTGGTACTACAGACTCTTTTGAGAGATATAATATTCGAAAGTAAGTTAGTTGAAGCAACATGTTGCCAAAACAACCTCTCTTGTGGATATTAATTAACTTTGAATATTAGTAGGTATTTGTGTGTGTTGTTCATTGCAGATGTTGATCGGCCCAAAGGAAGGTCAATATTTGGCTCGAATTTCACATGCACCTGTGGGGATAAACACGTGGCAATTATTTGGTTTAACGTGTGACCAATAAATCGGTCCAAAGAAAGGTTTATTGGTTAACATGTCTTATTGCCAGTGTTTGATCACTACACCAAGGGAAAATTAGGTGTTTTTGTGTTATTTCATGCGGATATTGATCGGACAAAGGAAGGTCAATATTTGGCTCGAATTTCACATGAACTTGTGGTGATAAATACGTGACGGTTATTTGGTTTTACGTGTGGTCAATAAATCGGTCTAAAGAAAGGTTTATTGATTGACATGTCTTACTGTCAGTGTTTGATTACTACACCAAGAGTACCACTTACAAATCAATATTTCTTTCCAAAGACTAAATATTGATGTTGTGCTAGGTATCTTGTGATGGGCCCTACCATTATTTGAAAATATGATTTGCATAATAAGGTCTTTATGTGAGCTATTTTATTTAAGTGTTCTCTATTCGGTTTCAAATTCTGTTAGTAGTATATCTACAAGCTCAAATTTAATCCCTGTATTTATGGAATAAACTTCAAGGATCAAAACAAGAACATTAACTTTTCGTTGGCTGCATGGATCTAGACCGTGTACTAAGGATTGAGCAACCTGCTCCTCTTATGGATGAAAGTTCATCTAATCAAATGAGGAACTTTGAGAAGTGGGATTGCTTAAATTACGTGAGTCTCATGATCATTAAGTGCGACATTCCGGAAGCCTTTAGTGGCATAGTATCTGAGGAGGTAAATGATGGCAATGAATTCCATGCCAAAATTAAGAAACGTTTTGCGAAAAACGATAAGGTTGAAACAAGCACGCCTTATGCAAAGCTTGATTTCAATAAAGTATAAAGGCAATAGGAAAATAAGGGAGTACATCATGTAGATGTCTCACATTGCTTCAAAACTTAAGGAACTAAAACTCGACTTGTCTAATGACTTGCTCGTGCATTTGGTATTGATATCGCTTCCTACACAATACAGTTAATTTAAGGTTAGTTATAACTGTCAAAGTAGAAATTGACTCTAAATGAGCTCATTTCATAGTGTGCAAGCTTCTTATACAATTCAGTCAATTTAAGGTCAGTTGTAACTATCAGAGGGAGAAATGAACTCTAAATGAGCTCATTCTATTTTGTGTGTAAGAGGAAGAAAAGTTGAAGCATGGCATAACTGAAAGTGTTCACTTGGCAAACACCTCTAAAGATAAGAGCAAGAAAACAAATAAAGAAAATAAAGTCGTTAATGGGCTATTAATTTTATAATCCCACACTAAGTCAATTTTTGAAACGGGAACTGCAACATTTTTTGAGGATGTTGAGTTTGGGGGGAGAAATATGGTTAGAGATATTGTCTTTAAGGAATAAGTTGAGGGAAGGATTGGTTTCGATTCCTACTATTGCTTTCGACCACGTGCAATTTTTTATGCATGTTATTGATCAAGAAGCATATCCGGAACCTCAACTAGACAATGTTGAAGAACCTCCCATCCAAAATAAGGTAAATTTTAGAAGTACAAACTCAACAACCTCAATAACTAAGCCATTAAGGAGATCCACGAGAGAAAGGGAAAAATGCTATTCCGATAATTAAATAGTATTTCTCCAAGAACATAAGGAAAATAATGGAATGGTGGAAGATTATTCAATCAATTTCCATCAGGTCATGCAGGGTTCTAACTCTCAAAAGTGGATTGATGCCATAAATAAGGATTATAAGCATATGCAAGACAATAAGTTTTGGGATCTTGTCCCATTACCAGAAAGTGGTTGGTCTTAAATATAATTTTAAACCGAGAGGGATTCGATAGGTAATGTGAAAGATATAAGGTTCATCTTGTATCTAAGTGCTTTACACAGAATGATGGCATTGATTGTAAAGAGACTTTCTCTTCAGTTTCAATGAAAGACTCTTTCAGGAAAGTTAGGTTGTTGCACATTTTGACCTCGAGTTACATCAAATGGATGTTAAGACGAAGTTTCTCAATGGAGACATTGATGAGACGGTTTGCAAACTAAAGAAATCCATTTATGTGCTCAAGCCAGCTTTCCCGTTAAGGGTAATACAAATTTCATCAAGCAATTATCTCATTTGGTTTTTGAGATTAATGTCTGTTGATGGTTATGTGTATTACAAGTTCAGTGGGAGTAAGTTATATTCCTGATTTTGTATGTTGATAACATATTGCTTGCCACTAATGGTATAGGCACGTCACATAAAATTATGAGATTTTTTTGTTAAGGAATTTTGAGATTAAGAATCTTGGTGACGTCTCTTTTGTATTAAGGAATTCAGATACACCGGGATTGCTCTCAAGGTATTCTTGGATTGTCACAAAAAGGCTATATCGATAAAGTACTTAAGAGGATTGGTATGCAAGACAGTAAATCAGGGGACACCCCTATCGCTAAGGGAGACAATTTAGTCTCAACTAATGCCCGAAAAGTTATCTTGAAGTTAAAGAAATGCAGAGGATCCCATATAGTTAAGCTATAGAAAATCTGATGTATGCTCAAATTTGTATGCGTTCGGATATTGCATACATTATTGGGATACTAATCAGATATTTAAATAACCCTGGGATGGATCATTTGGAAAGCAGCCAAACATGGGTTATAAGGTATTTAAAGAGAACAAAAGATTACATGCTCACATACAGAAATCGGACCAGTTGGAGATCATATGGTATTATGATTCCGATTTTACTAGATGCCAAAACAGTTGAAGATCCATATCAGGCTACATCTATCTGCTAGTTGGAGGAGCTATTTCCGGATGGAGTGCTTAACAGACACTTTAGCTTCTTTCACCTGGCAACAGAGTTTGTAGCATTTTTTGGGGCATCTAATTATGGAATATAGTTGCGAAATTTTGTCACTGGGCTGCGTATTCTATACGGTATAGAAAGACCACTAAAGTTATATTGTGATAATAACTCAGCAGATTTATATTCTAGTAACAACAGGAGCTCAACTAAGTCAAAATACATTGACATAAGTTCCTGGTTGTGAAGGATACAGTTCAGAGTGGACACGTGTCAATAAGAGCACATTAGGACAAGCTCCATAATTGCGAATCCGCTTACTAAAGTATTACCACCCAAGGTCTTTCATGAGCACATTGTTCATATGGGTGCTGTATTTTTTAAGGATATTTGGTTTCAGTGGGAGTTTGTATTTTGGGTGCATTAGACACATTTACTGTCCTTTTGGATACGGTTTAAAGTTAAAGTTATTTACAGCTGTAAGGTTTCAGGTTTATTATCTATGAACTCGTTTGAGGATGATCTCACTAAAGTTGGACCAGTTGGAAATAGGCATGTTGAAAATCACATTACATGTAATTTCTATGCTACACATCCATACTTGATCCATGTCATTCAGTTATGTCGATATACGTGACCATTGATAGGTTTAGTTACGATTAATGTAGAGAAAGCCGCTTTGATCCTATGTTGATATAATTGATGGACTGGATTGTTTGGGGATGCATTCAGTAATGATAGCAAAATTCTGAGTACTCATAAGGTTATGATTGATACACAATTGTAAGGTTACACATATAGCCCAAGTAGGAGATTGTAAGGATTTTAATCAATCGTGTGGGCTTATATGTGAATTATTGTGTATTGAATAAAAGGCTATCAATTTTGGTTAAGCCCATTTAAAGTGATCTAATAAGGATTTGGTATATTGAGCTTTAATGCATCTAATTAATGTATGGACTTTTATGTGTAGATACCAGGCCATTACCTAATTCATGATGGGCCGGATTAGGTTAACTGGCAATACAGTATATAAAGTCGGTTATGGTCCCTGAATCATACGTATTGTTCATTCCTTTTGACATCCCATCATCAGAGAGAAAATACGGACTACGTATCGATTTAGAAGATCCGACCGCCGAATCGTTTATCGTGAATCACGTTTGATTAAGGTACGCTTCCGCTTCAGTTATTTAATCCTTGATAATTCAGCATGATGATTTTGGATCATAGATAAATAATTGTCTGTGATAAATTTTCTAACATCCTTTAGTCAAAATCCAATGGGGTAAATATAATAGTGATGAGATTACTTGGGAAATGAAGAGAAGATCCAAGCCAAGTATACGGAAATCATAGATCAAGTTTAATTTAGAGGATGAAATTATTTTAAGGGGGTAAGGTTGTAGCGACCACGAATTTTTATGCATTTAATAATTATTTTAAAATTTAGAAAATCATGTCGCTGCTATCTCACACATTTATAAGTTAACGTCGCGACGTATACGTCTAGTCATGTTAGTTATTTTGAGACTTTAAGAAAGAAATTTAAATCCATTTAAATCTAAAGTCCAACTTTCGATTTTCAAATTTTCCCAATTCATTATCTATTTTTTTAGTCCAATGGAATAGACATGGTAGTAATGAAACTACCTGAGAAAAAAATTCAAATATTTTGAATCAAGAAAATTTTAAATTTCGAGGACGAAATTATTTTAAGGTGGTAGGGTTGTAGCGACCAAGAATTTTCCATGACTTATTTAAATAAATATTATGTAAAACGTGTCGTTACGACTTTACCAATTTATTTTAAACACATTTTTGTTTAGCCTTTTAAGTGAATTTTTAAATTTATTAAAACCTTGATCACTTTCAATTCCATTAAAATCGTCTCATTTTCAAAATTTATTCTCCAGTCCAATTTTATCAAAAATATTCTAAGATCATTATTTATTTATTTAAGTCTAAAATGCTTTAAACCCTCAATTAGCATATCCCCATTTCCTAAATTTTTCCTCAATTCCTCTCAATCAACCATTCACCCAATTATTTCTATTATCAACCCCACATCAAGACTTAATATACCCCATTTCCTCTTTCAAGTTTCAAGCTCTCCGTTCATGGATGATTCTTACTTCCCAAAAATTCTTCCCCCTCAATCCGCCCTTTGCTTTCTTGCAGATACCATCAATCCCTATTTACAGCCACTAATCAACCTCAATCCCTTGCAATATTCCACAATTCAAAATCTTCCAAAATTAATACACAACCAAAATGATATATTTTCCAATTCACTTGCATCACTCACACTACAACACTGAAGCTTTCAGCAACTCCCACGTTGGGTATGAAATCCACCTCTCTCGGTTTACTAATTCTGACATGAAGAATTCCATACACCTCTCTAACTCCATTGTTGAATCGAATCTCCATCGTCTGCAATTCAAAATTCACAACCAAAGGTTTGCTGCCTTCTATCAATCGAAACACGACTGCACCCAAAACTCAACCACCCTTCACCATCAAGTTCGGCCAAGAACCACCACTACTGCCAACCGCCTGCAATCACAGTCCAACCACCACTACCGAACCACTACAGGACCACAACCATCACCACCGTCTGCACTCATCGCCAACCACCACAGTTTACCTTCCACATTCACCTCTGCATACCCTCACAACACTGCACCAACCATTCCAACCAGCATCATCATCACCCACTCGAGACCGCAACAAACCTGCATCCCGGCGTCTCCCTTCGCCACCGCTTGGACCACCGACTGCCGCCAACACATCACGGCCAAACCACCATCGCAGCCACAACATCCCCACCAATCACCCAAAACAAAACCCAAATTAACCCAAACCCACGAATAAGACATAACCCAGTTACTTACCTCAACCACCGCCGGAATTACCAACGGAAATCACAGCCCAAGTTCGAATTTGAATCTCGGTTCCAGCCCAAAATCGTTCCAAAATCGCCCAAAAAGCCCTCTCCCTAACCACACACTCTCACCACTGCCTCGTGCCGGCGGCGTCTCGCCGGCTGAAGTGCCGGCAGCAGCTGGACGGAGGAAGGGGCTTCGCCCCCTTCTTCTTCGCTGATCTATCTCTCTCTCTCTAAAACGAGAGAGAGAGAGAGAGAGAGAGAGAGAGAGAGAGAGAGAGAGAGAGAGAGAGAGAGAGAGAGAGAGAGAGAGAGAGAGAGAGAGAGAGAGAGAGAGAGAGAGAGAGAGAGAGAGAGAGAGAGAGATAGATATGAGGGATATATACATATATATTAATATATTTTTAGAAATTTACATTTCAGCCCTTATGTTTCAAACTCTTTTGTTTCAGTCCCCGAAATTTTAAAGTTATTCAATTCAGTCCCTTTTTGGTTCCAAATCATCAATTTCAGCCCTTAAGTTTTAAATGAGTTTAATCAGCCCTTCATTTTTTTAAAATCTATTATTTCAGCCCTATTGTTTAATATTCGTTTTGAGTTTCAACTCAACTTTTGAAAATTTATATTTTAGTCCCTCAACTTTCAAATTATTCATTTTAGCCACTCAACTTTCAAAGTATTCATTTTAGTCCCTCAACTTTCAAATCATCAATTGCAGTCCTCAAATTGTAATGTATCATTATTAAACTATAAATTTCTAAATACTAATTTAACTTATTGGCTAGACGAGGCGTAGGGAGATTTAAAGGATTTAAGTCGTTTGCCGCTCAACTTTGCACTCGTCGGATTTAAGGTAGACTCGCCCCCACTAATTGATTTATATTATAATTGCATGTGTTATGTGGATTTGTGTGATTTTATGCTTAATTGCATGAGAAAAGAATATCTCTTTTGAGATAAAGAATTTATGTTATGCCGGGCATAACTTATCTGCTAGCATGATACAAGAAAAGAATGATTCATTTGCATTCACTATGTGATGCCTATGAATAAAAAAAGAATGTCACTACATTATTTGCATAATTACTTGTTCAATTATCTTGTAGATTAATTATTGGCGATGAGTCTACTGAGTATTTCATTTTGAAATGCTCAACCCGTTATTTTAAACAATTTTGCAGATTTTGGAGACGATGGCGAGTGATTGGCAGTGACGGAAAATTACAAATTGATAATTTTTTTAAAAGTCGTGAACTTTGAAATAATTATTTCATTTTATCAAGAATTCTCATTTTTATAAATTTGTACGAAAATACTTATTCCATTTGAATTATCGCTAAATTTTTATTCGATAAATGCGATATTTAATATTTAGTCATTTTCCGCAATAAAGTTTTATTCAAGAATTTAGAAAAGTGACGTTCCCGCGCTCCTCGGAACTCGGGGCGTTACAGCTGGACTTATCAATTCTCCCCCTCCAGTTGCATTTGAGGCAATTTTTATCTGCCAATCATTCCAGCTATGTCTCTGCATAGCTCTAGCTTTTCCTTTGAAACTACCTTTGTCAACATGTCTGCTGGATTCTCCTTTGTGTGGATCTTCACTAGTCTCAACAGTTGTTGATCCATCACTTCTCGTATCCAATGATAACGAATGTCAATGTGCTTTGTATGAGAATGATACATTGAGTTCTTACTCAAGTCCAGAGCACTTTGGCTTTCACAATGTACTCTATAATCATTCTGCTTGATTCCTAATTCTTGGAGAAATCTCTTTAGCCACAACATTTATTTTCCAGCTTCTACTACTGCAATGTATTCTGCTTCTGTTGTGGATAAAGCAACACACTTCTGTAGTCTTGACTGCCTGACACAGCTCCCCCTGCAAAAGTGTATAGGAATCCTGATGTAGATTTCCTTCCATCAAGATCTCCAGCCATATCTGAATCTGTATAGCCTTCCAAGATCGGATCAGCTCCCCCATAGCACAGACATGTCTTCGATGTACCTTTAAGGTACCTGAGAATCCACTTGACTGCCTCCCAATGTTCCTTTCCTGGATTAGAAAGAAAACGACTCACCATGCCAACTGCATGAACAATATCGGGCCTAGTACACACCATTGCATACATTAGGCTTCCTACTGCTGAAGAATATGGTATTGATGACATTTCCTCTATCTCTTTCTTGGATGAGGAAGATGAACTCTTGCTCAACTTGAAGTGGTTGGCTAGTGGAATGCTGACAGGTTTTGTGTTGTGCATGTTGAATCTCATGACTACTCGTTCAACATACTTTTCTTGAGATAGCCACAACATATGTTTTTTCCTATCTCGAATTATATGCATTCCCAAAATTTGTTGAGCCGGGCCTAAGTCCTTCATGTCAAAGGTCATCAAGAGTTCCTTCTTCAGCTTGCTAATTTTTGTTGCATCTTTTCCAACGATCAACATATCGTCTACATATAGTAGAAGAGCAACAAAATTACCATTTGGAAATTTTTCAATATAAACACACTGATCTGCAGCAGTTCTTTTATATCCTTGATTCACCATGAACAAGTCAAATTTCTTGTACCATTTCCGTGGTGCTTGCTTCAGGCCGTACAAGCTCTTTTTGAGTTTACAAACAAGGTTTTCTTTTCCTGAAACCTCAAAACCTTCTGGATGCTCCATATAGATTTCTTCATGTAAATCACCATGAAGAAATGTTGTCTTAACATCCATCCGCTCAAGCTCTAAATCCAAACTGGCTACTAATCCAAGAATAACTCGAATTGAGGTCATCTTTACAACTGGTGAAAATATTTCGTCAAAGTCTACTCCCAGAAATCCTTTGACAACCAACCGAGCTTTATGCTTCACTATTTTTCCCGTGCCATCTTTCTTGAGCTTGAACACCCATTTATTTTACAGTGCCTTCTTTCTTTTTGGAAGCGTGACCAACTCATATGTCTGATTTTTCTGCAATGATTCCATCTCATCCTTCATTGCTTGCAGCCATTTATCTTTATCCACATGAGATTGTGCTTCCTGAAAACTCTCTGGTTCCCCTTCATCAGTAAGCAGAATGTACTCATACTGTGAATACCTTGTTGAGGGAATTCAACCTCGCTCAGATCTTCGTAATTTTGAATTTTCACTTTCAGGACGTACCCCATCATCTAAAACTTGTGATGGTCCTGCAGCTTCTAGTGAAGAGGGTTGTGGCTCCCCCTGATCAATATCCTCTTCTTCATCCTCATTTTCTGCTTCTGGAATTTCCTCACGCACCGCATCATTATCTGTGGCAAATTGTGCTGGTGCAGGGTCTGGAACAATATCCTGGGCACTGGAATAAGGACTAGAAGATACTGTGGGTTTTTCAATATCTTCTAATGTCTGGTTTTCATGAAACACCACATCCCTACTTCTGATAACCGTTTTTGCCTTTGGGTCCCATAATCTGTATCGGAATTCTTCATCTCCATAGCCTATAAAGATGCATGGAGTAGTCCTTGCATCGAGCTTCTTTCTGAGCTCCTTGGATACATGTACAAAGGCTAAACAACCAAATACTCTCAAGTGAGAATAGGAGAGATTCTTACCAGGCCATATTTTCTCCGGAATTTCAAAATTTAACGGTACTGACGGTGATCTATTAATCAGGTAGCAGGCGGCTTGAACAGCTTCTCCCCAGAATGACTTTGGAAGCTTAGCCGTACTGAGCATACTTCTGACCTTTTCCATAATTGTTCGATTCATTCTCTCGGCTACTCCATTATGTTGTGGGGTACGGGGGACTGTCTTTTCATGTCGAATGCCATTTCGTCTACAATAGGCATCGAACTCCTTGTATATGTACTCGCCTCCATTATCTGAATGGAGACACTTCAGCTTCTTTCCTGTTTCACGCTCCACCATGACATGGAACAATTTGAAGTAATCCAATACTTGATCCTTTGTCCTCAAGAAATACACCAACACATTTCGAGAAACATCATCAATGAATGTCAGGAAATATTTGTTACCGCCTAGTGATTCAACCTCCAAGGGACCACAAACATCAGAGTGCACCAGACTGAGCAACTCCGATCTTCTCGTTGTAGAGGAGCTAAAAGAGACTCTGTGTTGCTTACCAAATAAAAAATGATTGCAAGGATCTAGCGCAGCTTCCTTCGAGGCAGTGATAAGTTTTTTCTTTGTCAAAATAGACAATCCTTTCTCACCCATGTGACCGAGTCTCTGGTGCCACAGATTTTGAGACGCCTCACATTCCATTGTGTTAAGGCCGTATGCACACATTTTCACATGAGTCTTGTATAAAGTGCCACAAATATGTCCTCGGGCGACAATCATGGAGCCTTTCATCATTTTCCATGTGCCGTTACTAAAGTGATTTTCGTAGCCCAGTTTGTCAAGGGCTATCCTAGAAAGTTGATTTAGTCGAATATCTGGCACATGGCGGACATCCTTCAAAGTTATTTTGCATCCGGTGTTCGTTTGTATCTGAACATCACCAATTCCTACGATTTTAGAGGAACTGGTATTTCCCATCTTCACTGCACCAAAGTCACCAACTTTGTATGTTGTGAAGAGTTCTTTGAGAGGAGTGGCGTGGTAAGATGCTGCAGTATCTATCACCACTAGTACAATAAGAGTCAAAGGTGTCGGTTGTAAAACGGAAAAGGCGTCGGTTGTACAGGAGACGCCTATAGTAACGACGCTAAAACTATATACTTAAGGCGTCGGTTTAAAATTAATTTAAGGCGTCGGTTGTCACTTAACAACCGATGCCTTAAGTCATATAAAGGCGTCGGTTGTTGAATGAAAATCGACGCCTTTTATATAACTAAAGGCGTCGGTTGTTTATAACAACCGACGCCTTTTTGAAACAACCGACGCCTTTAGTTATATAAAAGGCGTCGGTTTTCATTCAACAACCGACGCCTTTCAGTATGAATTTTTTTTAATTATTCATTTATTTATATTTCCATTATATCTATATACACTATAACAATCACATACACCAACTAATTATCTTCAACAAATAAATAATCGACGAATGCAAAACAAAACTTAATAACTCAATAAACAGAATTTCGAAATAATTAATTTTGTATTCACAATATTGTTAAAAAATTTGTACATATTAACATAAAATGAGCCAAATTTACATACACTCTTCAACGAAGTATTTGGCCCATAAATTCCGAACCTCGTCAATTTCCTCTGTTGAATAAAATTCTTGATATGCCTAAAAATAATTAATAAGAATTAATATTTATTATGACAATTACATATAAATCATAATTAAACAACTTTCATCAATAACTTATACCTCATGTAGAAGTAAGTTGAGAATGGGCTGTGACTATCTCAAACATGTTTCTCATAATATAATAGCCACATTCATCTCCTCCAGGTTGCTGAGGACACTGAAATTTGAATATTTCAAATTAAAACTACTATTAATAATCTAATGAAAGTGAATATATATTAAACTAATTTGAGAATTTGTAGCATGTGATGAATTCAATTCCTTGTCATATTTTACATGTTATTGAATAACCCAAGGCTGTTCTTAAAAAATAGCTAGGCTCTTTAATTCCTTTACATGGGGGGAATAGCAGCCAGGCTAAACACATTCATTCTATCCATTGATGAAGGAGGGGTCGACTGTCAATCCTTAAAAAATATCACTATTGCCTCGGACTGTAAGACATGGTGGAGATTTAGGAAGCAAGATTCTTTGTGGGGTTGTGTTATGATGGCTAAACATTGCAGCATTGTCTATAAAACAAAATTCAATGCAAAAAATCAGGATTCACTTGTGGAGAAGAATGCTTGGAGTGAGATAATTGGTTGAGCCAAACATTGCCTGGAAAATAGGAGAAGGCAAAGTCAGATTTTGGAATGAGCAATGGCTTAAAGTCTAGTTATATTGATCAAAGATATATGCAGCCATTTAACTCTAAGAAATATATCTTAGAATAAAGAATTACAAAGGAATAGGACAAAACAAAATTTGTTGTTGATCTACCAAATAAAATTTTCATAGAATGGCCTTTGAGAACAAGAAAAAAATATGAATGATGAAGGCAACTGCTATATAAAAATTTATATAGGGTAAGTTCTCCATTAAATTACATTTTATATCATGATAGGTGCTAGTCCACTGCAACACAATTAGTTGTAAGATTATGAGCCATAGTCAAGCACCCCTACCATTCAGGAGAGGTAAAATCTACAAGTCAGGTGCATAACCACCCATACAGCGAAGAAATCAGTAAACCACATTTTGAACAAATGACAAAATAACGGTTAATTTTCAAAATAATAACGAAAAGCAACAATGCTAAAGGTTAAAGGACCTCCAAAACCGAAAGAAAAGAGGAACCCAAATTAATGTTTTAACTGAAATGAAATCCCAATACAAAACTTTTACTAAACTGCCCTTTTTTTGGTTGCCGAAACAAATCAAAGGCTGAAATGATATGAATCTTCATAACCGAATGCAAAGAAGAATCAGAATCAAGTTTTGCGTGCTTATAATGTTTAATACAAATGAAACTTAAATTCAGCTCCTATAGTTAAGAAATTACTTCTCATGGTGGCCAAGCAATCAAAGCAGATACACCAAAATAAGCAAAAATCAACTTAATTCTGAAATTATTCAAGCCCCGCATTAAATACAACCATCATTTCCACTATCAAACTTTTCATCAGAAATTTTTCAGTTTACAGCCCAAAAATTAATTCAGCAACAATTTTCTCCCAAATCTCACATTCTGAGAATTCCCAGAAACCCTTTATCCAAACTAAAAACAAATCTCATAAATATAAGAACAATATATGCCAATAAACACAACAAAAAATTCCGCAAAATCAACATACCTTTCAAATATCATCTAAATGAAGAATAAATACACGGAAAATCTACAAAAATATAATAATTCAAGCATCAATAAAACTACGATTCGGAAAAGGATAAAAATTCGCAATTAAAATATGAACCTTTTTGCGCGCCTCGGTACATTTTCTGCATAGGGCTAATTCTTGTTTCTGCAGTGCCTCTTTTCTCCTCTTCTTCTTTCTCTTGTGAAAACCAGTTACATAATCCCTGTATAGTAGCAAATCAAAAAAATTAAGACAGTCGTATATGTAATTGTGTAACAGACGTGTACAGAAATACGTACTTTAGATCTTTCTCGTTGAAAGATATTGAGGGAGATTTGTTCTTGAGGGCTCTCTTTTTGATGTGTGGAGCTCTTGAGCATAGAGGCTGTGTGGCTCCCTCGTCCGTTGCCGCCGCTTCCTCCATTGCTGCCGCCTACAACCCCGCACTAAACCCTTAGTTGGTTTTACAGCGTCAAGATTAGGGCTTTTTGGCAAGGTGGGGGAGTGTGATGAACGAGGCTTTGAGGCACTGTGGAGGTGAGCAGCCGGGATTCAAAATTAAAAGACGTACAGCTGAAGATTTTTAAGACCTAGGCGGGTTGAAATATTTAACTTAAAGGCGTCGGTTCCTTTCAAGAACCGCCGCCTTTAATTAAAGGGCATCGGTTCTTTAGTAAGAACCGACGCCCTTAATTGGCCGTCTCTTCCGGAGTCGGTTCTTACTAAAAAACCGACGCTTTTTATAAATTCTTATTTACAATTTTTCCACCGCTTTTTTTGAGGCGTCATTTTTTTCAAAAAACGACGCTAATATGTTATTTTTTTATGTAATTTTGTACTAGTGCACCCACTCAATGTCTTGATACCTGAAGGCATGTCTCCTCTTGATACGTGAAGGCATGTCTCCTCTTGAATGGAGCAAATAACTACATCACCTGAGATAGTGACTAGCGTCTCTCCATCTTTATTCTTCGGCTGTGAACTGCTCTATCCTTTCTGGCCCTGTTCTCGTAAAAGTTTTCTGCAGTTCTTCTTCATGTGACCCTCTTGACCACAATAGTAGCACACGTAAGAAGGCTTTCTTCCATCTATGGATCTGCCCCTACTTTTGCTTCTGCCTCTCCCCCTGCCTCGACTACCTCCTTCCTGTCTCCCCCGATTTTCTGTGACGAAGGCATGTGACTGGTCTATGCCGATATCTTTTCTTCTGGCCTCTTCATTAAACAGGGCATCCTTGACCATAGCCATGGTAAGTTTTCCATTTGGAGCCGAGTTGCTAAGAGAAACCACCAGAGTCTCCCAGCTATCAGGAAGAGAACTAAGAAGTATAAGGGCTTGCATTTCGTCCCCAAGCGGCATCTCTACAGATGACAACTGGTTCACCAGGCTCTGGAACTCACTGGTGTGCTCGGCAACTGAAGTTCCACTTTTCAGCTTCAGATTCACCAAACGCCTCATCAATAAGGCTTTATTTCGAGCTGTCTTAGCCTGGTACATATCCTCCAAAGTCTTCCAAAGGGTATATGCATCTGTCTCCTGTGCAACGTGGTGAAACACACTATGATCAATCCATTTTCGGATTTGACCAATAGTTTTCCTGTTCAACTTCTTCCATTCCGTCTCATTAGCAGGATCGGGGTTTTCACCTTTGGCTTATATGGGGTCATACAAATCCTTACAACTGAGGAGATCTTCCATCCGAGGTCTCCACAGTGTATAGTTGGTGGCGGTAAGCTTAATCATAGCTCCCGAAGATGATTCTTCCATTAACATCTTGGCTTTGTTATGGCTTGATCAAATTGGAGCTTAAATTCCAACCTTAACACTCAACCTGGCGCTCTGATACCACTTGTTGTGATTCTCTGATCATGAAAGAGGAATTTAAAAGGGGGAAAACAATTCTATTACTACTTGAATAGGATTTTTTACAAGAGTTGATACACTCAATTGCAAATACACAAATAACCTCTCTCTCTCTCTCTCTCTAAACTCTTCCTCTCTTTCTCTCTTATTTCTTGGAGTATCTCTCAATGGATAATCTCTCTTTTTATCTCTCTTGGATAAAATAAAATTACATAAGAGAAGACTTATTACATAAGAAGAGAATACATGTATTTATAGATTTGCTTCCATCTCCATTGGAGAGGATAAAATCAAGTTATCCATGAGTTGGCTATGAGTTGGATTGATAAGGTGATAAGAGGATAAGGTGATAAGGTTTGAATATTCAAATTCCTTAATCACCAAGTAACTTCACCAATTCCATGCATGCAAAGTTGATGATCTTCCACAACTTTCTATATCAATCCAGGTATGGAGGTGGGAAATTTGAGGTTGGACAATTAAAAATACAGCTGCACTTATCATGTTCAAATATAAAGTGTTACTGAAGAATGACGGAATAATGTTCACAACTCAGGAAATGGTTGGATTGAATGTGGATATAAATATGATTGAATGGGGATAGAAATATGATTCAATGTGGAGTAGCCAGCAAACATAAGACGAACTTCTATATCACTTCTATATCACGTTTCTTTTATTTTTTATTTTACGTTTATTTATATATTTGTTATTTCCTTGCTTTGTTGTCAACTTTAATTGGTCGTTACTTTTTCATTTTTTCTTTAAAAATACTATTTTGGTTCTTCATTTTCATTAATCTGAATAAACATAATTTCCAATCTCTCCTTGATTCGAATCAATCGAACTTGGTATCAGAGCAAGAGTTCCTCATATAATACATCCGTAAGAGATTAGTTTTTAGCAATGGCAGAAGATCCTCCAACTGAAGTAACAAATGAAATCGAAACAGCAGCAAAGGATTATCAGAATGGCGATCCACTGGACTTGCAAAATTCAGATCATCCTGGGATTTTATTGGTTACTACACCATTAACAGGTAATAACTATTTAAGTTGGAGTAGGTCTATTAAGATAGCCTTGGGAGCTAAGATGAAATTAGGATTCATTTTCGGTACTTGTCAAAAACCGACTGATAATCCAAATAAATTAGAAGAGAGGTATGAAAAGTGTAATGGACCACTATTGTATCAACTTCAACGTGAGATTAGTAGTATTTCACAAGCAAGAATGTTAGTTGAAAAATACTATACAAAATTGAAGAAATTATGGGAAAAGATTACTTGTCTCATGCCCATACCAGTCTGCACGTGTGATGCTTCAAAGAGTGTAACAGATCTAGCTTCTTTTACTAGACTGATGCAATTTTTAATGGGCTTGAATGATACATATGACAATGTAAGGAATCAAATACCGTTAGTTAATTGAGCAAACTCAATGGTAAAAAGAGTAGAGAAACAACGAGAGGTTCATAACATATATCCTGAGACATTTGACAATTCAGCCTTAATGATTAGAACACAAGGCAACAAAGGTAACAATTCAGGAAGAGTTTGTTTCAACAGAGGAAACTGGAGTGGCAGATTTGGTTTTGGTAGAGGTTACTTTGGAGCAGGGAGAGGAAATATTCGTAAATATAATTCAGTTGACAAAGAAAATGCATTCTGCGATCACTATAATATGACAGGACACAACAAGGAAAATTGTTACAAGATACTTGGATATTCACCAGATTGGCATAAAGGTCAAAGGGGAAGAGGGACAAAGGAGATTATGGCTTGTATAGTGGAGCTAGCTTAGGACTAAGTTGAAGGAGAAGAGGCCATATCGTCAGCTCTGATACCAAAATAGAAATACAGGAGGATAAGATATTACTTTTGAATTCAATATAATAAATCATCCAAAATGAAAATACCATGGAAGTATTTATATAGATAACCTATACATACAAAGAAATATACAATACACAATGGTTATGCCAACTCATTATTTTCTGAGCTCATATCACAGAATCCCTCAAAATGATGGAAACCCTATCAGATGAATTGGATTAGTTGCTGCAATACAACCGAAGCTGGTAGAGGGAGAGAGTCTGAAACAGACAAGTCGTGTTCTTCCTCATTACTTTTTATCATACTTTGCACAGTGTTTAAAGTCATCCTTTAAGTTCAGGATTGATGAATGTTGGTCTTGACTAAGAAATTTATTTGAGATAGAGTGAAAACAGTCACTTTGCTTGATAAGCAATTGAAGATTCTCGAGGCGGAGATGCACGTGGTGGTGGCTTTACTTGAGAAAATGCAGAATAGAGTAGGTAGAGATGCACGTGGTCGAGGCTTTACTTGATATTGAATTTTGATCCCCAAATTACAAGAGTTGCAAACTTGGAGGGCTTAAAGAGAGACTAGTTGGAACTCTGAGGATGGTGGTGCAATTTTTGGCCCTAAGTCATCTAATCTTGACCGCATGAATTGATCCAAGGGCTGAAAATTTTCTTTGGCTGATGATATATTGTTTGGGGCTTTGGTATCAGCATATGCGTTCGTCTTTCTCCCTCTCATGCTCAGTCGCGCGATTTAGCTATATTTTTCCCGCCTGTTTTAATTTCTTTCTTGCGCCATTATAGTAATCAATTGTAGAGTTGGTTGGCTCTATTTGTAGACCATATTGTGGATACTATTGTGTAGTATTTGAGGCATAGTGTGTAGAAGGAATTAGGGGCTGTTCACGTCGATTTCTTGTGACGAATATGTGCACTGGTTCTGGTTGCATAAATTCTTGTATCTGTAACTCTCTTTGGAAGGTTTTGGTTAATGGAACGAGTTCGATTTTGAGCCCCCCAGATGTAGGTGAATTTCACCGAACTGGGTCACCAAATCGAGGTTGTTTTTTTTTTTTTGTGATTTACATTAATTTTCGATTCTTGATTGTTGATTGTATGTTATCTGCATCAGTCACTTGAAATAGGCACGAAAAAACCTTACAACTGGTATCATAGCAACTACTGTAATTTTTCGAGTTCTCTGTTGTCTTTTCTAGGGTTCACAAAAATTAGGGCTTTTCTGATTTTGTGAAATTACTGTGTTATTGAATTGATATTGCACTGATTTTATTTAGTTCTTGCAATTTTCAGAAACTTTTCAGCCTCTATTGATCGAGGCAGTGTCTGATTTCGCAACTTGGGACCATTCTTGAACTTGTTTTACTTGTCTTGGATATCTGGTGAGATTGTTTCAATTCAGCCCCTTAAGAATCGAATTCTTGGTATTAGGGCATATAGTAATTGTGGTTATTTGGCATGCTATAATCTATGTTTTCTTGATTAGTTCATAAATTGTGATTTGTGAATTGTGCATTTACAATTACTTGGCTGCCCTGTTTTAATAAGTGTTGGATCGTTGTTTAAAATTGAAATTTATTCATAAATCTTGAAAGTTTTTCCTAGAAAATCTTTTCTGTTGATTTGTGAATTTGAATTATAAATTCACAAATGACATCTAGTAGTCAATCCCTATTTTCCGAACCCACCATGGGATCGAGGATCGAATTGTCACAATTCGACGGTAAGGATGATTACTCGATATGGAAATAGAAAATGAAGGTCATTTTGGTCCAACAACAAGTAGCGAAAGCTATTGAAGATCCCGATAATTTTTCTGAAGAACTTAAAGCTAAACTTGAACTTATTGCTGATATGAATGAAATTACTTACAGTTCTATTATCTTGCACTTATCTGATAATATCATTAGACAAGTAGATGAATATAAGACGGCTAGAGACTTGTGGGAAGCTCTTGACACCATGTTCTTAACTAAGACCTTACCCAATAAGATCTACCTTCTTGAAAAATTATTCAGCTTTAGAATGGACAGTGGAAAGGAACTAGAATCGAACCTAAGTGACTTTAGCATAATAGTGAAGAGTCTGGCCCATAATGATAAAAAATTTGATGACGAGGACTTAGCGATGTTTTTATTGAATTTGTTACCCGAATCCTATAACGATATTAAGAATGCAATAAAATACTCTAAGGAAAAATTGACTCAAGCTATTGTAATAGATGCTGTTAAATCGAAAGATTTTGAGAATAAGAAAGAACAAAAGACTAGTCAAAGAGATATGAGCATGTTCGTTAGAGGTAGACCGGACAAAAGAGACAAGAACCGTCACTTTAAGAAAGGTATAGGTAAGTCTAACAGTAGGTCGAAATCAAGAGAGAGGACCGAGAGGTTTAATGGAAAGTGTTACCATTGTGGGAAAGAAGGACACCTTCGGAAAGATTGCTTTCATTTGAAACGAAAGCAACAAAGAGACCAAAGTAGCGAAGAAGCAAGTAATACTGCTGTTGGTCTAGACTTAGACAGTCTACATGTAATGACCGTGACGGGTAATGACATGAGTGAATAATGGATTCTAGATTCAGGATGCACATTCCATATGTGTCCTGTTAGGTTATAGTTTTACAACTATAAAGATATTGAACCTAAGAAAGTGTATATGGGGGATAATAATACCCAGACCGTTATCGACATTGGTGACATTATCAGGATGCATGATGGCATTGTCAGGACCATGCCAATGTTAGATATGTTCCACATCTGAAGAGGAACCTCATTTCATTGGGTGTTCTAGAAGATGAGGGGACATGTATTTAAGTCTGACAGGAGCACTTTGAAAGTGTTGAGAGGTTCAATTGTTGTTATGAAGGGATCTAAGAGAAATGGACTATATTACCTTGCAGGTGAAAAGTGCAATTCCTTCACAGTGACTGAGAGTAAGTCTGAGTTGTGGCATAATCGGATGGGACATATAGGAAACAAAGGGTTGAAGTTCTTAAACGAACATAAATTACTTGGCAAAGAAGTAATTGAACCCATAAACTTTTGCGAAACATGTGTTTTCAGAAAATCGCATAGAGTGTCATTTAAAGTAGGTTCCCACTGTTCTAAGATACCCTTGGACTATGTCCATGTAGATTTATGGGGGCCTGAAAAACATCCGACATTTGGTGGGAACAATTTTTTTTTTATCCTTGGTTGATGACTACTCTAGGAAGGTATGGGTATTCCCTTAAAGGCTAAACATGAGACATTTTTCAAATTTACATCCTGGTTGAA
Organism: Ligustrum vulgare; assembly: GCA_963555705.1. Taxonomy (NCBI): domain Eukaryota; kingdom Viridiplantae; phylum Streptophyta; class Magnoliopsida; order Lamiales; family Oleaceae; genus Ligustrum; species Ligustrum vulgare. The sequence goes on from OY743181.1 coordinate 12,748,749, forward strand.
TGATGTGAAAAACAAAATGGATAGAAAGTTAAAAATGCTAAGAACGGATAATGAGCTTGAGTTTTGTAATTTTGAATTTGACAATTTTTGTAAGAAAAATGGGATAGAGAGACACAGAACTGTTAAATATACACTCCAACAGAATGGGGTGGCTGAGAGAATGAATAGAACCTTGATGAATAAGGTTAGGTGTATGTTGATTAGTTCAAGCCTAGCTAAAGGTTTTGGGCAGAAGCTGTCAGTACTGCAGCTTATCTTATCAATAGATCCCCATCAAGTTCTGTCGATTTTAAGACTCCATAAGAGTTGTGGACTGCTAAACCCCCTAATTTGACCCACATTAGGGTATTTGGATGTGCTGTATATGCACATCAGAACGAGGGTAAGTTAGATTCGAGGGCTACGAAGTGTGTGATGTTGGGGTATCCAGATAGGTAAAAGGGTATAGGTTGTAGATGATTAGAGTTCAGGGTATTAAAATTATTATTAGCCGGGATGTAGTGTTCAATGAATCGGAGGTGCCTTGTTTAAAGAAGAGTGTTAAGACTGATGAACCTGAGGCTAGTAATGGGACTTAGAATGTAGTAGAGTTGACAAGGTCGACTGACACCCATAGTGAGACTCTCGAGCCTGTAGTTCCTTCGGTTGGAGAGGAAGAAGTTGTACCTGCTGAGCATGCAAGTGATGGGAATGTAGAACCCCAGGTTGAGGCTGAACCTGAGATACCTAACCCCACAAATATTGATACCACTATACAAGACTACCAATTGGTTAGGGATAGGGAAAGAATACAAGTGAGACCTAACCCTAGGTATGAAATTCAGAATTTGACCGATTTTGCCTTAGTTTCAGGTGAAGCTATTGAGAATGTAGAGCCTACTTCCTTTGAAGAAGCGATGAGTGGGCCTAAATCTGAAAACTGGTTAGAGGCAATGAGAGAAGAAAAGAAATCTCTAAGTGAAAATAAAACTTGGAGTTTGGTCAAGGTATCGGAGAAACAAAAGATAATTCAATGCAAGTGGATTTTCAAGTTAAATGAGGGATTAAGTCCCGGTGATCCTTTGAGATATAAGGCTAGGTTAGTAGCCAAAGGATTCACCCAAAGAGAAGGCATTAACTATAATGAGATATTTACTCCTGTGATTAAGTACAAGACCATCATATTGGTGCTTTCCTTAGTTGTTCAATTCAATTGGGAATTGGAACAACTGGATGTTAAGACTGCTTCCCTGCATGGAGAGCTAGAAGAGGAGATATATATAAGTCAGCCTTAAGGCTTTGAGGTGAAGGAAAAATCGGACTATGTTTGCAAACTCAAGAAATCTTTATATGATTTGAAACAAAGTTCGAGGCAATGGTATAAACGGTTTGATACTTATGCCATAAAGATAGGTTTTAAAAGGAGTGAATATGACTCATGCCTTTACTATAATAATAGCAAATATGGAAGTGAATTGTACCTACTTCTATATGTGGATGATATGCTATTAGCTAGCCCGAGTAAAGGTGAGATCACGAAGATGAAAAACCTTTTAAAATCTGAATTTGACATGAAGGACTTAGGATGTGGGAAAAAAATCCTTGGAATGGTCCTTAAGAGGGATAGGACAGAGAACATATTGTCTATTACACAAAAAGGTTACTTGAAGAAAGTAGTAACCAAGTTTGGCATGAAAGATGCCAAGTATGTCTCTGTTCCTCTTGCTGCACATATGAACTTGTCATCACTTCAGTCTCCCAAGACTGAAGCAGAGTTCAAAGAGATGGAAAACATTCCTTATGCTAACGTAATAGGGTCTGTGATGTTTTCCATGATCACTACACGGCCGGATTTGGCCTATGCCATAAGTTTCTTAAGCAGATTTATGTATAACCTAGGGAAACCTCATTGGGCTGGGTTAAAGTGGCTGTGAGGTACATAGCGGGTACTATGAGCGTTGGGTTAGTTTATGAGAAAAGGTTAGATAGATTGACTCTTAAAGGATACGTGGATTCTGATTTTGCTGGTGATAAAGACCAACGAAAGTCCACTAAGGCTTATTTCTTCACTTTAGGAGACAATTGTATTACCTGGAAATCCCAACTGCAGCCCATAGTTACCCTGTCTAGTACAAAGACTGAGTATGTGGCGATCACAGAAGCCGTTAAAGAGTGTATATGGTTAACTGACATTTTAAATGAGCTTAATTTTCTGCATGATACTCCTGTAATATATATACACTGATAGTTAGAGTGTACTTTTATTAAGTAAAAATCCTACCTATCCTGAGAGATCTAAACACATAGAAGTTAAGTATCATTTTGTGAGAGAGAAAATAGCTTCGGCTGATTTAATAAGAAAATTCATACTAAAAGAAACCCATCTGATATGAGAACGAAGATAATATTTGCTTGTAAATTTAAATCTTGTTTATCAATGCAAAAAAATGATTATGGTTGAGTTCCTTGTGCAGGTACCGGGCGATGATGGTAATGATCGAGCCCACCCACTTAGCCTATAGCAACCAAGAGAGTAAGAGATTGGGATTTGGAGATCGAGGTGAAGTTTATTGAATTGTGATCCCCAAATTACAAGAGTTGCAAACTTGGAGGGCTTAAAGAGCAACCAGTTGGAACTCTGAGGATGGCGGTGCAATTTTTGGCCCGAAGTCATCTAATCTTGATCGGATGAATTGATCCAAGGGCTGGAAATTTTCTTTCACTGATGATATATTGTTTGGGGCTTTGGCATCAGCGTATGCGTTCGTCTCTCTCTCCTTTCATGCTCTGTCGCGCGATTCAGCCATATTTTTTCCTCCTGTTTTAATTTCTTTCTTGCGCCATTAGTAATCAATTGTAGAGTTGGTTGGGTCCCATATTGTGGATACTATTGTGTAGTATTTGAGGCGTAGTATTTGAGGCGTAGTGTGTAGAAGGAATTAGGGGCTGTTCATGTCGATTTCTTGTGACGAATCTGTGCGCTGGTTCTGGTGGCATGAATTCTTGTATCTGTAACTCTCTTTGGAAGGATTTGACTAGTGGAACTGGTTCGGTCCTGATCCCCCTAAATGTAGGTGAATTTCACCGAACTAGGTCACTAAATCAAGGTTGTTTCTTTCTGTGATTTACGTTTATTTTCGATTCTTAATTGTTTATTATATGTTATCTGCATTAGTCACTTGAAATAGGCACGAAAAAACCTTACACTTGAGAAAATACAGCATGAGCATACTCTATTGAAAATAAAATTGGAAGACTAGGAGATCTTAAGAAACAGACAGTAATGACAGAAAAAATTGCACATCAGCAAATGTATATGAATATCTTGCTTTTCTTCTCTTCTTTCTTTGGGCTTGCTCTTTCATGTAGTAGTCCATTTCCAAAAACAAACGGGGTACTTATCTTTACCCATAAGTACATAAGAGATATATTTGGATGGAAATTATTATAAGAAAAATCACCTCCATTGCAACGGAACGTTGTCCAGATGGAATAACCATATTTTGGGGGGCCTCTTCGGCGCTTGTAAGGAATTTATAAATGGAATCTTGTTTTCAAGGTAAAATATTTGATTTTTGAAAAATACGTATGATTAAAAAGTGATTTGAGTAATCGTGTTGTTCTTCCATTGGTTTATATTTGGTTCAAAGAACAAAGTGTATAATGTTATTTTATCAAAATAATAACAAAAAGAACTGTATAGAATATTTTAAGGCTAATGGGAAGTAGTAGTCATTATAAAACTTTTCTTGATATATTGTTTCCTATTAAGAAAAAAAGTTTAAAAATAAAAAATAAAAAGGGAAATAAAGTCCACTTGGGATGGCAGCAGTTTCAATCATAGCTTGGGTAAGAAATAAAAAGTAATTTAGCCTCTTTTTGGCAATTTTTTTTTAATCCCTTGTTTAATTTACATTAAAATTTTCTCATTTTATTACAGTATTCAATTTCAACCATCCATTAAAAGTCAAATCCACAATATTTGATTTTTAAACTAAATTTCAACTATCCATTCTGTTAAAAATCACTACTCATTTAAAAAAAAAAACTCATTTTAAGTAATACTAAACACACTTTAATTAATTTTTTTTTAAACAACACATTTTTTTTTTTAAAATCGCTTTTTAATCATACATTTTTCAAAATCACTTTTCAACCACATATTTTATCTTGAAAACATCACATACTTTGTTTTTAAATAATTTTTTTAACAAACAGAGTCAATTCTCTTCAATAACACTATAACATTTATGCTTTTAAGGTAAAATGTGTGGTTAGAAAGTGGAGGAGAAAATGTGTGATAAAAAGTGATTTGAAAAATGTGTTATTTAAAAATTGATTTATAAATTGTAATGATTGCATTAAAGAACAAAGGCTTAACACGCTCGCACGTGCGCACATACAGACACATATAGTAGAAGTGAGAACAAAGGAAATGCATTTTCTCGCCCAAACTACTATCAACATTATGGAAATGACACTTGATGATGCAATAAAAATAAATGCAAATCAATATCCCTTCCTAATCAATTCACGATTTTCAATGCTCTCTTTCTCAATTACATATTCTAATATTAAAATATTAATAGTTATCAAGTTTAATTAAATTCATGATAAATTTTAATGTAGTTGAAAATAAGTTTGAAGAAAAATGAGGTTAAATAAAGGCTAAGTTGGCAATGTCCAAAAGTTACGCGTGACCCGAACATACTCAAAATGACGATATTCTCCATGCACAATTAATTGAGTTTATCACATAGTTTCACCTAAATTGGTGTTGTAGCATCGATGGTAATAACTAACATTATTATTAAAGAAACATTATTGATTATGAAGCATGCTATTGGTGATGATAGTATATGTGCATTATTCATTGACTAATGTAAATGTAATTGTAAATAATATTTAATACATTCTTTACATTTTCATGTACGTGTTACACAAATTAATTTTTATTTCTTATTTTTAGAAATAAAAACTGATTTAGAGTATTGCAGAGCAATCTTTCTTATAAGTTAATCCAATTTTAAGTAAATAGATTAGAAGTAATAATAAATAGATTAGATGTAATAAAATTTAAGTTGGTAAATGTCTAGAAACTTCTGTAAATGATAACAATTTTAGTAAAGTATACCACTACTACTAATGAAAATGTTAATATTTTTTGTGTGACAATAATTCCTTGGTTGATGATAGTGTTCTTTGTTCGTAGGATAGTAGTTGCTTAAGACAATTGCTCTTTTGTCACTTCTTATATGTGAACATTAGTTCACATTTTTCGAATATATCATTCATGTCGATCGGTCCACAAAATAATTAGATCGTTTAAGAGGTTTTGATTAAATGATTTGTATGAACTTAACTCAAGGTGATGATTTCTAGAGTTACAAATCATGCTAGATTAAATATACTACTTTGTGATAGAGGTGGAAAGCCAACCAATTCAACCACAAATGTGGGCTTCAAAGAAAATTTTCTAAATTTTGGATTAGTTATGTTGTTTTTAAAAGTTTAATAAAGAAACTCTAATAGATTCATATTTTTTTATCGAAATCACTTTCACGGAATACAAATACCGTACATTGCATGGGTTAAACACACGTATATATATTATAATCAATAATTATAGCGAGACATTATTTGTAGACATTTTTATGGGACATTATGATATGGCCTACATTTATTGGTTGATGAAAATAACTATCACACCACTTATTTTTTTTATCAACTAATGAATGTGCGTCACATCATAATGTTCCTTAAAAATGTTCCTAAATAATGTCTCCCTAGAATTACTGTATTATAATAGAAGAGCTGCCAAAAAAATCCACACATAGATTTTCGCCAAAAACACTTTCTATATTCTAAACAGATTTTTTGTAGAAAATTTTAGTAAAAGTTGCAATTAATTCATTCTATGTAAATATATTACATTAAAAATGAAAAATTGGATTAAAATATATTTGAATACATGATATTCTATGTAAATGTATTATATTAGAAATGAGAAAATTGGATTAATATATTTGAATATAAATAAATGTGCTAGAATTTATGCTAATAATTTTTTAAGAAAATTTATACTAAAAGTTATTTGGAGGATCATTCAATACAAGAATTTTAGACTCGTTCATTTATTAAGAATAAACAGTTTGTAAAGAAAAGTGGTTTATGTTAAAATAACTTTCAAGAATCTTCTTATTGCTAAATCAAATTTGCTTGCTTTCTGGTTTTTTTCATATTCTAATTTCAATTTTGGATGAAGAGTCACGCGTTGTAATTAAGCTTTGCAAATAATTAGTGTCGAATACAATTTAATTAATTTAAAATTAATGATATTCTCAAAAGAAAAAAAATATTGGTATTGAGAAATTAAATGATGTCTTCAACTATATCTTAATTTTAATATATATAAAATGGTATTGTATTAAATTTCCATTTTCTTTGATTTTTTAATTTTTATTTTTGTCGAGTTAAAAATATGTTAACTAATAGACAACTATTATATAAAGCAAGGTTTGGTTCAAGCCGATTAGCTTAAAGCGCGGTTAAAAGAAATGCTAGATATAATGCTATATCTTACAAACGATTTAGAGCTTAAACCTAATTTGGCAACAGATATTGATTCGTCGACAAAATGTATTATATTGTAATACAACAATATGTATACTATTAACAATTCTGTTACTGAAATTAGTGTATATATATACAAATATATTATTCTTAGATTCAAATAATAACTTTAGAAACGATCAAATTTGTACATCGCAATAGTGTTGCACTTATGTATGTCGATAGTGTTAGTGTAAGTCGAAGGATAAAAGCTTCCCTGGTCAGTGATTACACATGAAAAAATAGTGTGGCTGGAAGTTTTGGCACTGCACTCAAATTTTGTAGTTAAGACCATCGATACGCTGCGTAGCTGAATGATTGACTAATTATGGAAGAATGGTATACATCGAGGACTTTGATGGTGATCAAGGTATTCCATCTGTTAAATTATATTCTTCCATTTATATTCGATAAATCATTTTCACTAATATTAATATAGGCATTTTATGCCGTTGAATCTCCATCATATCATACGTTGAAAAAGATCAAACATAAACACAAATGATATCATGTCAACTCAAAAAAGACTTCGAGGTCAACAAAGAGCTTAATAATTTTTCATTTTTTATGTACTCGCTCAGTGAAATATTTTTTTATAAGTGAAATTGGAACTTGAAATTAATAAATATTATCACCTTATTAGAAAAATAGTAAATATCGCCGCATGTGTATATAATGTTTTAGATATATTATAAGTTGTAGCTGTCAAAATAATATCTCGTACTCATTTTTATAGAGTGATTTTTTTTCCTCCTTTGCATGTAATGTAATTTTCACTTAAACCTTGTATTCTGGTTCTTAATATTCCATTGTCTACTCTCGTTTTTGTATAGGGTAATTATATTACCACCACAAAATTTATTTACTACACCACATTATAAGCACACCACAATTAAAATATATTTTCAATAAATACACCACAACAAATTTACAATAATACTCCTAATCCTATAAAAACCTAAAAAAAAAAAATATTATTGTGATGTACTCATCATCCCAAATTCCCAATATTTCTCCTATTTTCTCTCATCATTGCCACCCATTGTTTCCTTAATTACAATTAATTATGTTCAAATTTCCATGTTACACATTTTTTAATTGATGTTTGATGGATAATTGAAATAATAAGATATTCAATTTCATATAAATATAGTAGGTGGTTGGCTTCTAAATACTCGATACACATTTTTTTTTAAAAAAAATACTAGAAGCAATTGGAATCACTATTTTTTTTTAATACTAGACGCAACTGAAAACACGATAGGTGGAATGCAGTATGAACACGCAAATATATGTAATTGAAAAACAATAGAATTCGAAAATCGAATATAAAATTTAATTGAAAATCAAATATAATTAAATAACCAAAATCCTGGGTGATATCAAAATATAGGGAACCTTGAACAATAAAAATCTTTCACTAACCTAAAGTCTTAAACTTTAATTTATGTTAATGTTTGCATGATGTTATTATTTGAAAACTAATATGAAATTATTGTATTAATATCTATTCTAATTAACTTGGTATTGAAAAGCAAAAATATAAAATAACAAGAAGAACAAGATGATTTAGAAAAATAAATATAGAGGAGATAAGAGAATATTTGAAAGATGTGATGTATATAAAAATTATTTTTAGTGAGATAATATTAAAAGAATATGTATGTAATTTTATTTATGTCTATTTTTATAAATAAAGAAAATATTTTAAATTGTGGTGTAAAAAATAAATTTTGTGGTGGCAATATAGTCACCATAAATATAAAGAAGAAAAGAAAATAAATTTATTTGAAAGATTGTGGTGTATTTAAAAATAGTGAGAGAAAAATAAAAGAATATTTTTGTAATTTCTTTTATGTCTATTTTAGTCAATAAAGAAATCACTTAAAAATGTGGTGTAAGAATTAAGTTTTGTGGTGCCAATATAGCCACCATTTTGTATAACACTTTGATGTAATAAGTTTAAATCAATGTGTATCTAAGGATGTACATAGTTCAACTCGATTTTATTTTTCAAATCTAGCCCAGTTTGATTTTGCTAAAAAATACATTTTTGTAAATTTTTATAAAAGTTGATAATAATTATGAATCCAAAATAAATAAATAAAAAATAAAAAAAGACCAAACAGTGCTTCAGCATCTCCAATGGGCATGTGGATTGGATGAGTGAGAAAGAGATTGATATATTTCAAGTGTAAATTTTGAAGTAGGATGTATAGAAAAAAAGAGTGAAAAAGTGGAAAAAAAGAAAGAGATAAATACAATTTTAAATAAATTAATAAAGAATAATTGAAGATATGGAATAGAATGTGAATTTGTATGTAAGAGAGAAATATATATTGAATTAGGATCCACGATTTTTTTTTTTTTTTTTTTAGTCTATACTGCTCATCACATGGACACCTTGATTCATTTTATCATTGGAGATTCTCTTTGTAATATGAACCGACACGACGGGACAAATCTGCTATCGCCTTTTTATATCAGCCAACTAGATATATAACTAAACAAAAATAGATAGCTTTTTTTGAAACATTTTTCTACTAGGAAATGATTAAACCTTACCCGAAAAAAAAGGAAAGAAACGTAGATATAGAAATCAATGATAAGAACTAAATGTCTAAGGGGTGGGTGTCGAGTGGTTCGATTCGGGTATCTCAAAAATCGAAATCGAATCATACTTTTCGGTTATTATAAAATGAAATCATTCGGTTCCATTGAGTTGCAAAAATCAAACCAGAACCAAACCATTCGATTTTGGTTCGGTTTCGGTTCTACAATAATAAATATTTTTCGGGGGCTTTATCGAGGAGTATCGGTTTCGGGAAGCGAGTCAATAACCTGAAATAAACTTCTACCGAATATATCAATATCAAATATTTCGAACATTCTTTCACCCTGAAGAAAGTACATGATTCTCCATGAAATAGAAGATGTTTATAAACCAAAATAAGAAACAATTAACTTAGACGGTTTTTCGAGTATGGCAAGAAGTCATACAAATAAATTTGTATAGTAAACTTGTTGGATGAATCATGAGTTTCAAATGTATTATTAATTATTTTATATTTTTATTTAAATATTTAATTAACATCATCGTGGTCATTTACAACTTCGCTTATTAATGAATTAATCTCATTCTATTTTCATTTACTAAGAATTTCAGTTCAAATGTGAAGTTAAATGTTACAATGAGGTAGAGAAGTAACAAATTTCATAAAAAGAAATTAATCATTTTCTCTGTACCCAAAAAAAATTTCAAATTCTTTTCATTTTTAGTTTTAGGACAATCAATTAAGACCATAAAAAAAAAGGATTAAAGACCGATTCTAATTTCGGGTTTTTGGTTCTAAAAGCAGAACCGAGAACCAATCAGTTCTCAATTCCAAATTCGATTTCCTATTTTTTTTTTTTTTTTTTTATTTTGAAACTATACGGTTTCGATTTTTTTGTCCACGCCTATAAATGCCTATTAATTTATCAATCATTAAAAAAAAATCTCCTTTTTATTTAAATGTTTGAACCTCATTATTTGAAAATCAAGTTTTTAAAATACTCAATCTCAACCATTCATTTTAGTCAAGTCCACAATATTTGACTTTTCAAATAATTTTTAATCATACATTCTTTCAAAAATACTATTTAAAATCACATTATTTCCTAAATAATGAAACTCAAACAGATGGTATATATTCTCACAATAAAATATTATGTCTGTAAAACTCAAATTTTTTTCGTACTTTTTATGTTTTCAACCATATATTCCAAAAAAATCACTATTCTAAAAAGTTAATTTTAATGATTTTAAACTGGGGCTAAGTACGCACTCATCAATTATTCTTTTCATCATGAGCGATTCTAATCGCCAATTGTGCTTATCCATTACGTGTAACTGTTTAAGTACAGGCTTTGACAAAAGTAACATTATGTTCTTTAAATTATTTATAGATGAATTTATAAAAATATATTTTCTCTAATAACTTTTTAAACATATATTTTACTTTGAATACAACAATGTTCTATTTTTATTAGAATGTCACGGTAACATTGTAACAATTTATAAACGATTGTTTTACTGTTTAAAAAGTAAAATGTGTAGTTGAAAAGTGGAGATGAAAATTTTGGATGATTAAAAAGTGGTTTGATAAATTGTATTGTTTATAAATTAGTTTATAAACAGTAATGATTACATTAGAAAACACTATTAGCTGCTAAAAAATTGTATTGTGAATGTTAATGTTTGATTTATTCATGTCAAGCTTTCAAGCCAGATCTAGTCACTGAGCAGTCTGAGCTACACTGTAATGACTAAGAGCATCTTTAATTGGTGTATGTATGATCATGGTCCATTGAATGAGAGAGAAAGAGAGAGATATATTATTTTAAGATTAAATTGTGTAGAGGGTTGGATGTTAAAACTTAAAAGTAGAAAAAAGGGAGGGAAAAATGAAAAAAAAAAAAGAAAAAAAGAGAGAGAGATTGACACAAATTCAAATAAATTATGGTTCGTTTGGAACATTGTTTGGTTTATAAATTGGTTTATTTACTATTTTGAAGTAAAAAGTAGTGGTTGAAAATTGGAGAGAGAAAATATGTATGGTTAAAAAGTGATTTGAAAAAATGTGTAGTTTATAAACATATTTATAAACCAAAATATTCCATTTACCCGAACACATGCTTAATAAAAAAATAGTGAAAGGGGTCAAGTACAAGGTCCAATTTTGGACCTTGTGAATGACTTTTATAGAGAAAAATATGGAGAAAGTGGAAGAGATGGAAGAAAAAAGAGATATTAAAGTGAGACTCATGAATTTTTTGTGTCCTTCTCTCTCACCTAGTTGACAGCCACCATTAAAGATGCTTTAATGAGTACAGGTGAACTCTGTTTGTTGATGGTAACTATATTCTCAAAGAAAAATAATACTTGGACAATAATAATGGACAACACGCTCACATGGGGTGAGGTCCATGATCCCATCCCATGTGAGTGTGTTGTCAAATATGTTGTTCAAGTAGCATTTTCCATTCTCAAATCAAATAACTTTTTTCATTATATTTTTAAATATTGTAAAAAAAATTAATATTTATATAAATATATATTTGTCACACTACAAGTTTATGTTGGGAAAATCAATTTTCCACTCAAATCTCTAACAATGTTTGTTGGGAAAAAAATTAAATCATTAACCAAACAATGCAGCGGAACATAAAATACAAAGTAACGAATCAAAAGAGAAAAACAAGAATTTAACTTGGCTAGCTCAGCTAACCATTGACGACCATAGGAGAAGAATATTTTTATTAAATTAAAACAAGAAACTAGAGCGACATCGACGAAATTTAGCGACGACACAGAAAAGTCGTCTCTAATACTCAAGCTTTTAGCGAGACATAAAATAGTCGTCTTTAATATCCAAACCTTTAGCGATGACAAAAAAAAAAAGTTGTCTCTAATACCCAGACCTTTAGCAACGATATAGAAAAGTCGTCTCTAATTCTCAGCCATTTAGCGACGATATGGAAAGTCGTCTCCAATTCCCAACCTTTAGATATAACTTTTGTCGTCTCTATTTGTCTCCATTTTTTTTATTACAAATAGTATTAAATTAAATTTCATTTTTTTTTACAAATAATATTAAATTCAATTTCATTAAAAAATAAACAAATATTTATACAATTGACTAACTAATATATATTAGTTAAAACAGAAATAAATACAAGAACTCAAATGCCCTAATGGTTGAGAATACACAATTCAACCCTTAGGTCAAGGGTTTGACTCCTCTACATCACATAATTATCATATGAATTAAAGAAAATGTGCAGGTTAGCAGGCCGGGTTAAAAATTGGGTCGGGTTGAGATTGGGTAAGGTAGGTCAAAATAAATTAAAAAAAAAATATAAAAAATTTTAATTTTTAGCGACGACAAGAAGTCGTCGCTAAAGCCTTTAACTCAATAGAGTCGTCTCTATTTAGGAGTCACAGACCTAAAGCGACGATTATTAGAGACGACTTTATCGTCGTTATTGTTCAATAGCAACCACATTTGACCTTTTAGCGACGACTTTTGTAGTCGCTAATGAGCCATTTTCTCGTAGTGTACACATACAATATTTTCTCCCACCTCACAACTTTCCTCTAAACAAAATTAGAAAGAACAACATATGCAATACCTTCATTAGTACACCATTTTCTTCTCATTTAATAAGTCAAAGTTTTCTCCCTACATCCGACAGTCTATTTGAACTCTCGATAGTGCATCATTGTATTTCCCAAAAGAACCTCATTTTATAGTTGTTCACTATATATGTTAGGCGAATCTCATTTTCTGCCTATATGCACTTCACGATAAAATTCAACACAACATTAAAAACATCCATCGCCAACGTGTGTGCACTCACCTTTTTTCTTCTCTTTTCTCTATCTACATGGTGGCTCGATCTCTTTTCTCTTTACAAAAATATATTGGAGGCTTCTCCCCTATTTTTCTTTTGAGCCAACTAATATACTTAGTAAAACCCTAATGGACTTTAATCAATAAGATAATTGGTTGTCCTAATTTATTTCTTCCACAATAAGACATGCTTCTTCAAAAAAAATTACATCTTGAACCCTCTAATTTAATAATTTGACTCAACTTGCCCAACAACTTAAAGCAATAGAATAATACAAATTTCTACCATAAAAGTTTTCTTTCCGAGATAGTTAAGAAAAATATTTATTGCAAATTGCTCTATCTAAAGAGTCAATAGAAGCTAACTAGCAATTAAATTTATTTAAGTATAAATTGGAGCAATAAAATAAGTAATATATACTAAGCACCTATTTCATGTACATTATAATGAGAAATTGATATTTTGAATAATAATTTTTTAGAGAATGTATGGCTAAAAAGTAGGGAAAATTTTAGATTTATGTGTAGAATATTTTATTTTGTGAATGTGTGGTTGAGTATGAATATGAAGAAAAATGAAAATCAAACATACGCTAATTAGTAAAACAAATTTAAAATTGGTTGAACGAACCGGTTTGGTTACAAGTGGTTAACTTTCGAAATTTAATACAAATCGTTTCTTAAGGATTTATTTTGTTTTTTAACTGAAACATTGATGAGTACTCGTGAATTCAAACTAACTGTTTCAAAACATAGTTTTTGTTTGGCCTGAGAGACTAATGATTTTTTTTTTTTCTTCACGGATGGCACTGCATCAATTCCTTAAAACATTCATATGATCATCGAAAATATCACCTCCCCATTATACCACTTACTTTCCTACATATGTGCACACAATGATCGTTGCACAAAACCCACAAAAAATATTAAAATATTTTAAGAATAACATATAAATATTTAAGTTTACGTCGAGAAGAATGTTTGTCAGATTTTAATATGTTCTAAGAGTTAAATTGTTCATCTCAACTCAACGTTGTACAGCCTAATTGAAAAAATAAATATGCCTCAGAAACATTTCACTATATAATAAATTGTTACAATTATATAGAATTTCACTCACTAACCCAATTTCATAGATTACAGAGAAAATACTAATAATAAACTTCTATCTAACCCAAGTTTCTACCCTTTGAATAATCTCACAAAGAGTTCACAAGAAATTACAAAGATAAAGCTCTCCAATTCTCTCTAATTAGTCTCACATAAGATTCACCTTGAACTTGGTTTCCAAGTTAACCACTTTAATAGGGAAATCAATTATCCAAGATATTTCCATTCTTAATTTGGGTCAAATATCATAGCAATCTCCACCTTGACACAAATTCATCGGAGCCAAAATATTCAAAAAATTAATCATTGGGTAAACAGGCAAGCTTTTTCCACTTTGACGATCTCATACTCCACCATATGAGTATAATCACTCAGAATTATCAACGAATCCCAAGCTTTTCACCGGCTCATGTTGAAAACAAAATTTCTGAAAAATTATGGTGCGACTCCTATTGTTTGATTTTCCATAGGAGCCCATCAGCCATCGACATCAATTTAACCACACATCTTGCATCCAAGTCAAACCAATGCTGTGTGTAAACACATGCACCCGCCAGTAAGAACACGTCATCTATCATGGCAACTGACATCATGCCATGAGGATATCACATCTTAAAGTACATCATCATCGCTCTCAACCAGGAGAGTCGCATTGTCCACCTTAGAGCAGTCATCCGAGTCTGCTCCACCTTTTGGACAGTTTCTTCTTACGTGACCGGATTGTCCATAGTTCCAACATACAACCTTCTTCTTTATGGAGTTGCCCATCTTCCACTTTTCAGTAACAAGCAAATTATTTCCAGATGAATTATCGCCTCCACCTAATCTCTGTTCTTCAGAGATCAACTTACTTGTAACTTCTGCAAAGTCCACCGTTTCTTTCCCGTACATCAAAATCGGCTTGATGTGCTCAAACGTGGATGGAAGAGTCCAGATGAGCCTCAACGCTTTATCCTCATCTTCAACTTTGACTCCAATAGATTCCAGTTCAGAAACAATCCCGTTAAGAACACTAAGATGGTTGGAGATTTTTGTACCTGCGCTCATTCTCAATGAATGAAACTGTTCCTTCACATACAAGCGATTTGACAAGTTTTTCGTCTGATACAACTCTTCCAGTTTTTCCCAAAGTTCTTTAGCTGCAGATATCCCATGAATATTTGCAAGAACATTCTTGGCCAAACAAAATCGTATTGTACTAGCAGCTCTCAAATCCAAATCTTCATCAATCTTGCTGGATTCAGTTTCTTTTTCTTTTCCTTTATCAGAACTCTCAGTTGGTTTTCCTTTCAAAACTTTGTGCAGACCCTCCTGAATTAAAATATCTTTGACTTGTACTTGTCAAAGCCAAAATTAATTCTGCCATCAAATTCTCCACGTCGTACTTGACAGACATATTTTCTTTTGCTCCAATAAAATTTTCGAACCACCTGACGCTCTGATACCACTTGTTGGGAATTACACGTTGATTCCCCTTCTTTAACTCACATGATCTTTTGATATTCAAGAATTAATTGAGCAACAAAAAAATAATAACAACGCAAAATTTTCGGATTGTCAAGCCTTTCACTATATAATAAATTGTTACAATTATATAGAATTTCACTAACCAACCCAATCCCATAGAGTATAGAGATAATACTAATAATAAACTTCTATCTAACCCAAGTTTCTACCCTTTGAATTATCCCACAAAGAGTTCACAAAAAACTATAAAGATAAAACTCTTCAATTCTCTCTAATTAGTCTCACATAAGATTCACCTTGAACTTGGTCTCCAAGTTAACTACTTTAATAGGGAAATCAGTTGTCCAAGATATTCTCATTCTTAATTTGGGTCAAATATCCTAACAGATAACATGCTCAGCACAGTCGTGTGCAAGGTTCGAATCCTGACGGCTGAAAAATGGATTCGTTCCTTGTGGCAAGCCGGGGTTACCTTGCGCCGCGAGGCGTTACTGAGTGTCATCCACACTGATTCTGGGAGTCATAACCTGCGATTTACCTCTCGAACCAATGACCCAGGACAAGGTCGATTAGGGCCCTCAAGGTGTGGGTTACATTTTTTTTTTTTGAAAAAAAAAATTAAAAAATATCCATCAATGTTTTTTAAAATCTAATGAAAGTACCATATTGGATTTTGAGGAGATGAACATAAGTGTACAGTAGTGGTGTCCAATCTCTAGGAATCCTACAGTCAGCTGAGGTAAAGTTGTAACGAATTGTACCATTGCTCCAAGAAAGGAAAAGAAGAAGCATGCCTGTTTCTTAAACTTGGAAAGATGACTTATATGGCAAAGTCAAATTTCCAATTAGTAGAAAAGAGTGGAGTGGTTGAAAATATAAATGATACTTGTAATTAATGAAATTATGTCCTTTTTACATCGGCTCATGAATATCTTATGGTATTATCATCAATATGATGGATAAAATATCTGAATTCAAATCTAATCATCACTCATTTATAATTATTTTATTTTTATTTTTATACGAATCATACCTTTAAACAAAATGAATTTGGAATGTACATGAAGAAGCTAGCATGTATTGAAGATGAATCGAAATAAATACATATGATATATATAGAGCTAGCCGATTAAACTTTTTAGATGAAATAATTGAATCTCAAAACATGAGCTTGAAAAATTTATAGCTCTATAACACAAGAATTTGAATATCATGTATCTACAATTTCACTATCAAAGATAGGACGTTTTCCATTTTAGTTAATATTCTTTTTATTCTTAAGTTATCAATATGTGCAAAGCTTTTCATATTTCAAGAAATAGAATAAATAATTTCACTAAAATGCTGTGTGCATAGTTGGGGAAAAAAATAATTTGACATTATTCTTTACAAAAAAATAGCCTCGTCTTCATAAAATTAAGAGAGGGTTTCTACAGAAGGGCAATGATCACCTTCCCTTGAACTATTTCCCAGGGCTGACTCTGACCATATGCAGTCCATGCAATCGCATAAGGTTCCCCATATGTGAAGGCTCCCAAAAGTATGTAAAGCACAGCAGTTTTGTTTAGTAGATAACTCAAGTTTTTAAATAAAAAGACTTAATTCATAGAATTGTTATTTTTTTCATCTAATAATGTTATAAAGTAAATTTAATTTGAAGCCTATTGACGGTTTACATTATTATTGTTGTAATTTTGAGCGATTTTATTTAGGATTTTCTTTTTATTAGGATCTCATTTAAAATTTCGCATAAGGACCTCAAATTCTCATAACAAGCCCTGCCCTGCTCTTTCCATAGCATGAAATGCTTTTATCTAACCCGCTATATATTGTATATATTGTACAAAAAAAGGGCTGTTAGCAAAGGGTGGCTTAATTATCAACACACATGCAAATTGAAAAGAACCGTCTTGGCTGTGGCTCTTAGAGGACAATTTGAACTCACAAAATTATCAACCAAGTGGAGATATGTCTTGAGATCGTGACAAGAAGCGATGTTTCGATTGTTGATTTGGGGGCAATCTTTGCTACTGAGCCTAAGCTCATTGCCTATCTCAGCATACACCCATTGCGTGTCTTCCATCCTCTTTTGCAGCCAGTTTGAGAACCAACCTGCCATTTGTACATCTCCAATTCTAGGCATTTCCTTATTTTCCTGGAAAACAAATCCTGGAACTTTGGTTATGGGGTCATCAGAATTCACAATTCTTAGGACTTTTGTACCATTTTTTTCTAGTTGGCATCGAAAATTTCTGTTCCCAACTCGAGGGCCTCCAAATGAAACAACAGTTACTAAAGGTGCATGCTTAAAAGTTGTAGTAATGTCATCAGCAGTTAATGTAGCTAAAGCTGCTCCAAGACTGTGGCCAGTAACAGTTATACTCAAAGGCTCATCAGCATATTTTTGTAGGATTTTGCTGATTTCATTTCTGATTATTTCTCGTAAACTTGGACGTGAACCAGTACTCGATGTGTACAAGCTCAAAAACCCACTTTCTACCATTGATTCACAGTTATCAGGAGCCATATCACTCGGGAGGCAAGTTAATGTTGCCCGGAGATTTTCTAGCCACTCCATGGATGTGGCGGTGCCACGATATGCCACCACCACGTCTCGGCGGCCAAGCCGAGCTATTTCGTTCTTGTCATTACATACTGCAACGTATCCTATCCAGCTCGATCGAGTGGACATCCAATCTGGCAATCTCTCAGTACAGAATTGTGGAAGTTGTACTCCACAAGTGGCGTGAAGGCTCTTGGTAACTTTGTATCCAGTACTGCAAAACCCGCATTGATCTAGCATGGAGTCTTTCGGATAAAGGGAAGTTGCATAACCTGGGGAGGATGTATCAAAGTCGAAACAACGATAGGCTGCTTCGACAAAATCCCCGTATCGAAGAATCTCATTGCGTAGACTGTCATCGAGAGGATCGAGAAGTCCTTCCCAGTTCTTAATTCCTTGAAACTCCGTCCATTTGTCCCGGAGTTTTGAAGCTTTGGAAGCTAGAGAGTGCCCAGAATCATGACTTCCCTTTGGATTCCACGAGTTTGAAATTCTCAAATTAGCGCTCAACTTTCGTGAGTGAGGCGTTGTGAAACAATGGCTTGAGCCTTGCAACATGGTGCATGGCCTCACAAGACCGGTGGCAATCTTCATGTTAGGCGGTGGTTATCGGAATATGTGGTGGTTCTAATGCATACAAAATTGTTGGTGAACATAGAGGGTGGATTTATAGTATTTGTTTGAGAAATAAGGAAATGGGCTGACGGTGATATTACGTGAGGACAGGGAATAAGATGTATTCGTGGCGACTTACAATAATAATAAGAATCACTCTAGGTTAATATTCTTTTTCACTATTTATTTATCCATTAATTCTTCGAGTACAGATTAAACTTCGCTTTAAGACTAGTTGATACTGTCTTCCATTATTAAGACTATGTTTGTTAAACTGTTTATAATTAAATATGGTTGTTTATAAATAACGACGTGTCAATTTTAGTTGGTCAATTTATTTTAAAAGTAAAAAATGGTAGGCGGAAATTTTTGATCAGCCAAAATTGTTGATTTTTGAAAAAATTGTTCAATGAGATATTATCACGTGATCGTTTGTAAATAAATTTTATCAAATAGAGGCTAAAAAAAAAAAAACTATGTAGCGCCAATCCACAAATTCATTGTTCAGCGAAGAACAACTTAGTGTCCGTTTGATGTAGGTAGTTTTTCAAGAATTTTGAGTTTTTGAAAGAGTGTGGTTGAAAATTTATTGAAAAATGTAAAAAATTGTGTGACCATAAAAATGTATCAGCAGAAATGAATTTTTGGAAAAAAAACTTCAAAAATTTTGTTGTGGACCAAAGAAGGACTTAGGCCGCGTTTGATAGTAAGGGTGTAATTTAGGTGGAAAGAAAATGAATTCCAGGGGAATTCAATTCCTGGGAATTTGAAGTTTAATGTGTTTGATTGGTTTAATTTTCTATGTGGAAAAAGTAGGAAATTTTCTAACTTTTGTTGTTTGATTGACATTATTTTCCATGGAAAGTAAACTAAAATTTATCTATTTTAATAAAAAAAAAATTCCTTACATTTGTACTTAATAATAATAATGTTAATTTTTAGAGGAAAAAAAATAAATCAATTAACAACAACAAAAAGGATCAAACGTAATGAAAATGGTATAAGATTTTCCATGAAAAATAAAACCTCCCCCCCCCCCCCCCCGAGAAAACGAATTCATCCAAAATAAGGAAAATACCGGATTTCGAGGCAAGTGGAAAAATGAATTCCATAAAAAATTTAGGCAACCAAACAGCGCAAAGATAGAAAATCACTTGAAAAATCATATTTTTCATGGAAATTTTTTCCTATCAAACACACCCTTATATTCTTCTAATAAATGCATCTCAACTGCAAGTACGTACTCCGTATAGTCAGTGGGGTCCATTATACAAAATCAAATTAGCGATTTACTCGCGCATTGTCGAGCCTTTTAGTGCCTAACCACTTTGTCACGCTTTATGTTTTTTAAAAATACTCACATTTACCATCATTTAGAGATGGTAAAAAAATTGAACCCGACCAAACTTGAGGGGTTCCCGACCCGAATGAGACGAAAAAAATCCATCCCAAACCCGCTTTGAATAAAATAATTAATAAAATAAATAAGGAAAAAAAATTAAAAAATTAATTAAAAAAAAAACCTGACCCTACCCCGCCCCGTCCCAAAAATTGTCGGGCAGGGCGGGGCGCAAGTTTGGCAAAAAAAAAAAAACCCTACTCCCGACTTACCATCACTACCATCATTCTTGAAATTATAACGATAATTAAAAATGAACATTCAATGGCTGCTTGTTCAATTTCAAGCAGAAAATTACCAGTTAGGTAGGAATCCATACTCAAGATATATGATAATTCCAAAGTGATTATCTTAACTTTAATTACAATATCAAGTACGTACTTGAATTTTCTAATACATTGTAACAATTCCTAATAGATAAGACCGTTAAGTAACTAATAACTTGATACATTGAAACTACACCTTTAGACAATGACAACATTCGGGGAGTTCTTGCCTCTTGGTGTTTGAATTTTC